>CM039587.1:19491071-20091071 GCA_022457205.1 Saccharum spontaneum
ATCTCACTCAATCTCACTTAAGATGTGCAACCAAGCAAAGAGATGAGTGGAGGGGTTGTTCTCTAGCTCAAAGGATGTTTCTAGGTCTCAAAATGTGCAAGAGTTGCCCTCAAACCCCGGACATCCTCTATTTATAATGAAGGGGTACGCAGCTAGCCGTTACCGGACGACGCAGTTCAAAACGTGTTGACCGGACGCTCCGGTCAGGGTGACCGGACGCGTCCGGTCACTACAGGACAAGCGTGAATAGTGCGCGTCAGAACTAGTCGTTGCCGTGACCGGACGCACTCGACCGTTTGACCGGACGCGACAGTGCTAGCGTCCGGTCGCGTTCCAGTAAGCTCCCGTCGAGACCGGACGCGTCCGATCACACGTGACCGGACGCGCCGCGCGTTCGATCAGCACTCCGCTCCTCTGGATGCCTGACCGGACGCTCCGGTTCCATGAGGGACCGGACGCGCCGGTCGCGCGCTCTACTTCTACGCACAGGTGAACTGACCGGACGCGCTGGTCAGGCCAGACCAGCGTCCGGTCACAAACCCTAGTGCCCGGGCCGCGTTGAACTGACCGGACGCGTCCGGTCAAACCGAGACCGCGTCCGGTGCAGCGTCCGGTCACCACAGTGACCGCCGTTTGCCTCCGTTACTTTTCCGACTTCCGGCGCAGTGGAAAATAGGTGTTTCATTTTCTCAAAAACGCCTGAATCCCGTGCTCGCACGCTCGGCGGGAGGGAGAGCGAACCCCAAACCCCATACTACCGTTCAAACACCACCGCCTTCGTAAATGTGCTAACACCACCAAGTGAAAAACACCATGTGCATGTGTGTTAGCATTTTCACAAACATTTTTCAAGGCGTTATGTTAGCTCTCAACTAGATCCTAATGCATATGCTCAAGACATTGATCTAGTGGCACTTGATTCCCGAGCTAACCGTGATTGCCCCCCTTGATAGTCGGCTATGTATCCTAAACCCGGTCAATCACTTCTCTACTCATCTTAGACCGGCAAAAGGAAAATCCTATGGTTATACCTTTGCCTTGCGCTCTTAGATCCTTCTCTTCCACTTGATCATCATGTCCATCATATTATGTGCGTCTCCACCATGATCGTCATTTCATGTCCATGCACCATTTCTTTGTGATCTTGTGGCCACCACCCCTTGCCACGTACACCTTCATCACATGTGTTGCTTATGCCTAACTCAAAACACTTAACACATGGCATTAGCAACTTGGTGTCATTAATTACCAAAACCAAACTTGGGCTTTCAATCTCCCCCTTTTTGGTAATTGATGACAACCATCACAAAGATATGAAATGAAATCAATTTTTAATTTCGATAGTATTTGCTCCCCCTACATATGTGCTTCCAAGAGTTTGGTTTAATTGTGCACATATGTATGGATTAGAATTTTGGGAGAGTTACTACTATCAAATTGATGCTAAGGTATATAGAATGGACCTTTGAAGCGTGATACCAATCGGAGTTGCCTTCATATACCATCCTTAGCATCAATGTAGCTAGACACCACTTGTAATTCATCACTTGTAAAGATCACAAACACTAAAATACCTCGTGAGATCAACATTATAAGCATAGGTGTCTAGATACCATTTGTAAAGCTACTCTCAACAATTCATCATTCAAATTCTAGTTCTAGCAATCACCACACAAGCATGAATATGAATTTAATCTTTGCAATGCAACAATACATCATGTTAATGCACATTCAAATGCAACAAATAATTCATGAGCTTGCTCCCCCTACTTGTGTTCTCAATTTTTTAATTGATCCCTTTCCAATGTCATTCTCTCCCCCTTTGCAACTTAACTTTTGCAACTTAACTTTTTATCTTTGTGACTTTTCTATCTTTGTGACTTTTCTCTCCCCCTTTGTCAACAATCACCAAAAAGATGCCAATTTTAGTGAGAGTTAAGTCAATTAATATGAGAGAGTCCAAATTATGGTTCAATCTAGATCACTTGCCTAGAATATGTAATTCGGTTTGATCCAAGGACAAGCTTCTTCACACCTCATGAAGTATAAGGGTTATCTTGACCATGTTGAATTACACATCATGAGCTCATTTTCTAGATTCAACACTAGGTTTGCAAGCCCACAAACATGTCATATGCTACCACTAGATCAATCAAAGCATAGAAACAATAGTGGTACCATATATACATTAAACTCATTTGATTTTCATGAATGAGCCTATTTGTCATGCAAATATGTCTATATGTTCTAAACATGTCCTTAGCAGAGTATGGATGATATGCCAAACAACTTTACCTTGCTATGTCGGAGGAGAGGCATGTCATATAAGAATGTGGGGGTGCACTCATTTCAAGTTGGAGAAGTCAAGTATGTTCAATTCATTCTTCAACTTGTAAAATCTCTTCTCATCAAGTGGCTTTGTGAATATGTCGGCTAGTTGATCTTCGGTGCCAATGCTTTCAATGCTAATATCACCCTTTTGTTGATGGTCTCTTATGAAGTGATGCCTTATGTCAATGTGCTTCGTTCTTGAATGTTGAACCGGATTTTGAGTCATCTTGATAGCACTTTCATTGTCACAAAACAATGGTACATTCTTGAACTTAATTCTAAAGTCATTCAAGGTAGCTTTCATCCAAAGCAATTGTGCACAACAACTACCGGCACTAATGTATTCGGCCTCGGCGGTAGATAGTGCAACACTATTTTGTTTCTTTGATGACCATGAAACAAGAGACCTTCCAAGCAATTGACAAGTACCACTTGTGCTCATTCTATCAATCTTGCAACCAACATAGTCGGAGTCTGAATATCCAATCAACTTAAAATTAGACCCCTTTGGAAACCATAATCCAACATCATGAGTGCCCTTAAGATATCTCAATATCCTCTTGGTTGCTTTCAAGTGACTTTCTCTAGGTGAAGCTTGATATCTTGCACATTTGCACACACTAAACATCACATCCGGCCTAGAAGCGGTGACATAGAGTAAACTTCCAATCATAGACCGGTATTGCTTTTGATCTACCATATTGCCACTAGCATCAACACCCAATTGATCATTTGTGCCCATTGGTGTACTCATTGGCTTAGCATCTTGCAATCTAAACTTCTTGATCATGTCCTTGATGTACTTGCCTTGACTTACAAAAGTGTCATTCTTCATTTGCTTGATTTGAAGTCCAAGGAAGTAACTAAGCTCTCCAATCATAGACATCTCAAACTCATTTGCCATCATTTTTCTAAACTCTTCGCAAAAATCTTGATTGGTTGATCCAAAAATGATATCATCCACATAGATTTGTAACACAAACAAGTCATTTCCAAGCTTCTTGGTGAAGAGAGTGGTGTCAATCTTTCCCATCTTGAACCCTTTAGAGAGAAGAAAGTCCCTCAATCTCTCATACCATGCTCTAGGTGCTTGCTTCAAACCATACAATGCCTTCTTGAGCTTGTAAACATGGTTGGGCTTCTTGTCATCTTCAAAACCGGGAGGTTGCTCAACATAAACTTCTTCATTGATGTAGCCATTGAGAAATGTACTTTTAACATCCATTTGATAGAGCTTGATGTTGTGTGCACAAGCATATGCTAATAAGATTCTAATTGCCTCCAATCTTGCAACCGGTGCATATGTTTCTCCAAAGTCAAGACCCTCAACTTGAGTGTATCCTTGTGCTACTAATCTTGCTTTGTTCCTCACAACCATGCCATCTTGATCTTGCTTGTTTCTAAAGACCCACTTAGTACCAATCATATTGTAGTTCTTCGGCCTTTCAACAAGTTCCCAAACTTGGTTTCTTGTGAAGTTGTTTAGCTCTTCATGCATGGCATTTACCCAATCGGAATCGTTCAATGCATCTTCTATTTTCTTAGGTTCTTCAAGTGACACAAATGAGTAGTGCTCACAAAAGGATGCTAATCTTGATCTAGTTTGAACACCACTTTGAATTCCACCAATGATTTGGTCCAATGGATGATCTCTTGCTATGCTAGTAGGTTGGAGTATTGGGAGTTGATTGCTTCCACTTGTTTGGCCTTGAACTCGAGCTTCATCATGAGAACCACTAGAGCTTGCTTGATTTGTATCAATTTGCACACTTTGGTTGATCACATGAATATCATCATCATCATCAACTTGCCTCGGCCTTATGTCACCAATGTCCATGTTCTTCATTGCATTTGATAATTGATCTCCTCTCACATCATCAAGGTTTTGAGCTTCATTTTGAGATCCTTGGGTTTCATCAAACTCAACATCATGAACTTCTTCCAAAGTGCCATTTGTGAGATTCCAAACTCTATATGCTTTGCTTGTGGTAGAATAGCCAAGTAAGAACCCTTCATCACATTTCTTTTCAAACTTGCTTAATCTAGTGCCTTTCTTGAGAATATAGCATTTGCAACCAAACACTCTAAAGTATGCAATGTTGGGCTTTCTTCCATTCAATAGCTCATATGGTGTCTTTCCAAGCTTTCCATGGCAATAGAGACGGTTGCTACAATAGCAAGCCGTGTTGATGGCTTCACTCCAAAATGAATGACTCACATTGTATTCACTAAGCATTGATCTAGCCATGTCAATCAAAGTTCTATTTTTCCTTTCAACTACACCATTTGATTGAGGAGTGTATGTTGGTGAGAATTGATGTCCAATACCGAGATCATCACATAAATCTTCAATTCTTGTGTTCTTGAACTCACTACCATTGTCACTTCTAATCTTCTTGATAGTTGTCTCAAACTCATTTTGCACTCTCTTGACAAAAGACTTGAATAGATCATAAACATCACTTTTGTCATAGAGAAAGAACACCCAAGTGTATCTAGTGTAGTCATCAACAATCACAAAACCATACTTGTTGCCACCAATGCTAGTGTATGTTGTTGGCCCAAACAAGTCCATGTGCAATAGCTCAAATGCCTTTGATGTGCTCATTTCACTCTTACTAGGATGTGTATTTCCAACTTGTTTACCGGCTTGACAAGCACTACATGGTTTATCCTTTTCAAAAGTTACATCTTTCAAGCCTCTAACTAAGTCATGCCTCAAAAGTTTGTTCAATTGTTTCATTCCAACATGACCAAGCCTTCTATGCCACAACCATCCCATACTAGATTTGCTAAGCAAGCATGATGTCAATTGTGTATCACTATCATTGAAGTCAACCAAGTATAAGCTACCATGTCTAAATCCTTTGAATATCAAATTTGATCCATCAACACTTATGACTTCAACATCATCACTACCAAATGTGCACTTGAAGCCAAGATCACAAAGTTGTGCCACTGATAAAAGATTGAAATCCAAGCTCTCAACTAGCAACACATTAGATATGCTCATGTCATTTGAGATAGCAATTTTACCAAGCCCCTTGACCTTGCCTTTCTTGTTGTTGCCGAAAGTGATAGCATCAAAACCACCATTTTGACTTGTATCAATTGATTTGAACATACAAGAATCCCCGGTCATATGTTGAGTGCACCCACTATCAAGCACCCAATGCCTTTCTCCGGCTTTGTAATTGACCTACAAGATAAGATCAATTTTTTTAGGTACCCAAACTTGTTTGGGTCCTCCAAGGTTAGTGACCAAGCTCTTTAGTACCCAAATGGTTTTCTTCTTTGAGCCCATCCATGGTGCACCAATGAACTTAGCATGAACACCATTTATACCCTTGGTAAGTATATAAAAAGAATCAAACTTAATTGAGGATACATTAGCATTGGATTTCTTGTTCATGCAATGTTGCTCTATGTGACCAACTTGCTTGCAACTTTTGCAATAGCTACCATTGTTCTTCACAAAATGAGTCTTGTGAGGAGCAAAAGCGGCCTTACCTTTCTTGGGGTTATAGCCCAATCCCTCTTTGTAGAGAGAAGCTCTTTGGCTACCCAAGCACATAAGCAAGCGGTCCTCACCACCATAAGCCTTGGCTAAGGTATGATTGAGCTCTTTTACCTCCTTCTTGAGATTTTTATTCTCAACTATTAGTGTAGAGTCACAAGTGAAACCGTCACTACTAGATGAGGATGATGTAGATGAGCTACATGAAGGGTTAGTGGGAGCAACAACAATAGGCTTATGACAAGATTCATCAATTATATCACAAGATATGCCTATGTTGCAAGTTTTAGCTTTCTCAACATTAGTTGGCATGTTTTCATATTTTTCAACTAGAGAGGAATGAGCTTCTTCAAGCTTAGTGTGAGACTTTTGAAGCTTCTTATGGTCTACCTTTAGACTCTCATAAGATGCCCTAAGCTCATCAAGTTCTTGCATAAGGTTTTTCTTTTCCTTAAGCAAGCCCTTGCACTCCTTTCTAGATTCTTTAAAATGTTGAGTGCAATCTTCTAGCATAGTGATTAGTTCATCTTTAGGGAATTCTTCTTCATCACTATCACTATCATGATCACTCTCATCATCGGATGATACCTTAGCGGCCTTAGCCATGAAGCACGATGGAGTGTCGAAGAGGGAGACCTTCTCTTGAATAGCAATGCTAGCATGTCCCTTCTTCTTGCTTTTGTTGTCATCCTCATCATCACTTGAGGAATCATCACTATCCCATGTAGCAACATGAGAATCATTCTTCTTCTTATGAGAGCTCTCCTTCTTTTCTTGCTTCTTCTTTTGCTTCTTCCTTTCCTTCTTGATAGCATCTTCATCATCACTATCATAAGGACACTTTGCAATGAGATGGTCCTTGCTATGGCATCTAAAGCATCTCATGATATGCTCATTCTTCTTGGATGAGTTCTTTCTTCTTCTTGTACGAAAGCCTTTCTTCTTCATGAACTTGCCAAATTGCTTGACAAAGAGAGCCATCTTCTCATCAATGTCATCACTATCGCAAGAGCTTGAGTCTTCATCACTTGATGATTCAATCTTGGATTTGCTCTTGGATGTGGTGGCTTTGAATGCCACACTCCTCTTCTTCTCATCATCCTTCTTCTCATTTTCTTTCTTCTTCTTCTTGACCAACTCATCCTTCTCATCATCTTCTCTATATGAATCATCGGTCATTACTTCTTGAAATATTTGTTGAGGAGTTAAATCCTTCAATGTAGTCCTCACTAGCACGGTGATCAATATATCAAACCTCTTGGGCAAGCTTCTCAAGAACTTCATAGAGAATTGGTTGTCCTTGACTTCCTCACCAAGTGCCTTGAGCTCATTGACAATGACTTGCAATCTATGAAACATCTCCGGTACACTCTCATCATCTTACATCTTAAAGCTTGAAAATTTTTCTTGCAAGATATATGCTTTAGCGGTCTTTGTGCCTTCGGTGCCCTCAAATGTTTCTTCTAGCTTGGCCCAAGCATCATGTGCAACTTCTATGTTCTTTACTTGCTCAAATGTCTTATCATCTAATGCCTCATGAAGATCACTAATGGCAATATCATTGCATTGAAGCTTCTTCTCTTCCACCGGTATAGGTGCTTCCGGATTAGCAACCTCAAATTTTGTTTCGGTGACCTTCCACACTTCTCTATTGATTGACTTGAGGTGTGCGGTCATCTTAACTTTCTAATATGCATAATTTGTCCCATCAAAATGAGGTGCCTTCTTAGTGTTGTTGATGTGCAAGCTTAATTGAGCCATTTCTTTTTCACCGTAGGTTGTTAAGCCTCAAATAAACGGTGCCTCGGCTTTGATACCACTTGTAAGGTCCAAAAGGCTAGAGGGGGGGTGAATAGCCTATTTAAAAATCTACAAGCTTCACTAAATAACCATGTTAGTATAAAAGATAGCTAAGCTAATTCTAGCACTAGCTCAACTACACTCTGCAAGCCACCTATACAATACTAGTGAAGCAAGGCTATGATCTCTAATACACACCAACAAGACTAAGTCACTAAGCTACTTACTCCTATGTGATAAAAGCTACACTAGGACTAATACAATAAAGTAAAGAGCAAGTGACTTGATTTTTATACCAACGATGTAGAGAAGTAATGCACTCGAAGAATCAATCACAATGATCAACTACAAGAGAAATCCTCGGCAAAGAGATGACACAAGATTTTTTACCGAGGTTCACTTGCTTCCCGGCAAGCTACTCCTCGTTGTGGCGATACACCCACTTGTCGGTTCGTGAGCTAATCGACTATCAAGAGTCGAGCCCTCGGCGGACGCCGCACAACCGCACACAAGATGGGGATCCTCCAAGCCACGAGCTTCACTAGAGTATCCAATTTACGAATTCCCACGGGGAAGGATCAAGGACCCCTTACAACCTTTGGTGAGGGCTCCAACAATCTCCAATTGCGAGCGCAATCACCTCCGCTACTCCAAGCCGTCTACCGTGTCGGGAAACACGGAAGAGTAACAAGAAATCCACAACAACTCGAAGATCAAGTACCTCTAGAATGCAACTCTCAAGCAATGCACTTGAATCTCATTCAGTCTCACTCAAGATGTGCAACCAAGCAAAGAGATGAGTGGAGGGGTTGTTCTCTAGCTCAAAGGATGTTTCTAGGTCTCAAAATATGCAAGAGTTACCCTCAAACCCCGGACATCCTCTATTTATAATGAAGGGGTACGCAGCTAGCCGTTACCGGACGACGCAGTTCAAAACGTGTTGACCGGACGCTCCGGTCAGGGTGACCGGACGCGTCCGGTCACTACAGGACAAAGCGTGAATAGTGCGCGTCAGAACTAGTCGTTGCCGTGACCGGACGCACTCGACCGTTTGACCGGACGCGACAGTGCCAGCGTCCGGTCGCGTTCCAGTAAGCTCCCGTCGAGACCGGACGCGTCCGATCACACGTGACCGGACGCGCCGCGCGTCCGATCAGCACTCCGCTCCTCTGGATGCCTGACCGGACGCTCCGGTTCTGTGAGGGACCGGACGCGCCGGTCGCGCGCTCTACTTCTACATACAGGTGAACTGACCGGACGCGCTGGTCAGGCCAGACCAGCGTCCGGTCACAAACCCTAGTGCCCGGGCCGCGTTGAACTGACCGGACGCGTCCGGTCAAACCGAGACCGCGTCCGGTGCAGCGTCCGGTCACCACAGTGACCGCCGTTCGCCTCCGTTACTTTTTCGACTTCCGGCGCAGTGGAAAATAGGCGTTTCATTTTCTCAAAAACGCCTGAATCCCGTGCTCGCACGCTCGGCGGGAGGGAGAGCGAACCCCAAACCCCATACTACCGTTCAAACACCACCGCCTTCGTAAATGTGCTAACACCACCAAGTGAAAAACACCATGTGCATGTGTGTTAGCATTTTCACAAATATTTTTCAAGGCGTTATGTTAGCTCTCAACTAGATCCTAATGCATATGCTTAAGACATTGATCTTGTGGCACTTGATTCCCGAGCTAACCGTGATTGCCCCCCTTGATAGTCGGCTATGTATCCTAAACCCGGTCAATCACTTCTCTACTCATCTTAGACCGGCAAAAGGAAAATCCTATGGTTATACCTTTGCCTTGCGCTCTTAGATCCTTCTCTTCCACTTGATCATCATGTCCATCATATTATGTGCGTCTCCACCATGATCGTCATTTCATGTCCATGCACCATTTCTTTGTGATCTTGTGGCCACCACTCCTTGCCACGTACACCTTCATCACATGTGTTGCTTATGCCTAACTCAAAACACTTAACACATGGCATTAGCAACTTGGTGTCATTAATTACCAAAACCAAACTTGGGCTTTCACCGATGGCGCCTCAAACTCTCGCTGCATGTGCCTGGCGTGCGGACCGTTCCGGCACCTCGGACGACAATGTGGTGGTGTGACAGAGAACACCGGCCATTCTGGTGAACAAAGGTGATGGCTGACATGCGTCGATAAATAGGGGTGTCGGCACGGCAGGCGCTCCTACTCAGATCCTAGCCGTCCGAGCGATGCGCGGTAGCAGTGGTGCGAATAGCGGAGTTGGAGCCAGAGCTCGCACGTGTCGGCGAAGTTGCTATACGGTATCTGGACTCGGCACTCGCGACAGCAGCGGGCCCCATGGAGCATCTCAATCGGTGAGACCTGACCATGGAATGAATCAGCGACGATGTCCCCTTGCTTCGATTGAACAACACAATGGTGTGTGCTCGGCAATGCGGCAATGACCACTGTAGCAAACAAATTTATGGGGTTGTAAGCATATGCGAGTTCAATTATAGAAACATAAGCCAATCTGGATGAAGAACGACCTGGACAAGTACGACATAGGTGCCCCTTTTGGTTTTGATTTAGAGTTTATTTTTTATTTTGTTAGTAGCTTTGACTATTTTTTGCCTTCTTATTTTAGTTGATTTCTAACTTCCATATCTGCGGCACGCATAAGGAGTCCAGCCGTGTCAAAGGACACCGGGGTATTTTGAATTAAAAAACGGGTTCAAAGAAAATATGAATCTTATCTTAATTTTTTAATATTATATATCTTACCATGGAGAGCTTTTTTAATTTCGTTTTTTTATTTTGCCCATGCTTTTTTTGTTTCAAACATGTCACCTGATTCCTTTTTTGTTCTGTTTTTCCTCTTCGGTGCTCATCTGTTTTCTTTTTTCTTTCTGTGTTTCAGACATGTATGACTCAGGTTCCTAAAATAGACGTATTTGAAATTGAATCTTGGTTTATGAGGAATCTTACATCTTACATGTAATCTTGGTTTAGGATGAGTCTTACATTTTATATGTAGGTGCAAAAAAATCTTAGCCGAAATTTTGCCCCTTTATTATTAGGTATAGATTAGTAAAAAAATGTGTAACCATGTTCTTATAGAAACATTTTTGTAATATATAATAATATATAACAATGAAAACAACAATATGGGAAATATGAAGAGGAAGCAGCTCCGTAGTAGGCGGGGAAAATAAAATAAAATTACCAAGAAAAAAATGTGCGGTGAAATTTTAGAGATAAACATCGTATGTAAGAGAGGTGATTATATTTGACACCGTATTGGAAAATTTAAATGTCAAATTTGATTTCTACTTAAAATTGGTTTGAATTCAAATTGTCAGCACAAAACATCTTTGAAGCAAAGTTGGTCTTGATTCTGAATACTTGTCCGTCTAAAAATGCAATTCTAAATTTCCAATCAATTTCAAAGTTCAACAAAATCTATAAAAAACTATTAACATTTATGATACCGCAAAAGGTATAATTAATTATAGAATATATTTTTTTATAGTAATCATATTTTGAGACATAATGTTGATACTATTTTCTATATATTTAATTAAATTAAATTTTGTTGACTTAGTTATCTACTTAGGTTTGAAATGTTTGACACCTTCTACTTTGGTTTCATGGAGTTGGAGCAAACAAAATTCGCACGCCCCTAGTGCATCCTGTCTGAAAATCGATAGATATGAGTGTGAAGTGTGAATATATAAGTCCACACCGGAGAGGTTAGCAGCAGCCAGCAGGACCTACACTATGCCAAAAAAACACATCAGTGACGCGTCCAGACCACCTTTAGTGACGCGGAAAAGACGCGTCACCTATGTTGCGTCACTGATGTGATGATATGAGTGACGCGTAAATACGAGTCACTAATATGGAAATACCAGTGACGCGTAATAGTTACATGCGTCACTGTTGTGATAATACTAGTGACGCGCCTTGTCTACACGCGTCACTTATTTGATAATAGGAGTGACGCGTATTGTCTACACGCGTCACTAAGTTGATAATATGAGTGACGCGTATTGTCTACACGCGTCACTAAGTTGATAATAGTAGTGACGCTTATTTTCTACACGCGTCACTTGTAAGGGTAATGCGCGTCACTAATAATAATATGCGCAGTAGGGTTCGAGTGACACGCATTGATAATACGCGTCACTCATAGCATGTATACAAGTGACGCGTGTTAATAAGACATGTCACATATAGCGTGTTTACATTTTCATGCCACTCAACAGAAGCTCAACAGAAGCTCTTCAAATATCAACAGATTCACATATATATATATATATATATATATATATATATATATATATATATATATATATATATATATATATATATATATATATATATCGAATTCATTCACAGGTTCACAATTTGTTCACACACACACTACATCATTGGACACAGTGGTGATGACCCATATTAACTAGGATGATGGAACTCTCCCTTCTTATTGATGACTTGTTCCACTAGGAAATCGGCCAACTTGTCTCTGATCATGCGCCCAGAGAAGGGCGTCGTCAACACTTCAAACTCCTGTGTCAAGAATGAACTTTAGTAAAAAACAAAACATAGTACAGTAATAGAAGATGTAAGATAAGGATCCACATATTCGAATATGTATATAGCTACAACCTATTGCTTTGCAACCACATAGCATAATCTGCAATAGTAGGAATGCTGACAATATGAATAGTGAATACAGCTATAGCTACTGTGCCAGACAGTAAGATAACAGTAGTTAAGAAAACCTGAACCTGCACAACTGCTGCACTGAAAATCTTGTTTCAAAATTAAAAAAAATGCAAGAACCTTAACGAGGAATTATCAAACAACAATAACCTATGGTTGCCACACCTGTTAGTATACCACACTTGATAGTATAGAATACACGCTGCTCAGATCTATAGAAATCACTTAGCACATAAATAATCAATAAATCAAGAATCAAATACATCTCTAATCCCAAGTCTGAATTAAAACTCAGAATAACACACTTGTCTAGTGCGTGCCACTTCGGCAATATGACTGTGGTAGGATTAAAACTCAGAATAGGTACTCCCATTCTCATTGCTCGAAGCAAATGGGCTCATCATAGATGAGAGAATTCATACCAGAGAACCAACATGAAAGGATTCACATCACATATTGAACAACGGTTTTAAGTCGGTACAGATCACAGAAGAAGCTGATACCTATGCAAACTATATTTGGACAACAGTCGAAACTGATAAAAAATAGTATATATCACAACTGACTCTAAAGCCCAAAAATGTCACTACCAATTTTCAGAACACTTCAGAAGAGAGTTACTACCAGTTAGTGGAGTTAGGTTGCAGCTATAGCCTTTGTTCAGACCATTCATTTTTCAGATAATAAACATACACTTCTCAGATAATAAACAGATCACCACCATCCATTTTTTAGATAATAAGCAGACTTATCAGTGCTGCATCTAGAGAGTACACAATGGCCAC
This sequence comes from Saccharum spontaneum, assembly GCA_022457205.1. Lineage (NCBI taxonomy): Eukaryota > Viridiplantae > Streptophyta > Magnoliopsida > Poales > Poaceae > Saccharum > Saccharum spontaneum. The sequence continues at coordinate 19,504,199 of CM039587.1, forward strand.
CACTCAATTAACAGATCAACACACTATGATAGCATAATGCCATCCAACAAGGTAGATCATAGTAGATAGTTGAACATGTTCATAGCACACTCAGAAACCGCTATGCAGTTCAGAACATATAAGGAGAATGCCATAAATGAGTCATAGAACCTTTTTTTGAAGATGTAACATTATACTGTGAAGCTGCCATAAATGAGAAAAAAATAAACAAAGAGATGAAATCAAGTGGCTTACAGAATACCTCTGGGCATTCCAAGCCTGTCTTTCCCGCGCCTACAATCAAGTGGTGTGCAGCAAAGAAGCTAGATCCCTTGCCGGAAGTAGATTGTTGTTGGCACTGCAACAAATATATATATAACATAATACACTTGATGAATTAGATGTGAATACACACAATTATTTGACAATGGAAGTTGAACACAATACTGAATTTTATTTTTGGAAGCAGTTACCGCATATTTAAGAGCATGTGTCAATGGCTTTGGTTTGTCTTTCATCTTGCTTGTGTGTGCTGCAAAAGCCCTACATGGAAGAGTGCAGCACACATATATGCCTCATTATGTTCGTTCAATGACTTTGGCATTTATGAAACAAGTCAAGTAGGTTATCAAAGAACTCACTCGTCAATCAACAATCTTAACATGCTAAAATCATGGTTATCAGATTTGTTGGAATCAAGGTATATGACCTTATCCCACTTTTGAATTACTATCACAACGATCCAATGGTTACTAGAGTTGTAGGCAAACATTATGTAGTCTTTCTTGGTATATTTGGTGAAGGCCTTTTGCACATAGTGAAGAACAGCCGCTCTATCAAACTTTATGCTGTCCAGTGACATTAGTTGTGGATCAAGAAAGCCCACAGGAATGTCCTTAGCCTTAGCTTCTACAACCAGGGATCTAAAAATAAGAAAAAACATGTAGAGAAAATGAGTACAAAAACCAAAAGATATGCCAAGGAGTAAAGACACATGAGAGCTCTAGATCGTTTTGGTTAATAATCCAAGTGTGCAAAAACAAGATACTAGTAAACAGTTACATCTATTACTACTTAGCATGTCATCAGTTAGCATTTCATTCCAAGTCACCTCAAATGATTGCTTGCTGTTTATCAAGCCAGTCTTGCAATAGTCAACATTCAAATAATAACTTGAGAGTGTGTCACACCCATTTTTAAGGACAAAAATAGGATGCATAAAGTACTCATGTGCGCCCCAGGTCATGATCGCACACATAAGCAGACAAATTACATAGTATCATCACAGTGCTTATTACATAACGAATATATGTTTAAAACATAGTCTTGAACGATAAATAATAATATCTATTAATAATCTCCAGCGGAAACTCCACACAGGGACACGGTTGACTGGTTGACACCAAGACTAGTACTCATTACGATAATCCTCATCATAATCTTCATCTGTTATGGTGGAAATAGCAAGAGTGAGTCCATGTCGAACTCAACAAATATAACACAGGGTTCATGAGGCTCAAATGGCTAGACACTGTTTAACTGCAGTTAGCTTTTAGTCTTATAACATTCATTTGAGTAGCATCAAGATAAACCACTTCCCATTTAAAGAACCAATGATCAATTGTAATAATGATAACGAATAGCATTAACAAGAGCATAATATTAATCAACAATAATTAAACATAATATAACAATGGTGATCATCTATCTGTAAATGTTCCAAGGCCGCTCGTATCCGTGAGCACGGCTAGTATACCAGTTTTTAACTCTGCGCAGAGGTGTACACTTTCACTGTGAGTCATGATTTCCAAATGAGTGGGGAGATCAAGCCCAAACACCCAAAAACCATATAAAGCCACTCAAGAGTTCGTCTAACAAGTTAGGGCCATTAGATTCACTCGGCAGGCAGATGTAGAACCCCCCTTCCCTGTGGCACAACAACCGCAGCCTATACACACTAAGGACAGGGGCTCGCACTACACCCAACGTGGCAAGCCATTCTTACGCCATTTAAGGTAACCACTAACAAGCTAGAAAAGGTCTCTTGAACAACTAAAGCCAGAGCCATATAGCCCTCACAGCTGTACTGTATATCCCGGATGATCACGTACAGATAAGTCCTTACGGAGAGTAACTAGAGCATCAAAAATAATACACATGCTCTAGCCCCCTTTTAACAATAATTAAATCATCTTAATAATTGGTTGCTTGATCCACTAATCATATTGCAAGATCATTGTTCTTTGTTTAAGCACTAGCCACAGCTACCCATATGCATACCCAAGGTTGACAAGGAATCAAGACATCAAGCACTAAGTTATAATCTCTAAGGTTGTCAAGGTAAGCATATGCATATGTATGATAATTTTGATGAATAGGTAACAAGGATAGTCCTGTGTTATACTTGCCTTGATCAAAGCTCTCCAAATAGTACTGCTGACTTGGCTCAAAGTAATACTCCGAATCGTCCAAGTACTGCTCACCTTCTATACTCGATCATCAATCAACAACATACATGCATCCAATCAAACATACACGAAGCAAACAAGTAGATATAATTAGAACAGTACACCAACAGTAACAAAACAGTAATAAAAGTTTATAAAACTCTTCTACACGTTTCTACGATCACACAGACGCAAAGATCACCAAAATCGGAGTTAAAACGTAAAAGTTATGAATTTTCTAAGATTTCCTATAAATAAATAAATACTTAATTATAAACTCGAAAAATAAATTATCAAAACTAACTGTAAAATTATACTAACACGTAGAGTTCGCAAATACGAACCTAACGCAATTTGAACGGATCAAATCGGAGTTAAAACGAAGTTTTTATGGCTAAAACAGTTCTAGTGGCAAAACTGTAAATTGCTGAAAACGTATTTTTGAATTAACCGATTGAAAATACGTTTTCAAAATACAAAAGCGTAATCCCCTGGAATGCGCCAAGGACCGCGGGTTGATTCACTGAAAACTAAGGGTCTCTTTAATAAAATTCACCGCGAAGGGGTATCTTCTAATCCTGATCGTTGAATCACGATCGGACGGCCTACGATCACCTGCAAGTGCACAGTGACTAATCCGGTTCCCTTCCTCAACGCCGGCCACCGTGCCCACCATGGCCGGCGCATCACACCTCGCCGGAGTTTCTCGAGAACGAGTTTCCGGCCACCATTCTTTCCGCAACAAACACCAACCGAACGAGAAGCTTCACGCGAACTCAATTGCACTAGAGAAAACCTTCCACACGAACCACACCCGATGCACCGCAACAACGGGCGGCGGCGCCATTGCCGACGCTTCCAAACTCACCAATACCCCGATTCGAAGCATCTCAACCCAAAAGAAAAGCACGGGGAGGAAGAGAAGGAGATGACAAACTCACCAACGCGAAGAAACCGAGCCCGCACCGTCCCGCAAGACCCACCGACGTCAACCGAATCCCGACGAACTCCTAAACCCTAAAACTCCGATCTCTTGTGGCAACCCTAACGTTTTAAGTGAAAAACGGAAACTAGAGGATCCCCTCTTCCTATTTATAGCCTCAAGTGACCGAAAACGATTACCAAATCCCGGATATCACGGAGGATCGCGGCGGTGTTCTTCGGTTAGAGTTCTACTCGGTTACGACACGAAGAAGAAGGAGCTGACATTGTGACCCCACCGGTCAGCGGCTCATGGGGGAAAAGAACGGCTGCTGCGGCTCTGGGCCGGACTGGGCCGCGACACCGAGCTGGGCCGCGTCATTGATACTGCCGATCGGCCCACCAAGCTAAGAAGAGGCGCGGGCCGCTAAGCAGGCTTCCAGGCCGCCAGATAGGTAAGCTTCTCCTTTCTTCTTTTTTTTATTTACTTGTTTCCAAAAATATTTCAAATACATCCTAATCCAAAATAAAATAAAATAAAACAAATACAGCACCACACAATAAAAATATATGCAACAGCATGAATGCAACACAAAATTTATTTTATTATTATTTTAAATTGGACATTATTTGTTATCTAAATTATTTCAATTTTTGTTATCTCAAAATTTGGGTGTTACAGAGTGTCTTTTGGAAACTCTTGGAGATCCCCACCTAGATATATATTGACATAAAATTTGACACAGGAGTTCCATACTACAGGTGTTCCTTCTCTGCTACTACTACTACAGGTGTCACTCTATTTATTTTATAGCAAAATAGGCTTAAAATCTATTTTTATAGCAAGCGTCAGAGCAATACTATGCCAAGAAATTGTACTTAACATCAACCTGTAAGAAATTAGCAGAAAAGTAAATTATACATCTACATTGAGTAAATTTAAAATAAATCGTCACCCATTACTTGACTGGGTAAGACTTTACTCACAGAAAACCTAGAGAAGCATGGTTATTGCTTTACTGCCACTGTCGTCTCTAACCAAGCACCACTTCAGAGAAAGAAGAACATAAGGTCTACCAAAGGTCAGAGCTCATGACAGATCCTGAGGTCCCATGTGGCCATGTCATCTGAAAAATTCTCCTAAATTCACTTTTACAAAAGGTCTACCAATCTGTTTTTGAGGACATGGATCAAAATCTACACAGTTTGGCAGTTGCAAGGATTCTAATTCGACTAAAAAAAGCAAATTTGGTACCAATTGAGCACTCTAGCTACTTCATTTGGGGTGTTCTGCATTAGTTCAGTGAGAAAAATAATATGCCTAAACCAAGCCCCTAGCTACTTCCTTTTTACAAGTGCAGCATGTTCAGACTACTCCACCGACTTTCCAAATCAATTGAGGACTCTAAGAACTGAGCGACTATCTTGCACGGCGGAATCAAAAATTACTTACCCCACTAATTCCGATTTGCAGTTGTGCAGCAGGCAGCAGGGCTCCCGTGGGGGGCAGGGCGGCTGGCCGCGCGCGGGCGGATCTGCCGACGCCTCCACGCTGTGCTACGGTCAGCGAGGGCTCCCCCGTGCGTCCACCCCTAGCTCCTGGTCGAGGCGGGCATTGAAGCAGCTGTAGAGAGGCGGTGCGTGCTGACGTTCCTGGTGAGCGGCGGCAGGGGGCGGGCGTGGCTGGTGCTGCTGCAGCGTCGGGCGGCAGAGCCCCGGACGGAGCTGCTAGTGCCTAGGTGAGCGGTGGCGATGGCCGGAGCTAGAGAGGCTGCCGTGGTCCAGCAAGATGGCGGCGGTGAAAAATGAAGACTCGTGCGAGCAGGAAGAGAGACAACAGGGGAAATAAGATTGGTGCATTAAGATTGGTGCATTGAGAGAAGATGAATGGCTCAGATGGCCCAGCAAGATGAGCTCTCGAATAAACAAGTAATAATTCTCCGGCCAGCTAATTAGTGACGCGGCTCAATAGGATGAGTCACTGCTACGTCTCCATATCAGTGACGCGTCTAGCAAACATGCGTCACTTCTATTAGCTGTGACACGTTCAGTTCAGAAGCGTCACTAATATCTCCTTATATGAGTGACGCGTCCAAACAAAACGCGTCACTTCAATTACTAGTGACGCGTTTTGTTGAGAAGTGTCACTTCTATAGCCATATAGTAGTGACGCGCCTTATTAAAAAGCGTCACTCGAATTAGTAGTGACGCGTTTTCATTAGATGAGTCACTGATATTGTCTCATTAGTGACGCGTCTTGTTCCTGGGGCATGGGCAACCACTTATTAGCGACGCGTGTTGTCTACCCGCGTCACTAGTATTATTATTAGTGACGCGTTTCAGTTCTGAGTCACTATTGAGGTGTCTCTTTTGTGCTGTTTTGGCATAGTGCTAATTTATCTCTATTGAATTTTGTACAATCTTGAGAGATCATAGCGGCGTGTCAGGCTGTCAGCTAATCCTTTCATTTCAAAATAAGTGTACACATAAGGAGTCGATCAATCTCATGTTTAATCAAATATATAAAATATACCAATGTTTGTGACATCAAATAAGTATTACTAGATTAAGCATGTAGTATATTATCATAATAAACCTGATACAAATGATATACATGTTATTTTCTACAAATCTAGTCAAACTTTACGTAATTTGACTTAAGACAAAACTAAAACATCTTTTTTTAAGATAGAGGGAGTAGATATAGCATATGCCTAATGTTTGCATCTGCTATATATGTGAGTTTCATAATTAGCTTGTCGTTGGCCTAATAATTGTTGCTCAGTGCAACTTTTGGTCGATCCGGTGAAGGAATAAAACGTCGTCGATAATTATTTACTACTCCCGGAGTTGAAGTAGAAGTGGTAATTGGAATTTGATCGGAAAAAAGCACGAGCTAACCGCGCATAGATCATCTCGATTAGGCCAATGGCGTTTTCTTCCAAAGTTGAGGCGCGTGGCAGTGTGCATGTGCACAGTGCACATGATGGGTTACACATGACTTGTCACATCGTTGGGTACTACCTAATTTTTTCGGCCAAGGAAGGCGGTTCAAACTACCGCATTTGGACAGTTGCCGGAGCCAGTGCATGTATCGTTGGGTACTGGACATCCCAATGTCAAATCGCATGTACGGGTCTCTATTTCTCCTGATTCTCTATGCAAAGCGATTTTCTAAGAAAAGTGAGTACGTTGATGATAGTATTTCTCTATATTATTAAATCTTTCGGATAGCGCAACGGTTAAGGCACTAAAAAACTCTTTCGTAGAAAGTGATCGATCATGTGCATATGAACTGAATCAACTTTTTTTTAGCTCGTAGTCTTCTTGTCCATTTCAGAAAACTACTTCATGAAATCAACGTATAATCACTTCTCTGTAAAAGAATTATTTGGCGGAGCTTCCTCTTCATTCATAGTAGAAACTGTTCTAGGAGGTTTGCCAAATAAACCCTACAATAGCACCGCCATGAATGCAAAATTGGGTGGAACTTGCATTAGAACCTGGCCACCTCAAGTCCTCGACTTGATGTGGGTGATCGTATTTTTCTAGATTTATTCCAGATACGTGCTTGTCAACAATGATGAACCTATATTGACTTCATTAATCTCGAAATCTGCCGGCCCAACCTGTCTTTCAAAGGTGCTCATCAGACACATGCTAGTTGATAGTGAGACACCTATGCCAACTTCATCAAACCAAGAAAGTTTGAAGCTCTCACCAGATCACAAGCGTACCTCAGTAGTACAAAAGGATGATCTTTCAAAGGTGCTCATAGAGGTACTTGTGGTGACTTCGTCAATCTCAAAATTTGTCACTTCAGTAATAGCCATCAATGATTTTAGAGAATCAAATAATGTAATGATATGCCAAAATATAATAAGTACTCTAAATTCTGTATGTATAGATCAACAATAATAAAAAAAACTACATTGTTTTTTTTTAAGAAGACTGTGGAGCAAGCTCCACAGTATATTAGACTCTAGCCTAAAATTCACTCACGTGAGGAGCTGAACCCATGACCTGAAGAGTGTTACTAGAACACTCTAACCAATTCAGCTACAAAACCATTCACATAAAAACTACATTATTAGTCATACTAATTATCATTTTAATTATAAATCAATAATCATATTAACTTTATAAATTATAGATCAATAATAATCTTCGTTATATGTGTATCATTAGTATTTAAGATAAAATATAGACTATTAATTAATTATTCGTAGACAAACTTTTAAATAATTTCAACCTTTCAAAGTTGAATGCCAATTATTAAAAAACTACATTATATATTATAACATAATCATCCATATTAAATTAATGTCATTAGTATACTAAATTAGTTAAAATTTTATTTATATATAAATATTAATTTTAAAATAATATTAGTGGTCAATACTTTTAAATAGTTTTAATGGTTCATATTAGTAATATTACAAAACCAGTACTATTAGAAGATATACCCCGCGCTGATATATTATAGATATAGATATAGATTATAGTCAATAATTCACACTCTTATTTGTATAACATTTCTACAATTGGTCAATTATTGCTTTGACCCCACATACGCAACTGAATCAATAACTGTGGCTCATCAGTGCATGGCGATGTGTGTGTATATATATATATATATATATATATATATATATATATATATATATATATATATATATATATATATATATATATATATATATATATACACACATCGCCATGCATATATATATATATATATATATATATATATATATATATATATATATATATATATATATATATATATACTATTAGTCCATAGCTAGTTGCAGAATAACTAATTCTCTAGCTAGACCCAACATGCGCGTCCGGACTAGACCCCCGCACACACATGCACGTGCACTCCGTCAACTGTATTTACGGCATTGAATGCACCCGACACACATGCACATATTTACCGCTTGTCCGCTTGGCTATTACTTCTTTTTTCTCGTGCAGAATAAACCTCACCCTCAATCCCTCGTGAGACCCAGTGCCGGGCACCCGGAGCCGCGCCTCCCGATTCTGCCGCCGATGGGCATGCCTCGATTGATGCTGCGTAGCCGGCAACGATCCAGCAGGCCAGCACCTTCATCGCGACTAACGAGTTTCAACCGGGCACCCACGTGGTGGATCGGATCGCATTGCTGTTCGGCCGCCATGGCCATCGTGAGTGCGGAACTCACCTCCTTTGTGGTGGGATACCGCACCTCCCTGCTGCACATCGTTGGAGAAGACGAGTCCGTCCACCACTCTGGGGCTCTGGCCATGCGCCGCTGGAGGATGCGCGCCCGATTTCATGTGAGTTCCGAAGGCATGCATGTGTGTATCTTATGAGTTGCGAAGTCGATCTTGCTGTTGCTGGTAGAAGCAGGCTCGAGTGATTTCTTATTCTTCCTAGACCCATAGTTTCCTTTTGCAAGCAGATGATCGGAGTTGTGGATTTGAGACTCATTTGGTCCTGATGAAGGCAGATGAAGCGTAGTATATATATGCATCCACAATAATAATATTCGAACAAAAAAAACCATAATTGCGACATCATAATTATATATCCCGTTAGATATAGAAACTGTACGTTCTAGGAAGATCATAAGTGCGTGTCACCTCGACCAACATATATTAAGGGCCCTTTAAAAAAAACCATATATTAAGGGAGATCATGGATATCTATGATTTGTCGCCGCATTCGCCTCCTTTTTCGTCTCTCTTTGGTCATCAGACACATACGTAGAGGTCCACAGTGCATCGTGCATGTGCACATCACACTCCTCGATCGCACTGTTAAGCATATTAGGGGTGTGTGTGTGTGTGTGTCAGGCATTTTGGCAAGCATCATGCAAGTTTGACAACATAGTCGTACTATAGTCCACTCCACACACAATACGGAACAGAGAGAAGGTAGCTAGCTAGTAGATGAAACGAGACCGGATCCAAATCTGAAGCAAATAGGATATGATGCCGATCTACTGGTGGATTGTATTGTAGGTGAGCAGTGCGAGCACGTGGATGCGACAATACGATGCTGGGGCACCTATAATATAATATATATCCGTCTCAGCAGTCCACAAATGGTGTACACTGCACTAGTAGTGGTACATACATGGTCGTCGTCGTTCCTGCTGCAAAAAGCTAGCACGAGATACTCTCGATCTCGATCACTCTGAACAATGCCGATCTCAGAGTCATCGCCCGGCATTGTTCACCATATATATCACCAAGCTACGTATACGTAGGCAGAAGCACCAAATGACCAACCGGCCAGTGGATCAAGATGGGAGCTCTCGTGGGATCAAAATCAAGCCGCCAGTGGGCGAACCATGATGATGATGTCATGCGATCCCCTGCACCTGAGCTCACGGTGGCTTATCGTCTAACAGTGGCTTCTTAACATTAGTCTAAATTTAGATGTCCTCTCTCAATGACCAAATGAGGTTGTCAGGTATTAGCAGCCTTTTTGATGCCTCTGGCGTGAACCTTGGATTTGTGGAACCGGTCTTCTGAGTTCCTCCAGAAGGCCTCAGGACACACTCAACAGTAGAATCAACTTGCTAGTTTATAAATTTTTAAAAAAAAGATAAAAATAGATTATTCCAACATACATGCTAGTATATATGAAAAAACGTGTAAGCAGACACATAAATCATAAAAAACTGTATGATTTTAGCTCTTTGTAAAGAGTCAACTCATTAGCATTCTCTCTACTTATTACTCAATAAAATATTTTATGAGCTAGCACATATAATATTGTTGTTGATGGCATTGGTAGAGACGGGTCGTAGCCGATGGCGGAGATGACGGTACATAGCATCGCCAAACTTGGATGGAAGACCAGTCATCATGTAGATCGCTGTCAGTCACGCGGAGGAACTTCCCGAAAACCTAATTCACCCTCTCCTAATGCAGGATCACAAGGGAGAGTAGTTCCAAAAATCTTCTCTCCCGACCACCAGGGGCGTAGGCTCTCGGAACAGGGAGAATATGATGGCGTCGCGGTAGCAGAAAAGGTGTGTTTCTGGTGGTGGTCGATATACGGTACATATAGGGAATATTTGCATGATCTCGTGTCGCGATCACGATCTAAACCAGTTAGTTTCTTATTTGTAGATGTCACCCCTCCTCTATTATCTAAATTACTAAATAAAAATAAATATTTTCTAAAATTTTCAATATTTGTTCAGTTTGTTACCAATTCAAAGAATGAAAATGTGATCGATTTATTAAGGATGTGTTTGGTACGGTTTTGGATTCCCGTAGAAATATTTTGAATCTAAACTCTCTTAGGAAATGTGTTAGGTGATGAATCAGATTCACTTCATGAAACCATTTGGTTAGTAGACTGGATTTTGATTCATAAAACATATTTTTCTTAAAATTTCATATAAATAAAAATATATTAAAAACTTATTTTTTTTTTGCAAGAGAAGAACAACTTCAATAACCCATTTTAACTTGTCGCACTAAAATGGATTATAACTAAAAAATATAATTATTAGCACACATGAGAGGCAAGAGAAACAAAAGAGAATAACTATGACACCAGGAACATTTCTAAGAAAGGTTTTACCGTTTGGCACCGATTCTTTGGTTCTAGCCTAGAATTCACAAACTTTAAGATTGCCAAATGTACCCTCAAATTTAATATAAATGAAATACATTCATACCTTTGCATTAGGTTTATTTGTGCACATGCTAAAATTTGGTTAATATACAAATAGGTTTTGTTCCATTTTCAAAAATAAAACTTCAAAAGTATGTTACATAAAATGTTTCAAAATATTTTGCTTTGACTTTCAAAATTAGATTGAAAATAGTTTTAAAATAATTATTTAAATAGAGTTTAAAAGGTTTTATTAGTATGTTTAAAAGAACAAAAATTAATTTAAAGTAGATTTTTTTAAAAAAAATTCAACATCAATTTATAAATTTTTGAGTTTTTTAAACTTAAATGGTTTGGTAAGTGATTTTTTTTTTGAGCAAATGGTTTGGAAAGTGATAAAACCATGTCTTAAAAAAAACTCTCTTTTCTCTCCTTTTCTTTCGGTCTTTAGGCCTGCTTGGCCCAGCCAGCCACCGCCGCTCTCCCGTGGGCCAGCAGCAGGCCAACGCCTGTCATCCCCATCCCCTCTGGCCCTCTTCTCCGCTCTTCCTCCCAATCCAGCGGCAGCAGCAAGCGAACCGCCAGACCCCTGCGGGCATGCCAAAGCCAGGAGTCGGAAGTTTCAAAAAAAAACCAGGAGTCGGACGTCGATGGCAGTCCCTGCAACAACCGCAGTCCACAGGCCCGCCGCATCTCTCTTGTTCCCCGTACTATTTCGTGTGTGCCATGACCTTCTCGCTACAGCCGCCGCCCTACCGGATCCGCGAGCCGGTGTCCGGTGAGGAACCCCACGACTCTCTCGCTTGGCACTCTTGCCCCTCTCGTTTTTGCCTTGCCCGGCTCAAGAATCGCCGCCCCGCTTTTCGAGGGCTGCCGAGGAGGCGAGGAACCGTTGCCGCCTCGTTAGTTGTCATGAATCGCCGAGGCAGTGGCGGGCCTACCTTTATTCAAGGGTATTCAGTTGAATACCTATTATTTTTGCTAAAGTATTTTGTACATATAGTGTATACATAAATGTATATACTAGAAAACATGAAGATAAGACCACTGTAACAGAGAATTTCTGAAACCAGCCCAAAACAAACCCTCTCCTATCCCTCTCCCTCCTCACTCATTGGCCCAACAAGGCCCAATGGTCACTAGACCACCTTCTCACTTGTTACTGCATATGTACGGCTCTACCCCTTTCGCACAAGCACAGATGCTATGGGGGATGAAAACGGATCGGATACGGACGGGTATCGCTGATATCACATTTGTTTTCATATTTTTGCCCGGATTCGAATTCGAATACGGATAGTATCAACCATGCCGGATAGGATATATTTGGATATCGACATCATAAATATGGGATTTGGGTATTCGGATACGGATACGGTATCGGATGTTGAATATCCGTACTCGGATATGGACAGATCTAAACCTCTCTAAACGGATTCGGTCTCGAATATGGTCGGAAAATATCCGTACCGTTTTTATCCCTGGCTATGGGTGAGTGACCTATCGTAGCTTTCTGCTCATCACTCAATTGACTTTGCATTTTAATACAGAACAAGTAACTTACTGAATTTAGATCAATGATTTTAATTTTTAGGTTCCAAGTACGAAGGACCTGTAATTTGTATGCTTTTTACCGTTTTGTTGATTCGTATACTTTATATAATTCAAGTGCTGCCACTTTGGTATTGAACAATTGGTAGTACTTCTTTATGTTAACTAATTTTAATTTATATGCACAATTCTATGAAAATACGAAATTATATTCAATTATGTGTTATATTGCTATATATTATACAATTACAACTATGTAATATTATACATGCTAAATATTAGGCTTTAGGGTGTAATTTTTTTGACATGCCTTTATATTTTGAATACCCAACCTTAAATTCCTGGGCCCGCCACTGTGGCTAGGCGAGTTCGCCGTGGTGCCAGCGAGGCAGCGAACCTCACGGGACGTTCTCCGTAGACCATGGCCAGAGATCGACTGCTTGCTGTACGTCATCGGATTGAAGATGGACGGTCTAGATCAAGCTTTAACCAGAGTCAACCACCGGTCAACCAAGGAGAACCTAGCAAGCGCCCCAGTTTTTGGCTTTTTGCACAAAAGCCTTCGTGTTTCACAGTTTTTTTATTTTATTTTGGCCGTGCTAGCGTCCGTCCAGACGCCTGTGTTCGGATGCCTGCACCTGCACTCCGTTTCGCACACCCCGTACAGGGCCCGCACCGTCCGAACGTCACTGGAGCAAGAAGAGGGGGAGGGGGCGGTGCTCGCCTGCGCCTGTAGTTCGGAAGTGTTGGGAGTATGCCCTAGAGGTTATCATAGAGATGATCATATTGCCTTGTATCCATGACATATAATGAGTCCATTGAATATCTATTAAAGACAACTTGTATCGATTAGCAATTATGTGAATTGTTTGTGAAACTCTTTTACTTGTATGGTTATTCTAGAATGGTCCCTGATCGGAGTTCATGTTAGGACGCACATGAATATCAGATCAGCACATTATTAGTTGATGACTATGTTTCACAAGTCATAGACATAGAGATGTCAAACTAATAATGTGGGCACATGTGTGACATGTAGGCTGGACTGACCCAAAACGAGATGTTGTTATTGTCTCGATTCACATCATGTACGTTATGTCCTCAGACCTGAGATTGTTGTATGTACTCAAGATGTGAAATGACCTACTTAGAGATTATCAAACGCTACTCCGTAACTGGGTAGTTATAAAGGTGGTCTTCGGGTTTGTCAAGAAACATGCTGTGAGACATAGACAATCAAGATGGAATTTGCCCCTCTCTATGTGAGAGAGATATCAATGGAACACTCTAATGATTGGATCAATAAATGCATGGCCGTGCTTAGGTTAAGTGTTAACCTATGAGTTGGACCAAATATCGTGTGGCAAAAGGAATGACATGTATATGGTTTGTGGTGGTTCGTCTGATATGATCTTTGTGTACACATAGGAGTTGACACGTCTTGCTAGAGACCGCTATCAACTAATGGCCGAGTAGGAGTCCTCGGGCCACGTCTATTTGTACATGAACCCATAGGGTCGCACGCTTAAGGGGTTGGAAGCCCAATTCGGGTTGGACCCGAATTTGACTAGGCTTAGGGTTTTCTAATTGGGCCTCCAGTTTGGGGCTGATTAGAGGCGCCTATATAAGAGAGGGAAGGGGGCGCGGCCAGGGTTCACGCAATTAAGCAGCCGCCGCCGTCACCCTCCCCACGCTCACGCCTACTGTTCCTCGCGGACCTAGCAGTCCGGAGGCGCAACGCTTCCTCCCGTACGTGTGGGATACCTTGGAGGTGCTGCATCTGGAGCACAAGGACGAACCGCACGAGAGGGACGATCCACGAGCGGAGGGTGGACGTGACGGACGACCACGCAACTGCACGGCACTGCTACGACGCGTTCGACTACATCGAGTCGCTTCCGCTGCACCTGCGCGTCTAGTGGTAATCCCGTAACCTGTAACTAGCAGTAGTTCCTAGTTTATGGGGTCGAAAAATTTTGTTTTCCGGCTAGCGTAGCATCCCCATATCCCTACAGTGGTATCGGAGCCGTAGCTGCTTCATTATAGGTTCGGTTGTATGCATATGGAGATATGCACGGTTGTAGATGAGTCTCTGATCATGGTTCGTGATCTTGCTGCGTTGGTCTTGTAACGATCTACTCGTACCGGTCGGAATTCCGCCATCCGAGTTAAGTGATACATGTAAACCCAGCCATGGCGAGATGGAGATCAATCAGATTGATCGAATCGAACCTAGGTCAAGTGCCGAGTGCATATGATGCGCGGCGGCGGTAGATTGGATCTACTCCCGGGCGTCGGGGTGCAAAAAAAAAAGTGTTGTTCGGTAAAACAGCCATAACTTTTGCATACGACCTCGGATTGAGACGAATTTTATATAAAAATTGATCTACAGAAAATTTTACATCCGATTCTCCCCTGCTTCGCCGGGTTCGCCGAAATTAGATTTGCGAAAAAAGGCAAGGAAGATGTTGTTCTGGACGTTTTAAGTTTAGACGTCGGAATCGGTTAACTCTGTTTTGCAGGAATTCATGACTGGTATAGCCCTTATGTGTATGTGATGCATGTATGTAATTAATTCATGGCTTGCATGTCATGAGAATGACAATATGGCTGGAGCCACATAGATATTGTCAACTTGATGTAATGGCCTGCGTGCCAAACTGTGATGATCCTATCCGCGACTGTGTAATATTACTTCGTTGTCTTGCGTTAGTGATACATAGTCTTGGTGGATTCATCACTGATGGACGGCGTACATGGGTCATGGAGATGGAGATCATCATGATGTACAGATTGATGGAGATGGAGATCCCCAAACTGACAATGGGCTATACCAAGTCATATATGTGATAATGCCGTTCTTATTATTATGTTCTACTTTCACGTGATAATGTTTTTGTCTACATATGCGATAGTGAAGTAGAACGATCCCTCAGTAATGTTTAAGTTATATGCTTCCCCAAACCTTGCACTGTCATGTGTCTTGTACAATCGGTGGTGGGTCTATGAAATTAGGGTGCCACTGGTTTTCCTTGACTAGGCAGGTTCGTATCGGATACTTACTGCATAAGGGTTGGTTACTTGAACAAGCTCATCCTAATGGTTAGGGACCTTGGAGCATAAGGAGTTGGGCACCACAGCATATAGATGCTACCCAACAACAAGAGTCATATGTGATATGATTAGCAAAGAGTTGCTTACCGATCTACCATGTCTTCTAGCGGTGATGCTAAAGCTCACTAGTAGACTTGTTAGTTGTGGGTCTTGAATCACTAAGTTTCAATTGAGGGATATTGATTTTAGTGGGAGTAGATTTTATTAAGATTTTAATATGATTTACTCTGTCTTGGATACTTTGTCTTAGTATTTTGCATTACTTTTGTTGTAGATAAATGGCACCTAGCAATCAACCATTTACTTTGCGTTCAATTCTTGAGAAAGATAAGTTGAATGGAACAAACTATGCGGATTGGATCCGCAACCTGAGAATTGTTCTCAGGGCTGAGAAAAAGGAAGAAATTCTAGACACCCCATTACCTGAAGAGCCTGCTGACAATGCACCTGCTGCTGAGAAAAACGCTTATAAGAGAGCATGTGATGCTGATCTTGAAGTGAGTTGCCTTATGCTTGCTTGTATGGAACCAGATCTGCAGATGCAGTTCGACAACAACCATGCAGCGTACGATATGATCGTGGCGCTCAATGATATGTTCCAGACTCAAGCTAGGACTGAAAGGTTCAATGTCTCAAAGGCTTTTGCTGAAACAAAGCTAGCAGAGGGCGCAGCAGTTGGGCCACATGTGATCAAAATGGTTGGTTACACTCAGAGGTTGGAGAAGCTAGGCTTCCCAATTGGCCAAGAGTTGGCTACTGATTTCATTCTCGCGTCTCTTCCGCCCAGCTATGGAAACTTCGTTTCGAACTACCATATGCATGGGGCGGAGAAGGGCTTGAATGAATTGTGTGGCATGCTCAAAACAGCAGAGGCTGACATCAAGAAAGGTGCTAGCACTAGCCATGTGATGGCGGTCCAAAACAAGCCTAACTTTAAGAAGAAGGGCAATGCTTGGAGGAAGCAAAAGGGCAAGGGCAAGGCCAAAGGTGAGACCTCTAAGCCAAACCCACCTGCGCCCAAGACTGGACCATCTGCTGATGAAGAGTGCTTTCATTGTAAGGGTAAAGGTCACTGGAAGAGGAACTGCAAGCTGTATTTGGAGTCCTTAAAGAAGGATGGTGGTAAAGGTACTACCGTTGCTCATACACTTGTTGTTTACATTACGGACATTTTCCTCGCTAACTCTTATGTTAATTCTTGGGTATTTGATACCGGATCGGTTGCTCATATTTGCAATACGATGCAGGGAATGATAAGAAGTAGAAGCGTGGGAAAAGGAGAAGTTGATCTCCGCGTGGGCAATAATGCAAGAGTTGCTGCATTGAACGTCGGAATGATGCAACTCCACCTACCGTCAGGATTTATTTTGGAATTGAATAATTGTTATTATGTTCCTAGTATAAGTCGAAACATTGTGTCACCTTCATGTTTGATGAAGGATGGTTATTCATTTGCGAGTAAAGACAATGGTTGTGTGATCTCTAAGAATGACATGTTTGTGGCTTTTGCATCCATTGTGAATGGGATATTTATTTTAAATCTTGATGATGCACCTGTCTGTAATGTTAATGCTAAAAGGCCTCGGCTTAATGAGTTAAGTCCTACTTATATGTGGCATTGTCGTTTAGGTCATATAAGTGAGAATCGCATGAAGAGGCTCCATTCTGATGGGCTTCTAACTTCGTTTGATTTTGAATCATACGAGACGTGTGAGGCTTGCTTAATGGGAAAGATGACCAAGGCGCCTTTCACAGGTGTTCCTGAGAGGGCGGCAGACTTGTTGGAACTTGTACATACTGATGTATGTGGACCAATGAGCACGACAGCTAGAGGTGGATTTCAATACTTCATTACCTTCACTGATGATTTTAGTAGATATGGCTATGTCTACTTAATGAAACATAAGTCTGAGACTTTTGAAAAGTTCAAAGAATTTCAGAATGAAGTAGAGAATCAACGTGGCAAGAAAATTAAGGCCTTGCGATCCGATCGTGGAGGCGAATATTTGAGCCACGAGTTTAGCAATCATCTAAAGAGTTGCGGAATTGTTCCACAGCTTACGCCACCTGGAACGCCTCAGAGAAACGGCGTGTCCGAGCGACGTAATCGGACTTTGTTGGACATGGTTCGGTCTATGATGAGCCAGTCGGACCTTCCTTTATCGTTTTGGGGATACGCTCTAGAAACAGCCGCTTTCACACTGAATAGGGTACCGTCTAAGTCCGTAGTTAAGACACCATATGAGATGTGGACTGGTAAGAGTCCCAGTTTGTCTTTTCTAAAAATTTGGGGCTGTGAAGTTTATGTCAAACGACTTATATCAGATAAACTAACACCCAAGTCGGACAAGTGCTTTTTCGTGGGATATCCGAAGGAAACTTTAGGGTATTATTTCTACAACCAATCAGAGGGCAAAGTGTTTGTTGCTCGAAACGGTGTTTTCTTAGAGAAAGAGTTTCTCAAAAGAGAGAAAAGTGGACAGAAGGTGTATCTTGAAGAAGTTCAGGATGAGCCAATAGGGAATGATTCCACGAGTGATGCTAATGTAGCAGAACATGTTGACATACCTATGGCAATAGAGACACCACCACAACCACGAAGGTCAGCTAGAATCCGTGAATTACGTGGCGATTTGTTATTGTTAGACGATGACGAACCTGCGACATACGCGGAAGCAATGATGGACCCAGATTCCGAGAAATGGCAAAGTGCCATGAGATCCGAGATAGATTCCATGAGTGAAAATCAAGTTTGGAACTTGGTTGATCTGCCTGATGGGGTTAGACCCATAGAGAGCAAATGGATCTATAAAAAGAAAATGGATATGGATGGAAACGTTCACGTCTATAAAGCTCGACTTGTTGCAAAGGGTTTTTGGCAAGTTCAAGGAATTGACTACGACGAGACTTTCTCGCCGGTAGCGATGCTTAAATCTATCCGGATCATTCTAGCAATAGCTGCTTATTTCGATTATGAGATTTGGCAGATGGATGTTAAAACAGCCTTTCTAAATGGAAATTTGGAAGAGGACGTGTATATGATACAACCTGAAGGTTTTGTTGATCCTAACAATGCTGGAAAAATATGCAAGCTTAAGAAATCTATTTATGGGTTAAAGCAAGCATCTCGGAGTTGGAATATTCGTTTTGATGAGGCAGTCAAAGGGTTTGGCTTCCGTCAGAATGATGAAGAACCTTGTGTTTACAAGAAGGAAAGTGGGAGCGCTGTAGTATTTTTAATCTTGTATGTGGATGACATACTATTGATTGGAAATGACATTCCTATGTTGCAATCTGTAAAGACTTCACTGAATAATACTTTTTCTATGAAGGATTTAGGAGAAGCAACATACATTTTGGGCATAAAAATCTATAGAGATAGATCAAAGAGGCTTATAGGTTTAAGCCAAGATACGTACATTGACAAGGTGTTGAAACGGTTCAACATGGAGCAGTCCAAGAAAGGGTTCTTGCCTATGTCACATGGTATGCGCTTCAGCGAAAAACAGTGTCCTTCGACAGCTGAAGAGCGGGAGCGCATGAGTAAGGTTCCATATGCCTCGGCTATTGGTTCTATAATGTATGCTATGATATGTACTCGCCCAGATGTCTCATATGCTCTAAGTGTTGCGAGCAGGTACCAAGCTGATCCAGGTGAGAGTCACTGGACACTTGTTAAAAACATCCTTAAGTACTTGAGAAGGACTAAAGATGTGTTCCTAGTCTATGGAGGTGAGGAGGAGCTCGTTGTAAATGGTTACACCGATGCTAGCTTCCAAACTGACACGGATGATTCACAATCTCAATCAGGTTTTGTGTTCACAATAAATGGTGGTGCTGTAAGTTGGAAAAGTTCCAAGCAGGAGACGGTGACCGATTCTACAGCAGAAGCCGAGTACATTGCAGCCTCTGGAGCTGCAAAGGAAGGTGTTTGGATGAGGAGGTTCCTCATTGAACTTGGTGTGTTTCCTGATGCGTCTAGCCCATTGAATCTACATTGTGATAATAATGGGGCGATAGCGCAGGCTAAAGAGCCGAGGAATCACCAAAAGAACAAACATGTACTGCGGAAATTTCATCTCATTCGAGAGTTTATTAGACGAGATGAGATCAAGATGTGCAAGATACACACGGATTCAAATGTTGCAGATCCTTTGACAAAGGCTCTTCCACAGCCTAAGCATGAGGCGCACATGAGAGCTATGGGTATTAGATATCTTCGAGATTAACTCTAGTGCAAGTGGGAGATTGTTGGGAGTATGCCCTAGAGGTTATCATAGAGATGATCATATTGCCTTGTATCCATGACATATAATGAGTCCATTGAATATCCATTAAAGACAACTTGTATCGATTAGCAATTATGTGAATTGTTTGTGAAACTCTTTTACTTGTATGGTTATTCTAGAATGGTCCCTGATCGGAGTTCATGTTAGGACGCACATGAATATCAGATCAGCACATTATTAGTTGATGACTATGTTTCACAAGTCATAGACATAGAGATGTCAAACTAATAATGTGGGCACATGTGTGACATGTAGGCTGGACTGACCCAAAACGAGATGTTGTTATTGTCTCGATTCACATCATGTACGTTATGTCCTCAGACCTGAGATTGTTGTATGTACTCAAGATGTGAAATGACCTACTTAGAGATTATCAAACGCTACTCCGTAACTGGGTAGTTATAAAGGTGGTCTTCGGGTTTGTCAAGAAACATGCTGTGAGACATAGACAATCAAGATGGAATTTGCCCCTCTCTATGTGAGAGAGATATCAATGGAACACTCTAATGATTGGATCAATAAATGCATGGCCGTGCTTAGGTTAAGTGTTAACCTATGAGTTGGACCAAATATCGTGTGGCAAAAGGAATGACATGTATATGGTTTGTGGTGGTTCGTCTGATATGATCTTTGTGTACACATAGGAGTTGACACGTCTTGCTAGAGACCGCTATCAACTAATGGCCGAGTAGGAGTCCTCGGGCCACGTCTATTTGTACATGAACCCATAGGGTCGCACGCTTAAGGGGTTGGAAGCCCAATTCGGGTTGGACCCGAATTTGACTAGGCTTAGGGTTTTCTAATTGGGCCTCCAGTTTGGGGCTGATTAGAGGCGCCTATATAAGAGAGGGAAGGGGGCGCGGCCAGGGTTCACGCAATTAAGCAGCCGCCGCCGTCACCCTCCCCACGCTCACGCCTACTGTTCCTCGCGGACCTAGCAGTCCGGAGGCGCAACGCTTCCTCCCGTACGTGTGGGATACCTTGGAGGTGCTGCATCTGGAGCACAAGGACGAACCGCACGAGAGGGACGATCCACGAGCGGAGGGTGGACGTGACGGACGACCACGCAACTGCACGGCACTGCTACGACGCGTTCGACTACATCGAGTCGCTTCCGCTGCACCTGCGCGTCTAGTGGTAATCCCGTAACCTGTAACTAGCAGTAGTTCCTAGTTTATGGGGTCGAAAAATTTTGTTTTCCGGCTAGCGTAGCATCCCCATATCCCTACAGAAGGACCCGCTGCACCGGCCGCAGCATCGTATTGGATGCTCAACTGACGCTGGGAGAAGGAGACATCGAGACGAGACAGTAGAAGGCGATGAGAGAGATGCAACACATGATCTACTTTTAAAACATCCAGATGCAACAGTTGCAACACACGTCTGAAGACAGATAAAAACACTTAATATATGCATTGAAAACACTTACAAAAACACCTAAAAACACATAAAACCACTGTAACACATACGTAGAATTTAAATAAAACACTTGTAACATATGTGTGAAACATATGTAACATCAGATAAACACACTTGCAACATACGTTTGAAAAAACAGATGCAACATTAGAAACAGAATTTTGCAAAATACGTGTACAACCATTGCAACATATGCAACATCCATATGAAACACTTGCAACATACCTATCTAAAACATGTGTTTTGCAGCATAGGGGAGGTCAGGGCCAGTTGATTCTAGCCATCGGAGTTAAAGCCAGCAGCGAGCGATGGCGCACGAGCACCACCACCACTAGCACCACTGTGGCAGAACCGCCTGAATTAACACACTTTTAGAGGTGTTGTCTTCCACTAGACACTAAGCACCCCAAAAGCTTACAATACTTAATCCATTTCATACCACAAAGAGTCTCAGAAATTCTTTATTACAGTACCAAAGTTCAGAGTGCGATAAATTAAACAGCGGAATAAAATAACATCTAGCGGAGCGGTATATGGATCCGTCTGTGCCCACCAGAAGAATCCTCCACACAACAGCTAACTTCTCAAGCAGCACCTGCAACAAGGGTAAATAAAACCTGAGTACACAATGTACTAGCAAGACTTACCTGACTGGGAATATATTTTCCGACTCTCAAGGATTATAATAGGCTTTATGGCTTGTGAGTTCTTGTTTGCGGAAAGTAATACTAAGAGTGAGTCCTTATTTCATTAGGTTATTAGCAACCATGTTACATTTATTATCCAACCTGCTATGTAAGCACATGTTCTATCATCAAGCAAGGGTTGAGCAATCAGAATCATTTTTCCATCTTTCATATGCGAGTTCTTACTACGGTGCCAGATCGTAGTCAAGCTGTACCATCACGTAGAAACGACGATTCGTGAATCAATGTGCCCAACTGGGTACATCGAAAAACACACGCCTCGCCCGCACCCCAGGCACGAGCGAGACCAACCCGTTCCACTCCTGTCATGGGTTCTAGGTCCCCGTCCAAACTTGGACTCCAAGATCCCACACTTGAGGCTCGGCCTCAATGTGGTGCTTAGACCTCCACCTGTCTCCGCCTCCAATCAGTCGGTCCAGAAAGAGCTGGAGCCCACGACAAGAGAGTAACAAGCCCTCCCGCTCCCATAAGCAAGTATGTGCTCGGGATAATAAGTCTTTGACTTAACCAGGGTCCATGCAACGGACGGTCCTTAATCGACACGGACAGGGAAATAGTGCAACCAAGCTATGCCCCGTGACCGCGGGACACAACCTGTTACACCCACCAATACCCATACCATATCCCTGCCCAATCACCATTTTCTTTTCCATCATTTTATCATGAATGTAATAATAATAATAACTGCCTATCGTGAGTAACGACAGGTTACTCACGCTACCGATAAGCCTAAGCAAAGTAACTACACGATCCTGCACTAGTAAGACTCATAGGTATATATATATATATGTATATATATATGCATGTGGGTATCATAAAAATCCTGTAATGTAAATGCACAACATATATATAATGATTTGCAAAATAAGGGTTATACACCGGGGCTTGCCTTGGGCAGGCGGGGTGTCAGCAAAGTCAGTCAATGACTCCTGGTTCTCCTCCGGCACGAGAATCTCCTCCTCGTACTCCTCAACGATCTCCTCGTACTTCTGATCGCCGACAGTCACGATCTCCGCCAATTCATTCACTATATGTATGCAATAATAATGCAACAATTCGGAAATCAGGCAACAACAACTCTTAAAATAAGAACATGCTTATCATGCTATCAAACTAGCTCTACTGATCACACACCAACTGAATATCATTTCATTAACAAGAATAGTTTCGCAACTAAATTCTTAAATGATTTAATATGCTTTCCATCAGGGTGTGTTAGCTACCTTAATAAATTAGCTATTCAGAGGCTATAAAGTTACAGAGAGCATCTAATATTACCATGAGCCTACTGTATAATTTTTAGGGCTAGCACTTCTACCAATGCATCATAAAAAGTCATTCTCTAAATAACCATACCAATAATAAGCATTTTAATATAATAAATTAACCCTAAAGGTATCACTGAACTGCATGAACTAAATACACTAACAGATAGATCATGAATTTAGGAACCTAACAAGATTTATTTCATGATAAATACATAAATTCAAATGAACTCTAGAGATGAAGAAAATGGTATGGATGGGTACAACGTGATTCAAGATGAATTAGGAAGGAGGATCAATGGAATTGGAGTTCGTATGCGGGAGATATGGATTTTCTAAAGTGGACTGGTAATAATTAGCGAATGTCAATAATTTGTCATTTGACTTTGTGGCTATGGAGCTCTCACGTGAAGATACATGACGTGCTTGAAGGGCTACTTGGACTTCATAAAATTTTGTTGGACGTGATGACTAAGTAGACCCTAGTAAATGCTATGTGGTACATTAGCATGGGTCTGAAAATAATGGATGAGACCACAGGTCAAGGAAATAATGCAGAGGAGAATGAAGGAATTCTTGCAAGCTAGTTACTGGAGCTCAGAGCTGTGCGATACAGACAGGGAGAAAGGATGGCGCTGCCAGGAAGAGATAGAGAAAATACTAGAGGGAATCACGGGATACTCACCGCAGTCGACTGGTGCTTCGGAGAGGGGGGGGGGATTGGCTGCACGGCCGGGTTCTACAGGAGAACGGAGAAAGCTTGCTTAACTCTGAGAGGAAGAAGGTGGACAACGAAGTGGTGGCTTGGCGAGCTTGCAACTGTGATGGAGGTTGCACAGCATATCCTTTAAAGGCAGGAGACGCAGGATAGAGGTGGAGCTCGCACTGGAAAAGACGGCCGTGTGCACGACACACTTCAGCGGAGGCAGCGCGACGTGCGCTAATCAACCTTGCATCGTGCAGAAGGCAGACTTTCTTCGGGGTGAACAATGCTCCACCACAATGTTTCTACGTGCTACAGTATTTTCTTCGCGTTGCAATGCTCATCTGCATTGTTTCTGGTTTCCCTATCTGGTGCAGTGCTCAGCGCGATGTGTGGGCAGGGCGGTAATGATTTTTGCAGAGCGCGGTGGCTAATTATGTAGTAACTGACGCGTATGTTATGCGTGGTGTCTGCTGCTGCGGCGGTCGGTCGTCGCCGTGCGCGTGCAACACGCTAGTTGTCTAACTTGCTATGCACGGTGGAGTAAAAGCAGTGTGTCTTGCCAATGAGATGTACTGAAGCGTGCTTCGCGGCTTGTGAGTGTCGAGTACTTGCTTGGGGAATTAAGGAGGAGAAGAATAGCGAGAGCTGAAGTTGGATCAGGATGAATGAAAGTGATTTGGACTGCGGGAGAATACTTGGACACGGAATAATTTAGAGCTCGATTTGAGAATTAGTGCAACAAAATTTAATTTCTCAAAAATCACTTCGCGAACTTGGTGTTGTCGAACTGTTATTGGACTTGAGAATCCTCTTGTCTTTTAAGTTGCATTTGCTCCAAGTTGCATTTCTAGGCTATTAGAAATATTAGTCTGCGATATCAAATCTCAAAAGCAAACCTTTCATGGTCATCTACGAAGTTCGTACTTCAAACTTTATTAAGGCGCCAACATTATGTTCTATAGCATTTTCGTTCAGTAAAATTGGTTTATACCTCTACTTAATATAAAACGCAATATCGTATGCTTTTCATTTTTGACATTTCATTGATTGCCTTAAGTTGCAAGACCTTATTTACACAGGTGATTACATGCAATAATACGTAAACATGATGCTCATGAAATGTTTAGTAGTTTGTTTGACGCGGTAACACCGAGGGTGTTACAACCACCACCATCGGGCTTGGCTCGGTCGGATGGGCAATGAGCGCGACGAGCGTAGCGAGCACTACCAGCAATCCGCCAACGGCGACAGGCGATCACTGTAACACCCCTAGTGTTACGAGCTTGCTTAGCACCTGGTTTAAGACCTCGGAGGAATTAACGAAGTTAGTTCCGCGTAGGTTTTAATTTTTAATACGCATGATACGACACGCGGATCTCATATGCCTTGTTTCGGTGATTGATAGAAACTAAATGTACTTTGTGAGCTAGTTAATTTGATGTGAAACATGCTAATAAAATCCTAATAGAAAAATAGGATACGTTGTTTTGATTGTTTGAATAGATGAGTTTATGTTTTAAATGCTATTGTTGGTGAATTATGTTGTGAGAAATAGTTATTAGTGCTTAAATAATTTGTTTCTGTGAGTTAGTATGAAGTATGGTTTTTGTCGTAATATATGTTGGTTAGTTGGAATCGAAAGGTTTAGACCTCAGTTCTAACCGAGACCCACCTTCCCTTCGTCACGTGTAGCAAGTGGTGAGCACCAGTAGCAGCTTCTCCAGCACACGGCAAAGCGCGTATAGTAGCCGCTTAATCACGTACATGCTTAATCACGTACAGATAGAGGGCACGTGCTGCCGTCTCGACCATAAATCCCACCTACTCGCCGAGCTGAGACTGCTTCTAGTCTCTCATGGCATGTGAACGCTGCTGCCTGTGTCGCGTCCTTGCCGCGATGCAGCCCTGCTGTTCCTTTGTTCCCAGTTGCAGTACTGGATGTGCACGTGTGCCTTAAGTCGAGGACGAGGCCGAGGCTAAGCTTGTCCTCATGCTCGCTCCATCTCTCCTCTTCCTTACTCAGCTGCACTCGAGCTAGCACCTGTCATGG
The DNA here is from genome assembly GCA_022457205.1 of Saccharum spontaneum. Lineage (NCBI taxonomy): Eukaryota > Viridiplantae > Streptophyta > Magnoliopsida > Poales > Poaceae > Saccharum > Saccharum spontaneum. The sequence continues at coordinate 19,530,268 of CM039587.1, forward strand.
CCGAACTTGGAGTCGATCTCGAGCTCCCTGTTCTCGCAGCTGCACAGCACTCGGTCGCTAGTCGTGTTGAGTTCGCCCCAGCTCCTCTTCCCTTCTCCCTGTGCTGCTGCTGCGTGCCGCGTCTGCCACGGTCGCGCTGCTTGGCTGCGTCGCGCTCGCCATAGCTGGCCGCCGCGCCATGGCCGCTGCCGCCCGTGGCTGCGCCTTGCGCCGGCGTCACCTGGCCTTGGGGGTCGCGCGCTGTGGTCGCTTGCCGTGCCTTGGCCGCCGTCGCAGTCGTCGCCTCCTTCTCCGGCCGGGCAAAGCTCGAGCGGCCATCCATGGCGGACGTGCCTCACGAGCACGAAGCTCAGCTTCACGTGCAAGCACATGTACGTCCCTTTCAAAAGTTCATGTTTATTTACCTGCACAGCTATCTTGTGAATTTTATATCTCCATCATATCAACTCGGATTCCATGAATTCTTCTTCCTAAATTCATCTAAAATCAAACTCTATCTTCCATATTAATTTCATGATTTTTAGAGCTCATTTGAAATTATGTGATTAGTTAATTATGTCATTAGCTTCTTGTCTTTTCTTAAATGTATTGAACCTTTAGAAATTCATAGTAAATCATAGAAAATTCGTAAAATAGAAAATCAAGATGTTTTGGAACCCTTGTGTTTATCTATATGCATTAGATATATAATATTGCATGTTTTAGTAGAAAAATATTACACTATATTTTTCCTATGATTAATTATAGAGAAATTCATACCGGTAGATGCTATGCTTCAAATGAGATGAAAATTCTATGGCATGTTATTCATGTGATGCTTAATTTAGGATAAAAATTTGAGGTCCAGATCTTGTATAATTACTGAGTTATTAATTTATCTTTGTCACATGCTTTTATCGATATGAAATCTTTGTTAATTGCTAGTAAATAATGTGCTTATCTGAAAATTATGAAACTTGTACAACATTTATAATTAGTCAAGATGTACCTTCCATAAAAATTTCATGTACAACGGAGATGTTTGGACTGTCACCTTTTATTCCATGCTTACAAGTAATAATACCTTTATATACAGTAATTAGTGATCCTATATCTCAAATATGTTGTCCGTGTTGCTTGCTTCACATGTAGGTTAAACAGAATGTTATGCATCTCTGATGGTGATAGGTCTATGCTTAGTATGTTGCTTTACCTTACATGAATTTTATTAAATTGCAATGCGGTTGTATTATTAATTTGTGTTTTCTTAATAATAATCAACTCACGAATAAATCTCTTTTAGAAAGGATGAGAGTCGGAGTAGGAGTGACGATGTGTTGTTTGTCTTTCAATGAGAATATCTATGCTATGCTTGTTCCGCTTAAGCAGACATTGTATTTTTGCATATCATAATAGGAACGATGATGGTTGATGGGTCGATGGATCAACCAGATGACTTGGTGTTTAATCAAAGATGGTGCCATGGCGAACAGGTCCCGGAGATGGAATACTAACTTTTGGTTATCTTTTACCCAGGCAAGCCCCGGTGCATAACCCCTATTATTCTGCACTTTAAATTATGCTTGTGCATTAAGTTTAAAGGAGTTGAATGAAACACACTTGCATGTATATATATATCCTGGTCCTATGAGTATTACTAGTATGGTAGGATCGTGTAGTGTGCTATGCTATAGGATTCCGGTAGAAGTCGAGTGATTACCTGTCACTCGCGAGAAATAGGGATTATAATATTGTTACTATTATTATCATGTTACTATCCCATGGAATATAAATGTATATGGATAATTGGAGACCGGGCGGAATGGGTTGGATGGACTTGGACCTGGTTGGGCAACAGAGCGGGGCTCTGGTTGCATTTGTTCCGCCTGTGTCAATTAAGGACCGTTCGTTGCATAGACCCTGGTCAAGTCACAGATTTATTGTCCCGAGCATATACTTGCTTATGGGGGCGGGAAGACTTGTTTCTCTCTTGTCATGGGTTCCGGCTCTTTTCGGACCGACTTTTTAGAGTGGTTATATATATTGGGTTGAGGAGGTCTAAGCACCATACTGAGGTCGGGCCTGCAGTGTTGGGGGCTTAGAGTCCGAGCTTAGACGGGGACCTGGACCCCTTGACAGGAGTGGAACGGGTTGGTCTTGCTTGTGCCCGGGGTACAAGCAAGGCATGTGTTTTCGGGGCACCCAGCTGGGCACATTGATTCGCGAATCGCCGTTTCTGTGTGACGGTACGGCTTGACTACGCTCTGGCATCGTAGTAAGAACTAGCAGTTGAAAGATGAAGAAATGGTTTCTTTTGCTCAACCCTGTTTGATTATAGACTAGGTGCTTATCTAGAAGGTTGGTTAAGAAATAAAATATGGCTATTAAAAGTAAGAAATTAAGGACACACTCTTAGTGCTGCTTCTCGCAAATAAGAAACTCAAAAGCCAGAAAGCCTTGCATAATCCTTGAAGTCTTTTTCTTTCCTCCTGACGGGTAAGTCTTGCGGAGTACAATTGAGTACTCAGGGTTTGTTCTACCCTGTTGCAGGTGACAGGTGCTGATAAGCTGACACTTGTGTGTGAAAACCTCCTGGTGGGCTCAGCGAGGATTTTCTTTGCGATGCGAAGTAGAGTTATTTATTAAAACTCTCACCAAAAGTTTTACAAGGAAAATACTATTAACTTGTTATCATTTCATGCATATGAACGTTCTTCATGTTAATGTTTAACTTGTCATTAAATGGTTTCATTTCCGCTGAACTCTGATAATGTTTTATATTCCGCTGTTATAACTGCATAATGAATTACTCTGATGTTGTACTAAAAGTGATGTAAGAAATGATAAGGATGTTGTAAGCTTTACTCTCTCATTGTGATCCTGATGTAAAAATGTGGATCTTCGAGTTCTCCCTTATGGTGTGCTCGACGGAATCGTGTAGTTTAGTATTCTCTCTTGGGTACTTAGTGTTTAATGGAAGACAAGTATTCTTGGGAGGGCATTAGATTAGACGATTCTGCCACTATCACCACCACCACCAGCATCAGCTTTGGGCGGGCAAGCGGCGCGCGACAGGTGGGAGCGAGCGACGTGACAGCAGCAAGCGGAGCGGACGCGTGGAGTCCGGACGGGACGGGACAGGACGAGACGGACACGCATCCTATCATTACCGTTTTTATTTACGTGCAAAAGTTTCTGTGCCACTGCAGTTTCAGAAAAAGGCCCCAAACCCCATTTTCGTTCGCGTTTATGCCCCTAAAAACATGTTTTTAACATATCTTGTATGTTTTTTTATAATTCGGTTTTCGATGATATTTGTGCTCCCGAGTCCATAGCGACGTGCTCTATGGTTTAGTATGTTTTGCATGTACTGGTGCAGTTGTTTAATGTTTTGTTTTACTTATGTGATGCTTGTATGTGCCATTGATTGAACGTGTGAGTGACATACAGAAGGAAAGCAACAGGGGGGATTTCCCTAGCAGTATTTGAAGGAGCCTGAGCAGCAGAAGTTTGGAGAAGGCAAGCGTCACTTGATCATGTTATTACCTAGTATTTACTTTAATCACTTTACTATGATGTTGGTGTCTAATTTTGCATATCCTAATATTCTCGGAGGACAGTCGTTTTTTATTTATGAGACAGGGAGGTTGTCCGCATCTAATTAAATGTCACGGTTAATCGCTACTTACAAAGGCACCCACCTCTAAAAATTGATCAACGGAGGTGGGCACTATGAATTAGTTAATGGAGGCGGGCACCTTAACGTAAAAGCAAAAAAAAATGTCCTTCCTAAACTTAAACTCATGACCTACAACTCAACACTTAAGGGGGTGTTTGGGACTGCTCCACTCCACGTTTTTCAACTCCGCTCTATGTTTTTTTAGCTAAACGGTTTTAGCTCCACGCACTCTATTTAAGGAAAAAAGGTGGAGTTACGAGAGCACCTAAAGAGGTGCTCTACAAACTCCAGTTTTCTGTGGAACTGCTCCACGGTAGAGGTTGTGGAACAGTCCCAAACACCCTCTTATCATCAAACATTATTTAATCTTATATTGAATATTCTGACGGCTAAATGACCTCAAGTGAAAAAGGTTTCAACTATAAAGTTTTAAATCTTGTCAAGCACTACAACTTTGGTATAGGATATATCTCCATCTTGTTTAAAAAATTCAAAAATTTAAATATCAAAATATGTGAATTTAAAACACATACTTGAACACAAATATCTTAAAATAAAAAACTTATCAACAGAAAAATATATATAAATCAACTACAACTTTAGTATTAACTATGTGAACACTTAAGGTCGTTCGTCAACGCGTATGACGTGATAATGTGATTTTGTCGCGTCAGGCGAATTGGCACGACCAAAATACTTAAAATAAAAATAAAAAATAAGTGAGGCCGTTTTTTAGACAAAACTTAAAAAAGATTTAAAAATGAAAAAAATTCCCGGCATCGCATGGTGGGCCTGGTGATATGCTGGGCCCCCCCTGGAGCCACGTTGGCGCAGGCGCGGGCGCCAAGCGAAAAGCTGACGGCTCTGACTTTCCCGTGCGCTGCTTTTCCACCGATTTCTCCCATCTCTCATCTCTCTTGTCTTGCATCGCGCGCTCTCTCCTCGCTTTCGTGTCGTCCATCTTTAGCAAGGCCTTGTTCAGTTCCCCAATTCTCTCCCCTAATTCCACTATGCAAAAAGAAGATTCCCCGTCACATCAAAATGTCGGCAAATGCATGGAATACTAAATGTTGATAAAATCAAAAACTAATTGCACAGTTTTATTGTACTTTACGAGACGAACATTTTAAGCCTAGTTAGTCAAAATTTGGATAATTTTTACCAAATACAAACGAAATGCTACAGGAATTCTGATACAGTGTTTTTCTCCCCAATTCACCAATCTAAACAAGGCCCAAGGGTGGGCCTCGGCCCTGAAAAGTCAAACTGATTATATGTACGCATGGACCCTCTCAGTTCTTTTTAATTCTATATGTTTTCTATTATACTCCCTCCGTCCAACAAAACATGCAACTATGGGTTACATGCTAGATAAAGCTATTCATGTTTGACCAAATTTTTAAAAACTAATATTTATATTTATGACTCTAAATTAATTTATTATGAAAATATATTTCATAAGTAATCTAATGATACTTATTTGATGTTATAATTATTTTTAGTTTTTTATCTATAATTGTTTAAATATGATATACTAAAACATGGTACTGTGCTAGAATTGCATGTTTTGTTGGACGGAGGGAGTACCATCTACATGCAGTACAAAATTTATTCTGTTTCGGTGTGAACTTAAAATATTACCAGCCACTAAACCTTTTGCACAGGCATAGGCAATCAACAGATGTAAAAAGTGCGTTATACGAAATTCACAGAAAATCCCTTTTGATTCTTCTAAGGTAGAAACAAAAGAACGGTCCTGTTCGGCAGGTCGTTTTTTAGCTTATAAGCCGACTGTGACTGATTTGCTGTGAGAGAAAAATACTATTCCACGGCTGATAAGCCGTGCTGATATGCTCAGCCGAACGGGAAACACCTGCTAGGCCGTTTTCCCAGGATCAGTTACATCCCGCGGGGCCCACCACCTCCAGATCGCCGAAAAGTTGATCCACTGGAGTGGCGTGCCTACTAGTGCCTACGATACGAAACGGGGCCGTCCCTACTGACGTGGATCCGCGACCGGCTGCAGCCGGTCACTAGTCCTCGTTCGCCACCAGCCCTGCAGGACGCAGCCATAGCATTTATGGCACTGGATGTCCTCGCGTCACTGATTCATGTCGCAGACTAAAAAAAATAATCTTTTACTTCTTTTGTTAAGGTTTGACTTTTGCATGGGAAGTCGAAACTATAATCACTTGTGTAGGTACTACCTCTGTCCGGTTAAGAATGCAATTCTAATTTATTTTTTAATTTCCGTGTCCAATGTTTGACTGAATATATAAATAAAAGTATTAATATTTTTAACACCAAATAAATATATTATTGTTGACAACCAAAAATGTCTATTTTGTGAAGTTGTCAAAATGTGTAACGGACTTCACCATTACGTTCCTTTCGTCGAGATGGTCAAAAAAAACATATATGGAATGTCCAATTTGGAGTCCGGATGAGAGAGTTATGCCTCCGAGAAAATATATGAACTACCGGTACTACCGGTCCGAGATCACCGGTACTACCGGTCTGAGAAGATTTTGCGCAGATTTGAACTACCGGTACTACCGGTCCGAGACCGGTACTACCGGTGGCTGGCGGAGGAAGGCGTAGTTTTGCGTGAAAATGAACTACCGGTACTACCGGTCCTTGACCGGTACTACCGGTGGGGACCGGTACTACCGGTGGAGCCTGACCGGTAGTACCGGTAGGTGTTTATTCCGAATCTGACTTTTAGATCTCGAACCGATTTGTTTCTAAATCGGTTTTTGGACGTGGGAAACTTAGAAAATAAGCCTTAGAGAGGTTATATGAGAGGATCATGGCCGATTGAGATCCCATCTATCCAATCGACAAACAAACAAATCAATCTACTCCTTTTACCCCTTTTCTCTTCTTCTTCAACCTCTATGCTGTTCATCCCTTGATCCACGATCAAGGATGGCGCCCTAGGCTCGCCGGCCGACCTAGGGCAACCCGGCGACGTCCTTGCCCTGACGGGGTCCCTCCCGGGCGAGAGCTTCGACGGTTCCTTTGCTAGTTTGCCTGAAAACTAGCCAGTTCTTCGTCACGCAAGCACGTTGGTTATCCTTTGGTGGTTTGCTTGTAAACCTCTCCGTGCTTCACCACGTAAGAGTGATATCCTCGCTGCGTTCTTCGGTCCGTGGCGGCCCGGGCGTCCAATGCCCTTTCTGGTGTGTGATTCGGACCACATCCGACGTCAACAATTATGAAAATATATCTCATAACAAATCTAATGATACTAATTTTATGTCATAATTTTTTATATTATATATATATAATTAGTCAAACTTGACATACTAAAACATTGCACTGTGCTAGAATTGCATTCTTTTCAGGACGGAGGGAGTACATAATAAATTTAATATCCCAAAAAATCAAAGCAATTTATAATTTAGAATCAAAAGAGTAGTAACTAGTTTTTTTTCAAAAAAAAACTAGCAGCGACATCCGTGGCTCTGAACTAACTATACGGAGGTAGATTTGCTAACCTCCTTCTTTACCACTAGTCTATTCAAGATCTTGCAAAAGTTTGCCTAAGTATTGCCATACTATCTCTAGAATGTCTTGTTAATTTGTTTTGGACTGTGTTCTAAATTTTGGAGATAATGTTTACCAAATTTATCGATGTATATTGTCATATATTATAACTTGAGCTTCTATTTCTATTCAGATTGTCCAGAAAACATTTATAGTTTATCAGCCTGTAGTTAGTCTATGTGATGGTTGGATAATGAAAATTCTACTCTTGACGGGTTGCAGTTATCCCATGCCAAATATCCACCTACAAGCACTTTGGGGGTCAAATGAAACAAAACATAAAACTGGTGAACCCTACCTCCCATCTTGGGAGTGGAAGTACTTACATAGTATTTGTGGAAAGTGGTGGAACCATGAACAAATAAAAGGTACCGGTAAATATGGCACCATGAATCTTGGAGTGCAATTAAGCAACTACTCCCTCTGTCCCTAAATATCTGTCGTTTACGCTTCCTGAGAAACAACTATGACTAAATATATATTAAAAAATAAATATTTATAGTATATAATTAGTATTATTGGAAAGATCTTTGAATTTAGTTTTTTAATAAATTTATTTAGAGATATAAATGTTGCACGTATTTTCTATTAAAGGGACGGAGGGAGTATAACTTAGATTCTGACAACAAATTATTACTTTCTATTTACATTTGGAAGCTATACTTACCGTTTCCATTTAAAAAGAAGACTGTAACGTAAATTTAAAAGTAAAATTAGCAGCTAATATGCCCCTGGTGGTTCGTTATATTTGGTCCACAACACCCACTCTTTACCCACTTCGCCAACACCATGTTGTATCTTACTATTAAGCTACCGTCCGTTTCTCTTCGGCATACCTGTCAACTATCACCTTTTGGCGATTTTTGTCGTTTCTTTCTACTCCCTCTGTCTTAAAATAGAAGTCGTTCTCGTTTCTCAAAAAGTCAATATTTTTTTAACTTGACCAATTATATATAAAATAATATTAATATTTAGAATACATAACTAGTATCATTAGATAGATCATTTAATATATTTTCACAATAAACTTATTTGAAAATATAAATGTTGCATGTATTTTCTAGAAATCTAGTCAAAGTTAAAAAAGTTTGACTTGCACGTATCCTATAACGATTTTCTTTCTAGGACGGAGTGAATAGAAGATAGTGTAACCTAAATAAACTTAAAAGTAATATCTTATTCATTGACTTCTTGGTTCATAAGCTATAGCGACGACCTTTGCCTCATAATAATTTCTCCATTCCATATAATCTCACCACCAAAATGCTGCTCCAGGAAAATAAAATAAATTGTACTTCCTCCATCCCGCTTTATCAAACATGCTTCTCAAGTGACAGATAAATCGAGACAGAGAGGGAGTAAGTACTACTTAAACCGGGGGCTCCATCGCGCGCGCTCTCTCTTTTTGTTTTTGTTTTATAAGGGCTCCATTGCTCCTTATTTGCTCCTCGCATACTGAAGGGCGGGCACGGGCAGCGCCTGACACCAGCCGACCCGCCAACACAGTCTCACCGGCTGCCCCGGTCGCCCCTCCCTCCCTTTTCCTGCAGCCATCAGAAAAGGGGGCGAAAAGGCCACCAAATTCTCCTCCAATTCTCCTCGCCCGGAAACAAACTCCAGAGTCCCAGACCAGCAGGCCGCCTTTCCGGTCGAGCACCCACGCAATCATCACCGCCGTCTTCCTCTCCCTCTTCTCCGTCCCTTCCCTCTCCATTCCATTCCTCGGCACTCCGTCCTCGAGACCGCCGCACCGCATGCCACCCGCACGAGGGGCCGCCTGTTGTCCCCGGTGACAGCGCGCGGGGCCGAGATCGGCCGGCGCGCCATGGCCGCGCCCGGAGGAGGCCTGGACCAGGACCAGGACCGGGACCGGGGCCGTGGACAGGACGCCGCCATTAAGCTCTTCGGCCGCAGCATCCCGGTCCTCCACTCCTCCGTCGTCGCCGCCACCGCATCCGAGGTGAGCAGCCGCAGTCCCAGCTCTCGGAAAATTCCTTGACGAGGTCGAGGGATGGACGGCGTTCTTTTCTCGGTCGACGGGGTTCTGGCGGGGGCCTAGATGGTCATTGCCGGCCGTTTCTATGGGAAAAGGGTGAGGACGGGAAAGCGGAATCGGATGCGCTTTTTCTCTACCCCTGCTTGTGCGCTGTCAAATGCGTGTTGGCGGATCATGGTTCCTGCGGGGATTCCGGTCGCTGTTGGCATTTGCTGCGAAATGATGCCCTGTTTGATTCCATGCCTGACCCAAAAAAAAAGCCTTTGGGTTTATGTGTTTGCTCCTTACTTCCTTAGTGTTTGTACGGGAATTCTCTTCCGACATGTGTTTCTTGGCTACTTGATGGCATTGCGGTCTCAGGGAATTTTTTTTTCGGTTTGCTAATCGTTTCGTGCTGACTGCTGAGGGATTACTTCTGTTGGTGCTTGATTTGATAGTTTGGAATCGAAATTCTCAATGTGTATGTATGGTATGAAGATTGCTTGCCTTATTCATAGTGTCCATGTACGATTTTGTTTCCTTTTTTTTTCTTAAAAAAGTACATTGCCTTTGTCTGAGGAGAAATCGCTGAGAATTTTCTTGTTGTCTTGGGGGTAATGCCGTCGAAAAGATAGGGAACATTCAGGTTATGTCAGTCAAGAGACCCAAAAGGTGAGTTCCTCCGGGTGTCTTTTTTTTTTTTTTTAAAAAAAGGGTTAGTTCCTCTGGCTACCTTTCACTTTCAGCGTACTAAATATGATAGCATGTTGTGTGTTGTGACAAGGGACTGGTTGTTTCTGCTGTACTTATGAACAACAACAGAATCTTATTACTATTTACACTCCGATGGTGGAATCAGGGATGGTCCTTTTGGTTTGCTAGAACAACCCTGTTGTACATGTACTATTTCATTTAATTGAGGTTTCCATTTTGGTATGCGTCCCTAATACACTGATCTTTGGAAGTCAACTGTGGTCCATATGTGGCAACCACGAAATTATTGTCTTAAATTGTTGGTAATTGCCTGGTCTACCATTGAAGTGTCGGCATGTCAGAACATTAGTACTGTGATAGTGGCCTGTGAGTTATGAGCAACATAGCTAAAAGCTGATCCATGAACACTTGTTTGAAATACTCCATAGCCTACATAGGTTTTTACCTAGACACCCAAGTCCTAGAAAGTTTGTCTGATCTGGACACCTGTACTCGTGTCAAATTCAGGCACCCATGTTGGATTCAAACATTCGTGACAGATTCAAAGTGGTATTTGTGTCTCCAAAGAAACAAAATATACCAAGTTGGGCACCTCACACTTGCACCCGAACTATATTTCAACACCCGGTCACCCACACACATGTGTTTTAGGTAAGTACATGTGCAATGGAAATGAGTTGCTGTAACTTGAAAGTAGCAAACACTGACATATGAAGTATGAAATTCCAGTGCTACACGATAGATGTGGTTCGGCCTAATTTGGTTGAACATAAGTGCATTAGCATACTTCCATAGTCGGAACAACAGTTCGTTGAAAAGCAACAACACAAGAAGTTCTAACAACCTCAGTTATGGGGCATGGAAATGCAAATCATGTAACACATTGGGTGGTTCTTGTGAGTATTGATCCCTCATTTAATTTCATCAGGCGGCACATAAATTGCCTCAAAACTTTTCCATATTTTTATGCTTAATAGTAACTAATTGCGCCTCCAGTGCCAAATAAAGTGGTAGTTGGTAACTGTTGCTTAGTGTTAGTATTTGGTACCTGTGTCTGGATCTGAATTAAACTAAAATTCTGCTTGATATAATGCTTTTCATCTGCTGACTTGTCCAATCTTATTATCTGATGTTTATCTTCTGATGACACATCATAAATTATCTGTTTCAGGTTAGCACCAATTTAGCAAATGATGTGAGAAGCAATGATGTCATGCCATGCCTTCCAAACATGTCTTTGATTGTCAAAGCAAGTCCCTTCCCTTCCAAGAACAATATGAAGAATGATTTACAAGCTATCAGCAGTCAGCATGGGAAAATGGAAGCTGATTCCAAGTCTGAGGAAGCTAAGACTGAATCTGGTGGATCTGGCCAAGAGAAGGTACTCAAGAAGTCAGATAAGATTCTGCCTTGCCCTCGCTGCCATAGTACGGAAACAAAGTTCTGCTACTTCAACAATTACAACGTGAACCAGCCCAGGCATTTCTGCCGAAACTGCAAGAGGTACTGGACTGCCGGGGGGACTATGAGGAATGTCCCTGTAGGTTCTGGTAGACGCAGAAATAAGGATCCATCTCACCACCATCATGTCACCAAGCCGTGTGATCATATCATAACTGCTAGTGGAGATGTTTCTGATGCAACTCAGCGCCAGTCTCTTGCAGTCAAGCCATCTGTCCTTCAAGCTTCAGGAAAACAAAATGAAACAGCATGCAAGTCTGTATCTCCAGTCCTTAATATTAAAGAGCAGAATAATGCCGACATTATTTCCTTGGTCTCTGGTGACAACAAGGAAGAGAAATCATGTGCATCCTCTGCAGCGGTATCTGATTCCTCCGAAAACTGGATGCCAGAAAATACAGTTAAAAAGGAGGAGGATAATACTTCAGCGTACGGTAATGGTGTGAAAGAACCTGATCCCAACATTCAGTCTCACCATGCTGGACCCGTTTCGGTGTTCTCCAGAAATCCTGCTGCAGTCATGGTGACTAATCAGTGCTCAGCAGATGGTATTCATGGGCCGGAAAATGGTACGGTCAGTCCTCTTTCACTGCCACCACCACCCATGGTAGCAACCCCGGGAATTTGTGCACCTGCTGTTCCATTCCCTCTCGTGCCAGCCTTTGTGAGCTGCATTCCTGGCTGGCCAAGTGCAGTATGGGGTGCACCATGGCCTGGAAGTAGTGGCCCTACATTACTATCTCTTCCTCCAAACAGTTTAGCTTTTTCAGGAAGCAACTCTAGGGTGTTAGGAAAACATACAAGGGTAGCTAATTTGCAGGAAGAACATAAGGCAGAAAAAAAGTTGTGGGTTCCTAAAGCTCTCCGAATTGACAACCCAGAAGATGCAGCAAAGAGTTCAATCTGGGCCTCTCTTGGTATCAAGCCTGATGAGAGAATCATATTCAAGTCTTTCCAGTCCAAGGATCTGAAAAATAGTGAGACTAAGACGCCAGAATCCCTGCAGGCCAATCCAGCAGCGTTTTCCCGCTCTCAGACATTCCAGGAGAGGACCTGAGAAACTTATAGATGCTCCCATCGGTGACATGATACCGTAAATAAAGTGTCCTCAAAACAAAGGATACCAGAGGATGGTCAATGTTCCTATTTAAGCTTTTCTTGAATTGATCTTTCGCTAAGTGCAGCAGTTTGGCAATCAGCTCAGACCTGGCCAAGATTTACAGTTTTTCTTTTCTTTCTGACGATAGCTAGGTTGGTCTGAAGATTCTGACTGCTCAAGGAGCGCATGTAAATACAGTAGGCCTGTGAATTGATGTCGATAGTCTTTTAGCTGGCACCGGTTAAAGTTCTAATGTACTCCCTCCGTTCTAAATTAAATTATAAATCGTTCTGATTTTTCTAGACATATAGATTTTGTTATGTATCTACGTAGTAAAAGCTATTGTATATATCTAAAAAGGCTAGAACGACTTATAATTTAGAATGAATAGAGTAATTGCATTGAGGTCATGGAGTGGGTAACTAGGTTCATGAGCGCGATTAAAGAGAAGATAATGGTCGCTGGCCTGTATATGTTTATGCCGGAGTTCAAAAACTGTACTCCATTCGTTAGCAGTCTTATGCATTAACATGGTTCGGTTTGAGGGCAAGGTTGGATGAGATATGATCATCCATGTATTTTGGCCTCTTGGGATATAGAACAACTGTTTTTTTTGAACTCAACTATTTTTCTATTTGGTTGAATGGATGAAGATGAATGGGATGAGAACAGTTGAGTAAATGTATCTATTATTTAAAAACAACTACTAATTATACACTAATAAATATGTACTAATATTAATCTTGTCATGATAATAGCTAATTAAACATAAAATCCGTTAATTAGCACTACAATTCCCCTATTCGACACACAAAACGTACACTAATTGGCTAATTGCCATATTAGCACTTATCAAAATTAATTTTGCTGAGTTATCATCATAATTACTAAGCAATAATATAACATACTAATAATTCTAATTTATTTATTAATAGCAAAGATTAGAAAACATGGATGAGCTCATACGGCAACTTTTTTTTTGGTAGGGATATCTAGCATCTTAGAAAATTATTCCTCTACTAGGGATATCCATATCCTAACTCGTCCTTAAACCAAAGAGCAAACTCATTCCTTAAACCAAAGAGCAGTTGCCCTATGCGCACTCCTGCCACTACCACATGTGGTGGCACAACTGGCTGTGGAGACTACATGGCAGTGGCACAAGCAACAGTCAAAATAAACAAACTGTGACTAGGAGAATACATGAGCAAACGAGCAAGAAAAAATTTGGAACTTATAAATTTCGGAAGAAACGAAATTGGAACTTAAATTTCCAGGCATCCGTGTGTTCCCAAATTTACATTCTCTCTACAAACTTGGAAATTGAATTTCCAAGCATCCAAGTACTCCATATTTACAACACAATCTCCACAAATTTAGCCGCAATAATGCTGCAACAAACGGATGAAAACTTGTTGTGCGTCAACTTCTATTTCCTTTTCTGTAAATGTTAGACGAATACATACATGCACATTAGAGATTAAACCTATCACCTTACAGCTAAATGAATCAGCTCCTATTCACACCAAAGGGGGGGGGGGGGGGGGGGGGGGGGGGCAAAAAAAAGAAGTGAAAAGAAGAAAAAGAAAGAAACACTATAGGTTCCCTACTATTGTCATGAAAGTCCTCTCATTGGAATTTCCAACAAGTTGACCTGATTTACATTTGCAAATTTTTCCATCTCACGGGCAATTTGAATATCGCTGGGCCTAAAATGTTCAGTGAAAGCCTTGAATACAAAATGTGGGACCATTGCTGTAACAACAATGATAAGCAGCAGAAACCAAAACAGGCCAGTCCCCATTATATGAAAAATTGCCCTGGAATAATTAACGGAAACAGTTATCATGCAATTCACCGCAGCTATCCAAGTAATCATAAAGCAACATATTAATGCACATGATTCTTATTAAGTTTTTATTATTGGAATTCTCAATGTATTTCAAAAGCCACAGTGCAAAAGCAGCAAATCATAATATTATGCATGCTAGACACAGAGATTATAGTCCACTCTCAGCTCAGTAATGAGAAGTACTGTTTTTTCTTTCTTTTTTCCAGTGAGCATTGGTTTGGTTTGTTTCTTCAGGCGATTCTCCACTAACATATTTCAAGAAATGAATCATTTTTACATTCTAAGAACATTATTTTGCAGAGATAAGGACCTTTTGCTCTTCTGAACATCAACCCACTGAATGTGTAATAAGCAATGGTGCAGTTAATTCATGGAATACAAAAGGAAAATGCATGAGTTCAGTCATAAGAGGCTGAAGAGCAAGTACTCACCCATATCCTGGAAGAACCCATATGGAATCAATCACAAAGAGGCAAACTGTCGTTGCAGCTATTGTGCCCCAAACAAACGCATGTATTATCCAGTTCCACCTAATAATGTCCATGGCCAATTGCATATTTACAACAATGACAGGTGCAAGTGCCCACAAGTCTCCAAGACTAGACATATCTATTGTGCTTCGTCTATATGCAAAATATGGCAAGTAGAAAACGGCCAAACTCTGCCAGAGTGCTTCAAGCATGTTGAGCACAAACAAATTCACATTGTACTTGTCATCCCTCTGGCCAGATCCATATAGCTTTGGATAAGCTAACAGGGTTGCCTTGTTAAGATCCTTGTCAAGAATGCCGACGACAATTGTTGGAAGGGACGTATAAAGGACAGTATACAGGAGACTGCTCCATTCAGTGATAGCAGTTGTCAAAGTGAATGCTGTATAAAGTACATACCTGGGATCACATGTGAGTAATAGTTTTTCAGAAATATCTGAGTAATTATAAGAAAAAGAGTTGGTGCAAGAAATTTGAACCATCCAACTTACATAACCAGATACAATATTTGTAAACCTAGTAGAAATCATTTACTAAGAGATAAATCATAATATAACTGAAGCCTAGCCTTTTTCCAAACTAATTTACATTAGGCATAGCATAGAGGACAACTCCTACTACTTCTTTCAGGATTATAATGCAGATATCTATATTAAGAAACCAAAAACTCTTACCAGAAAAGAACCAAGACAAACGTAGCATTCTTGTAAAAGTTGTAAAGGATCATATAGGCCATCCTTTGATAATTCCAGTGACCATGAACTAATAAAAGAGGAACCAAGAATCTAAATTGTCCCATAGAAAAATCTGATGCCATAACAGCTTGTCGTCCTTCTTGGCCACTGATGCCAATCCCAACATCGGCCATTTGAATCATTGAAACATCATTTGCACCTGAACACCATACGTAAGGAAATCATATATCAGATTTGAACATATTAGTTCATAGAGAATAAAATACACCATAATAAGAGAAGCAGGAGGGAATAATACCATCACCAATTGCTAAGGTCATATCATCTGTCCTGTTCTTGATAAGGGCAACTATCCCTGCCTTTTGTAATGGAGCCACTCGACAACATAAGACAACACTACATTCAGTTGCTAGTTTGAAAAGCTGCCACAAACAATAGAAAGCAATTCATGCATCAGTCATGACACTTAGTACTAAGAAAGTCAAAACGAAACCAGAAGTCTAGAACATTCATTGGTTGCTATATCAAGATGGTTACCTCATCTTGCAATTCCGTCTCCAGAATGTAAACAAGGCTGTTACCATCTACAATCAAAGCAAGAGTTACAGTAGAAGTTTCTGATGCTAACAATGGACCCTGTGTATCAATTGATGAAGCAGCTCTGAGCTTCTTAGTTGTGGTAAGCGCCTCCACAAGACTTCTCTGACATGACTCCTTTGAGTTGTTATTTATAACAATTTGTGTCATGTCATTGGTCAGCAGCTTACAGGAGTAGCCAATAGAAATTGCGGTCTCCTGCTTATCTCCAGTCAAAATCCAAACCTTTATGTCTGCTTGCCTAAGAGACTCTATTGCTTCTGGAACCCCATCTTGAAGCTTATCTTCAATCCCAGTGGCCCCCAATATGTGGACATTGCGCTCTATGTTTGCAGCAACAGATCGGAGTAAGTTTCCTCTTCCAAGTACTGATGTGCTGGCATTCTCATAAGCTAATTGCCACTCCTCAAACTCAGATCGACTCAGTTCGCGCATAGCAACAACAAGAGTTCTTAGACCAAGTGAAGAATACTTGTGGAGATGCGCCTCTGTAGCACGAACAATGTCCAATTCAGATGAATTGTTTGTAATTCCAAATATTGAACTGTCCGCACCTTTCACATACAACTTAACTGTCTTATCAGGGCAGCCAACTATGACAGACATCCTCTTACGATCACTATCAAACTCATGAAGTCCCAGTATATCAAATCTGCGCATTCCATACCAGCACAATACAATAGTATTGTAAATCAATAATGCTATTAAATTATTAAAATTATTGACATACGCAAAAAGGTGGTGCAGCTCGAATGGGGAATAACAGAGTCAATATAGTCCTACAGAAGAAAGCAAACTATCGTGACATAAAACAGTAGATAAATATTACAGCCAGTGTAGTTGGTCACACTAAACTTGCACATGTCTATCAAATTGGCAAGCACAGTTCATTTTGAAACATTCATGGAACGATGAATGACCCAAAAACTAGAGAAATTTAATTGTGACCAGTAAAATTAGAGATAGATTAACAACTACAACGCCGAAACTCCCTAGCTGTTCGTGCACCCTATCCCTTCCCAGAAGAATTTTCATACTAATACTACAATTCAAAGGCAAACAGGACTTTTCACCAAAGCTCGAATTTAAAAGTTTCTCCTGGTAGCCAATTCAAGTATTGCTCTGGCATCTATCCTGGCATTCATGTAACTACGCCAGAACTCAGAAGTCACATGCTCAAGTGCCATCCTATAGGACCACAAGATAATAGAAGCAAAAGCATAGCTACCATAATTAACGAAACAGTTTATTGAAATCCAATTAGCAATACGACTTTACCAATCAGAGAAGCCTACATACGCAGACAAATTAGGAAGACAAGTCAAAACTAGGATTTTGGTGAGGAAACGCCAATGTTGAAGATAAAAAGATGATGTAACATAAAATTAGAAAGTAAAAGATAAAAAAATCTTGATATCCATATCAAATTTCATTCTTCAGTGCTACCAATTATTGCTGAAAATAGGACCTAGCAGTTATAGAAAATTTTGTGTTCACTATTTTCTAGAAGATAAATCAGGTAGCTTCAACTCCTAACTATGTAATTATGTTCAATAATTTGCAAGAAAAAAATAGGTGTTGCCATATGTATTGAAAACATGTTAATGTATCATTCCAATGTAGGATGTCTATGAAGCCAACATGTAGAGCTATGTTACCTCTGCCTGTCACCAAGGACATCAATCACTATGTAACCAGATGTTCGCTCAACAAGGACAATGCCATAAGATGCTGCAGCATATGCTAGTGCCTGTTCATCAGGGGACTCACCCTGATAGTCAATCAACTTTTGTTTTGAGTCTCTAGTGTCAAGGACAAGCGGTACGATGGTATTACAGGCAGCAAGAGCAAGGAATAATTCAAGAACAAGCTTTTGTTCCTCATTTGAACCACTATCCCTGAGTAGTTTCACGAGCTGAGGGTCAGTTTTAACTGCCATCTTTGGTGTCCACAGATGATCACCGACTGTCCAAAACCAGCAAAAGAAATTTCTTAATAAGGGAATGACAACAGCACAACACAAAAACAAGTATGATGCAGTGAATCCATTGAAGTGATCATACCTACAACCGAGTATCCACCTGTATCTTTACCAGAGCTGTAATCAACCCCGCGAATAGAAGCACACTGGAACACCATCTTGTTCTCCGTTAGCGTCCCAGTCTTGTCAGAGAACACATACCTTATTTGCCCTAAATCCTCATTTATATTCAAAGCTCTGCACTGGAACTTTGACCTTGATGACTCATCATACAGATCTTTATCAGCACCCATGAAATACGCCTGTCCAAGCCTTACCAACTCCATTGATATATACAATGAGATAGGAATGATAACCTGATACACTATCACTGCCATAAGGAATGTGATGAATATCTGCATCCCAACACCATAATAATTGTAGTTTTTTCCAGTCGTGTAATCCTTCTCCCTGAAGAATTGGGTGAACTCCAGCTCCCTCCGGTGATTCAGCAGCCAAATCCCAGCAAGCACGGATGCAGTTGTGCACATCCCAATAAGCATAAAGGATAATATGACAGTCTCCCGATTTAACTGTGTTTCCAAGCGACTCCGCTTCGACGGTGCCCCTGAGCTATTTAGCATCACCTTGGTCTCCTTCCCAGCATATACCACAACCCCTATTGCCCATGTGGTGTTCTTGAGTTCGCAACCGCGAAGCACAATGTTGGATGGCCCAAGCGAGACACGCTTGCCATCAATCTCCAGATTTGCCTGGAACCCGTAAATGTTCCTGTTGGGCCGCTCGCAATGCAGGATGCCACCGACACCAGCATTCTGGGAGAACCTGACCTGTGTCTCCTGCTTGGCATACCTCGTCTTAAGATTGGTCTCCCCATCGAGATTCACAGTCTGGACGTGCGCAACGCCGGTGGGGTCGCTGGTAGCAAGCAGCACCATGTCGGCCGGCAGTGTCTCATTGGACGCGACGCGCACCACGTCCCCGACGCGTATGTGCTTCCATCTCTTGGGCTGGAACTCGCCAGTGGTGCCCAGTGCGAGCACGGAGGCAATGCGGTTGTTCTCCTGGCGGTCGGAGCGGTGGCGGCGGAAATCCTCGTAGGCGTCCTTGACGGCGGTGACGAAGAGCACGAAGGCGAGCGGTAGCACGGACGCGCCGCGGCCGAACACAGCGACCTGGGGCAGCTGGTTGAGCACGGTGATGGCGAGGAAGTAGACGTACGACAGCCGCCGGAACTGTTCGAAGAGGTTCCGCGGTAGGAAGGTGAGGAACGAGTACTTCGCCGTTCGGATGGCGTTCCCGGCGGACTCCGGGGAGGGCTCTCCCACGATGACCCCTCGGGACTCGTCGTCCCCGCCCTCGCGCTCCCGCTGCTGCGACGACGTGGATGGGTCGTCGGCGGGTCCGTCGCCACGGCGGTAGGGGGGGCGGAATGGGTCGGGGACCTCGACGGAGAAGGCGAGACGGTCCGCGCGGAGAGGAGGCTCCGACTGGGCCGGCGGGAGCAGTGACGCCGCTGGGGGATGCGGCGAGGGGGCGTCATCGGGGGTGGAGGCGCCCGGGGTTGTGGCGACTAGGAGCGGGCGCTCGGATGCCATGGTGGGGGCGGAGATGTGGGGCTAGTGCGCCAGAGGCAGAGGCATCGTCGGCGGCGGATTTGGGCCGACGCCGGCGAGGTCAAAGGCGGAGGTGGGGGAGCTGAGGACTTTTGGGGGGTCGAGAGTTTTCTTGTGTGTGGGGTTCAGGGATCGGGGCAGCAGTGAGATTTTCAGCAATGGGAGGGGTTGATGGAGACTTTTCGGAGGGTTTCTGAGGAGTGAGGACTGACTGTTAGTTTTTTGGATCATATAACTGTTTGAATTGAATACTCCGTAGTACGAGTATGTTTTTATAATTTTTATATATACATTTAAACATCATATAAATGCAGAAGTTTTTGCAAAAAAATTGAATAGAGCTAAGAGGTTTATAAATGGATTCAAAAAGTGCTATTCGTTTGTTTGACGTAGCTGAGATTTTTTATATAAAATATGGTGTGGAGAGATTGCTTACCCACATAGTTACCCTTACTTATCTATTCATCCATTTATTTATTTCCGGGTCATTGATACTCCCTCCATCCCAAATTATAAGACGTTTGACTTTTTTGACACCAAGTTTGACCACTCGTCTTATTCAAAAATTTGTGTAAAATATCAATTCTTTTATCGTGGCTTGGTATATTAATAAAAATTCCTCAAGAATGACTTAAATTTGACTATGTTTGTACAAATTTTTTAAATAAGACGAGTGGTCAAACTTGGGATCAAAAAAGTCAAACGTCTTATAATTTGGGATGGAGGGAGTAATAGCCAATGGCACAAGTAGCTCTACAACATCAAATAAATGAACAATCTCAAGGCATGCTTCGTGGTGGATTTAATAATGCCATGTTTTTTATTATTAAAGATACAAATAGTCCATAAATGCATATTTACACTAATAAGAAAAAATATATCTACACTATTTTTCAACTAGACAAATAGTTAAAACATCGTGCGCAAAAGGTCAATGATGACATGTCTGTATGTATATTTAAATAGGGAGTGAGTTTATACGATGAAAATACGACACCAAGAAAATTGCATGAAAATGACATTTGCCGAGGTCTATCCGACAATAGTTCCAAATCTGACTCTGCTGTCAGTTGCCCGAACAGGGCTGCCCGAATCACTGTTAAATATTGTAGCAATTTTGTTTTTATTTACTAATAATTATCAAACATTGATTAATTATGTTTAAAATATTCGTCTCGCAAAGCATAATAAAACTGTGTAATTAGTTTTTGATTTCATTTACATTTAGTACTCCATATATATGCCAGTATTTTAATGTGATGGAGAATTTTTTTTTGTATAATGAAATTTGGGGTGAATTTGGAAAAAAAACAAGGCCCGGAATCCTGGGTTGGATGTAGCGCCAAGCAACCTGATAGTACTGGTAGGTGGATGGGATGACGGCGCTTCCCTACCAAACTGGGCGTTGCAGCAGAATATCCAACAGTGCTGGAAGGATCTTTCCCACGGTCGTACATGTAACGAGTTGCAACGACAGCAAGGCGGCGGCAAACACAAGCTACTATAGATGGCGTGATGGCTGATGCGATCACCGCGCGCCGTTTCCATCGTTAGTATCAACGGCCAGGATGGCAGGATCCAACCATCTGCTTCCGGTGTTTGAGTTTGTAGACAATCTTTGGGCCTTGCTGCAAGGGATCAAACGCTTGTCATTACCTAGAGCAGTTTTTTTTATTATGGTAAAAATAAGAAAAACGTTGGCAGAGTGTATATATACACATATATATGGATATACGCAGTAGATGCATCCGCTTGGGGTAGCATTATGTTTTTTAAGGGTCTCGCTTTCTTGACACATTCTTTTTAACGAACGTGCGTAAATAAGTAATCCCTTGAGTATTTATTTTTGCAAGGAAGTTAATTAATAATGGTTTTGATGGACGAGAGCACTGAACAGGTGATACGTCCAGTTTAAATCTGTGGACCCGACCTCTTTGTTTTCTCAAATATTGGGCCCCCTGCTGAACTCATCATCATCCGACGTCTTTATCCAAAAAGAGAAAAAATCATCGATGCATGCAGACCTTCTCTACGACGGTACATACTATGTAGTGATAATTCAAGTTGTTTGGACAAGGGTTGAGTTAAAAATTGGGAATATAAATCATGAGTAACTTTTAAATTGTTGAGTTTGGAAATGTGAAAAACCATATGAATAGATTTATACTGAAAAATACTTTCATAAATATATATATACTTTTCAATAAATTTTTTTATAAAAATAAGAAGTCAAAGTTATGCTTTAGAGAACGTATCGCTATCCAAAATGACTTGAATTACCAATATGGAGAGTATATGTTTGGACCACATGCTTTAATGTGTTTTCTTTTATGGAACAATATATTGGCTCTCTTTGTTTCGCTGAAATTTGGTTTTATGCTGATTTGCTGTGAGAGGAAAATATCGTTCGTATACTGAAAAATACTGCTGATGTAGTGCTGGAGAACAAGGCCATCATGTATGTTTGTGTGTGGTTACGTTTGTTTCTTATGGTGAAAATGGGGCTTGCCCACCTTAGCTTAACGTCTTGACTTGACACTGATACTTATCTTTTTTTAGATTTATCTAAGATTTAATAACACCAATTTTTTAGTGGTAAGTAGTGTGTCCATCAATTGTGAGACGCATGTGACAAAGATGGGCTCGAAGAGAAATAAATGATCGAGGACACACTAAGGGTGTGTTTAGATGGCCGGTAAAATTTTTGGAAGCACAATAACTCTTTCGTTTGTATTTGACAATTAGTGTCCAATCATGAACTAATTAGGTTCTAAAGATTCGTCTCGTGATTTACAACCAAACTGTGTAATTAGTTATTTTTTATCTATATTTAATGCTCCATACATGCGTCCAAAGATTCGATGTGACGGAGAATCTTGTAAAATTTTTGGAATTTTGAAGGAAGTAAACACACCCTAAGTATTGGTGTGTGAAGGCCTTGTAAAAAAATGGTCAGCGACTACTGTTATCAATTTTTGGGTGGTGACTTGTGCTCTTACTCAATATTACTTGGATTCACTTGTCCATAGTGACTTTATCAATCTCATGATATGTCGGTTTAGTTCTCTTTTGAAGGTGCTCATAGAATAGCATCAGTGCCATACATGTCTTGTGAGGCCAGTCTTATTGAAGATTTTGTTTCATAATTTATAATGTGTAGATGTAACCGAAATTTTGTATTACACTAATACATTGTAAATATGCAACTCGAGACTCAGTTTTTCTAACCTTCTACCCAATAGATGTGCAGTAATAATACATGCTAATGTTTTGTATATATTTTTTTTGGAAAATCATGCTTTATACTTAAGTCTTGGAAATTTTTGTCTGGATTTTATGAATTCGGTTGTGGCCGGAAAATTTCTAACACCGAAACGGAAAACTTTGCATTGGCTACTGTAGGCACATCGACATGCATGTCAACAAGCCTATATTTTGCATCTGTTTCTGTATGCATGCTTTATGTTTTTTTGTGTTTTCTATTTTTTTAATGGAAGACAGATTTGGTTGAGGAGGATCGGAGGAGGCAGGAAAATGTTACGGAGAGACAGAAGAAATGGGATATAGAAAAATGTTATAGGAAGAAATAGGCTGCTACTATTTGGTTAGTGCCCGTGTAACTGTTGTTAGTGACGAGTGGCTGGTACAATCACTTTCGATTAAGTTTATAGTTTATTTTAGCATTGTTCCAAGCAATATTATCCTAAATACCAAATAGTAAAAAATCGGTTACCCTTTGCTTAATGTTTAGATGATTTTGACGGTGTTTAAATACAGTTAAATGATCTAAGCGATTTGGTAAAGTACCAATAAAATATATAAATCTTTTTTTTAATGGAGGAAAGCCCTATTTTCATAGAATGCATATAAGTGTTTACAAGGGTTGCCAGCTTACAGAGAAAATTGAACCCTCCTGGTTCAAACCAGAGAAGAAAGCTGAACAATCACCCAAAACAAAAAAGAGCTAAGCGCTATATCTAAACTCTCACAGAAGCCCTTCTACTTCAAGATTCTCAGTTCGCTTTCAGAAGATTTCCAGCAAGCTTCTCATTGAATTGATCTTGTCATTCAAGTATCTGACATCACATGATAAAAAAAAGTATTTGACATCACCCGTCTCCAACAATAATTGCCATTTCTGTAGGAAACAAAAGATTTTGTGGAAAATTTCATTAGATGACCGTGGAAACTTCTTCTCTGTCCCCCATTTTATTTCAAATATTCAACAAAATAGTTGAAAACATAAAAAAAATTATATGATAATCTCTAGTTTGTAAAGGGATCCGATGTTCAAAAGCTTCATGCAAGCTACCAAGACTCCTTTCCCAACCTAAGCCTCTTTTGTTGTAAAAAAAACCTAAGCCTCTTTGAAACAAATCTATAAAAACTCCCACTCTCATATATTGAGATGCTATGTTTTGTTTAGGTTGTTTAGGCCTTTTTTAATCATAAATAGTCAAACTATTTAATGCACCATTTAGCATCTAAACAAGGTTTCTGCTTGCCATTTAAACGTGGTTAAAATAAACACGAAACATGTTCACGAAGAATTTGATTTGAAAACAAAGTACTTCGTCCGTCACAAAAAACATCTTGTTTATCGAGTAGTCAAATACTTTAAATTTTGACCAAGAATATACACAAAATTACTACTCCCTCCATCCCAAATTATAAGATGTTTGACTTTTTTGACACCAAGTTTGACCACTCGTCTTATTCAAAAATTTTGTGTAAACATAGTCAAATTTAAGTCATTCTTGAAGAACTTTTATTAATAAAGTAAGCCACGATAAAAGAAGTGATATTTTGTAAAAAATTTTGAATAAGACGAATGGTCAAACTTGATGTCAAAAAAGTCAAACGTCTTATAATTTGGGATGGAGGGAGTAATATTCATAATGTGTAATAAGCACTTTATATCGATCATGGAATATACTTTTATAATATACTTATTTATAGATATAATTACTGATATGATTTTTTTATATAATTAGTCAAAGTTAAAAGAGTTTGACTCATAAAAAAAAATGTAAGGTGTATTTATTTTAGGGCGAAGGGAGTTTATCCGTATCTGTACAGTGTACTTGTATCACGCGCTTCAGTGTCCTAGGCCGTGTTTAGATCCCCAATTTGGGGCGCCAAATCTGCATAGCGCACTGTAGCAATTCGTTTGTATTTGGTAAAAATTGTCCAAATTTTGACTAATTAGACTCAAAATGTTCGTCTCGCAGAGTACAACAAAACTGTGCAATTAGTTTTTAATTTCATCTATATTTAGTACTCTATACATGTGCCAGCATTTTGATGTGATGGGAATCTTCTTTTTGCATAGTGAAATTTGGGGATGAAATTTGGGATCTAAACAGGCCCCTAGGCGCAAATACTGGATGAAATACAGGACGAGAAATACTGGGCTGGGCTGAATACGGCGGACCCCAGCACACCGTCGGCCTGCGCAGTTGGGGCCGGACCGCTTTCGCACTCCAACTCCCCCCCTCGCTTTCTTCCCACCTCTCACCCATCCTCCCCTCTGCCCTCTGGTCCTCCTTGTCCTTGCTCCCTCCCCTTCACAGATCTCCCGCTCCCCAACCGTCACGTCGGGGCGCCTAGGGGACTGCGGCTCGGCGGCGGCGGTGGCGGTGGCGCGCAGCTGACCGGATTGAGCAGGGGATGGACGGCGGCGGCGGCGGGCTGGGCGGCTTCCGGTGGACCGCGGAGGAGGCGTCGACGATCGGGGGCATCGCCACGGTGTCGCTGCTGCACTCCTTCATCCCCACGCACTGGCTCCCATTCTCCATCGTCGCGCGCGCGCAGCGCTGGCCGCTCTCCCGCACCCTCCTCGTCAGTCAGTACCCACCTCCCTACTCTTCCTTCCCCGTGCCTCGTTTTCCCCGCTTGCCGGCCCGCGATTGCGGCTCGTTACTGTTTACCGCCTCCAGATCTGGTGCGTAGTTTGACGAGGGTGGGTGAAGGCACGCGCCCAATTGATCGTGCAAGAGGGGGGCATTAGGGTTTTACTCAGGTTGGGGCTGCTCTCGGTGGTTGGTTCCCTTGGATCCGGTTGTGCACCGTGGCATTAACAAACGACGGCAGTTTTGTGCCGTGGTAGTGTGGTGGTGCCTGGCTGCTGCCTAGTGCGTATGGCATATGCTGAGTGCTGCCATGCTTGAACATCCGAATGAGATTGCATGGGCAATGGCAGCATGATCAGGTGCCCATGCTCCCCATGGTCTCATTTTCTGGGTGGATGGATATGTATTGTATTGGAGGTAGTAGATTGCATATGTGCTTGTATTACCTTCCTTTCTTGGTGGAATATTGTTCCACGGTTCAGGGAACACAATTTGCTAGGGAAAGTGTGTCCATGTCTTCTTCCAACTTGTGCTGATTTCATGCGTACTTCCGTTTGCGGTGATTGTGACAGATGGCTGTTGCAGTGTGTCTTAGTAATGCAAGTAATGTCATGTGTTCTATCCACGAGCCAAGTTTGGGCAAGCAAGTTGACAAAGCTTTGTTTAGACCAGTTGTCAGCACATGCCTAAAATTGGTTCTGTATTAGGTTGTAGCAGCTTCTAAGAGAAAAGTTATAGTTGTGATCTAAGCTGGCAGTGTACTAATTGCATCATATTTGTCGTGATCTCTTAAGAATTAATGATGAGTTAAATGATTCATGCACTACATCTATGTTTTATCTCATCTTGGTTCCACTGTTTTGGTGCACCCATCCTGGGTAGTGAACTTGCAATGTCATATTCTTCATTCTTGTATTTTCTGTGTGATTTAGTGATTAGGATATTGTTATTTTGCAAATGATGCCCTTCTTTCTATATGTCTGTACTAAGAAAAGATTGCTAACTTCTGCAGCTGCATTTGGAGGTGTTCTTCATGTTGTTTCTACGGCTCTTCTTGGGATAACTGCAGTTACTATGGCAAATACTATAGCTGGCGAAGAAACAGTGCATAAACTTGCCTCGCTGTTGCTGATTTTTCTTGGAGCAAGTTATATCCTGTTGTTTGCCTTAGGAAAAGGTGGTCATAGCCATGCTCATAATCATCCAATGGAAAAGATGGCAGTCGCCGGTCTTGTACTTGTACCTGCATTATCACCCTGTGCAACAACTCTTCCAGTTTTTCTTGCTGTTGGCAACTCTTCCTCAATGATGATTCTTGCGATCATTGTGCTCCTCTTCAGGTCTCCACTGTTTTTTTGTTATTTTACTTGTTGGCAACTTGGCACTACCAATTAAAATTGTACTGTCATGTCCTTTCTTTTATTGGGTTTGTTAACTCACTAAAGTTGAAAAAAGGATTTAATTATGGCAAGATGTTTTTATCCCTATCTAAATTAATGAAGCAAAAAAGTAGCATTGCAGACCCATGTTCATCAGGGTTACCTATATCCTCCTCGCCTCTTAGAAGTTTCTTAGCCGTAGGATTTCCTCTGTTAGGACCTATGAGCACTCTGTGTTACCTTAGCTGATACTTGGAGCACACTGAGACAAAAAGGATCAAACTCAAGTACAATAATATACCGATGCATTTGCTAAGTATGAACTCATAATCTCGTTTCCTTCAGTTTTCAAGATTTTCCTTTTTGATAAATTTCTCTTGCTTCGTTAGTCATCATTTTGTTGTAGCACATATGTACAATAGGAGTCAGTTGACTGAGGGAACCAATCTAGACTCTAGAGTATGACGGGATCACTAGTTATCGTCATGTACTCATGTTAAAATGAGTGGCAGCTTTATTAGTGCAGCGCTCATTTTTTTTTATCTGTGGACTAATTCACACTTTTGTTCAACCATGGTTTGTGTAAGGGTAAGTATTGTTACCTGTCATTCATATCCTTCATTTTTTCTAGGTGCTTTGTTTTGAATGTGATAGTAGTTTCATGAAGTACGAGAAAGATGCTTCTTACAGCGATTCTTCTTTTCTCATCCATTTGGTTTCTTCCTGCAGCACCATCACAGTGATGACATCCTTGGTGGCCCTTTCATTCTATGGTGCTAGCCAAATCAAGTTCCACTGGGTTGAGCGCTATGACAAGATCCTCGTCGGCACAGTGCTGTGCCTTGTTGGAGTCTTAACATATGTGTTCCATCATCATGATGGTGATGAGCACTCTCTCCACGAGCATGTGCACCGGAAACTAGTGTCTCTCTAGATGCCTAGATACTGAAGTTTCATATGTGTGTTGTCCCCCTAACCGTCCCGCACAATGGATGCTGTATACAATCTGATCATCGACTCAATCTGCCGCTCTGTTTTTTGCTGGGAATACATATGATCTGATCAAGTGAATATATTGCTCAAGCTGCGTTAAGTTTGTACCGTTGTGCAATTGTGCAAGTGACCTCTTTTTCGGCACTGAAATATTACCTTTCCTAGTTCTGGGCGCAATAAATTGTTTGTTGAAATTTCGTTTTCTTAGCTCTTTTACCTTTCCATCCATTTTGCTGAGAAAACAAATCTGTTTATATTGGGTGTAAAAGTAAAATCCAATTAACCAAATGGTGTTTGACTGTTGTTGTCGTCGTTGTTGTTTTTTTAAGGGGAGACTTGGCAGAAGACGAAGGATTTACCAGTCGATTCTTGAATAAACACCATTAATTCCCGAAGTGAATGTAGATCCAAGAGAAAGAAAAATGAGGAATCCTAAATACCATGAAGGTGTATATTGTAAATCTTGCAGTGAAGTTTTGATATCCTCCATAGAAGGTATAACAATAATGGTGGCTTTGGCAATTGAGTTTTATCCCCTAAATGCTAAATGCGAGACTGGATTTATTATTTAGTGATATGATCAAAATCATGAAGATTTGTGGAATATATATCCTTCAAGGATGTTCTTATTTTAGGTGAACTATATTTCTCTTCTATGAGATATATTCTCTACTGCACGAGAGATTATTACGAGATACATACACAGTGATAGACTACAAAGTCATTCAATGACTCTATTCAGCTTAGGTTTAGTGGGCTTAGCGCAAATTTGGCCCAGTATACTACAAAGAGCCGAGACGGGCCGGGGAAGAACGCGCGGCAGGCAGAGCGGCCACGACGCCGCCGTCGCCGCCGATCCCTTTCGTCTCCTGAGAGACCCGGCTCTCCCTGCTCCTTCGCCTTTCCTCCTGCGAATCCGATCGCCTTGGCGCAGGCGGGCGATGGGCGACCACTACCAGACGCTGGGTATCCGGCGAGACGCCACCAAGGCTGAGGTCAAGGCTGCCTTCCGCCGCAGCGCGCTCCGGGACCACCCTCACCGCCACGCCGGCTCCACCGACGCGGCCGCCCGTGCCGACGCCGCGCGCCGGTTTCGCCAGGCGTCCGACGCGTACCACATCCTCTCCGACGACAGACGCCGCGCCGAGTACGACCTCCGCCTTCGCGGTTCCACGTCTTCCTACGCGCGCACCTCCTCCTCTGGTTGGGCCTCCTCGTCGGCTTCCTACGGGTACGGGTATGGGTACGGCCACGGCCACGGCGGCGGTTCCTGGCGACGGACGCCTCCGGGGGCAGGTGCCGGCGCCTCGGTGGGGTCAATTGATTGGGAATTCTTGCTGAAGGCAGTCACTCGGCGAGGCTTCCTTATCAATCTGGGATTCGCCAGGTAAGCCAAACAGGCGTCGAAATCGAAAGTTTTCGTCTGTTATTCGCTATTATTTCCGCCGTGCAAAAAGGGGCTTCCGGGAAGATCCCATGGCTAGTTGCTTGGAACATTTGCAAGAGGGGTTCGTCTGTAGCTTCGCTTAGTTGAGTTGCCCTTTTGATGAGTGCCAGCTCGGGATGTTTACTAAGCACACAAGATGGTTGACCAGTTCCTGATCTAGGGAGATCAGAATGGATCCAAATAAGTAAATGTGTCTTACTATGGTTGCAGGCTACTGTTCCCATTGGTGTTCGGTCAAATGAAATGCAGAGTTTGGCCAGTTTCATAAGATAACTGGAGAAAGACTGTTCCTATGGTTATTACAAGTTTCAGCAAACACATGCTGGCTGTTGAAAACTAGTGTTGCTCAGTGTAGTGTTTTGCTTTCTATGAAGTATTATAATTATGGTGATCTTAGTATTTTAAATCTGATAACTAGCAGCTTATCGAAAACTATGTATTGCAGTGTATTGCTATCTGGGGCAGCTTTTCTTGATGGGAGTATTTTAGAAATTTGGAAGATGAATAACTCTGGGGTAAGTGTGTTCCATTGTGTCCCTTCATTAATTTGCACAATGTTCAAAGAATCAGATTAATTCCCTTGGTATATTGAGCCAGGCCTATTCGTCAGTATGAATTTTATTAACCGCCAATTGGTATAAGCTATTGAACTTATAAATTGGGTAGCTAATTTGTAATTTTCGGTCTTTGTGAGATTATGCCATTTGCTAATGGGTGATGCCAAGCAATCAGCTCATGATTGGTTTTATTAATGATAAAAGGGTCGTGCTCCTGCATGAAAAAACAATGTGGAGGGAGTCAGGGAGGTGACTAGAAGAAAAATTATAAAGTTCAATCATTTTGCTTTGGCAAGTTGTAGAAAAGAAACAGACCTGTGAATGACTTGTTTGATCGATGCAGGCTTCTGCTGTTGCTGTTGTCATATTGCAACCCAAGAGTGAAGCTGAAACTAAGCAAACTAAAAACAGTAGATTATATGATTCACACCTTGTGGGAGCTTTCAGCAATGGTTACACCCTCTTTTTGGTCATATCTGAAATTCTAACATGCAACAGGGATATTTTCTCTTTTTTCCCCTGACAGATTGGTTAGTTATATAAATAAAAATATTACAATGCCCTAGGTTTGTGTTCTCATTACCTCCCATTGTTATTGATACTTTGTTTAAAACTATGGAATAAGCTCAGCTCTTCAAATGTTGATCACTATTCGTTTGAGGAAAATCTTGGCTTTTAATTAAATTAAAATGTGAAACTAGATGAGTAGACCTGTGAACATAAAATTCTTGTATTTTACTTTAGGAAGATCATTATTTGATAACACGCGGATTATTCATTTTTTTTGTGATTCACATGTTCACACTTTGCTAGTAGCAAGCCCCACAGAAGCGCAGATCATGATCTGTTGCATGGTAGACAGTAAAATGATTCAAAACTTTGTAACTGTACTCTGCTCCTTTTTAGATTTGACGTCAATTTCTCATTGTAGTACACTATACAGCCTGCTCGGCTGTGCTGGCTGCAGCTGCAGAAACTCCTCTCACGATTTACTGTAGGAGCAGCCCTCTTTCTCTTTTGCATATGCTGAGTGGTGGACTTTAGGTACAATGTAGCCTGCACAAAGTCCTAACTAGCTACTTGAGATTGCATCAGCATGGTTACCTATGTAAGGGGCTTTAACTTGAGACTTTATGGCAATCATCAAGATATTACAAATTCTGGTGCGCTTATGATTGTAAGAGCTAGAATTTACCTATCACTAAATGTGAATATTGAATATGATATGACTATATCCTACCGTAGATCCTGAAAAATAAAATAAAAAGTCCTTGTAGATGTACTAACAATAAAACCCTCTATCAACAGTGTAATGATGTTCCGGTTCTGACATGTGGAATAAGCAGTTAGATTGGTAAGCCTTGAAATAACTGAGTGATTAGAAAAGCAAGATCTATATGGAAAGAGACAATATGTACATGTAACTGTTGCGGGATAGTGTATGATCTTGCGCTCTATCTATTGTTGCATACTATGCCCGATGCAGTGAAATAAATGGGTGCACTTCTTACTGTGCAGAAATCATTTGAGGATGCCATGGAGAAGGTCAGAAAAACGCAGAAGGGAGATACGTAGAGCTTGTCCTTTCATGGTACATTAGTACATATATATACTGACGTCCAAACCGATGTGCATATTGTTGTCCAGATCTTGATGTTACTTTGTAATACGTATAGTTCTGAACATTTTTTTTGTATCACGAGCGCATTCTTTTGCTGACGAAAAGGAGTGACTGTGTTCATGCACGGAGCCAGCGGATGTATAAGGTAGGGTGGGCTAAGACCTTTATTTTTTATGATGTATTTTGTGAATTTTATCGTTAATCGATGTTTTCAATATAAGACAACTTCAAGCTATTATATTTTTTTCTACTGTGAGGGGTTATAGTAAAACTAAGTCGTTGTAGCACTTTTGTTTATCCCCTTCTATTTTTTTCCTGGCTTCGTCCCTGACTGTGTTGAATAAATGGCTGTAATTCACGTACGCTTCGAGGACAGCTACATGGTTGCAGTGTTGCTATTGTTCATAACAAAGCGGGAAATAGCAATCGATTTCATTTTCAGCTGTACTGACTATAATGTTTAGGTTCAGAACCCTGACAATATAGTTGTCGGCTCTTTGTCACATGTTATAGTACGTACTTGTTATTTTAGCTCTGGGTATGAAAATTAAGGAGAAGTATAGCTCTGGGTATGAAAATGAAGAAGTAAAACTCTCGTCGTCCCATGTTACTTGTCATTTTAGTTCTGGGAATGAAAATTAACAAGTAAAAAAAGTCTAATATAGAAGAAACAAGGAGATATGTTGAGATATGTTGAGAAAAGAGAAATGTACATCGAGAAACGAGAATAACAAAACAATTTAGGACAGCTATAGATAGCTATAATGCCTCTACAGGATGGGATGGAGGAGTAATTTCTAACAGAAGTACTGCATCCGCCCCACCAAGAATATATTTCTAAGTCTGGTTAAAATAAAATCAACTTAAGTTTGAGTTTATAGAACATAGTATCAACAATTATGATGCAAAATAGTCATATTGTGAAAATATATTCCATAACAAATCTAATATTTATTTAGTATAATAAGTATTACTATCCTTTTTAATATAAATTTAGTCAAATTTAAGATAACTTGACCAAGCACTATTCTAAAATCACAGTTTTTTTTTTTGAGGGACGGATCACTAGCTTAGCAGGCTTGCAGCCCATGAAATGGAACATGACCACGTTTCTCGTTTCGAGAACATTCACATTCTCATCCAGAAATATTTACGTTCCAATAATACTAAAACATATAAAGTATTGATCCACATTTTCATTCCCGTTTCATGTTGGCAGCCAAGATCACTAGTATAGTACTACTCCAGCATAACCATTTTCCATTTAACTGCACGTGTGTTCCAAGTAGTTAAAGTTTTTTTTTTGATGTTTGTAGCTGAAAACGTTCAGCGCATTCCCTTTTTCATTTGTTCTCGTGAACTCGTTCCAGGAGTTCCTATCTGGTGGTTAATGAATTGATGCTTTGTGCTTAGACAGGCAATACAGCGCCCATGATTTTGGTGACTTTACGCGTCGGCGTCGCAGCAACGGTTCGCGTTGCGAGCTGCTGACGCTGCGTTCACACTTGACACACCTGCTGGTGGCCTGGTGCGGTGCGGTCCCCACCGTTGCGTTCACACACAGGCTACTGTACTGTACTAGTTGTGTTGACAATGACAAACAGTCAAAGCCTCTTGCCACTACTTGTACAGCTACGGGGAGGCAGAAGCTGTGCATGCATGGTCTTATGCACCACCAACCCAGGCTAACGAGACCGTAAGCCTCGTCAGTATACATAAGCAAGCTAATAACGTGACTGCCTCCCAACCGAAATATACAGCCATTTGATGTAGCTTTTAGTCAGGTCCTCACATTCTTTTTTAGACGATAGATACGTAGACTGCACGGCAGGCTTCAAGGATGTCTTCTACCACTCTCCAACGCGCGAGACGAGCGGCTGCTTCAACTCTTCCTCAGACAGAGCATTTGCCGCCTCTGCAAGCTACACTGAGCACCTGCGAGACTAACAACTTTTTACTTTTGGCTATCTGAGGCTACCTGGCACAATAGCACAGTACTACATAGTAGAGCGTTGGGGAAGGCCTCATGGCTGGCAATACGTATGGTTTTTTTTGGCTGCTGCTTCCAGCAGGTGTCACCGATCACCGTGTCACGATACCAACCTTTGGTTGTTTAGTTCCAAATTTTGGAGCGTCAAAATTCACTGTAGCATTTCGTTTGTATTTGGTAATAATTGTTCGATCATTGACTAATTAGGCTCAAAACATTCGTCTCAAGTGATCTAAACACAGCCCAAATGCTACAATTAGTTTTTGATTTTATCCACATTTAGTACTCCATGCATGTATCGTAAGTTTGATGTGACGAGAATCTTTTTTTACATAGTGCACTTTTCAAATGATCTAAACACAGCCCAAATGCTACGTGCAACTCTCCTGCTGATCCCTGAAAAAAAACTGAAAGGCTCAAAGGTAGAAGGACCACGTACATTCGTTCACATTAGGGTAGGGGTTCTTTTTCCCTTTTGCCATCATAACAGATTCCTTTTTTCTAGAAAAGCCATTAGATTTCATTACAGAATAATTAACATTGTCATCTCCGTAACTGAGGGTGTGTTTAGATGGTGAAAAAGTTTGGGTTCGGCTACTGTAGCACTTTTTGTTGTTATTTGGCAAAATTTATCCAATCATAGACTAACTAGACTCAAAAGATTCGTCTCGACATTTACAGACAAACTGTGTAATTAGTTTTTTCTTTCGTCTACATTTAGTACTCCATGCATGTGTCGCAAGATTTGATGTGACAGGTACTGTAGCACTTTTTGGGTTTGCTTTTTGGGTGGGAGCTCCAACTAAACAGGCTCTGACTAGAAGGAACCACGGTCCACGGCAACCATGTCATCCTCATCCGGCACCAGCAGAGATGCACTACAACTAAAGGCAGGTTGCCTAGCTAATAATTCTTGCTTACAGGACATGACGAAAACCCCCCATGCTTGCTACATCATCATCATGGGCATCGGCATCGGCTCAACCGATCGCCGCCGCCCGATCGTCGCATCGGACGGACCAAAAGCTCCATTATCATAACAAGCTAAAAATAGAGAGCGCAAAACACTGCTACAGTGCTAAGCAACCACTCTTCCAGCACTAATCCCTGAAGCCCACCCATCATCAGATGATCATCCCCCAGCTCTCCAGGGTCGGGAAGCCGCACTCGCCCGCCGCCGCGCACACCAGTGCCTCCAGCTCTAGCAGCGCCGACGAGTCGTGGTCGTCCCCTGCCGCAGCTGCTGCCACGGCGATGGCGGCGTCCGTCGCGGTCGACGACGCGTGCCCGCCGCCCGCCGGGCTCTTCTCCTCCGGCGCTGCTGGCACCGCGGCGGCGCGGTCGAGCAGGAAAGCGGACGTGTCCAGCGTCGGGAGCACGCACGCGGGCGCGGGTGTCGTCCAGTTGGGCGCGGCCTCCGAGGCGGCGGCGGGGAAGGAGGAGGAGGAGGGGCCGGGGAGGCCGGTGATCTCCTGCACCATGCGGCGGAAGTTGGCCGGGTCGGCGGTGATGTAGGTGGTCTGCGGGCGCCGCGACGGCCGCGACTTGCGCTTGGTGACGCGGCCCCCTCTAGGTCCCCCCGCCAGGACCCGGGCGCCGGGCCTGCTGGACTCCGGTACCGGTGCGGGAGCGTCGTGGCCGCTGGAGGCGGACAGGAACTCGGAGGCGGAGGAGGTCGTCGAGGAGGACGGGGTGGCCGGGGAGGAGAAGGACGAGGCGGCGGCGGCGGCGGAGGCGGAGTAGGGGTGGGCGGGCGCCATGGAGGCGCGAAGCGCGGAGGTGAGCGCCTCGTTCTCGAAGGCGGCGGCGGAGGTGAGCCAGGTGGGAGAGGACGAGCAGTAGTTGTAGTTGTAGTGGCTGGCGGCGGCGGCGTGGGCCGTGTGGGTCGGCGCCGGGGTGGGGAGGTGGGCCCACGTGGGGTCGAGGCCGGCGCAGCGGTTTGCCATGGGAAGGGAATGGAAGCGAGGGGAGGTGCTCGACAGATCGCAGCTTCGAATTGGATTGGGGTGAGGGGGTGCAGGCCGCAGGCGGGGAAGGTGAGGCTAGCGGGAGGCGACGGCGGTGGGAATTTATAGTTGGAGCAGGTGAGGTAAGGCCGAAATGGTGGGAGCACACGGGTTGTGTACTCCATCATTTTTACTAGGCTTTGGAAACGTAGCACCGAAGGGTAGTAGTATAACTGTATAAGAGATGTTCGTGAGCTAAAATTGGCACTAATATATCTTGCGTCCTTGTTTATGGAATATAACATGCAAAATTTAGGATATTTTATAGGGTAAAATAAATGTTGTATTTAACTCAAACGGAATATGCTGTACTATGAATGGACTAAGACTACCCGTAGTGGGTACTCTAAAACGATACTCTAAAGCTTTAGAGTATGAATATAGAGTAAAAACTGCTGCACCGGGTACTCTAAAACGATACTCTATCCTTTCTCTCGCTCTATATTTAGAGTAGTACAGTGCTTTAACGATTTGCCAAAAGAATACGGTCAAAAAAAAACAAGCAACTGAGGCCTCTATATAGTAGTAGTCGAGATAACTGTGCAAGAGAGAGGAGACGGGAAAGAAACAGAAGCAGCGAGCAGGGTGCGCGTAGCGATTGCTGAGGAAGAGGAAAAGGACGGGAGAGGGACGGTGGAGTGGGGCTCACGGAAACCGCGTCGCTGCAGTGGAGGCCCGCGGAGGCGCGCCTGCGGTGGCTGCCGGCTGGGCGGCTGGCCATCCGGTCCCATCCCATGCGGCCGCCATGCCGGTGGGCTGGGAAAAAAAATTGCATGGAGACGGTATGCAGCGCGCGGCCGTGCATACGTAGCCTCGATGGCTGACGCGTGTACGATGCTCACGATCCAACGCTGAGCTGGAGACGTTTGGGCGAGCCGTGCTGACTATCCGCACTGCATCCTCTATATTCATCCTGGAGGAGCATATAGCGTATGAAAACGTTGCAGCGGAGTCCGATAAAAGCTGCCGGAATGCTTCTCATCCGCTATTCCTGGCGTGGTTGTGTTCGTCCGCTAAACCAAGTGGCCCAGGGGCAGTGCTGCGCGCGCGCGGACTGACATGCAGCCAGCGAGCGGGACTGAGGGAGGGGAGGAGAGAGAAAGCGGGCCCCATTTTTTTCATGTAACAAAAAAATCTTATAACTCACAAACCAAAACACCAAATTAAATTCCGATTGCACCATTAAATTTGTTTCAATAAATACTTCAAAATAAGATATCACATGGATATATTTAGATAAAGTGATAAGTGGGCCCCACAGTAGATAGAGGATGATATAGAGGATGGATGGATGCGGGAAAACGGTATATTTTATGGTGACTAGGATAGAATATTCCTTTTAAAAGATGAATATAGAGGTCCATGAGTGCGGATAGCCTAGTTCCAGCCGAGCCGAGTCGAGTCGTCCATCCTAGCAGGCTAGCACCCACGACGTCTACGCTAAGCTGAGACACGCGTAAGCCATTCACGCGATGTTTCCACGGCGGCCCGCTGCATACTGTTTGCATGCGATTTTTTTTTCCCCGTGGGCTGCGGCTGTTGGGTGCAGGCCCCAGGTACCCCTCTGTCTGGGTCCACGCTCATCGTCATCCCGAAAGGCTCCCCGCCGCATGTGCCTTTTTGCCGTGCGTCACTGCAGAGCCGCTTGCATAGAAAGCCGCCGCCTCGTCGTCGTCGTCGACCACGGTCCACGGTCCACCGCTGCCTGCTTCGATCGGCGAGCAGACTCCTGGTCCTTGTTGCCCAAGCTAAGCACGGGTCTCCATGACCATGAGTCTGCTTGTTTACCCAAAATGTAGTACAGTATATCGGTAAAATCGGCAGCGGAAATGTATTAGTTATTTGGTAAAATTTATCCAATCATGGACTAACTAGGCTCAAAAGATTCGTCTCGACATTTACAGATAAACTGTGCAATTACTTATTTTTTTACCTACATCTAATACTCCATGTTGACGTCAAAGATTCGATGTGACGGGGAATCTTGTAAAATTTTTAGAATTTGGAAGGAACTAAACACTGCCTTAGTACTCCCTGGTCAGGCTGTAAAGTTTTAGGTGTCACATCGGATATTTTATAGGATGTCAGAAGGGGTGTTTGGATACTAATAAAAAATTAATTATAGAACTCATCTATAAACTATGAGACGAATTTATTAAGACTAACTAATCTGTTATTAGCACATGTTTATTGTAGTACGACATTGTCTAATCACGGACTAATTAGGTTCAAAAAATTCGTCTCGCAAAACACACGCAAACTGTATAATTAGTTATTTTTTTGTCTACATTTAATACTCCATACATATGTCAAACATCCGATGTGATAGGGTATAATGTTTTAGGGAGAAACTAAACAAGACCTATATGGGTAAAATCGGCATCCGAAATGTATTAGTACTCCCTTTCAGGCTGCAGTAGACTAGTATCCAACTAGCCCTGGATACCGAGCTGGCTCGGCTCGTTTGGGCTCGGCTCGTTCTGGCTCGTTAAGATAACGAGCCAGCTCAGCTCGGCTCGTTATCCTAACGAGCCAGAAAGCCAGCTCGGCTCGGCTCGTTAAAAGCTCGAGCTGGCTCGTTAAGCTCGCGACCCAGGTATAAAAAATACACAAAATATAATATTTGTATTTATTTAAAGTTTGAGAATAATAATAATACAAAAGAAATGCATCTAGACCAGTTACCAGTCAATTTATAGGGTCTAGACCAGTTACTAAAGTACAAGACATGAAGTAATACAAAAACCAATTCAAGTTTTGATACTTTTTTTCCTGAAAGCTTGGCTCGTTTAGCTCGCGAACGGCTCGCGAGCTGGCTCGAGTTGGCTCGTTATAGCTAACGAGCTAAAATCTTGGCTCGGCTCGGCTCGTTATCGTAACGAGCCGAGCCGAGCTGAGTCGAGCCAGCCACGAGCCGAGCGAGCTAACGAGCTTCGAGTTTTTCGTCCAGCCTTATATCCAACTGTTGAATTGAAGAAATGAAAGATGCTTTGCTGAGGGGAAATAAAGGGGCAGTGTGAACACCGTAATTTTTTTTTTATCTTGGGGCGTATTTTTCGAACAAAAAACAGCAATGAAATTTCAGTAGTTTTCTATATACTCCTGTTTATCTAGTTGTACAACTACTAAACCGCAAAAAAGAAAGGCGCTTTTGTGGCGAGCAAAAGCGGAGGTGTGAACGCAGTTTTAGAGAAATGAGCCACGAAGGCACGTCGTTTTCTTACCCTATCTGTCCGATGGGGACCCTTTTGAAATGGTCGTCGCGAGGTCCATGCAAGCCGCGTGGTCAGAGGCAGGGGCCCCACACGTCGGCGTCTAGTAGCCGACCGATGAGATTCCGCGCCGGTGGGTCTGCAAGACTTTCAACCCAGGACCCCGACGGCCAGCCCGGGTCGGGTCGCTTCATGCGGTGGTGCCCCAGCCGGGAGCCGGCTCATCCGAAATCGACGGGAGCCGGCTGCGAAACGATGGGTCGGTTTCGAGGTGAGCCGACCTGGCTGTGCCTGACACGCATACTCCCGTCGTACCAAGCAAAGAATCACGCACGTCCCATTCGCAGTCCATCGATTTGCGGTTCCGTTACCAACCCTGGGAATAATTTATTGTCGTGTTCGGCAGGCTATTTTTCTGGCTTATAAGCCGGCTATGGCTGATTTGCTGTGAGAGAAAAATACTGTTTCACGGCTGATAAGCCGTGCTGATAAGCTCAGCCGAACGGGGGATATAAAAAATTATTATTTAATTCATATATATCGCTGCCCAAATGCTCGCTAGCTAATCCTAATCGTAAGAATCCTCTCTCTGTTTTACTTACTTAAATAAAAACGATGAATAATGAATTAATGGATGAACTGGAAATGGCTTCGGGTCCAAGGAAAGATGTGGGGCGGAGGCGAGAGAGATGATATCCGCCTGGCCATGGCGTCCCAGATAAGCTTTTGCTTGCGTGTGCTGCGTGGACGCTCTTGGCGGGGCCGCCTGGTGGCTAGCTGGCGGGCAGCCGTCCGCCTGGCATGTCTCTGCAGTCTGCACTGTGTCTCTCCGCCTAGCGGCCGGGATGGGTGGAGTGGCACGCAAGCTACCCCCGTGTTAAGCTGGCTCACGCAGCAGAGTCCCTTCGCCTTGCCACGTCGTTGCTACTGTTGGGTGCACGCCAATCTGCCACGTATGTAGAGTACACAAACCCTTTATTTTCCGTCTTCGATCGGGTGGGGTCAAGCCGTCAACGCGTCCGTCCGTCCTTGGACGTATGTAGCGGCAGTCCGGCTGTATTAGCAGAACTAGAGCACAAACCCATCATGCTATATACGGAGTATGCTCTTTGGAACGCAGGATCTAAAATATAGGAATAGAAAAAAATATGATTAAAGCTGCATACACCTCATAATCTTATGTAAGTTCAAAAATGCAGAAAACATTTGATTGTAACCTTTGGGCACAAAATAGAAAAAATATTGGAATTTCAAGAGAAATATAGACACAAAGTAGAATTCTCATGAGGTCTGACCCCAGGCTAGTTTTTCACCAAAATCCTTACAGTTTTATACATCCCAATGGGATCCAAAAGACTTTCATAAGGTTTTTAATCCTTGTTAGGATTGGATGTTAATTAATGTCGTGACTAGCCTAGGACATGAACACCTAAACCTTAGTTAATTAGTTAACACTTATTTTCTCACTTACCTATAAAATGAAGATGCCATGGGGGCATGATGAAGTCCTCGTGCCTGATCGGTATAGCAGGCATGGTGTCGGCGATGATCTTAGAGAAGAGAAGGTAAATGCTGTCACATGTACTTGGGTGGCGGATGGCCTATGATCTTCAGGCCTTGTTTAGATACCAAATTCACCCCCAAATTTCACTATGCAAAAAGAAGATTCCCCGTCACATCAAAATGTCGGCACATATATAGAGTACTAAATGTAGATGAAATCAAAAACTAATTGCACAGTTTTGTTGTACTTTGCGAGACGAATATTTTAAGCCTAATTAATCAATATTTGAACAATTATTACCAAATAAAAATAAAATTGCTACAGTGTGACGGGACATTTACTATGCAAAGTTTGCATCCCAAATTTGGGATCTAAACAAGGCCTCAGTATTATACCCGAGGCAAATGAATGTTCGCGTGGCCGCATCCTTTGAAACGGCGTCAGCGTGGTTGCCGTGTCGGCGGTCCACCTAGGCACAAACAGCCTGCGAAACCAACCAAGGTGCAAAAATAACCGGTTTTCATAGATGGAGGAGGAAAGATTCCTGGTTTTGTGGTTTAGGAAGGAAATTCGGACGACTGCAAGAGATGAGGGAGGAAAAATGGACTTTTGCCAAAACCGGCAATATAATTCCAATCTCAATATCGGCCCAGTATTCCAATCTCCGTATCGGCCCAGTAGATTATAAGGCCGGCCCACTAGTCACCAAGAAGCCGAATGGAAAGGCAAAAAAAAAAAATCCTCCGACGGTCTGAGCTGCCTCAACCATTGATGTGGTTCGATTCGCATCTTCGAACAAGAAAAACGGATGTTTTTGGCTCCTTCAATTATTAAAACTGGTTATTTTCCTCCTTGAACGGTTTTTTGTTTGCGACTCCTCCTTGAATGATTTTGAAGGATGTTTTTGGCTCCTTCAATTATTAAAACCGGTTATTTTTCCTCCATGAATGATTTTATAGGTGGTTTAGTCCAACGTGGTGCTACATAAGATACAAAGATAGTAATTAATTTGAATACATTTCCATGCATGAAGCATATATTTCAAAGATAGTAGTATCTTTTACGATAAAGCAGCTAAGAAAACCTTTATAAACTTAGGGTACCCATAAACTTATCGTTGACAAGAATAGGGCGTAAAGTTTGGAGATAATTAAGATTCAATAGGGTTCACCTAAGATTCTATAGGGTTCACCTAATTTCTTTTATGCTATTTTTATATATTAGGCTAAAGGCGTGCGATAATTAATTTAATTTTTTTCTCACCTGTTGCAACCGGCATATTGCTAGTTGATTTTCAAAGCGCAAACTGAAAAAATGGATTCAGATCTATATCACTATATGTATGATTAATCCTTTGTGTGGTACGGTTTTTCCTTAGTATATGTGGCAAGCCTTGCTCTCGTCTAATCAGCCCGCCCCGGGCGGCGCAACAACTGGACACGCGATACAACATGTTGCCAGTTAATAAGGGAATCAAGCTATTGCTACTTGGGCATGCATGCAAGACGCATGATGCAGGGTTCTGACTTAATTACGTTTAGAGTAACACTAATAATACAACCTTCTGCTCTGGTTGCATATATATATTCATAGCCTATTTATTAGTATCACTTATATAATAGTTGGCTCACCTGTTGTCTATTTTTTTTATCTCACAGTATTTCTTGGTTCTGGTATATAAGATGGCTTTAAACTTATAACTTTTCTTCTCTTTCCTCTCATCTCTCCGTCACCTTAATATAAAGCTCACCTACAACCTTTTACTATACTTGCTCTTGTTATGAGATCAAAGTACACCGCCTAATTCATTACTTCATCTATCCCAAATTATAAGTCATTCCATTTCTTGGAGAGTCAAAGCATCTCAGATTTGACCAAATTTATATAATAGAATGATAACATTTATGATACCAAATAAATATCATTAGATTCTTCATTGATTAATTTTTCATAGTATACCTATTTGATGTCTTAAATCTTTGTAATTCTCTTTATAATTTTGGTCAAACTTAAAATGTTTTGACTCTCCAAAAAAATTGAAATGACTTATAATTTGGAATGGAGGGAGTACATTTTACCAATTAATAGGATATATATAACCCTACCTTCTTGTCGATATGTCTGTGTCAGACTGTCAGCCAAAACATTGTCAAGTCATGGAAAAGCCGGAAGTTTTACAAACACATCTGTGTCGACAACAACTAATCCTCATACTTGTCCTTTGAACTTT
Source organism: Saccharum spontaneum (assembly GCA_022457205.1). Classification (NCBI taxonomy): domain Eukaryota; kingdom Viridiplantae; phylum Streptophyta; class Magnoliopsida; order Poales; family Poaceae; genus Saccharum; species Saccharum spontaneum. Next base: position 19,572,747 of record CM039587.1, read on the forward strand.
TTTTTTTAAAAAAATACTTTGTCCTTTCATTTTAAATTCTTCATAGTTTTTTTTTCCGAAAGGCTATATTTAAATTCTTCATTGTAATCAAGTCGGCTCCTCTATTTGGTCGTCGATCGAGATCATACTGATGGAGCTCCATCAGAGGACGCATGTTGTGATCCAATTAATCCAGCTCTCTGACTCCGATTCAATTGGACCGGTACTCCTAGTCGTTCACGGCTATATATGTGTACGATGCAGCATAGACGTGTCTACGAGTCACAGTGATCGATTAGGTTCGTTCCATCCAGAATGAAGTTATGAGAAGCATCTAAAACAACTAGTTTCGGAAACACGAGAGAAAGAGTGTCCAGCCCCCGCGTCGCCCCCACACGGTGACACGGGCGGCCAGGCAAACCTTAGCCGCCACCCCCGCTCTCTCCCGTCTCTAGCCACGCTGCCACTGGAGCAGGTCGCTGGCATAACCGTGGGGGAGTGCAGGGATGGCGGTGGCGGGGCTATTTCTCGCGCAAGCGGCGTCGGTGGAGTGGGCAGCGGTCGGTCGGCGGGGCACACCTCTGCGTGAGCCACGTGGGGCTCCGCGTGGCTGCCTGGGGCGGCCGCGGCAGCGTCGGCCGGGATCTAGGGAAGCGCAAGGTGGTTGCGGTGGAGCTCCTCTCTCCTCCATTTGCCTCCTTCCTCCACACCCCTGTCGACGGTGGCGGCACTGGCCGAGGCCGCTTCGGGGCCTTGGCGGCTGGATCCGGGGCTCTGGTGGCTAGATCCGACGCCCCCAGGCTGGGGACAGGCTGGGGATGGCACTCCGGCGGCGACAATGGCGGAGGCACAGCGCTAGCTCGGGGCACCGGTTCTATGCCTTTGCTGCCGGATCTGGCGCCCCCTGACAGGGCGGCGGTTGGCGCAGCGGACAAGCCGTGGCCAATGCTGTGCACGGGTTGAGGTGCCATGGCGAAAACTTTGCCCCTCTTAGGCCGATGACAGCGACGTCTCTAGACGCCGTTTTCTTCCTTGGAAGTGTCAATCGACCGGTCCTCTCCTCTTTGTGCAACTTGTCTTCTCTGGGTGAAAACCTGGACCTTCTGGTCAGGCGACGGCGGCGCCAGTGGCGTCGCATTCCTCCTTGGAGGCATCGTTTTGGAAGCTCGTGCTCGGTCAGTCAACTGCGGTGGCTAGCATCGTGGCGAGGAAGGTGGAGACCTAGTTGGGGATTCAAGGTTGCAGTGTCAACGACGGAGGAAGGCGGTCAGGAGGAGAGCGTTGGCGTGGCGATTTGAGGGCCTCACATCTGCTGGCAGTGGAGGGTGACGATTTGTTGGGACCGTACGCCAGTTGCGACCACGAAGTTGGCGAGGAGACCGGCGTGGGAGGCGCCCACGAAGCAGGCAAGGAGGTCAGCGTGGGAGGTGGTGGCCAACAGATTTGAATTGCCGAGATGACCTGCGTGGTATGGCGGCAGACGGTCTCGCATTATGGCGGCTGCTTTCGGCGCGAGGAGACGTTCTGACTGGCAGCTGGAGGACGTGTATGGCACTTTTATCTTTGTTGAGGCAACTAGGTCCGGAAGATTCCGTGTGCGTGTGTTGTGTTTGAGTTTGCGTGGTGTTGAAGTGCTTGTGGTGTAATAAGGAATAACTATATGCATTGGTCGATGCAGAAGTTGTTCCCTTTTCTAAAAGGTTCGTTCCATCCATGCATCATCGGATCTCCTCTCCCAACATGGACACTGGGAGACACCCTCTGATCCGATCCATCATTTGATTTGCGACATACATCAAGGGGATGCTGGATTGGGACATTCTTATTCACGTTTATACAATGCCATGATGATCGGCAATGGTCAGGATGCTCGGGGCAGGCTGGAGTGTTTGGTTTGGGGAAAAGCTAATCTAGATATGTTAATGCATTATGAGTCTATTCCTCAAATTTAGTAGAATAATCTCATGTCTTGTATTACTACTAATTATTAACCCGTGAGAAATGAGGTAGTGGTGAATCAACTCATTCTATTTCACAAACCAAACAAAAAAAACTAGAGAGGAGTAAGATGATAATAGATTACTTCGTTCCATGAACCAAACATCCCATGAATCTCCACCTGACGCTTGCGGCCGTCATTGTTAAGCAGGCTTGAGTTGTCACTATATATATACTATTTGCCACCTCCGAGCAATAATTTATATTAAACAATGCAACTCTTCGCGGCCTTTTGATGGCCTTTATTTTTTTTAAGAGATGGCCTTTTAATTCACGAATTGAGTTATGAGTCGTTTCTATTTAACAAACTCGTTTGAGACTTTGTCGTGTGGTGTTTGTACTAAGGTGGTCTGATTCCTCTTCCAAGAGGATGAAGCCCGGTCTGATTCCTCTTCCAAGAGGATGAAGCCAGATTTTTTCCCCCATTATCTAAGAAAAACAAAAAACAATAATTGATGAGTGCTCAATCATGCATGGCATTTGGCAGCCAACACAAGAGAATTATCACCACAAAATATTAGCTAGCAGAGCTCGTCGTCGGTCTATATATAGAAGACCGGCCGGCCTCCTCAGTGGTCCGTTCAATTTCCAGACAAGGTTAGCTCCCAACAGTACGTGGGCAGCACGTTACAAGAGCCACATACCGCTGCCACTCTGCTGTCGACCTGTCGTTAGCTCTCCTATCCATCATAATTCCATATTAGCTGCAGCCTGCAGGCCAGGAGGTACCGGCCGAGGTAATAGAGCAGGCTAGGCTACATAGCTAGAGATATGGCCGGCGGCGAGGACGGCTCGGCGGCGGTGTCGCTACTGGCGCCGCCGGAGCGGAGGCACGAGGGTTGCCCCGGGTGCCGCCTGGAAGAGGCCAACAAGACGAGCACCGGTGTCCCCTACCTCAACTTCTTCTACATCTGGATCGTCTGTCTCACTAACAGTAAGCCTCTACTCTACTCACCGTGGTTATTAGTGTGCTAGCTGATCCTGACAGAGAGAAACTAACCATTGCCAAATTAACATCGCATACATAAATATGCATGTGTCTCATACTTCATTAGTAAATGGAGTATTATATTGCTCTACTGCCCTAGGACCAACTAATGCATGGGTTGCCGTCAACGCTGCAGCTAGGCCAAGAACGAAGCTTCTGACCGTACCTATCCCATTTTTGTACACTTTGTTATCTTTGGTTGTTGTCAACCGCACGTCGGCGCCGACGGCCAAGAGAGCATGGGACATGTGGGTGTAGTACAATAACCCTTTCCTAGCTCAGTGCCGAACCCGGGTGGCCATGCATGGGCGAAGAAGCACCCCTGCGCTAGACGGGTGCAAACAGGCCCAAGGGTTGTGGGTAGGCTAGCTAGTAGATCTGTAGATGGGTTTGTGCAGTTTCGGCCTTGGACCAAGAATGTTGGGCCTCCAGCATGCAGCATGCATGCCCCATGTGTTGTGTTGCTCCGGCGTCATTATTGCGCTTAAATTTTTCTATCAAATGCCAGTGAGCGTTTCTCAAGTGAAGTTATCACTATATGTTCCATCAAAAATCCGAGTTTTTCTGTGGCGTTTGGCAAGACAGTCCATCCCAACGGGAGACGTGCGACATCGTAGGAATATGCTGCTGGAGGGGACCTGTACCTTGTGCGGTGGGTCGGACTCCTGGAGGCATGCAATGCTGGGGGTGCAACTTAGCCAAGTGCGTCTGGCCATTGGAGAAGGAGGATCTCACAGCTTTTATAAGTCAGACCGAAGCGCCGGACGCAAGAGTTTGGTTAGCAGAGGTGATGGCGGCACTCAAGCATGAAGAGCTCACACGGGTGGTGGTCCGTCTTTTGGCCATCTGGTACGCTCGACGTCAGGCACGTACAGTTCGAGAACAACTTTCAGAGTCCGTTCTCCATGAATAGTTTTGTAGAGCGGTTCATTAGCGAATTGGAGATGATCAAGCCGAGCACCAAGCAGCAGCAAGCGGTGGGCGATCTAGCACCGCGATGGATCAAGCCACCAAGGGGTTTTGCGAAGGTTAATGTGGATGTGGTGATCTCCAAAAAATCAAGCAAGGCCTCAGTAGCGGCTGTGGCCAGGGACGAGGATGGTAATTTTCTGGGTGCCTCGGCATTGGTCCTGGAGGGCTGCGCCGACCCGAAAACAACCGAGGTGGTGGCGTGCCGCGAGGGCCTGGCTTTGGCCAGTGATTTAGACCTCCAAACCCTCCGGTTGGCGAGCGATTGTGTCAATGCAGTTGCAAGCATCCATGGTGAGGGTTTCGGGCTGGCCAATCGTACTAGAAATCAAGACCCGGACGGAAAGCTTCACAAGGGAGGTACGCTCCAATGTTGATGCTCATTATATAGCTAGGAGTTATGTAAACTTTTTGGCAGGAAGACATGTTTGGTTTGTTGCTCCTCCTGATAGAGTTCGTACTAGTTATCCTGTTGAATAAAGAAGGGTAACACTTTGCCAAAAAAAGTGAAGTTATCACTAGAGAAAATTGGCCACATTAGCACAAGGGAGTAGTACAAACAGTACAGTACGAATTGACTCGCAGTCATTACTTATGGTTATGCAAGATTCCCTCTATCGACAAAAGTTGCAAATTTGTGCAAAATGGTAGTCATTCATTTAGGAATACAAAATACAAAGTAGACGTCCACAACACGTATGCACACTCGCCCCCCATGAATACATGTACGCAAACCCTACGTCCCTACCCCTATGAGCATCTCTGAAGGACTGAGCCTACAAATCTCGAGATTCACAAAGTCACCACAGGCGTCTTGCTGTCGAAGAGGACGTCGTCTACCACTGAAAGCATAGCGTCGTTAAATCCTAGAATAAATCTAGGAAAATGCAAGCACTCGTGCCAAGTCGAGGACTTGAACTCGGGTGGGCAGGTCCTACGATAAGGAATCCAACCAACTGATCTTTGGAGGCAAAAAATTCCAAGAAACACACATTGCATAGCTCTGGCCACTTCCAACTTTACTAATTACTTTACATATCTTTCAAGAACTTTTCTTATGTATGTATCCTTGTTTTTGGAAAATTGTGTATCATGGTATCTCTATATTGTTGGAAGCTGTTGATTTATTCGTCTTGTCAAACATCTTGGAAAATGTAGAGAGACTTACTCTGATTGTTAGAGACAAATTCACAATGATTTTTGTTCTCACTATTCTATCTAAGTAGATGCATATTTTCCCCCTATTTCATCCAATTACATCAAATTACTTTTATCTATTGTTGAATAACCCCTCTCTTTTTTTTGCCATTCTAGCTCTGCCGATCCAGTCATTGTTCCCCTATCTATACTTCATGGTATATACAGATTTAAAATCTCAGCCTTTACCTTCATTGACTTAAAAAGAAGAAAACCTTGCTACTCAATAAATTAGGAAATGTATTGACTGGTAATCGTTGTAACACAATAGATCAGGGACTTAAAAGTCGCAAAGCAAGAGCAAGACATCGGCTTCTATGCTGGATTCGTTGGTGAGTAATGTTTCATTACATTGTTGAGATTTCACATCTTTTATATGTTTTTATATACTTTTTATCTCAATCAAGTTGTATGTGCATTTTCCTCAAATAATGAGTAGACCAGTACTTATTGTCTAACTAATTGTTATTTTCTCTTTCAGGAGCAAGTTATTTCCTTGCCAGAACCTTTAGTTCTGTCCCATGGGGCATATTTGCTGACAAGTATGGAAGGAAGCCATGCATCATGATCAGCATACTCTCTGTGTATGAAACATTCAACTACATTGCAGATCGTGCTTAGTAGTCAGTACTCCAGCAAATAGGCTGAAGTAAACTTAGTTTCGATTTTTCAGAATTGTGTTCAACACACTCTTTGGTCTTAGCACAACTTATTGGATGGCAATTGTGACTCGGGGGTTGCTTGGGATGCTTTGTGGTATGCTTGGACCAATAAAGGTAACTTATTGTCTTGGCAGCTGCCCTGATTATTAGGGAATGATAGTAAGCACTAATTGTTCATGGCCACATATGTATTTTCAGGCCTATGCTATAGAGGTCTGTAGGAAAGAGCACCAAGCTCTAGGAATCTCTATTGTAAGAATAATTCATAATATGTTTTGCAATAGATCTTCATTGTAATGTTTTATGTTCACTTGTAGCTAACTAAGGTCTAACATGGTGTTTAGGTTACAACAACAGACGCAATAGCGCTTGTTGTTGGACCAGCTATTGGAGGATTTCTTTCAGAGGTGAGGATAGTTGCACTTTAAATGGTTCAATAGAGCAAACCACTGCAAAAATGTATGACCTACATTATCTATTCTGTATTAGCCAGCAGAAAAGTACCCAAATGTTTTCTCCAAAGAGTCCATTTTTGGGAGGTAATTTACTATTCAAACTATTTCTACTAAATTAATACTTTTTATCATTTTAAGCACAATGGATTTTATGATACTCTCAGGTTTCCATACTTCCTTCCATGCTTTGTCATATCAATACTAGCAATGGGATCATGTATTGCATGCATTTGGCTTCCGGTATGCTAAAACAGTCCCCTTATAATTTTTCCTTTCAAAATCCAACTTGCTACGACCCTTCAAAATACAATAAATATAATAGGATTCATATGTTTGGAGCTTCCTAGTGTTTCTAGTCTTTGCAGAAGTTCCTTAATCATTTATCCAAATTTGTAAGCAAACACCACATGCCTTATTTTTCCAAAATTTTCTAGTCTCAGAAAGTTCCTTAAGCATTTAATCCAGATTTTGAAGGAAACACTGCACTTTCACGATGATAAAAAACTGGAAGCTATTGATGAAGTAGAGCCTAGTATTTGAGGAGTTCCTTGAGCATTTATCCAATTTTTTCAAGGAAGAGATGCACACCTCATTTCCCCAAGTTTTGTAATATTTTCGAGAGTTCTTTAATAATTTATCATGTTTTTAAGGAAACACTACACTTTCACATTGATGAAAAAGTAGAAGCTATTAATGAAGTGGAGGCACAAGTTGGTGACTCGACCATACAAGTTGGAAAAGCTAAACAATCTAGTGACACTTCTACAATAAAGAACCTCCTAAAGAACTGGCAATTGATGTCAGCAATAATCCTCTATTGTATCTTCTGCCTCCATGATGTAGCTTATGCTGAGGTAATCTTTTTCTATACTATTGTTTCAAATGTTAATTAAATTATCTTGAGATGGCAATAATATCATTGTGATCCTTGAAATAGCTGCTAAGCTACATATGGTGATTCATAATATGTTCCCTAAATATCATCTTCAGACATTTTCACTCTGGGCAGTGAGCAACAGAAAATTCCATGGCCTGGGTTTGACATCCCAAGAAGTTGGTACTGTGCTAGCAATCTCAGGTATGAGTTCTTTTTTCCAAGTTCTAATGCCAATAGTCATGCACATAAGAAAGTAAGAAACACAGTCCCTTCCAGAAAGGATGAAAACATAATTTGCAATACAAATTAAACTAACACATAAAAATAGAATATGTTTTTGCCGCTTTGCTGTCAAATTATTTACCTTATGAAAATTCATTTTATCCTGTAGGTTGTGGACTTTTGATATATCAACTTTTTGTTTACCCATTCATTGTCAAGTATCTTGGACCAATAAGGCCATTACGACCTGCGGTGGTATGTGAGATATACATCATTGTCAAGTATCTTGGACCAATTCCATTATCTAAAAAAAGTATCTTGGACCAATAAGGCTTCATTACCCCACTTATAAAAAGAAAACTAATAATCTAAAACAAAGTAGTTTAACATTAAGGAAACAAGTATGCATAAACCTTTCAAAATAAATCTAAAGTGATGGTTAGGTGTAGACTGGTGAGAATAGTTCTTTGTGTTCTATGAAAATTGTTGGGGGTGTTCATGACAATTTCTAGATGAGGTGTATTCAAGCATATCCCTATTTTCATTAAGATGATTGTTTAATTTCATTGAGCTTTTCAAGTACCATGGTCAAATGGTGTTTGATTTGTAGGTCTTGTCTATACTTCTCCTAACAACATATCCCTTCATGATCAACCTACAAGGGCTGGATCTCAAAGTACTAATCAACATAGCTTCGCTTATGAAGAATGTATTCTATGTGAGGCAACTTCTTCTCTCAGGTCTTGTTTGGATGTGGTCGATTTTATCTCAATCCACATGTGTTGGGGTGGATTGGGGTAAAATTTAGTTTAAGTTACACTCTAATCCACCCCAACACATGTGGATTGATGTCAATCCGACCACATCCAAACAAGGCCTCAAGCATGGAAAAAATTTATTGCCATATTTTCATAGAGGAATATAAACTCAATCATTTAACAATGAATTTTTTTAATCATGAATAATTTATGATGTGTATTTGAACAAAACAGGCTACAATCAATATTGCGTGCAACATTCTGCAGAACACAGCAGTGGTAAGCTTGAATCATGTCTGATAGGCTCATTTATTTTAGTACTTTTTCTCAACCATTTTCTCCTTACGTCTGAAAGATTTGTAGGCACAAGAACAGAGAGGTGTTGCAAATGGCATCTCTATGACTCTAATGTCATTGTTCAAAGGTGTAGCTCCGGCGGCGGCAGGAATTTTGTACGTACTGTTTTTTTGTATGGACTAAAAATCATCTTTTTTCCATTTCCAATCGATGAGCTTCTTTTCGTGCTATTTATAGGTTTTCATGGACCCAGAAGCACATGAATGGGCTGTTCTTACCAGGTATGTAAACACATAGACATGCATATTCTTTTTTGACTTTCCTGCAGAATAGAAGCTATCTAAATTAAAAGCCTAAAACACAACAAAATACTGAGTGCATATTCTTGTTTGATTTGTCCAAAATGCAGGTGACCAGATCATGTTTCTGACGATAAACATGGTGTCCATACTCGGGCTAATTCTGACGTTCAAGCCATTTTTCTCCATGTCAAATGCGTTGAGGCATTCCTAGCCATGTATATTTAGTTGTCACTTGTGGGGATAAATCAGGGGCACATCCTCAGGTCTAAAATTGCAATAGTCTATGTAATATATGGGTCAGTAATTATCACCATATGTCTAGTTATGTAATCAAAGTGAAGGGGCTATCTAAATTTTTTGTGGTGTAAACTCCAGATCACCCAATGCTTCGACAATATATATGATAATAAATTGATACTCATATTAGCCTGACTCCTTATTTCCTATCTCTTTAATCACAACCTATGTGGATAGCTTCGGTAGCTCGAAGATGCTGGCCATGTATAATTCGAGATGCATAGATGACACAAGTGCTTAAAGAGAAAATATTGTCACATCATTAAGCTTGGCATATAAGTCAATCTGTACAAAGCGATGCTTAAATAGGCACAACCATCTTGTTAGCATACAATAAACACCAGTGCATACTTAAGCATCTTATTACATGCTTGATGCTTATCACATTACTGTCTAGGTCGGTTACAAGGTCATATTTATTTAGAAACCACATTACCAAGTCTATGCTCAACAGCTTGTTTAGTTTCAATGTCAGTAGGCTACCAAGACCAAGTTTTTTTTATCATGCCACATGCCTTGGTTAATAGTAGGGTGTTGGAAACTAGCCATTAGGTGTGTCCAGTGCTGTTGCCCAGTGGCCACTGGACATGTCTGGTGCCTTCACAGCAGTGAGCACAAGTGGATATTGTTGGATTGTTTGGTGGGTCTATAAATAGACCTTGTGACCAGCCTTGGTCACTCTCTTGTACCTCCTAACACTTGTGCACACCCTTGGAGAGTTGACCAACAAACTCCACTCACTTGCATCCATTTGATTCACTTTTGGGTGAGATTGGAGAGCCTCTAGTGCATTTGCATCATCGATTTTCATCTTGTGGCACTAGATACACGTGATGGCTATTGGAGATCTTATTACTCTAGGTGATTATCTAGCTTAGAGTTTGTGGGATCATTGAGGGGCTATTGGTGATTGCTGCCACCTCCTATCAAGGTTTGTAAGGGGCTCTCGTGCTCGTCCCCGCAAGAGATCATGAATAACTACTCTAGTGGAATGCTCGTGGCTAGTTGGAGTGCATCACTTGATTGATTCTTGTGGCACCTAAGTTGTGGGTCTAGCTTGTTAAGCTAGTTAGTGCACGAATCATCACTTGGGCTCTCGCCACAACATGGATGTAGGTTGCTAGTAAGCAACCGAACCATGGGGATAAATCTTGTGTTCATCTCTTGCCCTCAGTGTTTTGCACACTACACACTTGCTCTTTACATTCGTACTTGTGCTTGTTTGTGTAGTTGGTTGTGTAGCCAGCTAGAGTAGTGTAGTTGTAGTTGTAGTAGTAACTAGTTGTTAGTAACTCTCTTGCTTAGCTAGTGTTCTTAGTAGCTTGTGGGGTGTTGTGCTCTAGATTAGAATTCAAAGCTATTAGAATTGTGTGAGGTCGTGCATTGGGTGAGAATAGAGCTAGTGCGAAGTAGAGGCTTGTAGGGCTTATTATTGTACTAATCACCTTTGCACTAGGGTTGTGAAGTTTGTAGGAATTTTTTTATAGGCTATTCACCCTCTTCTAGCCATCTAGATCTTTTCAACACGCACGCCATGTGCAGAGCATAAACAAGAAATACACAATCTAGGTTTTTTGGCCCAAGTTTGCGCTTTTTTACACTTGGCACATTAACTTTGGCCAAGCATCCCTATGTGCGCAAATATGAGAGTCAACTTCTTTTCTCATTCCTCGAATGGTGTTACTTCTTTATTCTTTGTAAGAAATCTATTCAAGACATGACTCGTGGCCAATATAACCTTACCCCACCATTCCTCTGAAAGTCCTGCGGTATCTAACATGGTGTTAACCGAATTAGTTAGAGTGTGTTCTTTCTTTTGGCAATCTCATTTGATTAGGAGGAATAGGGAGGTTTTCCATGAATAATTCAATGTTCCTCATAGATTGAAGTAAACACATATGAAAAATACTCTCCCCCACGACCAGACCATAACCGCTTGATTTTCTTATCAAGTTGTGTTCTACTTTAGCTTTATATCTTAAAGTAATACAACGCTTCATATTTTGTTTTTAGCAAGTACACATAACAATATCTAGTGTAATCATCTACAAGAGTCATGAAGTGTTTCTTTCCTCCTTTGGTCAACACACCATTCATCTCACACAAATCAAAATGAATGAGGTCCAGTAGTGTCATGTTCCTTGCCTCTTGTAGCCTTGTGAGGCTTGTGAGGTTGTTTCAACTGAACACAGGTGTGGCATTTAGAAAACCTTTGACCAAATCGAATTTCAAGATTAAACTCATATTAGCTAAGTGCGTCATACACTGAAAATCAATATGATAGAGTTGTGAGTGCCAAACATTAGACTCATTGTCAATCACACATGGTTTGCAATTTTATCACAAGAATCCATCAAATAGAAGAGAAACAAGCCTCCGCTTTCATAGCCATTACCAACAAATGTTCCATACTTGGACACGACACATTTATTGGACTCTAAAGAAAGTTTAATGCCATCTGTACACAGTAGAGACCCGTTGACAAAATTCTTATTTATGGAGGGACATGCTGCACATTCTTCAGCTACACAATCTTTCCTGAAATAAACTTTAGATTGACCGTACCAACACCATGAACAACTACATGCGATTCATTCCCCATCACCAAGGAGGAACCTCGCCCATCATGATAAGATGAAAACAAGGAAATGTCAGCACATAGATGAATATTAGCACATGTGTCAACCCACCATTCAGGTGAAAAACTGAAAGAATTGTTGGTAATAATTACCATACCTCAGTCCTCCAGATTTGTTAATGACCATGTTAGCTATCTTCTTCTACTTATCCCTGTGGTCTGGGCACTCCTTAGCCCAATTCTCATAGCAACCGCATAGAAGGCAGTTGTCTTTTCCCTTGCCTTTCTTCTCAAAGGTCATTGCAACCTTAGGGTTGAAAATAGGCTTATTTTTCTTCTTGTTGTGGGAGGCATGATGGTTCTTCTTCTGCACCAAGATGGTGCTAGAACCTTCCTCGTCAAACACTTTCTTGCCATGAGTGTACTTTGCCCTTGCTTTCTCCTCAACAAGAGTAGATATGAGATTAGTCACACTGAACTCCTGCCTCCTATGCTCTAGAGAAGTGGCAAAGATCGACCAAGAAGGTGGTAACTTAGCGATAGTATCACCAGACAAACTTGTTAGGTAACTCACACACATTGTTTTGGAGCTCTTTAGCCAGCATCTGAGTTTCATGAGCCTGTTCTACTATAAATCGAGCATCGACCATCTTTTAGTGATAGAACAGCTCCATGATATACAACTCGCTACCGGCATTAGAGACCCAAAACTTGGCCTCAAGTGCATCCCACATCTCCTTGCCTGTAGGAAAGTCCATGTACACATCCACTATGTTATCTTCCGGTATACTGATAAGAGCACCTTTGAACAAGTTATCTGCTACATTGAACTTACTCTCTTCCTCAACAGAAAGAATGGGTTCAGTGCACTTTCCCTTGATGACAAGCTCGCAGTGCATAGCACTACACCATAGTAGAGTGTGCACATGTCATCTCTTATTGTCGCAACCATCAAGTGGAGGGTGTGGTTTAACTGACATAGTAAAGCTAGCAGCCAAAAAAGACCTATCAAGTTCCTAGATTGTTGAATGTTTAGTAATTTTACGACATGCATTAATCAAAAAACAAGACATCACATACATCATGACATAAATGAGCATGAGAAATCTATTCATCACATATGCAGATCTGCTAGTGAACAAGCTGGTAGCAGATCTTACCAATAGATCCATAGCGCACATAACCAGACGCGCCAAAGATAAGTTCAGACTGTACCATTGAGTGAAACCCATGTACGAGTCAAGGGGACACTGTTACCATCTGACCGAGTCATGATGGCCTGCACAAAGTAGTAGATCTAGGCTCAACACAGGAAGAGGTATGCAGTGTAGTCCCACGAGTGCCGACATCGATGTAGTCGTTCGCTCGAGGAATAATGAGCCACTGGATTGAGGTCATTGGAACGGACGAAGAGTAGTAACGTAGATGCACTACCAGAACTTGATTGCTTGCCTACCCATGCAGGTACGAAAGTAGATATAGCTTTTGAGGCCTTCTTGCCTAGAGCCCTTGTGCGCGCAAGGGATCTGAGCCAAAGATGATGAAGAGCACCAACAAGAGAAAGGACACAACATGAGGGAGAAGGAGCAGGTGGGTTGGCTTCTTGAGGGAGGAGAAGGGACTCTCCTCTTAAAGACTAGAACCAGAAGGGGATAAACCTAGATGGGTTCCATGCGGGGCACAATGGTAAATGCATGCCTGTCCTACCGCCAGTGTAAGGCCCACGCATATTACCCTTTTGCCCTTCGTGAGCATTGTTTAGTTACCATTTGCTTGTTGCACTGAGCCACAAAAGGTGGCCCAACACATCACATTCGGCCAAGGCCAAGGGCGTGGGCGCGGCTTGGCTCGGCACGACTAAAAGCCCTAGTTTGGTTTTGGCTAATAGATAAAACCTTAGTGTACTAACCTTTGTCATTAAGTGACTTATATGAGCTAGGTTGGTACATACCAAGTGGTGGAGTTAGATGATGGTCATGGTGATGGAGAAGGCCAATGTGAAGATCAAGTGCTCCAACTTAGAAAAGAAGAAAGAGAAAAACAAAATGGGCTCAAGGAAAAGATATATTTGATAGGGCCATTTTTGTTTCGCCAATCAAGACACCATAGAGGGTGTGATTGGGTTTATGATATATAGCCATACTATGAAGAGGGGATAATCAAGGTTACAACAGTTATCAAGTGCCACTAGGTGAATTCATCCATGCATTTGCATTAGGACCTAGTGTCCTAACATTTAACCCTTGAAATTGTTTTGAAAATATGCTAACACATGTGCACAATGGCGAGACACTTTGTGGCTAGCAATTTGGAAGTAAGGGTGAAGTGGTTGAAGAGATACAAATTGAATTGGAGAAGTTTGGACCGGACTCTGGTGGCCGAAGGGGGTCCGGACCGAGGGTGAGTTCGGTCCGGTACCAAACCCTAGGCCATTGGTAGTCTCCAGACCCTGCTCTGTAGGGGTCTAGACCAAAGTTTCAGAGTCTATTTGGGACTTAGGCACACGCATGGCAAACATGTTTGCTCTGGACCTCGGTGTGCTCACGGTCCAGACTGTGAATGGCGAGTCCGGTTGACGGCAGTGGGACACGTGGCGCGTTGGCGAGCGAGGAAGCAACACCCGGTCCCTACTACTTGGACCAGATAGCTAAACCAAACTAGGTCCCGAGGCATTTTCCCCTCTTTGGACCTCTTTGTTAGGCTCTGGACCCTGACGTGAGTTGGTCTGGTTGGTGCGTGGCTAAGTCCGGTCCGAAGCTGGCATTGTGCGCGGGATTGAGCCGTTGGTTCAATGGTCAAGTGACCATTTGACTTGGTTTGCATGGTGCAACGTGATTGGTCGAGGGAGGTCCGAACCCTCACTGCTCATGGTTCAGACCTGGGTCTGAAGCCTTAGTTCGGACGCCCCTCGAGGAGAGTAATAGTTGGATATTTGTTGGGGCTCTATAAATAGAGCTTGGCCAGCTCTAGCTCATTCTCTTGGACATTTTGATCATTGTTGCATCCTTATAAGCTGAGCCAAACCTCTCCCACTCAACCTCTTGCTTGATTTGCATCCAAGTGAGTTGGGAGTGATCCAAAATGTATTTGCTTGAGTGATTGCTTTTAGTGGCACTTGGGTATCATTCTAGCCGTGGCTTTCTTGTTACTTTTAGTGTTTGCCGACACCTAGATGGCTTGGAGCAACTTGAGGAGGTTGGCATGAGTTGGTGATTGTTCGTGCCCACTCCTGAAGATCATTGTGAGGGGTTCTTGACCTTTCCCCACAGGAGATCGCAAAAGGTACTCTAGTGGATTGCTCGTAGCTTGTGGATCCATATCTTGTGTTGGTTGTGTGGCACCCAAGTGTGGGTTAGGCATGTGATGCCTATTAGCGCATGAACCTCTAGTGAGTGTATCGCTACAATGGGGACTAGCTCGCCGGCAAGCAAGTGAACCTCGGAAGAAAAATCATTGTGTCAATTGGTATTCATTGTGATTGATTTTTCGCTTGCCCAGATCAGTAAACACCCCTCTACCTCTCTTGTATTACAACCTATATATCTTGTGTAGAGGTATCTTAGCTTGCTGTGTAGCTCTCTTGTGTAGCATAGAAGTAATTAGTTGAATTACTTGCTTTAGGTTGCTCACTAGTTAGTTGAAGTAGAGACTTAGCCATTGATTGCCATAGAAATTGTAAAACACTAGTATATTGGTAGGTGGCTTGCATTTTTAGTACGCTAGAGCAAAACACAATTATCGCCTTATTATTGTCTAACAATTTGCTCTAGTGCTTTGTAGAAGTTTTAACTAGGCTATTCACCCCCTCTAACCATTTAGGACCTTTCAACGGCATGCCACAATGGCGAGCGCATGTGCCCTTATCCCCCCTGGTCAACTTATTTATAGCAACACCTTTCTAGTAGGTTTTCTATGTGGTACTAATTCCACTCTCACTTAGGAATAATTGTTGGCCTTTTGAATTCTTTGATTAATTGCTAGACTAGTTATGGGCCAAGCCCAATTAGTCCAACATTAGGTACACTAGCCACAAACATAGCCACCTAGAAATGCGCCACACATCAACATTACATTTAGGGGTTGTTGACGGTCATTAACATCAATTATAAACCATCAACATAACCTGCATATATGTTTAATTCCATCACCAAACATAGGTAGAGGGGTTTAAACTAATAAATTTCATGAGTTTTGGTGAATATGTGAATGTAGGAGGATTTATCCAGAAAACAAGCAAGTGGACCCAATCGTCATAGTTAATCATGTTTATCCACGATGTAAACAACTCAGGATTTTAGAAGACACCAGAAGATGCACCACCGAAGCTTGGGCCAAACGGCCACAAAAGTGGGCCAGCCGGCCCATACCCTAGGCCGATCGGCCTGCTCTAGAGCCCGCTCGCCCTCCGCTGCCTCGTATGCATTTTCAAGATCTATACCGTTGATTTTAAGGCGGTTATAGGTCGGTTTATCCAATGGTGATTGGGGAAGTTGGTACGGATTGATGACGTGGCAATTTATTGCCCCCTACTCCATCCCCCCTACATATAGCAACCCCTTACCCCCTCCTTGGAGCCATCTTAGAAACCCTAATTCACATCTCACATTCAGATCAACACACACAAGGAGGATTAGGTCTAGAACTCTCCAATGTAGTAGATTAGTAGCTCAGGAGCGAGGGTCGAGTTGAGCTCATGCTCAAGTTCCGGATCCAGTCTTGGAGGCTTGGCAAAGCTTTGTATCTTCACTTCTACATCTTGTAAGACTTATTATCAATTTATCATATTATTATCTACATGGCTATGCTTGCTTTGAATATATATCTTGCTTAGTTAAGGTAATCATTATTTTTGTGTGCGGGTTCATAGAGCGCTTAGCTTGCTAGTTTACCGATTAGGCTAAGTAGCCGAGTCTCGTGTAAGCATGGTGCTTATACGATACTCTTCCTGTGAGTACACCCTATTCCCTGGTTGGGTGGTAGCAGCGGGAGGTGACAGCCCCGTCTATCCTTTGTAGTCTACTCCAAATTAAGCAGGTTCTTAAATTGTAAGACTATAGCCGCGTC
This sequence comes from Saccharum spontaneum, assembly GCA_022457205.1. Taxonomy (NCBI): domain Eukaryota; kingdom Viridiplantae; phylum Streptophyta; class Magnoliopsida; order Poales; family Poaceae; genus Saccharum; species Saccharum spontaneum. The sequence goes on from CM039587.1 coordinate 19,589,390, forward strand.
ATTAGAGTTATCTCTTGCGGATGCTCTACTGTCTAAGCGGCGTCTCGAAGTGCACAAGAGTAGAGTTAGTCTTAGCTATAGTTGGATATATGTATACACACTTTGACCATATAATAAGAATATCACAGGAATCTATCTCACCCGTTGTTCTCTCAAGTTGACTAGTTATTTATCTTTATAGATCTATCTCCTGAGTGTCATTATGCTTAATTCCTTTCATTATCTTTACCCCATGCTCTAGCTATGCTGGTATATTGATTAGTAGATACTACTTTGTTAACCAATAAATTTTTATTCCATTGTTTCCCTGTGGTAAAATATAAATAACGATACCTGGAATACTCCTAGTAAAATGCTACACTGATGTTCTGTGTACTTGCGGAATCCTTAATATTATATTTGCACTCACAAACATCAACAAGCATTTTTGGTGCCATTGCCGGGGAAACAATTGGCGTAAAGATTTAGATCATTAATATACCACTAGCTTTAGTAGGATTACCCCTGTTCTGTTGAGTTGTGGAATAAGATAGGACAACAGATGCCGTTTTGACCTTCCGGTAAGCTTCCACAAGAAGAGAAGAAACATTGAAGAACCCCAAGGTGCTTGAACATTCAAAGATCCATCAATATTGGAACCCTGCCATCTCACAGGTTTATATAGACATATATATTATTCTAATCATGTGTAGATTGGAGAAAATGTTGTAAGGATATAGGGATGCTACGCTAGCCGGAAAACAAAATTTTTTGATCCCATAAATCAGGAACTACTGCTAGTTGTAGATCATGGGATTACCACTAGACGTGCAGGTGGAGCGGAAGTGACTCGATGTAGTCGTACGTGTTGTAGCAGTGCCGTGCAGTTGCGAGGTCGTCCGTCGGTTCGTCCCCTTCGTGTGGTTCGTCCTTGTGCTCCAGATGCAGCACCTCTGAGGTATCCACACGTACAGGGAGGAAGCGTTGCACCTCCGGACTGCTAGGTCCGCGAGGAGCAGCAGGCGCGGGCGTGGGATGGGCGGCGGCGGCTGCAAAATGGTGTCAATTAGCCCTAGCCATGCCCACCCCTTGCTTATATAAGCGTCCTAATGAGCTCCCAAGTTGGAGGCCCATTAGTAACCCTAAGCCTTGTCTAATTTGGGTCCAACCCGAATCAGACTTCCAGCCCCTTAAGCGTGCGACCCTATGGGTTCACACACACACAGACACGGCCCGAGTACTCCTACTCGACCGATAGTTGACAGCGGCCTCTAGCAAGACGTGTCAACTCCTATGTATACGCAAAGATCATATCAGACGAACCGCTACAAACCACATACATGTTATTCCCTTGCCTCACGATATTTGGTCCAACTCATAAGTTAACACTTAACCCAAGCACGACCATGCATTTCTTGATCCAATCATTCAAGTGGTCCAGTGATATCTCTCTCTCACATAGAGAGGGGCAAATTCCTTCTTGATTGTCTATGTCTCATAGCATGTTTCCTGACAAACCCGAAAACCACCTTTATATCTACCCAGTTACGGAGTAGCATTTGACAGTCCCTGAGTAGGTCGTTTCACATCTTGAGTACATACAACAATATCAGGTCTAAGGACATAACGTACATGATGTGTAAAGAGATAATAAGAATATCTCACTTTGGGTCAGTCCAGCCCCATGTCATACATGTGCCCACATTATTAGTTCGGCATCTCTATGTCTATGACTTATGAAACATAGTCATCAACTAATACACGTGCTAATCTAATATTCATGTGTGTCCTCACACGAACTCCAATCAGGGACAACTTTAGAATAACCATACAAGTAAAAGAGTTTCACAAACAATTCACATAATTGCCAATCGATACAAGTTGTCTTTAATGGATATTCAATGAACACATAATATATCATGGATACAGTCGCAATATCATCATCTCTATGATTACCTCTAGGGCATATTCCCAACAAATGTTGACGTCACAAGAAGTCAAATCACATCTCAATTGACAAATACAGACGCTGCACTACTCACAAATTTCATCACATGGGTCATGGTAAGTATGGTCAAGAAAGGTGAGATAGTCTTGCTCATGGACTTTAAACTTGATGAGTAATTATCTTTTAATAATTTGCATTCCATTGCATGTTTACTTTAAACAATCTATGCATCCATCTTGTTGATGTTTTACAAGGTGAAAATGAAGTCTCTTTTGCAAATCTGAATTGGTGCATAGCAGTCATATTTCTCTTTGCAAATCTGAATTGGTGCACAGAATATATTTCTTGTTTATTTACTTACTCATCTTTATCTTTTTCAGGCTGCTCAAGTGTGGAAAGAATTTCAGTTTGTGCCAGTCCCATATGGAGTCGCTGTGGACATAGGAGTTCGTGTGCAGGAGGACAAATGGCTGAGTTCATCATCTTAATCTTCTGAATATTGTCTTCAGTTAATTTACCGGTCTTTCCTTGCATGCAAGTGTGATACTACAATGCATTCCATGATTCGGTGATCCACTTTTCAAATACAGTGCATCAAGAAAGGCTACATAATATTTGGCACAGCTAATCCTTATTTGTTTGTGTTGCATACAAGTGTTCATTAAATTTCTTTTTTCGTGAAACTGCTTGTATAAACTTGCATCGGGAATGATAGTTTCTAGTGGAGGAGTCTTGAAGCTATAGAAACCATGATGGTTTCTAGCATTGGGAGTGCCCTAAAGTAGCGTTGAGATGCTTTAGAATGTTATTATAAGAATTTGGATTAAAAAAATTAGTTTTAGCGGAGAAATTTACGCTGCCTCGTTGGCTAATGCTACTGTCAGAGCAGCGCCAGTCCACACACAGGAACGCAAGTACGCAACGGAAGCTGGAGCCGCCAACTTCATGCACCACGGTGGATGGAGAAATTAATTAAATAAAATGTCACCAGTGAATCAATGATCATCTACAGCGTAATAAAAAGATAAAATGGTAAGAGGTCATCTAGTGCGTTAGTGATTAATGGAGGCCGTCGACCAGCATCAGCTATCTGCAGTGTCCGTGGCAGCATAGCAACAGTGCGGGCGCACGCGTTGGCGCGACGCCGGCCGCGCGTCGTACTCGGACGGAACACAAAGCAGGCCGGCCGGGCCACGTACGCAACCGTCGGTTTCCTTCTCCGATCCTTCACTTTCTGCAGCGACTGGCGCTTGCGATCAATGACAATACGGCCTTGTTTAGATTGAGGCTTCGTTTGGCACTAAGGGATCAGAACTCACGTGGTAGACTACCCACGAGGGGGATGGGGTGATCCCCTGCCCTCCGCCCGATCCCCACCCACCTGGTGCTCTAATCCCTTCAATCCCGTTGGTCAATCGGAGGCACGGTGACTAGCTCTGGCTTGGCTCATTGCTGCAGTGCTTGTTGCACTGAACCGTGGAAGACCACAAAAATCATGAAACAAGCTCTAAAATTTAAGAAAATACTAATAAAATCCATGTCTAAAATTCAAAAAATAACAGAAAATACGCAAGAGAAACCATTTTATAATTCATAAAAAGAGCATGACTTCTAAAATTCATCTCTAAAATCACAAAAATATTAGAAAAATAGAAAGATGAACCAAAAAATAATATCGAAACAACTAAAAAATCATCAGAAAATTCAGCAAAAATACAAATTACTAATCTGAAATGTGCTGGACATAGCTCCACTTAATCCAATCCAGCAAGAAACATCTGGATATAGAACAACTTATCATGCCGGTCCATGTCGGATACAGGCAACACACATGTTCTTTCATCTGGATATAAAGTCATAGTTTTAACGTGCTAGACTAAATGCATGTCGTTATCTCTCTCCAATATCATTATCAAATATTCTAGAAATTTAAAACTAAAAACTACAAGACTGAACATTCAGCTTTGGGGGTCTTGAAATGAACTCAACAGATCAACTATTTTTTTTCATGGGTAAATGTTGCAGGATGTCTTTCATAACTCCACCTCCTCAGACCTGTTGAAAGCAAATATCAAAGGATGATGATGGATAATAATAAGCACAAATTAACATTACAATGGACATGCAACATGCTGGTTGCTACAGACTGAAAAGTCACAGTGAAAGTATATGTCAGGAACTGCCAATGCATATATGTCAATGTCAAGTACTAAGCCATTTTATCATCATAAAAAAAAATGCACTAATGTTCTATATTAAAGAAGGGTCCAAAAATAGATTAGTTGCTGAGAGCCTAAGCCATGAGAGCAAACAAAGAAGAGATATGAGCCAAGAGTTAGTACTTGATACAAAAAAGACAGAAAATTCAAGTAACTAGACTAGTACATGCTCTGCATCATGAGGAGAGATGTACTGAAAATTGAAATATACATCAGGCATAAAAAAAAGGCGATCATGCTCTGCATCATGAGGAGAGATGTACTGAAACTGACCAAATAAACAGATAGACATGTTGGACAGATGGGAGAAGGAAACAGAACAAAGCTAAACCTCCTATTGTCATCCCTTACTGCCAAATGAAAGCTGAACCATTATGTGTTGATCCTACAACAAACTACCAATCATAGAATGGTAGAGAGTTTGATCAACCGGTTTACCTCCCTCATCTAGGTCGAGATGTCCATTTGATGGCATTGGGGTCTTGATTGGTTTACATTCTTCCATCTTGAATCTTTTGAGAAGATCCTTGGTGTACTTTTCTTGAGAGATAAAAATCCCTTCTCTCATTTGCTTGACTTGAAACCCAAGGAAGAATGTGAGCTCACCAATCATTGACATCTCGAACTCCTTCGACATCAATTCACCAAATTCCTTGCAATAATCTTCATTTGTTGATCCGAAGATGATATCATCAACATATACTTGACAAATGAAGATCTCCCCATTAAGCTTCTTGGTGAATAGTGTGGTGTCGACCTTCCCAATGGTGAAGCCCTTCTCAATGAGGAAGTCCCGGAGGCGCTCATACCACGCTCTAGGGGCTTGCTTGAGCCCATATAGCGCCTTGGACAACCTATAAACATAATTAGGATATCTAGGGTCTTCAAACCCGGGAGGTTGATCAACATAGACTAGTTCATTTATAAAGCCATTTAAGAAAGCACTTTTCATATCCATTTGATATAGTTTCATATCATGATGTGATGCATATGCAAGGAGGATACGAATGGCTTCAAGTCTTGCAACGGGTGCAAAAGTCTCTCCAAAATCAAGACCTTCAACTTGAGAGAACCCCTTTGCAACTAGTCTTGCCTTGTTCCTCACTACTATGCCTTGGTCATCTTGCTTGTTTCGGAACACCCACTTGGTTCCAATGACTCTTGCACCTTTAGGATGCTCTTCAAGTGTCCATACTTGATTGCGGGTGAAGTTGTTCAATTCTTCATGCATAGCATTCACCCAATCCGGATCTTGAAGAGCTTCTTCTACATTCTTAGGTTCAACACAAGGGACAAAAGAGTGATGTTCAATAAAAGAAGCTAGCTTTTGGGATCGAGTCATTACTCCCTTTGTAGGACTCCCTATGATGAGTTCTTGTGGATGTGCTTGAAGTAGAGGTGAGTTTCTTCTATCAACCTTTTCTCGAGGAGGTGGATCAACAAAAGAGTGATGTTCAACATCTTGAGCTTGTGCCTCGGCTTGTTCATGAGAGACATAAGTATCTTCATTTTCAACTCTCTCATTCTTGTCATCATCTTGAGGCACACGTGATGAAGATGGTGGATCAACAATTTGTACATCGTCATCATCATCTTTTGGCTTGATGTCTCCCACGGGCATGTTCTTCATGGCCTCCCTCAAGGGTTCATCACCTACATCATCACAATTCTCAATTGCTCCTTGGGAGCCGTTAGATTCATCAAATTTCACATCATATGTTTCTTCAACCAAACCGGTGGCATGGTTAAATACTCTATATGCTTTGGACTTTGATGAGTAACCAACAAGAAAACCAATATCACAACGTCTTTAAAACTTCCCTAGGTGTTGACGCTTCTTGTAGATGTAACATTTGCAACCAAACACCCGGAAGAATGAGACGTCCGGCTTCTTCCCATTAAGCAACTCATAGGGGGTCTTGCCAAGAAACTTTTGTAGGAAGAGGCGATTTGAAGCATAGCATGCGGTGTTGATTGCCTCGGCCCACAACTTCTCTGAAGTGTTGTACTCATCTAGCATTGTTCTTGCAAGGGTGATCAAAGTCCGGTTCTTTCTCTCAACTACACCATTTTGTTGAGGAGTGTAGGTTGAAGAAACTTCATGCTTGATTCCAATTTCATCACAATAGGCTTCAATGTTGGTGTTGTCAAACTCTTTGCCATTGTCACTTCTAATCTTCTTTATCTTGACTTCAAATTCATTTTGAGCTCTCTTTGCAAACTTCTTGAAGCAATTTGCCACTTCGGATTTGTCATGAAGGAAGAAGGTCCATGTGTATCTTGAGTAGTCATCCACTATCACAAGACAATAGAGATTACCACCCAAGCTCTTGTATGTTGTAGGCCCAAACAAATCCATGTGAAGAAGTTCTAGCACTCTTGAAGTTGACATGAAAGCTTTGGTTGGATGAGTGTTTGCAACTTGTTTGCCCGCTTGACATGCACTACAAGGTTTGTCCTTTTCAAACTTCACATCCTTCAATCCTCTCACTAGTTCTTTCTTCAATAGCTTGTTGAGAGTGTTCATTCCAACATGTGCAAGCCTCCTATGCCAAAGCCAACCAAGTGAGGTCTTGGTGAACAAACATGTCATCAAATTTGCATCTTCGGAGGTGAAGTCAACAAGATAAAGATTGTTGTATCTAAAGCCTTTGAATATCACTTGCTTGTCATCTATCTTTGAAACTTCCACTTCATTTGGTGTGAACAAGCATTGGAAGCCAAGGTCACAAAGTTGCCCGACGGATAATAAGTTGAAACTCAATGAAGCAACATAGAGCACATTTGAGAGTGAGTGATCATTTGATATTGCAATCTTGCCTATACCCTTGACTTTGCTCTTTGAATTATCCCCAAATGTGATCTTCTCTTGACATATCCCATTCTCTTTAATGAAGGTGAACATACGAGGATCACCGGTCATATGTTGAGTGCAACCACTATCAATAACCCAATGAGATCCACCGGTCTTGTAGTTCACCTACACATAAGAGATCAAGCTTTTTGTTTAGGGACCCAAACTTGAGAGGGGCCCTTGACTTTCTCAACTAGTGACTTGGCAACCCATATTTTCTTTGGCCTATTCTTGTTTGGGGGACCCAAAAACATGACTTTCATCTTTCCATTAGAATCTTTTCTTAGCATGTAATGAGCATTGAAGGCAAAGGGTCTAGCATGCTTGGGCAAGGGTTGTGGTGGTGGAGTTTTGCATTCATGAGCAAAGTGACCTTCTTGACCACACTCAACACATCTCTTTGGCTTGGGCTTTGACTTGCTTTGTTGTTGTTGAGCTTTTGCCTTCTTCTCTTGATTTGCCAAGTACCCAATACCACTTCTATCCATCTTCATTACGGTGTTCATGAGGAGCTCACTTTGCAAATATTGACCTCTTGTGAACTTACTTAGGCCGGTCTTGAGATGCTCTTTTTCTTGCTTGAGCTTTTTGTTTTCTTCAATGAGTGATTCATTTGTTGGTTGCTTCTCAAGAGCCATCAAACCTTTTAGCTTCTTGTTCTCATTTGCAAGCTTCTCATTCTCACACTTGATCTTGGCATAATCATCATAGTTGCTTGAATCAACCACACTCTTGCCTTTGCTACTAGAACCTTGCTCAATGCTTTCAATAATCAAGTCATCACATGATGTAGCTATATCACACTTAACAACATTGTTAGTAGCATCATGTGTCTCAAGAGCAAGTTCATTAGCAACCACAAGACTATCATAGTCAATTTTCAATGTGGTGTATTTTTCTTTTAGAGAGTTATGTCTAGTGATGAGCTCATCATGCTTCTTCTCAAGCTTATCATGTTGATCTTTAAGCTCTTTGTTAGAAGCTTTGAGCTCCTTGAGATTAGAAGACATAACTTCATTTTGATCTCTAAGCTCACCACTAGTCTTTTGAGCATTTTCAAGCTTAGATGAGAGTGATTCATTTTCATTTTGAAGTTCATCATTTTCATTTCTTGTCCTTCTTATGACTTTAGTGTATTTGTTCAACAATTTTACAAGTTCATCATAAGAAGGTGCATCATATTCATCATCACTATCACTATCATCATCATCATCACTATCATGATTTTGTACCTTTCGTTCACCCTTGGCCATAAGGCATAGGTGAGTAGAGGACGATGATGGTGAAGGAGGCGGTGAAGGTGGTGATGAAGATGTTGGTGAAGATGATGGCCCCATCACAAATGCGGCAACCTTCTCTTTCTCATCATTGCTTTCATCTTCGGAGGAGTCACAAGATGATTCAATATCGGTGAGCCAATCACCAACAATGTATGCCTTTCCTCCTTTCTTCTTGTAGAACTCCTTCTTCTTGCCATCCTTCTTCTTGTATGGCTTGTTTTTCTTCCTCTCTTCTTCTTCATCACTTGAATCATTTTTCTTGCCCTTGTTCTTGTTCTTGTACTTGTCTTTTGGTGGTCTAGGGCATTGATGAGCTAGGTGGCCAAGTTCACCACAATTGTAGCAATCCATCTCCGAGATTGGCTTTCTCTTGCTACTTGTGAAGAATTTCTTTTTCTTGCCATCGAACTTGATGCCACTCTTGTTGAGCTTCTTTAACATTTTGGTGGTCTTTCTCACCATGAGTGCAAGTGATTCATCATCGACATCACTTTCACTTGAGCTTTCTTGCACCATCATGGCTTGGCCCTTCTTCTTCTTCTTGTCATGACTAGCTTTGAAGGCCAAGTCTTTCTTCTTGGAAGATGATGAGCCCTCTTCCGGAGTGATATGCATATACATCTCATGAGCATTGATCTTCCCCAATACTTATGTCGGTGTTGCGGTGGAAAGATCACTTTGGTGTAGCACGGTGACAATGTGACCATACTTCTCAACGGGAAGAACACTCAAGATCTTCCTTGCAATATCCGATTGGCTCATTTGAGTGAGCCCAAGAGCATTGATGTCCTCTACAAGAACATTGAAGCGAGTGTACATGTCATTAGCACTTTCTTTGGGAAGCATTTCAAAAGAATTAATTTTCTTTAAAGCAAGGTGATAGCGTTCCTCACGCTCACTCTTAGTTCCCTCATGGAGAGCACAAAGATTTTCCCACAATTCATGAGCGTTCTTTGCATTACGCACACGATTGAAGATATCTTTGCCTAAGCCCCGGTAGAGTGCATTTTTGGCCTTTGCATTCCACCGGTCGTACTTCTCCTCGTCACCAATGGGGTTTGCGGGATCCTTGATAGCGGAAAGCCCTTGGGTTGCGGCTCTAAGACACCCAACATCTATGGCTTCGAGATACGCCTCCATACAGATTTTCCAATATGGAAAATCATCCCTCTCAAAGGTGGGAGGTGGTCCTTCCCCGTTAGACATCTTGCTCTAGGCGGTAAAGCCTAAATTAGGAGCAACTCGGCTCCGATACCAATTGAAAGGATCAAGATGCCCAAGAGGGGGGGTGAATTGGGCTTTTCTAAAAATTAATTGCAAGAATTAAATCCTATAAGCCGGAATTCACCCCTAGTGCCTACTTGTGTTCCTAGAGATTCTACCGATAAAAGTTTTGCACCCTAGTTTCCAATCCTAGTCTAGCATGGCAATTCTAGGAATGTAAATCAAGCAATGAATGTAAATACGAGAATGTAAATGCTTGAAAGTAAGGGCAAGGAACACGGCGATGTTTTTCCGAGGTATCGGAGAGTCGCCACTCCCCACTAGTCCTCGTTGGAGCACCCGCGCAAGGGTGTCGCTCCCCCTTGATCCACGCAAGGATCAAGTGCTCTCTACGGGTTGATTCTTCGACACTCCGTCGCGGTGAATCACCCAAAACCGCTCACAAGATGAGTTGGGTCATCCACAAGCTCCGCCGGATGATCACCAAACTCCCAATCACCACCAAGCCGTCTAGGTGATGGCGATCACCAAGAGTAACAAGCTAGAACTCTCACTTGACCACAACAAGCCCAAATGAGAAGGTGGATGCACACTTGCTACTCTCTAATTGCTAGTGAGGAACTCTCAAGCTTTGATTCTCAAATCTCTATCCTCACTAGAGCTCTTGCACTCCCTTGCACTCTAAAGGTGTTTCTCAGCTAATCAAATGAGCAAGAGACCTCTAAAAGAGGTGGTGGGGATGTATTTATACACCCCACAGTCGAAACGAACCGTTACCTGCCAACTCAGCAAAACACGGGGTGACCGGACGCACCGGTCGAAGTGACCGGACGCGCTGGTCCCCCGTAACGGTCGAAAAACTGAAAACGGGCTGAGTGACCGGACGCGCCGGTCAGGGGTGACCGGACGCGTCCAATCGTGCAGGGAGCATACTGTAACCGCACCGGACGCGCGACCGCATCCGATCGGTGATGACCGGACGCGTCCGGTCTTCGCTGGACCTTACTGGAACGTGACCGGACGCGCCGATCACACCCAGGTCGCGTCCGATCGGGTGTTTCCCTCAAGTGACACGTGTCGGCTTCTGACCACCGCGTCCGGTCCTCGCAAGGACCGCGTCCGGTCGTCAGAGCCAAACCCTAGCCGCGGAACTGAACTGATCGGACGCGTCCGGTCATGCCGAAGACCGCGTCCGGTCAAGGGAAAAACACCCGAAACTTTCCGAAACGCGTCGCAACTTGAACCAAGTTGCTTCCAACTGAACTTTGAGCTATTCTAGAGCTGCCTAACGCTAAGTTTAACAAGTGTGCACCACACCTAAACATAGAACTCGCCTAGGTCAAGCTACCCGCTCATGCCCCCCTTTATAGTACGGCCAAAAGAGAAAAACGAAGATCCTAACGACTATTCCGAATGCATCTCAACACCTCATCATCCGGAACTAACCGTCCTTAATCTTGACGTCACTCTTTTGAAAACCGAAATGATTTCCATCAAGGGGCATGAATACCATGGTGCCCAAAGCAGTTATAACCTCCATGACCTAACTTACCAAAGTTTCTGCAAAACACACGTTAGTCATGGTAATAAAGCGTTGTCATCAATTGCCGAAACCAAACCTCGGGGCCTAGATGCTTTCACATGTGTTGCATCGACATCGGAGGAGATGGAATGGAATACGTAAGGCAAAGGTATAACTTGTAGGGCATTTCATTTTACCAGTCATTGATGTATAGAGAAGTTTATGACTGGGTTTAGGATAGATGGGCGTACTATCAAGAGGGGCAAACTTGTTTGCATATCGGTCATCTAGTGCCACTTGAGTGATCTAACTTTGCATTATTGCTAGGATCGAGTGGCGTGGTGAATTGAGTGACTAATCCTTTGAAAAGTGTCACACCCGGTTTTAAGGACAAAACCAGACATACACTATATGTGAAATAAAGAAGTCAAATCTCACATATAGCCACAGATAAGTGTAATACCAAGAGGCAAATGCTTAATATACATAACTCAATAGTATAAAATATACCTTAGAGAGCAACACAGCGGAAAGACAACTCCGAACACCGGGTGTAGACTTCACTCCAGGAACAAACTAACTGGTTGATCACAAGCCTAACAATTCCAGAATCTAATAGTCTAGTACCCTTCCTGAGATGTGGGAAATAGCAAGAGTGAGTCCATGTCGAACTCAACAAGTATAACACAGGGTTCATGAGGCTCAAAAGGTTTGACACAAGTTTACTGCGATAGCTTTTAGTGAGTCATCTTTTAGCAATTGAGTAGCAACAAGTTTACCAAAAGCCCAAATAACCTCATGATCATGTAAACGAGAATAATGTATAGCAAGAAACAATAACCATTAGTGAGCATCAATATCATCAATATTAACATTATCATCAGTGTTCATCATTTATTCTGTAAGGGTCCAAGGCCACTCGTAACCGTGAGCACGGCTGATATACCAGTTTTACACTCTGCAGAGGTTGTACACTTTCACTGTGAGTCGTGATTTACCCTTTCGCCCGAGGTGATCAGCCTCTTGACCCACTACCAAGGAAGGTCGGCAGGGTTCACTATGAAGCCTTTCAAAGGTTCGTCTAACAAGTTAGGGCCGCTAGGTTTCAGAAGTCAGTCCGTGTGATACACCACGCAGGGATCCACAGTCTGCTTTACCCCATTTGCGCCACAAGGGTAACCTCTAACAAGCTAGAAAAGGTCCTCATACTGAGCTAAAGCCAGAGCCATATAGCCCTCACAGTTGTACTGTAAGTCCCGGATGTTCGCTTACAGATGAGTCCTTAAGGAGAGAAACTAGAGCACCAAAAATAACCCCATGCTCTAGCCCTCTTTAAACAGTAATCAAAATATCATCTTTTAGTGTTGTTGCATAATCCATTAATCATATTACAAGATCACAGTTTATGTTCAGTGCTAGCAAAAGCTACCCAATGTAAAGTCCCATAGGTGACAAGGAAATAAGATATCAATAGCTAAGTTATAATCTCTATGGTTATCAAGGAGGACACATGCATATGTATGATAATTTCAGTGAATAGGACAACAAGAATGATCCCATGTTATACTTGCCTTTAACTTGCTTTACACCTAAAGCAACTTGCTCCGAGAACCTTCAGTTGTCTTCTGGTCATCCCCTCTTGATCTTCAACACTCACAGAGGGTTTTCATTCTACTCGTAGCGAACATCACGCATAGGCAAACATGCAAGAAGCAAACATAGAAAACTAAGAACAATACACCACACAAGTTAAAACGACGTACTATAAGAGAGCTATCGGCTATGGTCACGAGAACACAAGAAACGTCGATAACGGAACTATCGTTAAAAAGAAAAAAACTATCGGAATATTTATATTATAAAAGGAACCACTACATACTTATTTATTTTAGCTAACAAGATCATGGAAAAGTAATTAGTTCAGATTAGACAAATCATATTTGGACTCAACACCGAGTTGAAATTAACCATGGTTTATATATTTTATAAATATTTCCACACAATATTTTATTTTTATATATATATTTTTATAGTGTTTAAGTCATTTATGCATTATACTTTAGAAAGGTAGAACATGTGACAAAGACTAAATGTAAGCATTTATGATTTATGGTGAACTAAGCAAGTTCTAAATGAAAAGGCATTCATGTCGATATTAATCACATTAACATTGAGTTATGAGATGCCTAATGTTTAAACCTAAATTACTTTTAAGTCTTAAAGACATTAAATAGCATTCATATAATTAACTATATGTTTTCTATTTAACTAAGTTACAACTGATAAACACATATTAAAGTTAATACTTATTTATTCATAAAATACCGGAGATAAAACCACGAATCACTTTTAATTAGATGCTCAGTTGCATAAACATTAATCAATTTAATACTTAAACTTATGATTTTCACAGTTGCGAGACATGCTAAACATCACTGCAACACGTAGTCTTAATCAGCGCAACCGCAAAGTAACAAGAACAAGTTACTATGTTAGGTTGGCTTTAATTAGAAATGCATTAAATAAATACTAACCAAATTGCATCTAAACCGACTTTATATGATCGTGTTTAAATTAGGCAAATTATAACCAATAAATACATATTTAAGTTGACTAATATTTATAAAAAGATTAGAAACAAGTTTGCCTAATCATTAATCAAATTAATATTTTACAATGAACACAACAAGTGATGTAGCGGCTATCGGAAGTTTTATGTATTACAATAGAAAAGAAAAGGCTACATGCTTAATTCATTTTAATTAAACAAGACCATGTGAAATAGTAGCTCAGATTAGTTAAATAATATTTTAATTCAAAAGCCAAGTTAAACTAGCTGTATTTTAATTTGTATACGTGCATGTATCATTTAATCAAACTAAACATTAACTTTGTAAAAGAAAAGTGCATGTGAAATTATCTACACAAGTTTATCATATATGCAACGTACTTAGACTAAGCAAATTTTAATTATAAGATAGATACAAGTACGTTAATCAATTTAATATTTAACGGTATATAGAAAAACATATGCCAACTCAACGAAATCACTTATGTTTCAAAGTTGAACTAAGCATCTTCTAATTCAAAAGACATTTAGTTTAATATTAATTAGATTAACATTAATTTAGACAGACTGAAGTATAAACCCGTGTTGCTTTTAATTAGAAACTCAATTGCACAAGCATTACAAATGACCTCAAACAATACATCAAATCTTATAAAAACAAACTATAAGCGTCACTAACATCTAGGTCTCGCCGCTACGATCCTGTGAGCGCAAAAACAGCCTAAAGCCGAACTACCATTAAAAAGAATTGATATTTTGAAGTTTTAAGGCAAAAATGCAAAATTGGTATTTTCAGAATAAAATTTAAATATGAGAAAAGACATATCGTATAGATGGGAAGAACGATAATATCAACTGGGCATTATTGACGACGTCAACATGTATTGGAATTGGAAAGGAACATACAGTACTAGCTTGTTGACGTCATCAGGTTGGAGTTTTGGACTGCTGGCAGTAATTAAGGTCAACGTATGATTATATTTGCAAAGAGAAAACATATGCATAACGTTAACAAGAATTATGGAATCCAAATAATATGGAGTGCTGGATTTTTGCCTATCAATTTGTTATTAAATTCACTTAAGAGATTGAGCAAGGCGTAATGCATGAAGAGGTATGCAGAAACAACCTGAGGCTGAGACGCTGTTCCAAATATGGACGGATGGCAGAACGCCGCCTGCGCTGGGAGGAAGCCGAGGATGTGCTCGAGTACGCCGTCAGGCAAGACGTCGATGCAGCCTTCGCTGCCGAGCGCTGGAGGCACCGAACTCTTGCTACTTTCCCCTGGACGCATTGTGTCGAGCAGGTGTCGGGCGTCGAAGATACGGCAACGCGGCGGCGAACGGCAACAGCGGCGGCGGCGGCAATAGCGGCGGCGACAGCGGCGGCGGCGGCAGCGGCGGCGGCGGAAACAGCGGCGGCGGGAGAAGGATGAGAAAAATATGATTTACTACACGAGAGATTTCCCAAACTAGGGGCTCCTCCACGGTAGTTTTTGGTGTGCTTTGCCCATGGGGTAGGTGCGTATATATTGGGAGAAAAACTCTCCACCTCCATGTCAACTAGCGATATGGTGCTAATTGACGTTGCACCCTCCATCTTTACTAATAGGCCTAATTAATTATTAAAGCCCATTAGTAAATAAATGAATGGGCATTTAGGATTATTGCACACAGGCTTTGGTGGAAAATGAGATATTTATTATTTTCGGAATTAATTAATTTCGTGGATAAAATAATTCTAGAAAAGTCCAGAATTATTATCTAAGCCGCGAAAATACTCCGAAAGCTCCGAAAATTTGAGAGAATTTTTCAGAGACATTATGGAACATGAGGAACCCAAATAAAGTATTTGGAGCTCATGAAAAGATATTTTGGAGCATCTAAAAATTAGATTATGCTCACAGACAAGTGGAAAGAAGGTACAGAAAAAGTCAGAAAAATTCCCGAGAAGTTTGTAGAGATTGATTGATGGACGAGAAACTGAAAGGAGTGATTTGGGTTACAAAGAAAATATTTTAGGAAACTCCCAATGAAAACTCGAGCTGAGAAACAAGGAATATTGATTGCGGAAAAAGATAAAGACGTGCTGGAGAAGAAAGATATTATTTTTTTATAACTAATTGATGAAATCATAAACTAAACTTAGGAAATTTTATCCGAATATTAAAACATTTATTTTAATTAGTGTTTTCTATGCACAACCCAAAATCAAAAAGATGGAATGGAATACGTAAGGCAAAGGTATAACTTGTAGGGCATTTCATTTTACCAGTCATTGATGTATAGAGAAGTTTATGACTGGGTTTAGGATAGATGGGCGTACTATCAAGAGGGGCAAACTTGTTTGCATATCGGTCATCTAGTGCCACTTGAGTGATCTAACTTTGCATTATTGCTAGGATCGAGTGGCGTGGTGAATTGAGTGACTAATCCTTTGAAAAGTGTTTGTAAAAATGCTAAAACACTTGCACTTGGTGGTGTTGGCAAATTTGCAAAGGAGAAGTTGTTGGAGTTGGATTGGATCAACTTGGAGAAGAGAGAGAAAGGTTTTTCGGTGTGCTCTGAAATATGTGATGGCTCTTGGATTGGAATTATACATTGATCCAATGTGCTTTGGATCAAATATTCAAGTGGGATGTGTAGCCCTCTGAATAAGCTTTCCAAAATGCCCAAGATCATCGAAATCAGACTTCGGAGCTAAGAGTTATAGTCGTTTTAGCAATAAAAGGTTTGTGACCGGACTCTGCGACCGAACATGTCCGGTCAGTGTCAGTGAGTCCGGTCGAGAGTTCGGTCAGTGTTTCTAACGTGTGCAGGAGCAACCAAACGCACGAAGAGTCCGGTCAGTGATGACCTGACACGTTCGGTCAACAAAAGAGCTCTTTGAAACCTCTCTGGAAGTGACCGGACTTGACTCTAGTCCGGTCATAGGAGAAAGGGGAGTCTGGTCAGTTGTGCAGAGGCGTATTGGTGACCGGGCTCGGCCTCGGCGTGTTCGGTCGCTGGACCTAGGCGTGTCCAGTTAGGAGTATGCGTGCGCGGGATCTAGCCGTTGGCGAGCAGCGGTCATCTTTGAACAGCGTGGCTACATGGCTGCATCCCAGTGACCGAACTCTAGACCAGACTCTGGGGTGAGTCCGGTTAGTGCGCAAAAATCAGGACGAAGGGGGTAACGGCTATTTTAGCCTTTGGGGCTATAAAAGGAGTGTGTGGCTGGCCTTGGCACATGCTTAGCACCCTTGGGATCCTCCATGCTTGGGGGTGCTAGGTGAGCCTCTAACTCACTTGTGCTTGCAAGAGTGCAAATCAATTGCAAGTGAGTGATTCTAGTGCGATTGCATTGAGAGATTGCATCGAGTGGCACTAGATGATCGAGTTGCAAGATGGTGGTGTTTGTTACTCTTGGAGGTTGCCACATTCTAGACAGCTTGGTGGCGGTATTCATCGAAGCACGCAAAGAAGATTGTGCGGTGCTCCGGGGAAGTGATTGTGAGGGGGATTGTGCTCACCTCGCTGGAGCCGCGAAGAGCAACTCTAGTAAAGTGTGACATGAAGGGCGACAAGTGGTCTGGCCAGGTCAAGTGCTAGAGCTTGTGGTAAGCACTCCACGTGGGAGAGTGTGACTTGCGGGTCACCATTAGCATGAAGACCGATCGCAACCTTGGAGCTTGTCTCAACGGGGACTAGCGTGTTGGCAAGCACGTGAACCTCGGGATAAACATCACCGTGTCATATTTGTCTTTCCGTTGGTTTGCATCCTCATTACACAAGCTTGTATTTACTTCATTTACATTGTGCTTATGTAGTTGCTCTTGTTTTTAGTTAGCTTGTGTAGCTTGCTAGTTACCGTCTTGCTTGTGTAGCATAGAAGTAGCTCCCTTTCGTGACTAATTCGGTTTGAGTAATCTTATTAGTCATATTGCTTAGTTTGTGTAGCTAAGTAATTTACGCACTATAATTTGGCTTGTGTAGCCTTGTTATTGAGCATTACCAATGAGCTTAGGTGGCTTTGTGCTTTTGCTTACTAGCATATGTAGGAGCTTTCCCATTGCTTGAAGTACTAGTGGCATAAGTTTGTGTGACCTTGCTCCTAGAATTGGTTGGGTGAGCTTTAACTAGCCTGGCACCTTAGTTTCTAGTTTAGGATCTTTTAAGGTGTTAGAGAACATAGATAGAGGGGTGTAGTCTTGGCTAGTCTGATAGTTTTAATTCCGCATTTGTTTCGGTTAGCCGGTACATTTATTTTTTAGAAAGGACTATTCACCCCCTCTAGTCCGTCATCTCGACCCTACAACAAGTTCTCCAATAAAATGAAGGGCCACACAAATAATAATTAAGTTGATCATATTTCACATATACAATTTGAGTTGAACTTTGAAGGTTTTATTGGACCAACATTTTTGTTCTGAGATAATAATTTAACACAAGTACTTAACTGGTCTACGGGGATTAGGAGTACAGTAGATAGATAGATAAGGTGGAATAGCCAAATTAGTTCCTCATCTTTTGTCTCAGGCTCAATTTAATCCCTCAACTTTCAAATTGGCCAAAGTAGTCCCCCATCTTTAATCTTTTGTCCAAATTCGCCCTTGTGCTGACATGAAACTCCACGGTGCCAGCCCTAGTGAGTAAATGTGCTAGCATTGGCTTGGGTAAATAAACGAGTCACTAGTAGAGAAAAGACCTTCAGTTTTTACCTTAAGTCCCGACCAGAGTTGAAGCCACCGACCGAGACTAAAATCACCAACCCAATGGCTAGCGCCGCAGGCTTTTGTAGGAGGGGACTTTAGGAGGTGTTTGGATGCAGGGACTAAAGTTTAGTTGGTGTCACATCGGCTATTACATGGGGTGTCGCAAAATAAATTATAAATTCCGTCAGTAAACCGTGAGACGAATTTATTAAGCCTAATTAATCAGTCATTAGCGCATGTTTACTGTAGCACCATAGTGTCAAATCATGGACTAATTAGGCTTAAAAAACTTGTCTCGTAAATTAGTCGCAATCTGTGTAATTAGTTATTTTTTAGTCTATATTTAATACTCCATGCATGTGTTGAAACATCCGATGTGATAGAGACTAAACTTTAGCTGTGGAAATCAAACACCCCCTTAGTCCCGGTTGGTGGCTCCAACCGGGATAAGAGGATGACCTTTAGTCCTGAACTGCACCACCAACCAGGAGTAAAGGGCCATGCTATATATCTGGGATTCTTTCTCTCCTAGCCCGAGCCATTTCAAGCTCTCTTTTCGTGATGTGTTCTTGCTCATGGAAGAAGCTCATGCTTGAGGGATCTGTGAAGACTTCATTCCTCCATCCATTCTAAGGTTCTCAAGGTTAGCAACTTCATCCTGTCATGTTTAATTGCTAGTAAGCTCATGTCATGGTTTATAAATAGAGAAATTTGTGGTATTTTTTATTGAAAATAATGGTGGATTTTTTTAATTTATACGCTATTTGAGCTCAAACTCACTTAATAGTTTGCATATGTAGAAGAAGAAAGGTTATAGTAGTTGATCAAAATGAGTATCCACCTTTCATTGCTAGTATATATAGCTCATTTCATGGTTTAGAAATAGAGAAATTTGAAACTTTTTAGGTTGGGAATAATGGTGGATTTTTTATTTATACGCCATTTGAGCTCGAACTCACTTAATAGTTTGCATATCTAGAAGAAGAAAGCTTATAGTAGTTGATCAAAACAATTATCCACCTTCCTTTGCTAGTATACAGCTCATTTTATGGTTTAGAAAAGGAGAAATTTATAGTAGTTAATCAAAATAAATATAGAGTAGATGGCGACTGCTTCTGGGTCCTCGGCCTCGTATGGGGTTTGTGAGCGACTAAGGCCGGACCTCCCTATCATTGCGTGCACAAGTGTAGGAAGAAGACTGTGTTGGAGTAGAGAGTGAAGAAGCAGTGTCCGAATCATAGCCACATCTTCTACAAGTGTCCGGATCGCAATGTGAGTTCTCTTTTGGTCACGTTTTTATGGTTTGTATCTATTTTTATGATGATTTTAATTAAAGTTCTTAATTAGGTGTTCTAATTTCAGCGGGATGGTACTGGATGTCTGGATGTAAAGGCTGGTACTAGGAAGAAGAGTACGTTAAGCACGTGCAAGAATCGGCCGAGACGACTAATGGGAGTACACCTGTGCATGAAGAGGGGAACCAATAGAAGAAGCCCATCGATAAAGAACTAGCGAAGAATTTTTGTTTGTTGTAGTTGGAATCGGTCGCGAAATCCTTATTCTATTGAAGTGCATTGTAGGTTTAGTTTGTTTAGTGCTATTTGGGATTGTCTATATTGTATCAACGCTTTAATAAATTAATGATCAAGTTAAACAGCTTGGGTAGGATATTAATTAATCATGTTGTGTAACAGATATTTAAGACCTTTTAATTAATTAATCATGCATGTTGTGTAATATATGGATATATTGGCATGTTCAAGATTTTGATATGCTCATGTAATGCAGATGAAACGGCAATGGATATGCCAACATTGACCAATGCTCCCAAGGGTTTATTGAGGACATGCATGATTTCCTACATGTGGTGTCACATCAACGTAAGGACGAAATCGAACCAAAATCGAAAGTTGAGGGGATAGTTTAGCCATTTTGAGAGTTGAAGGGCTAAATTGGAGTTTAGCCATTTTGAAAGTTGAAGGGCTAAATTGGATTTGAGACGGAAGATGATGGATCAATTTGGCAATTCTGCCGATAAATAATTACAAGTAATGCACGTACAACTAATATTGCTTCCAAATTAATTAAGCTAGCGTGGAGAGACGACGACGTTTCACTGCGCGTGGGGCGTCATGTCCGTGTACCCGATGCTCTTCCTGGTAGTGGGGAAGATCATGAACAGCATGCTCGACAGGAAGCCTGCCCCCAGCGGCAGGTTCACCAGCAGCTCCCTCACATCCGGCGCGGCGTCCGGGAACAGGCACCCCTGGATGCTGGCGTCGGCGAGCGCCACGGCGAGGAACACGAGCGCCGAGAAGAAGGCGTGCACGAAGTCCAGCGCCGTGATCCGGAACCGGGAGAGGTCCTTGAACGTGGCCTCCCGCTCCTGGCGGGTCCCCGTGTAGTTGAACGGGTAGAAGCCCCAGAAGGTGGCGGCGCCGTGGTAGAGCTTGCCGTCGCGGCCGACGAGGCTGTCGGTGAAGGAGAGGAGCACGCACGAGACGGTGCAGGCGCCGAGGAGCGACAGCACCAGGTACCGGTTCGCCTCGTGGCACACGCCGTGGTTGCTGAAGGATGGCGCCAGCGCCTGGAATGCCAGCACGGTGCCCGTCGGCAGGAGCTTCAGGAGGTCGGAAGAAGCGCATGACAGGGCCGGCCGCACTGGCGGCGATTTAGGCGTGGCGGTGTCGGCCTGCTGCTGTGGCTGCTTCTTCTTCGTAGCATCCTGAGTAGGGGAGGGTCCTTCTTCTTGGCTTGCTGTAGGCATCTGGATGTGCACAGCGTTGGGATCCATGGCATCGATCGATCAGCGAGCTATATATAGCTGACGATGGCTGATATCGGTGGAGGCTGCCTGCTCCTGGCTTTGGCAGTCTTGGGCTTTCTTTTATACCTCTCGATGAGATTCAGCATGCAAAGGCAACAAGAAATGGTTGCGGGGAGCTGCACGAGAGTGACGCAGGCAGGCAGGCGTACCTGAAAAATTCTGGCTCTGGGTCACTCACTCGCGGGCGTGGCGACGCCCACGTCGCTTGGCCACGGCAACAAGAAACTGCCGAAACCGTTGTGCCAGACAACGGCCGAACCCCAACGGACTCCTCGTTTCGGCCAGTTGCCGTGCATGAGGTCGGGATTGTGTTGCTTACCATATATGTACATTGTCGTGAGGTCGATCGGTGAAGGAAGACCAGTGTGGTTAAGCTAGCATTTACCGATTCTAGGACGACACTATATTCCTTTTCTTTTTTTTTTTGTTTCCATCCTGTGCGGAGAGTTCAGAGTAGTATGCGCTTTTTGCTGATTGAATGAAATTTAAAGCACACTAATTTTCTCCCGGTTGATGCCTATGTCGAATTTGTTTTACGGCTTCACTAAATCGAATTATGACTTTAGTTTTTGTGCTCATGAATTCGTTAGATATCTTTATCATGTCATCATCAATCATGCAGTTGGGCAGAGAAGGCATGTCTGAGATATATTGTACCCAAGTCCTATATTTACAGCTGTTTTCATCAATTGAAGACATATCTAGAGTTTAAGATGTTTTCAGCTGTGTACCATCTCTAGATGGTAGAAACTGGAACCTTGTTCCATTATTTAAAAAAAATGAGATCCTTCACCGGCTGGAGATTGCACGTACAGGATAATAGGAACTTGACTAGGGAGGAATGTTGGCTGAAAGGTGAACTAAAGAAGCACTGCCTTATGTTGGCCTCGCTGGAGAGAGTAACAGCCCAACTTCGTTCACGCATCAGATATTTGAAAGAAGGAGATGCAAACACAACTCTTTCATCGATGGGCCGGGTTTCGTAAACAGAAGAATTTTGTGCCTAAATTACTACAGGATGATCAGGTGGTCACCACCCAAGAAGATAAACAGGAGGTCATGTTTGATTATTTTGATGGATTATTGGGTACGGCTTTACCTCGCTCTTTCCTCTCGACTTTGCCTTCTTTCACAGGGAAGGTATTGACTTGTCAGTATTGGAGGCGCTTGTCACTACAATCTTTGGGCTGAAATATTTGGATAATTTTTTTAAAAATATTTCTTCAACTTTTTTTTATAAAATTAACCTTCACGAACTACCGCAAAAGTCTAACTTACCTCCCTCATGGCTAACGTGGCATCACATCAGCCAAAACTACTTTGAAACTGCACAAGGAGGTAAAATTGGACGGTTTCAATAGTTCGAATAGCACATACATCTGTTTTTTAGTTGAAGAAAGTAAATTAGACTGCAATAGTTGAGAGAGCTCACGAGAACTTTTTTCATCCTGACTGTCATTGCGTAGAAGTCCTCGGTTACTGTGGAGTTGAAAGGACCGTTGGCTTGCGGCGGTATCTTGCAGACGAAAGTGAGCTATTATGGGCCTAGGAGTCTGGTCCGTGAAACGATTGCAGCTGATCCACATAAATCACAAAGGTGATTCTGCAGGGCTTGGCGGGTTGCAGTAATTGTCAAGCGTGAACGTAAATGACCAAGATTGGAAGCATAGTTGTAAATTCCATTCAGGTATCGGTCGGAATGGTCGAAATGCCTCGTACCGGCACCTAAGTATAGAAGAGCTCTAATCCCGTACCGAGTCAAATACCGGTCAATACCGGTCAATGCCAGTCAATACCGGCCAATACCGGCCAAATACCGATCAATACCGGCCGTGGCCGCATGTATTATATTTTTCCATGTATAAACTTTGGAGTTTAACCTTTGAAATATGGTCTTATGAACTTGTTGAATGATATTTTAGTTTGGTAAAAATGTTAATTATGCCATAAGTTAAGTCAGAATATATTTATATGTATATTTATGTACAAGTTTATTCATATATTATTATTATTATAAAGTCTGGAATGGTACACCGATATGGGTCGATACCGGAATGTTCCATTCCAATAGCCAAAACAAAATAACCTCCGCAATAGAATTTACAAGTTAGGGAAGAACTATTGTTTTCATTGATCTCTGGAATATATTTATATAAGTGAAGGGGTGTCACGAAGGGACACAACTGTTTCCAAAAGATATGCCCTTTGGGACTAAAACTAACTGTCTAATCCTATCCACTAATCTTGTAATTGATGGATGAGATCACTTCGTGAAGAGACGCATGTTCGCTGTAGACGCCTGTTCACGTATGTGTCGTTTCACAACACTTCCCGTTGATCGAATCTTCCTTGAGATCAGTACAGCTGTAAGCTAAAATTCCTCGAAAAACCCTAAGGGAAAAATCCGAGGAATATATGGATATACCATAAAAACTCCTTTACACCTTATTGGAAAATAAGGATGTCACACCCATTTAACGACCAAATGGAGTGCATACCCTTATGTGCGCCCAGAGATCAATCACACATAAGTTCACAAATTATAACGGAAGTATCATCACAAATGTTATTACATCACGATATTTAACACATAGTCTTAACACAAATGTAGCGGAAGTATAAATAAATAACTCTCGTGGTAGCTCCAGTCACAGGTACATTGACTGGTTGACAGCAAGACTAGTAATCTTCAGGGAAGTAGGCGTAGTAGTCACTATTACCTCCATCTGTTACCCATCTGGGATTTTTATCCAAGTAAGAAAAATAAACAAGCGTAAGTACATCTCGTACTCAACAAGTGTAACACGGGGTTCATGAGGCTCAAAAAGGCATAACATTGGTTTGTCAGCATGTAGCTTTTAATTAGCATGTTTTTAGCATATCAATAGCATTAAATTGTCTCGATGTAAACAATAAACATATGATCCATGTGAAATGATTGATGAATAACAAAAACATAACCATTAACAATTATCAACTATTCCATAAGGGTCCAAGGCCACTCGTGACCGTGAGCACGGCTGTTATAACAGTTTTACACTCTGCAGAGGTTGTACACTTTTACTGTGAGTCGTGTTACCCAAATGCCCGGGTTAATTACTCCCAAAACACTACCAAGGTGAGCAGGCAGGGTAAACACTATGAAGTCTTTCGAAGGTTCGTCTAACAAGTTAGGGCCATTAGATTCACTCGGCAAACAGATGTAGAGCCCCCCTTCCAAATGGCACAATAACCCGCAGCCTATACACATAAGGACAGAGGTCGCACTATACCCGATTCGTCAAGCCGTTCTTACGCCAAAAAGGTTACCTCTAACAAGCTAGAAAAGGTCCTTCTATATGACTAAAGCCAGAGCCATATAGCCCCCACAGTTGTACTGTAAATCCCGGATTGTCGCTTATAGATGAGTCCTTATGGAGAGCAATTAGAGCATCAAAAGTAACCCACATGCTCTAATCCCCTTTAAACATTAATCAAAATCATCTTTTAATGTTTGTTGCATATTCCTCTAATCAATTTACATGATCATAGTCCATGTTTAAGCACTAGCCATACTACTCAATGCATCGCAATAGGTACCAAGGTGTAGGATCAATCACTAAGTCATCCTTAACAAGGAATAAATGTATAATGATATTTATTGCATAATGTGAATAGGACAACAAGGATAATCCCATGCTATACTTGCCTTGCTCAAACTGGTCCTGAAGATCTTGCTCGTAGTAAGGCTCTTGATCCCCAACGAATTGCTCACCGTCTATACTCGATCAACCAATAGCAACAACACACATCCAGAGGCAATCCTGCAAAGACAAACAAGACTATAATTAGAACAATACACCAACAGTAAGAAAATAAGATAAAAAGTCTTTAAAACGAATCTACAACTCGCTAGGATCACACAGACGCGAAGATCACAAAAAACGGAGCTAAAACGACAAAGTTATGAATTTCCAAAGATTTCCTATAGAAAAATAAATACTTTAATTAAAACTCAAAAATAAATTGATCCAAACCTACTGTACAGTTGTATAGTTACATAGAGCTCGCAAATATGAATCTAACGCAATTTGAATGGACCAAATCGGAGTTAAAACGAAGATTCTACGACTAAAACAAATTGAATGGCAAAAATGTAAATATCAGAAAGCGTATTTTCCTTTTTCCGAAACGAATTACGTTTTCAATTAATCAAAAACGTATTTTCCGGTTTACGCTTTGGACCGCGGGTTCGATAAAACAAAAGTTCAGGGTCTCTTTTACAAAAAGTTCAAGCGAACCGGTATCTTCTTTTCTAGACCGTAGATCCGGATTTGGACGGTTCAGATTGAATCGGGGGTGAGGCCGGTGGCGCTCCGGCCGGAAACAGCCCGACGGCGACTCCCCGCGGCGGCGCCATGGCCGGAGTGGCCCATCTCGCTCTACGGTGCACGAAAACGCGAACGGAGAGCACCTGCGGGTAGACAACTCGAACGCGAACTCACCTAGGGTAAAACCGTAGCCGAGGATGAAGCGAGGAACGCGTGCGGCTCGGAGGGGCGGGCGGCTAGGGCGGTGCTTCGGATGTAGCTACCACGGGACGATGGAGCTGCGATTTGCGGGTGGATGTGGAGCGGGGAGGTGCGGAGACCCCGTTTTTATAGCCCGAAGGCGGCCTCAAGAAAGGAAAGAGGGAGATTGAGCCGCGGATTCGATCGGTGGAAAGAAGGATGGAGAATCCGGCCGACGTCGGGAGGAAGAAGAAAGGAAAGGGGAAAAGAGACGCTGACAGGCGGGCCCCTCATGTCAGCGACTCGGTGCGGCTGCGCGCGCGCTGTTGGGCTTAGCAGGCCGTGCCTGGGCTCGGCCCACGCGGGAGCGGGGCGCGGGAGGGAGAGGGGAATGTGGGCCGCGCGCCAAGGCAGGCCGAGACGGGCCGAAAACCAGATGAAATGAATTTCTCTTCTCTTTTTTCTTTTTCCAATTTTTCAAAGCAAATTTTCAAAAGATTTTCAAATCAAATTTGAATTTGATTTAAACCACTCAATACAAAACTTCAAATGCAGCAGCATGAATGCTCAATCATGTTTCTACACTTATATTTGATTTTAAATTTATAAAAATTATTCTTATTCTAAATTTGCATGCTCACAAAAATATACAAAAATTATATTTTTCCTATTTTTCTTCTTTTCAAATTTTTTAGGGTGTTACAATTATACCCCCCTTAAAATGAATCTCGCCCCGAGATTCGACCAATGCTTACTCAAACAGTTGCGGGTAGGTTTTTCTCAGATCCTTTTCTCGTTCCGAAGTAGCCTCTTCTGCGGTGTACCGATTCCACTGTACTTTACACATTTTGATTGTCCTACTTCTTGTGACTCTGTCAGCAGTCTCCAAAATTTTAACCGGAAACTCTTCATATGTAAGATCCTCCTTAACAGTGAGCTCCTCTAATGGAATTTATTCCTCTGGTACTCGTAAACATTTCTTCAATTGAGACACATGGAACACATCATGTACACCTGCCAAACTTTCGGGTAATTCCAACTGATATGCCACTTCACCACGTCTCTCTATGATCTTAAAAGGTCCAATATATCTTGGTGCCAATTTACCCTTCATGTTGAATCTCTTCACACTCCTCATGGGTGACACTTTCAAGTAAACATAATCCCCTACCTCAAAAGTCAACTCTCTTCTACGAGTATCAGCATAGCTTTTCTGTCGGGACTGTGCTATTTTTAGATTATCTCTAATCATTCTCACTTTCTTTTCAGCATCCTTTAATACATCAGGCCCAAACACTTGACTCTCCCCTGTCTGATTCCAGAACAACGGGGTCCTACACTTTCGTCCATACAGAGCCTCAAACGGTGCCATTTGAAGACTCTTCTGGTAACTATTGTTATAAGAGAACTCTGCATAAGGCAAACTCTTATCCCAGCTAGTACCATATTGTAAAGCACAAGCTCTCAACATATCTTTCAATATCTGATTAATTCTCTCCGTTTGACCATCTGTCTGGGGATGATAAGCTGTACTAAAATTCAGTTTGGTCCCCAATGATTCATGCATCTTTTGCCAATAATGAGATGTAAACTGAGTACCTCGATCAGACACAATCTTCTTAGGTACTCCATGTAGACTCACTATTCTTTCCATATACAACTCTGCCAACTTCGCACTGCTATATGTAGTCTCCATAGGCAGAAAATGAGCAACCTTAGTCAGACGATCCACTATCACCCAAATTGAATCATATCCTCTTTGAGTCCGTGGCAACCCAACTATAAAGTCCATACCAACCTCTTCCCATTTCCACTCGGGTATCTGCATAGGCTGTAACAATCCTGCAGGTCTCTGATGTTCAGCTTTCACCCTTTGACAAGTGTCACACAAAGCAACATACTCAGCAACGTCTCTCTTTAAACCATACCACCAATATTTTTCTTTCAGATCCAAGTACATCTTAGTACTCCCCGGATGTATGGAATAAGCTGACTCATGAGCTTCACGCAGAATTGCCCTTCTGATATCCTTATCTTCAGGCACACACAGCCTTTTTCCAAACCATAGCGTACCATTATCATCCTTACGGAATCCTGGAGATTTACCTTTCGCTATGTTTTCAGCTATCTCTCTCAACTTTTCATCCTTCTGCTGACCTATACGGATTTCTTGCTCCAAAGTAGGCTCTAATACTAATTCCACTGCATTGGTAGTAAATCCTAAGTTCAGATGCTTGCACTCGGCACACAATTCTTTTGGCATAGACATTACTTGTATTTCATTTGCATAACTTTTCCTACTAAGAGCATCAGCAACAACGTTGGCCTTTCCTGGATGATAATGCACCTCTAGATCATAGTCTTTTATCAACTTCAACCATCTACGCTGCCTCAAGTTCAGATCCGTTTGAGTGAAGATATACCTTAGACTCTTGTGATTAGTGTATATATCACTCTTGTGTCCAATCAAATAATGTCTCCATATCTTTAATGCATGAACCACTGCAGCTAATTCCAAATCATGAGTAGGGTAATTTAACTCATGCTTCCTCAACTGCCTCGATGCATATGCCACAACTCTACCTTCTTGCATAAGAACACATCCCAAACCCAATCGAGATGCATCACAATAGATAGAGAAAGGTTTATTCAGATCTGGCAAAACTAAGACGGGTGCAGTAGTCAACCTTTTCTTTAATTCCTCAAAATTAGCTTGACACTTCTTGGACCACACAAACTTGGCATTCTTCTCCAATAATGCAGTCATTGGTTTTGCAAGCTTTGAAAATCCCTCTATAAATCTCCTATAATAACCAGCCAATCCCAAGAAGCTACGGATCTCACTTGCATTGATGGGTGGTTTCCAGTTCAATGCATCTTTCACCTTGCCAGGATCTACTGATATTCCTCCATTTGAGACAATGTGACCCAGAAAAGAAACTTCATTCAGCCAAAACTCACATTTACTCCTTTTAGCATATAGTTGATGTTCTCTGAGCTTTTGCAAGACCAACCTCAAATGTTCAGCATGTTCTTCCTCAGTCTTGGAAAATACTAGAATATCATCAATGAATACCACTACAAACTTGTCCAGATATTCCATGAACACCTTATTCATTAAGTACATGAAGTATGCAGGGGCATTAGTCAAACCAAAGGACATCACTGTATACTCATATAACCCATACCGTGTGGTAAATGCTGTCTTGGGTATATCCCTGGCACGAATCTTCAATTGATGATATCCAGAGCGAAGATCAATCTTGGAGAATACACAAGCTCCTCTCAACTGATCAAACAGGTCATCAATTCTAGGCAATGGGTACTTGTTCTTAATAGTAACCTCATTAAGAGACCGATAATCTACACACATCCTCTGAGTTCCATCTTTCTTATCCACAAAAATCACTGGTGCTCCCCATGGTGAAGAACTAGGACGAATAAAACCCTTATCCTGCAACTCCTTAATTTGTTTCTTAAGTTCTTCTAATTCATTTACTCCCATTCTATATGGACGCTTAGCTATAGGTCCAGTTCCAGGTAATAATTCAATAATAAATTCAATGTCACGGTCTGGTGGCATACCTGGCAATTCCTCCGGAAACACATCGGGAAACTCCTCCACAACTGGATCTTCCTGGTTGGCACCATCATTGAGCTAGTTCACTGTAGCGGTCTCTTGTTTCTGCACTTTTACCTCAACTTTGATTCTATCACCCTTTGGTGTTGTCAGTACAACCAATTTATCCTTACACTGAATCTCTGCTTGTTGTTGCATCATCCAATCTATTTCCAATATAAGATCAATCCCAGCTGTTCTCAATACTATAGGGCTAACTGTAAACTCTACCCCCCTTAAGTTGAGACTAATCGGAAGACAGCGATAAGATGCTGGCATGCTTCCACCAGGTGAGTTTACTAAGATAGGGTTCTTCATGGCACATAAATGGATTCTATGTATTCTAACAAATGATTGTGATATGAAAGAATGTGATGCTCCAGAATCAAAAAGAACAGTGGCGGGAGTAGAGTGGACATCGAACGTACCAAGCATAACTTCTGGCTCCTCCACTGCAGTTTCTTGGGACAAGTGATTCACCCTTCCAGAGTTAGGTGCGGGCTTCTGGTGGCTGCTCTGTCTCTGGGGAGTTTGCTGGTTGGGCTTCTCCGGGCAAGTGTAGGACAAGTGACCTTCTTTTCCACATCGGAAACACCTGTTGGGAGTATTGGGAGCACTAGTCTTCGTAGGAGTGTTGTTGGAAGGACCCTGACGCTGTGCTTGATTCCCATTCTGCTGTAGAGGACGTTGGTTGCTATTCTGCGGCTGGAATGGGGGACGTTGCGGAAACTGTCCACGAAAAGGGGCCTGACCACGATTCCACTGTCCAGAAGGAGGCCTCTGCTGATTATTCTGTTGAAAGCCAGTACGCGGACGGGTGTTGCTATTGGAGACTTGTCCCTGTAACCTCTTCCTCTTTGCATCCATTTCCTTGCGCTTGTTATCCACCACGATAGCGCGGTTCACAAGCGTCTGAAAGTTAGGGTAGGTATTGGACATCAACTGCAACTGTAGTCCATCATATAATCCCTTCAAGAAGCGGCGCTGCTTATCATTGTCATTGGCCACCTCATGTGGAGCATATCATGACAATTGAGCAAACTTGTCACGGTACTCAGCTACAGTCATTGACCCTTGGGTCAGGTTTCTGAATTCCACCGCCTTCAACTCTATCATTCCTTCAGGTATATGGTAAGCCCTGAAGTTCTCTCTAAACTCCTGCCAGGTGACTGCAGGAGCATTGGCAGGACGACCATACTCATATGACTCCCACCAATCCTGAGCTTCTCCCTGAAGTTGCCCAGAAGCGAACAGCACCTTCTGTCGGTCATCACATTGTGCAATATTGAGTTGTTTCTCCACAGCACGAAGCCAATCATCGGCCTCCAAAGGATCAGCAGCATGTGTGAACACTGGGGGACGACCCTTCAAAAATTCACCACGCTTATCACGTGGTTGAGCACCAGCAACTGGCTGATTTTGCTGGTTTTGCACTAGTTGTTGCATCAACTGCGTTTGTACTGCCAACAGTTGCTCGATAGTTGGTGGCGGTGGTGGTGGTGGATTTGGGGGAATGTTTCCACGACCCCTGCCTCTTCCTCTTCCGGCCATCTGCCACCCATAAACATGCAAACTTTAAGAATTCCATGTTATCAACCACTTATAAGATTAAGAATGAGATCTGAAAGTTTTCTGGACGAGTAGCAATGTTGACAGTTCAGTATTTCAATCATATCTCGAGCTACAGAAATCCAAAAGAGGCGTGCTTTATATGGTTGGAAAGCTTATGAAATTATCCACAATTTCTATTCAGACCTCAAGATCAGATTCTGTCGTTAAATCTATGAAAAATAAGGCGTAACAGAAACTGTTCCAGATTCCAGACTGTGCAGAAACTTTAACTTGTGAAAATTATATCTCTCGAACCAGATCAGATAAAAAGGTAATTCCAATGGAATTTGAAAGATGCTTGGGTCTAGTTTCTCTCATAAAAATTTCATAAATGTTGCACGAACCGTTTTTAAGCTATAGCAGAAACATTGAAGACTGCTCCAGAAAACAGCAAGGACAGAAACGTGATAATACCAAACCCAACTATTATTCCCTTGACTATTAAACTTATTATTCTTAAGAATGGAACTTGTAGACATACCTACAAGTCCTGACACTCAAACAAAGATCCAACTCACACATAAGCATAATAATAAAGCAACTAGCACACCAAGGTTCAAACCACACGACAGACTCGATTGACTCAACTGACGTTACTAAGAACGTTCTTATTACATAAAGGACTCCTACTTCCTAAGGAAGTGGCTCATGCTCTAATATCTCATAAATCTTGGGCAGGCCTTGGTTTGCTCGGAGCTCATCAATGGTTGCCTGGCACCTCTTGATAGTCTTCCCTTGTGCCTTCACCATCTCTTCTAGCTGCAGCTTCCTATCCATCATATCATAGACAAGGTTCACCATCACCCGAGGTAGTGGCTCTAGCTGCACTGGATCTGTCATAGCCCATCCAAGGTCGGGGTGTGCACGAGGAAAGAAGCGATGGATGTCATGCTTCATAAGGTTAAAGCGAAGATAGCGGAGACCCATACATGCTTCAAAAGCAGCATCTTCAATGCTATCCTCTATAGTAGCTCGATGTCCCATGTGAGAGAACATCCTGTCCAGCTGATATGCCCCCTTGTCTTGCTTATGTGCAAAGATGCTTGCCCTTGCCTTCCAGTATGTATCCTCCAGTGGATGAGTGTACTCCCAGCAGACGTACTCCACAGCTGGATGCCAATCAGCGAAGTAAGCAGTGAGCATCCCCACCAGGCGAAGATGAGAAACATCATTCCCTCCATTCCTGTGGTAGATCCTCACAGTCCACCCCATTGGAGGAGGTGGCATATCTCCAAGAGCTTCATGATGTGGTGGAGACGGGGGTTGTCCTCCTCCATTAGCTTCCTCTTCATCATCTTCAATCTCGATGATTTCTGGATCTTCTTCAGGCTCAGGCTCTTCCTGGGGAGGTGCTGGTGCTTGGACTGGTGCTTCAGGGGCCTGCTCCTGTTTCTGGGGTTCTGGCTCTTGTGGCTCTTCAGTTGCAAGCAGGGCACGAGGTGGGTAGTATCCTCCAGAGCTAATGCGGGCAGTCTTACGGTCACGGGCCATCTACAGAATTTTTAGATGAAGTTAGAATAGAGGCAAAATTTTGTAATAGAATGAGACATAAGAAGCATAAAAATTTATCAAATAACAAGAGCAAGATAGTGAGCATAAAAATAGTGTAAAGATAATACTAAATTGACCATTTCTAGCTAGGCTTGCGTCCTACAGTCAATAAGAGCTCTGATACCAATTTGTCACACCCATTTAATGACCAAATGGAGTGCATACCCTTATGTGCGCCCAGAGATCAATCACACATAAGTTCACAAATTATAACGGAAGTATCATCACAAATGTTATTACATCACGATATTTAACACATAGTGTTAACACAAATGTAGCGGAAGTATAAATAAATAACTCTCGTGGTAGCTCCAGTCACAGGTACATTGACTGGTTGACAGCAAGACTAGTAATCTTCAGGGAACTAGGCGTAGTAGTCACTATTACCTCCATCTGTTACCCATCCGGGATTTTTATCCAAGTAAGAAAAATAAACAAGCGTAAGTACATCTCGTACTCAACAAGTGTAACATGGGGTT
Organism: Saccharum spontaneum; assembly: GCA_022457205.1. Classification (NCBI taxonomy): domain Eukaryota; kingdom Viridiplantae; phylum Streptophyta; class Magnoliopsida; order Poales; family Poaceae; genus Saccharum; species Saccharum spontaneum. Next base: position 19,622,255 of record CM039587.1, read on the forward strand.
CATGAGGCTCAAAAAGGCATAACATTGGTTTGTCAGCATGTAGCTTTTAATTAGCATGTTTTTAGCATATCAATAGCATCAAATTGTCTCGATGTAAACAATAAACATATGATCCATGTGAAATGATTGATGAATAACAAAAACATAACCATTAACAATTATCAACTATTCCATAAGGGTCCAAGGCCACTCGTGACCGTGAGCACGGCTGTTATAACAGTTTTACACTCTGCAGAGGTTGTACACTTTCACTGTGAGTCGTGTTACCCAAATGCCCGGGTTAATTACTCCCAAAACACTACCAAGGTGAGCAGGCAGGGTAAACACTATGAAGTCTTTCGAAGGTTCGTCTAACAAGTTAGGGCCATTAGATTCACTCAGCAAATAGATGTAGAGCCCCCCTTCCAAATGGCACAATAACCCGTAGCCTATACACATAAGGACAGAGGCCGCACTATACCCGATTCATCAAGCCGTTCTTACGCCAAAAAGGTTACCTCTAACAAGCTAGAAAAGGTCCTTCTATATGACTAAAGCCAGAGCCATATAGCCCCCACAGTTGTACTATAAATCCCGGATTGTCGCTTATAGATGAGTCCTTATGGAGAGCAATTAGAGCATCAAAAGTAACCCCCATGCTCTAATCCCCTTTAAACATTAATCAAAATCATCTTTTAATGTTTGTTGCATATTCCTCTAATCAATTTACATGATCATAGTCCATGTTTAAGCACTAGCCATACTACTCAATGCATCGCAATAGGTACCAAGGTGTAGGATCAATCACTAAGTCATCCTTAACAAGGAATAAATGTATAATGATATTTATTGCATAATGTGAATAGGACAACAAGGATAATCCCATGCTATACTTGCCTTGCTCAAACTGGTCCTGAAGATCTTGCTCGTAGTAAGGCTCTTGATCCCCAACGAATTGCTCACCGTCTATACTCGATCAACCAATAGCAACAACACACATCCAGAGGCAATCATGCAAAGACAAACAAGACTATAATTAGAACAATACACCATCAGTAAGAAAATAAGATAAAAAGTCTTTAAAACGAATCTACAACTCGCTAGGATCACACAGACGCGAAGATCACAAAAAACAGAGCTAAAACGACAAAGTTATGAATTTCCAAAGATTTCCTATAGAAAAATAAATACTTTAATTAAAACTCGAAAATAAATTGATCCAAACCTACTGTACAGTTGTATAGTTACATAGAGCTCGCAAATATGAATCTAACGCAATTTGAATGGACCAAATCGGAGTTAAAACGAAGATTCTACGACTAAAACAAATTGAATGGCAAAACTGTAAATATCAGAAAGCGTATTTTCCTTTTTCCGAAACGAATTACGTTTTCAATTAATCAAAAACGTATTTTCCGGTTTACGCTTTGGACCGCGGGTTCGATAAAACAAAAGTTCAGGGTCTCTTTTACAAAAAGTTCAAGCGAACCGGTATCTTCTTTTCTAGACCGTAGATCTGGATTTGGACGGTTCAGATTGAATCGGGGGTGAGGCCGGCGGCGCTCCGGCCGGAAACAGCCCGACGGCGACTCCCCGCGGCGGCGCCATGGCCGGAGTGGCCCATCTCGCTCTACGGTGCACGAAAACGCGAACGGAGAGCACCTGCGGGTAGACAACTCGAACGCGAACTCACCTAGGGTAAAACCGTAGCCGAGGATGAAGCGAGGAACGCGTGCGGCTCGGAGGGGCGGGCGGCTAGGGCGGTGCTTCGGATGTAGCTACCACGGGACGATGGAGCTGCGATTTGCGGGTGGATGTGGAGCGGGGAGGTGCGGAGACCCTGTTTTTATAGCCCGAAGGTGGCCTCAAGAAAGGAAAGAGGGAGATTGAGCTGCGGATTCGATCGGTGGAAAGAAGGAAGGAGAATCCGGCCGACGTCGGGAGGAAGAAGAAAGGAAAGGGGAAAAGAGACGCTGACAGGCAGGCCCCTCGTGTCGGTGACTCGGTGCGGCTGCGTGCGTGCTGTTGGGCTTAGCAGGCCGCGCCTGGGCTCAGCCCACGCGGGAGCGGGGCGCGGGAGGGAGAGGGGAATGTGGGCCGCGCGCCAAGGCAGGCCGAGACGGGCCGAAAACCAGATGAAATGAATTTCTCTTCTCTTTTTTCTTTTTCCAATTTTTCAAAGCAAATTTTTCAAAAGATTTTCAAATCAAATTTGAATTTGATTTAAACCACTCAATACAAAACTTCAAATGCAGCAGCATGAATGCTCAATCATGTTTCTACACTTATATTTGATTTTAAATTTATAAAAATTATTCTTATTCTAAATTTGCATGCTCACAAAAATATACAAAAATCATATTTTTCCTATTTTTCTTCTTTTCAAATTTTTTAGGGTGTTACAAAGGAGAAAATAGCATATTTGTTTGTGTGGTTTAAATAAACCACTATATCATTGGTATCTCATTAAAAATCCCAGTGGGGAAAAAATATTGGAGATACGACATAATGATAACTCCCCAAAAACCTTTCAGGAAAAATATGAGGAGCAATATAAAGTGATATGCCGCTAAAACTCCTATAAAAACCCAGTGAGAAAATTAGGAGAAAATATGACGACATATTATTGGTATTGCATCTTGGATAACTCACATGAAAAACCTTTTTAGGGAAAAAACCATGGATGAGTTGTGAGGGCAATATGTGTCTTTGATATTTCCCACAAAAACCCTAGTGGGGAAAATAGAAAATATGACACATGCTTATGTTAATATTACCTCATTAAAAACTTTAATAAGAAACCTTGTGAGTAAAACTTGTGAAAGAAAAGAGTATAATATGATACTGGTACAGGTTAGCATCTAAGAGATGTCTCCCCCTAATCCTTTCAAATTTTAAAGTCGTCGCATACCAATCTTATGTACAAATTTTGAAACATGATGTTGGTAAGGACTTAGTAAATAGGTCAGTGAGATTATTGCATGACTTAATGGGAATAAACTAGCTTATTTCCCCTACTTTCTCGTAATTCATGGGAATAAACTAGCTTAGGAGCACTGTGCTTAGCGACATTACTCTTATGTAACCTGTTTACATCTACATAACATAAGCGAAATTATCTTTATAGATAATTGTAGGTGATTCAATCAAACCATTACCACATGACTATTGCATGTGGTTAATTATTCTGTGAAGTCATACACATTCATGTGATGCCTCGTATAGAGCAATAATTTCAGAATGATTAGTAGAGGTCGCCGTCAGAGTCTATTTAGAAGACTTCATGAAATAGTTATACCTCCATGTAAGAATACAAATCCTGTTTGGAATGGGGACCAGATAAGTAACCAGCATCCGTGTATCCAATCATATTGGGATCATGATTTCTCTTAAAGAATAAACCAAGATCATTTGTGCCATTAAGATATCTGAGGATATGCTTCTCTCCCGTTCGATGACGGTGAGTTTGATCTACATGATGTCTAGCTAGTAAATTCATTGCAAATGCGATATCCGGCCGGGTGCAATTTGCAAGATACATAAGTGCTCCAATAACACTGAAATATGGAACCTATGGTCCTAGTATATTTTCTCCAATGTCCTGTGGTCTTAATGGATCTTTCTCTATTTCTAAAGAACGAACAACCATCGGGGTTTTATTATGATATGATTTGTCCATATTGAATTTCTCCAATATTTTTTGGATATAGGCTGATTGATGCACTAAAATCCCTAAAGGACGGTGCTCAAGCTATAAACCTAGGCAATATTTGGTCTTACCCAAATCCTCCATCTCGAATCCACACGATGGAAATTGTATCTTAAATGATTGCTTAATTATTTTGTATCATGATGATATTAAAATAATCAATATACGCAATCATGCTTAATTATACACAATGTATGTTGTGATTTGTATTTGGATTTGGATTCAGAATGTGAAGTCCATTAGGACTTATACGTCTGAATCTATCAAATTCATTTATCTGCCAATTATTGAATTTTGGAATGTGATTTTCACACATACCATGGGTTATGTTATGCTAGGTATCTGCGTGAAACCTTATGCTATAAGCTCTCATTGTTTACCACCTTGCTTCGGAAAAGAAACTATGTGAGAGAAGACATTACTGTAGTAATACTTCTCATCATCGAACAAGAGCAATCTCCTTAATTGCCACCTTTTAATTTGACCAAATTGGAGTGTGAAGACACTCTGCCTAGGACTTTTGGTCTGGATCCAGTAAGGTGAAGAGCAATCTTTGAGGAGTATATGTCGCGACAATTTTTAGTCTTTAAATGATTAATTCATTTCTTGGAATCAATATAGCATGTGAAAATGTTAACCCTTTTGGACTCTGTGTCATTTCCCATATGGAGTCAGGGTGTTCCGATGTCCCAGGATCAGAATTTGGGTTAACTGTTGATCTGGGTGGATTTTGATCTGGGTTTTGGATGCTCATCCATTTGGGTGTCTAGTAACGTGAGGTTGGCTTGGATTTACTGATTTGGAGACGATCTAGTCCTCGGTATCCTCATACGCTTACTTAGAGCATTATCCTTAGGAGCGGCTGTACTTCTCCCCCTCTTCTTTGGAAGTGAGAGTTGAATGGTTTTAATTGGTACCTCCATTCTTTCGGGCACATTATGAGTAGGATAAGAGGATTTTGTGACACCCTTATTATCAGTAAATGCTTTTGGCAGATTCTTTGCAATATGATGCAAATATGAGATGTTCTAAACGATTAGGTTTAGATTCTTTGGAACATGGATGTAAGGATTGCTCTTTTGATTCCTAGCATTCTTTGTGTGGTATAAATTTTCCCCTAATGCTTGGAATTATCCTCAAATTGTGATTAGCATATGGACAATGTATAAATCCCCTATAGAGTTACCTCATTGGGATCCCTAATGCCCATTGGTATGCTTGGGTGGTGATATCAGTATGTGCAAGCATACTTGATGCGCAGATGGGAAATGTTTGGCTGCGGCCAAAGTTCCAAGTAGGTAATGCAACGGAGGGAGTTGTATAAGTGCACTTTGATGAATTTGAATTAACGATGCGGTGTGTAAGGCCACATGAAAACAACTTAGTGCTGGTAAATTACAATTCTATTTTAATAGGTCATGCAATTAATTTGATTCTCAATAAGAGATTCAATCAAAACATTATTGGTATGGGCATAAGGTACATGATATATAATTTCCAAAAACCAAACAGTTCCATGTAAAGTGGATTTGATCCCAAGCCTAGGATAATTTGCTCTAAATTAAAGATTTCGAGCAATGAGTTTGGTATAATGGTAGTTCTCATGACTAAGAGACACACCTGGGACTATATTGTGGATGCATAAATGTGCATTACATAGTATCTTTATGGTCCATAAAATGTCAAAGAGTCACATGTATGTTCTTGAATTTCTTCAAGAAATTTAGTGGCTCATATTGATGCTATGACCAATAGAATTGATAATAATTCTGACGTTATCCCTATGGGTGAATAACTGGGGCAAATTTGCCAAGTCTTGTTGACATCTAGAGAGAGAATTATTTTGTATGCAACATTGAATACAGGTTATGTATGTGTAGTCAAATCCAACTAAGGATGTTTTGTTTAAGTATTGCCATATCCGTTGTTAAGAGAAAATACTCTTCCTTGTTGTCATTTTGGGGTTTCCATATGAAAACCACATTGACAGATATCTCTATAATTTTAATTGGGTACATTATAGAATCAGAATACAAGAATGGATTCATGATTATTATTTGAGTACCAATAGGGAGTATGATAGTAGGACGACCAAAGCCCACTATCATGACATCGCATCAAGCGATTAACAAAATATTTCCTTGTCTCTATGTAGAAGTTTAGAAATATTTTGCTTCCCTATGTATAGAGTTTGTGGTGCAATTATCCACTAGGCAAAATTCCTCTTTGCATTGGATTGACTCCCGTATAAGTCTATATATAGCATGAAGAATATAATGACATTCTTTGTAGATATATAGATTACATACAGGTTAATTAATGGAATATCAAATGTGATGGCCCATTATTGTGATATTCAATTGAAATTGAAGACAACATTTTATATTACAACACCAAAATAGGATGTAGATACTAGGTATCTTCGTAAATGGGAGACAAATTTTGGTCTCCAAAATGGATCAAGCAAAGTAAATTCAATGATCGTGCTCTCCATGCTCATAAGACCCACTTATTAATTAAGTGTTTGGTTGCTACTTGGTTTCTTCATGAAACTTGTTGTGAACAACTAGCTTTCCTGGTGGTGTCAGGTTGAAGATTGAAGCGTGCTTCATATCATTATTGTTGAGCTAGATATTTATGTCCAATGGATTTTTAGTACTGATCAACTAAATGTCTCAAGGCATGACATTTCCAAAATGTGTGGCTGTAACATCCACAATTGGGACAAAGTATGACTTTGTCATGTTTGGAAAATGCTTTGACCTTGAGGAATGCATGGGCTACTTCTTCTTGTTGCATTAAATCTTACCATTAAAGTTCTTTGGATGACATTATTACATGGCATTGAACTTGTTATGATTCTAAAAATTTAATGTCCTTTAGGTAATAGAGCATCACTATGATGCTAATGATGATTCCTCGGTAAGAGTATCATACACTTGGACCTAAAGTATTGGGGGAATTAATCCAGAATACATATGGTAAGATGTGTGTTTCCACAAAAAATGCAATGTGGGAGATATTTTGGAACAACATAATTGTATTCTCAAGTGTCTTAAAATCCTAGAGATAAAGTTGTGGCCAATCATAGTCGGCATTGGGCAGAATGACTGCCTTGTGTTGTTCATATCACTCATTGAGAGCTAGCCATATAGTGCTTCGATTGGCACCCATTGAGATACACATACGTGTGATCTGGATGTATATGGTGCTTTATTTTAAATAAAACTCCATATTTAACGATCATAAGTGATGATGCTCTGTTATGAGGAGCATCAAATATTGCTATGAATTCATAGAACATCAAGTTTAGCATTACGTCCATTGACCATGTTGGATAATAGTGACCATCAAGAGCAAAAGATCAAATTCTTTCCTAGCCATTACTCCAACAAGGTTTAAACCATAGATTTTCTGAATTTACGCTAAGGGTAAATTTAAAATTGCTATAGTAGTGTTGTATTAATTAATACAAAATAAATTTGGAAACAAGATGTGTCTTGTATTGCCAATGGTGTGAACCGCATATTTATGCTAACACTTTGGAGGTAGTCATCATAAAGATGTAGACCTCTAATAATATGGACATCATCTATATGTATAGTAGATGTCAAGTGGTGTATGCAATTTGTATAAACACATCTTAAGGTAATCATCAAAAAGTCGATGTAGACCTTTGTAATTCACAAACGAATTGGGTAAGCACGTTGAGGATAGTCATTAAGTCATAACTTAGTGTAGATCCCACAATAGCAACTTGGTACTACCCTGTGTATGGCCAATAGGAATGCGAATTAATGGTAGTCATCTTGTGAAAAGATATCGACCGTATGTTCTAATTTGCGATGTTGATACGCACGTTGAGGATAGTCACTAAGTTAGAACTTAGTGTAGATCCTGTAGTAGCAACTACGGTGCTATCTTGTGTATGGCCAACATACAATATGGAACATTTGTGTTGTACAAATAATGAGATAATACACTTAATCGATTTTGCATTAAAAATGTAAGCGCGATGAACTTTAAATAAAGCATAAACGGGCTTAACATGAAATAAAATTTGCAAACAATAAAGTAATAATTGCAATAAAAAAGTCATGATAATCATATTACATGTTTATTGGGTTTGTCATATTGGACAAACACTTTGAACAATGTAATGATAATACTACATGTTTATTGGGTTTGCCAATTTGGACAGTATAAAAAAAATCCAGAAAACCTGGGATCTGGAAAGCGAATTTACAGTGGTAAATTCATCTGCAGCAGTACATGCTATGATGCAATTTTTTGATGACACATGGGTCTCAAAAATATTTGCTTAATAAGGTAAATATTGTGCATCATAACGAAGTGTAAAATAAGATTTACATGAAGTAAATATAGTATGCTGCGCTTATGTTAAAACCTGATGGTTCAAACATAAAGCTAAAGTACATGTACATTAATAATCTATTAGGATTATCATGTACTCCGTAATTCATAGGAGAAAGAAGGATTTTTTTGTGCAAAAACGACACAACCTTGTCCTGTCCCAAGTCTCTCACGGACGGTTTCCTGTGGGAAATTGTCGCTCGGCCTTTCGGCCTTGACTCGTGAGGGCGCCGCCGCCCGACCTTTCGGCCGCGCGAGCATTGCCGCCGCCGGGATGCAGGGCGTTAGGGGCTAGTAGGGCCGATGACCACTGCCACCACCGTGAAGGGGACTGGACTCTGGGCTGCGCGGGCAGCAGACGCTGGTCGGCGGTCTTGAGCGTTGCCGCAAGACGGGTGCGCGTGCGCTGCCATTGGAGAGCAGGCCGCCGATAGCCGTGGGCTCTCCAGGCCGCCAGCCACCGGCACAGGGGCCGTGCAGGGCTGTCAGCCAGCCTCCATCCGCCGCCAGGCGTTGGGGGCTACTGCAGCGGGCTCGGACTGGCTGGCCACGGGGCGCGGAGTCCGCCGGTCATGGGGGCAGGCGCCGGTGCGCAGGGGCCGCAGGCGTGGAGACCGTGCGGGTCGCAGGATCGCCGGCGCAGGGGCCGTGCTAGGCTGTTCGCCACCGGCGGACGCTGGCACTGGCGTAGGAGCCGGTGCTCTGTACTCGTTCCGCGATGAAGACTAGAATTTTATTCCAGGCCTGATGCTTCGGTTCGTATCTCCGATGGCCATCAGGATGCCAGTGACGGTTACGTCGGTGTTGCAGCGAGCGCTGCATAGGTAGTCGTCGTCGCCGGCGATCTTCTCCGCTCCAAACGGCCTCTGCTTCTTCCCTTTCGGCTGAACGCAGGGAAATACCGGTGATGGTACAGAGGCCTACGTGCCTCTGTTGTTCTCCTTTCTCTTGTTCTTGAGAGCAGAGCGCTGATAACGTGTTAAGCGTGAACGTGAATGAATAAGATTGGAACAACTATTGCTTTCATCGATCTCTGGAATATATTTATACAAGTGAAGGGGTATCACGAAGGGACACGACCGTTCCTAAAAGACATGTCCTTTGGGACTAAAACTAACTGTTTAATCCTATCCACTAATCTTGTAATTGATAGATGAGATCACTTTGTGAAGAGACGCATGTTCGTCTGTAGACGCCTGTTCGCGTATAGGTGTCGTTTGACAACAGTAATTACCCTGCCTGCTAGCTAGTTAGCTGTCTATGTTTGTTACGGAGAACCTGATGCACAGTGGACCGGCCCAACGACCCCTTCAAATCCCCTCGTCCATTTCTAATTTAAAAAAAACAGCTCATCACTCTTATCCGTTGGTTGCACCTATCCGCTTGTCGCTTCTATCCGCTCGCCTGCCGCTTCTAAGGAGCAACGCTTGGCCACTGGACTGGCGGCCCTGCCTGCCAGGCGCGGTGCTCGGCCACCGAACTGCCGGCCCTGCCTGCTAGGCACTGTGCACAGCCGCCTCTGAGCCCCAGTTGCCCTCTGTTCCCTGCCGTCGGCCCGCTACCTCTAGCGAACTCCATACGCTGACGAGCCTTCATTCTCCTAAGCAGCAAGGAGATGTTGCAATGTGCTGAAAACGGTGTTTCAAGTGTTTCATAGATACGTTGCAATTGTTTCATGTGTATGTTGCATATATTGCAATGGTTTTACACGTATGTTGCAAAGGTCAATTTCCATTATTTTACCTGTGTTTTCGGATGTATGTTGTAAGTATATTTTATCTGGATGTTGCATATGTTTCACATATATGTTGCAAGTATTTTATCTAGATATTGTGTATGTTTTGCAATGGTTTTTAAGTGTTTTCCAGGTATTTTTTGCAAGTGTTTCAGAAGCATGTTTCAAGTGTTTCATCTACCTTCAAACGTATATTGCAAGTGTTGCATCTCAATGTTTCAAAAGTAAATCGAGTGTTGTATCTCCCTCGTCGATATTCTGCTGCCTCACCTCGGTGTCTTCTTCTTCGGGCATCGGCTAGGCGTCCTCCACGCCCATACTCCTCTTTCCGATGCTTGTGACGTTCGGCGCAACGCGGGGAACTTATGCCAGAAGCAGATGGGGAGGGGACAAGCGGTCCCCGCGCGGCATGCGCGTGCTGAAAGCAGAGGGGGCGCGGGCGAGAAGCAGGATGGGGCTCGGGTGTCCGAACGAGTAGGCACGAAGAGGGGCGCGGGCTCCTACGTGCACACGAACACGGATGAATGGAGCAATAGGTACCAGCGTCCGGACGCGGATGTCCGGGCGCTAGTAAGGCTTGTATTTTTGAAATTTGATGTGGAAAAGTAATCCTGCTTGGGGACTGTTACAAAACGACGTCTGTTCTGTACAGACGCCCATTCATCGGTGATCTCATCCGTCCGTACGGATCTGTACGGTGTCCGTACAAGCAGTTAAGATTAGAGATTAGATTAGCAGTTAGTATGTTACAAAGCGGTGTGTCCCTTCGTCGGTCTTCTGTTCCACTGAACAGTTGCCTTCCCCTTTAAACATACACCTTTTCATATGTGTGTGTGTGTATATATATATATATATATATATATATATATATATATATATATATATATATATATATATATATATATATATATATATATATATATATATATATATATATATATATATATATATATATAAGAGATCAATGAAATTGATAGTTGTTCCCAAATCTTGTTCATTCCATTCACTTTACAACACGTTATCAGTACTTTTGCTCTTCGAGAACGACAGAACGACGGCTCATGCCTCTGATCCCCCATCGGTAAGCATGGCAAGAATTGATTTACCGTCTCACATCGTTCGTGGACTGTTCTTCGCCCTCCGCCGCGTCGGTGGAGTTCACTGTGGCCTGATCTGCCACCAGCCCACCACGGCCACCATGGACAGCGCTGCAGCGTCTTCGAGCGCCTTGGGCCTCGTGTTCACCACAATGCTACCCGTGGTCATGGCCATGGTTCCTTCGGCCGCATCTTCGACTCTGCCGTTCACAGCCTCCGTGCAGGTCCAGTTCGTGGCCGCCTTGCTTCTCCACGCGCTCTCCGTCTACAGAGCCAGACACCGTCTCCTCGCCTCGGCGCGGACGGTGCCGGCCCCAGCAATGCTGCACCGAGCAATGTTGAAGCCCTAGCGCCACCATTCATTGAAGCCCCGGTGCCGCCCGTTGAGGAAGTCGTTGTTGAGCCCGTCGTCGTGCCCGCGTACGTCCCCATGGAGCCGATGTCGCCGGCACCAGCACCGCCTCGGTATTGGTGCGACTTCTGCAAGGAGTTCAGCCTGATGCCGCACACGCTCGAGTATGCCTACTCGCTACCGTTGCCCACACCAGCCTTTCCGACTCCAGTGGCGACCCTGCTCGATCCGTGGTTCCTCGCTACGCAGGCTGCTCCCGCGCTCGATGCTGTGAAGGTCAAAGAAGAGGAAGTGGTCACCGGGCCCGGCATCGGCTACCTCGTCAACCCAGGCGGCACGCGTGCGGCAAGGACCGGCGTCCCACCGTACTACGTCATGGAGATCGCTGGTCCATCGGCTCCTCCTCCGGCAGCAGCACCGACTCCTCCGTCCACGACGCGCGCGGAGGCCGCTGCCCGCATGAAGGCACAGGCCCTCCCGGACCCTCCTTCGGTAGAGACGCTGCCGACTCCGACGCTCCGGCGCCTCCTCAGCTGCAAGACGGCGGCAGTTGACCGGCGCCCCGGCCTTCGTCGCACTGGCGCCTGGAACCCGGCGGATCTTGGCCTCCCGAGCACGGAGGTGCTCAACATGGCGGTTGGTGGTGGCGGCTTCTACTCTCCCGATGAGGGGGAGTCCTCTTCGAACTGAAGGCAAGCAGCGGCGGCGGCGCAGTGGAATGGGAATCGGGAGCAGCGGCGGTGGCCCTGTAGGAAGTAGTTAGGGATTTCACCCTGCTGCAAGCTTGTCGAGCGGCCTAAATGGCCTTTGCACACTTGGGCTGATGGCCCAAATCGACCTGCTCCTTTGTCTCCGCTCTACTGTGCATGCACGAACAAGTTTCTATGGGCCCGAATGTGATGAAACCAGTCCCAATTGGTCCAACCGATTAGTTATTTTACTTATTTATTTTCAGCAGTAATTCGTATATGACTCTGTTCAGGTCTCATATAATTATGTGCTGTAAAATTAAATACTCTTATGTTTAGTAGATGACTTTCATAATTGTAATGTGATGTTTTATATCATTGTAAAATATCCATTTATGATATTATTCAAAGTATTTGTCCCGGTATGTATGGCAAATCCAATAAATAATATCCTTATTTCACGACCATGATCTTGCAATTATTTGTTTATTTCGCAATCGATCATTTTATTTAAGCCCCTTTACGCTTTTCAGCTTTAAAGCACAATGCGCTTAAATAACGGATGCCACATTTTGTGTATTTTTCTCACCAATTGTATAAACGCGCATGTTCTCTATTTGTTTGTTGGCCATACACAAGGTAGCACTATAGTTGCTACTGCAGGATCTACACTATACTTAGTGATTATTCTTAACGTGTGTATCCAACATCACAAATTGGAACATTTGGTCTACATCTTTTCACAAAGATGACTACCATTAATTCGCATTCCAATTGGCCATACACAAGGTAGCACCATTGTTGCTACTGTGGGATCTACACTAAGTCCATAGCTTAGTGACTATCCTCAACGTGCGTACCCAATTCGTTTGTGAATTAACTAAGGTCTACATCATTCTTGATGACTACCTCAAGACGCGATCATATAACTTGCATAAATTACTTGGCATCTACTGTTAACATAGACTATGCCCAATTTGAGGTCTACACCTTCATGGTGACTACCTCCATTATTTTATTATGCACATGAGATCTTTACACCATTAATAATACGAGATTTACCTAGTCTCTGTTTTGCATCCCATAATTACAACACACCACAACATTTTATTAACTTAAAATGTTTCGATGGTTTGTCTCGTGTAGGATCAATGAATGTCAAAGAGTTTGATTTACTTGCTCTAGACGGCCACAATTATCCCACATGGGTTGTGGACGTAGAAGTTAGTCTTGCGTCCCGTGGACTTTATCGAGCTGTGTTACCACCCGAAGAGGGTGTTGCACCACTTGATGATCAACATGTATACACGGCCCTATATCTCATTAGGAGCCATATTCATCCTGACCTTAAGCCTGAATACTTGTTGGAAGAGAACCCACGAAATTTATGGAATTCTCTTAAGCAACGCTATGAACAACAAAAGACACTTGTTCTGCCCGTGGCCAACTATGAGTGGACGCAACTTCACTTACAGGATTTCAAAATTGTGAGTGATTACAATCATGTTGTTCATAGAATTTGCTCCAAGTTGCAATTCTGCAAGAAAGAACCTACAGATGCGGATAAGATAGAAAAGACTGTCTACTATGCTTCCCTCTCAAAGGATTCTTCAACAACAATACCGTGAAAGGCATTTCCAGATTTATTCAGAGCTTATCCAAACTCTACTTGAGGCCGAAAAACATTCTGAACTTATGGTTTGGAATAATCAGCAACGCCCCGTAGGGTCTGCTCCATTGCCTGAAGTACATGCATACACTCAGAATAAACCCAAATCTAATGATAGATCTGAAAAGAACTATCATCAAGGAAACTCCAAGAAGGGTAAAAACAAACATAGACGCAACATGAAATCCCAAAATCGTGTTTCCAACAAGGGTAACAACATTTCCAAACGCAGGGATAACAAACCTGTATGTCAAAAGTGTGGTTGTTATAGCCATACCACTAAGAAATGTCGTACCCCAAGTCATCTTGTTGATCTCTACTTAAAGTCTGTGGGTCGCAGACGAGCTACACCAGGACAGAAGTATGAAGCCCACTTCAATCTTCGACCTGACACCGCCAGGGAAGAAGCTGGTTGTTCGCAACAAGTTCCAATGGAACCAAGCAACAACAACATACGAGGAGGCGAGGATCTTGCTGATACAGGGAATATGATCGTGGAATATGAATCCAACGACATATTTGGAGACTTTGCATAGGCTCCCAATCCCTTAGATTCTAGTGTCTTTTATGTCCTAGTGATTGTAATAGTTGAAACAATTTATGTCCTATGTGTTGTAAATATTTGATAATGTCATCACTACTTAGTTTGGATATCATATAAATGTATTTGTGTACATTTGATATTCAATAAATAAATAAAGTATGTATTCTATATATCATCAAAGAGTTTCATATCAAATTCTTTATTTATATAGTTTCTACGGGAGCCAATCTGATGGAAGAGGAATTATGCCTAGTGGACAGCGGTACCACTAATTCTATTCTTAGGGAAACAAAATATTTCCAAACTCTTACTAAAAGACAAGGAAATATTTTGACAATCGCTGGGCGCGATGCTACGATTGTTGGCTCTGATCGTGCCACTATCGTACTCCCTATGGGTACCCAAATTACAATTGAGGATGCTTTATTGTATCCCAATTCAAAGCGTACCTTGTTAAGTTATAGAGATATCCGTCAAAATGGTTTTCACATCGAAACCAGTGATGACAATAATGAGGAGATTCTCCTTGTTACTAAAAATAACGGATATGGCAAAAGAATTGTTGAGAAAATTCTCTCTTTCTCGTCCGGATTGTACTACACATACATCAAACCCGTACCACATGTTGCGTACAAGGTAATTTTCCAGAATGTTGACGCATTCAAAACTTGGCATGAACGCCTTGGCCATCCTGGCGTAGGGATGATGCGAAAAATTATCAGCAGTTCTAATGGTCATGAGTTAAACACTGCTAAATTCCCGAAATCTTCAGATTTTATGTGCACTTCATGTGCTACAGGGAAATTGATCGTACGGCCAGCGCCCGTTAAGATCCAAAATGAGCCACTAAAATTTCTTGAACGCATTCAAGGAATATTTGTGGCCCTATACAACCAACGTCTGGACCGTTCAGGTATTTCATGGTCCTAATAGATGCATCTACTAGATGGTCTCATGTGTGTCTTTTGTCCACACGTAACAATGCATTTGCAAAAATTATTGCTCAAGTTATTAGACTTAGAGCACATAATCCTGAACATCAAATTCAATCAATTCGAATGGACAATGCTGCTGAATTTTCCTCAAAGGCTTTCAATGAGTATTGTATGTCTTTGGGAATTCAAGTTCAGTACTCTGTCCCATATGTCCATACACAAAATGGTTTAGCAGAATCTCTTATTAAGAGAATTAAACTCATTGCAAGACCATTATTACAAAATTGCAACCTACCAACTTCAAGTTGGGGTCATGCAGTCTTACACGCTGCTGACTTAATTCAATTGCGACCAACTGCATATCACGCAGTCTCCCCATTGCAATTAGTACGTGGGAATATGCCAAATATTTTCCATCTGCGAAAATTCGGTTGCGCTGTATACGTACCGATCTCACTGCCTAAGCGTACTTCTATGGGTCCACATAGGAAACTTGGTATCTATGTGGGATATCAATCTCCATGGATTATCAAATACCTCAAGCCTCTTATAGGGGGACCTATTCACGGGCCGGTACGCTGATTGCATATTTAATGAGAATCATTTCCCGGCATTAGGGGGAGATTTCAAGTACCGAAGTGAATGCCAGGAAATCAACTGGGATGCCCAAGGCAATACCCCCTCAGATCCACGTACTCTAGAAACTGAACAACAAGTTCAGAAAATCATAAACTTGCAACATATTGCAAATAACCTGCCAGAAGCATTTACTGATTATAAGGGTGTCACTAAATCCTCTTATCCTGCTCATAATGCGCCCGAAAGAGTGGAGGTACCAATAAAAACCATTCAACTCCCACTTCCAAAGAAGAGGGGGAGAAGTATGGCTGCTCCTAAGGATAATGCTCCAAGTAAGCGTCCGAGGAAATCGAGGATTAAATCCTCCAAATCAGTAAATCTAAGCCAACCTCAAGTTGGTAGACACCCAATAGTGGATAAAAGTCCAACACCAGGACAAAATCCACAACGCGGATCAATGGTGCATCCAAATTCTGATCCTGGGACATCGGAACACCCTGACTCCATAGTTTTGGAAAATATTGAGTCAAATAATAGGGTAAAAGAATTTTCCATCAATTATATCGATTCTGGAGAATCATACAATCGTAAGACTACTGTTGTCAATATGTACTTCTCCACAGCAATTGCAGAAATCTTTCTCAATGATCCAGATCCTAAGACCATGGCAGAGTGCAAAAAGCGCTTGGACTGGGCTCAATGGAAAGAAGCAATCCAAGTTGAGATAGCCTCGCTCACTAGAAGAGGGGTATTCACATCTGCAATACCTACACCTTCCAAAGTCTTTCCTATAGGCTTTAAATGGGTTTTCATCCGGAAACGGAATGAGAACAATGAGGTGGTGAGATATAAAGCGAGGCTAGTAGCACAAGGGTTCACGCAGAGACCCGGCATTGATTACAATGAAACCTATTCTCCAGTAATGAGTGGAATTACTTTCCGATACTTAATATCATTGGTAGTTCAAAATCATCTATCTATGCAGTTGATGGATGTGGTGACAGCATATCTATATGGGTCACTTGATTCGGACATATATATGAAGGTTCCCGATGGAATCCAAATTCCGAATCCAAACGCAAATCGCAACATGTATTGTGTAAAACTACAAAAGTCATTATATGACTTAAAGCAGTCAGGACGAATGTGGTACAACCGACTGAGTGAATTCCTTCTAAAGAAAGGATACTCCAACAATGATGATTGCCCATGTGTTTTCATTAAAAAATCTCGAACGGGATTTTGTATTATATCCGTGTATGTTGATGATTTAAATATCATTAGCAACCTAAAGGATATAGATGAAACACGCAAACATCTAAAGACGGAATTTGAAATGAAGGATTTGGGTAAGACCAAGTATTGCCTAGGCTTACAACTTGAGCAACGTCCTTCAGGGATTTTAGTGCATCAATCAGCCTATATCTAGAAAATATTAGAGAAATTCAATATGGATAAATCATACCCTAATAAAACCCCAATGGTTGTTCGTTCCTTAGAAATAGGGAAAGATCTATTTAGACCACGGGATGTTGGGGAAAAGATTTTGGGACCAGAAATCCCATATCTCAGTGTTATTGGTGCACTTATGTATCTTGCAAATTGCACCAGGCCTGATATCGCATTTGTAGTGAACTTACTAGCTAGACATAGTGCGAACCCAACTCGTCGTCATTGGACGGGAGCGAAGTGTATCCTCAGATACCTTAATGGCACGAAGGATCTTGGTTTATTCTTCAAGAAAAATCATGATTCCAATATGATTGGTTATCCTGATGCTGGTTACTTATCTGATCCTCATAACGGAAAATCCCAAACAGGATTTGTATTCCTACATGGAGGTACAACTATTTCATGGAAGTCTTCTAAGCAGACTCTCACAGCAACCTCTACTAATCATTCTGAGATTATTGCTTTATACGAGGCATCACGAGAATGTGTATGGCTTCGCAGAATGATTAACCATATACAACTGTCATGTGGTCTAGGTGCAATCAAATCACCTACAATTATCTATGAAGATAATTCCGCTTGTGTTACACAGATGCAAACAGGCTTCATAAAGAGCAATATCACTAAGCATATTGTTCCTAAATTGTTTTATCCCCATGAACTACAAGAAAGCGGGGAGATAAACATCTTGCAAATCAAGTCGTGTGATAATATCGCCGACCTATTTAAAGTCCTTACCAACTTCTGTGTTTCAAAAATTGGTACATGGAATTGGTATGCGCCGACTTCGAGATTTGCCAGAATCAGGAGAGACATCCCCTAAATACCTGTACCAGCATCATATTATACTCTTTTCTTTGACAAGTTTTACTCACGAGGTTTCTTGTTAAAGTTTTTAATGAGGTAATATTAACATAAGCATGTGTCATATTTTCTATTTTTCCCACCGGGGTTTTTGTGGGAAATATCAAAGACACATATTGCCCTCACAACTCATCCATGGTTTTTCCCTGAGAAGGTTTTTCATGTGAGTTATCCAAGAGGCAATACCAATAATATGTCGTTATTTTTCTCCTAATTTTTTCACTGGGTTTTTTTAAGGAGTTTTAGCGACATATCACTTTATATAGCTCCTCATATTTTTCCTGAAAAAGGTTTTTGGGGGAGTTATCTGTATGTTGTATCTCCAATATTTTTTCCCCACTGGGGTTTTTAACGGGATAACAATGACATAGTGATTTATTTAATCACACTTACATATGCTATTTTCTCCTTATTTTCCTATAAGGTTTAAAGGAGTTTTTGTGGCATATCTATACATGCATATTCCTCAGATTTTTCCCACGGGGTTTTTCAAGGAATCCAAGCTTACAGCTACATTGATCTCAAGAAAGATTCGATCAAGGGGGAGTGTTATAAAACGATGTCTGTTCAGTACAGACACCCATCCATTCATTGGTGATCTCATCCGTCCGTACGGTGTCCGTACAAGCAGTTAAGATTAGAGATTAGATTAGCAGTTAGTATGTTACGAAGCGGCGTGTCCCTTCGTCGGTCTTCTGTTCCACCGAACAGTTGCCTTCCCCATGTAAATAGACACCTTTTCATATGTATATATATATCTAAGAGATCAGTGAAATTGATAGTTGTTCCTAAATCTTGTTCATTCCATTCACTTTACAAAAGGGACGACTAGTTCAGATGTAAAACACGAATGCATCCCTCTCTGCCTAATAAGATGGCCCTATGCGTTAACACTTAGGCCCCACCACTTCACAACACATCTACTCTCAACCTGAAACTTGCGTTTGGCTGGTGTCCTCACCGCAACAGAGGCGATGCCAGAAGCGTGGCGCTCAATTCGCTCGTCCAACTTTTGGCAGGTTGTGGCGCAACAAGGGCTGTGGTTGTGCCACAAGTGCGGACACAAACAAAACGCACGCCAAAACTGTGGTGTGGTGCAGACGCCAACCAAACATGCCCTAAACCAAACTTGTTCAATTTAGGTTCAGCGTGTGCAGGCAAGTTTGAAAGGTAAAGACGTCATCGCTGCAACTGCAATCAAAAAACAAGCAGAAGGGCATCATTATATGTTTCCCCCTCTTGACATCTGGCTTTCGACCACTGTCATGTCTTGCGCTCTCAAAACACCAAATTCAGTTCAGAGACAACCTCCTAGTCAATATAACTGAAGAAAGCGAATATAATCCACCAAATCAAGCGCTTACATGGACATTTCACTTTACCCAGATCCAGGATTCTACTGCAAGCATTGCCAGACAGTTCTTTTGCAGTTGCCCTCAAATCCCCAAAACAGGCTATCAACAATTCTAGGTGTGCAAAGCATACAGCAGACATGATCCGTCTCATCCAACTCTGTTGGACAATGTTTGGTAAATGGACTTCAGCTGAGTATTCCACTTGTCGATGGCATTGTACTTCCTCATCCCCTTGGACCTGCAAGAAGCCAAACAAATCAATATCTGAATCTGAGCACAAAATAATACCAAAGTAATGGGCAAAATGAGTTGGGGGGCTACACACCTTTCTCCACGCTCTAGTAGCTTGTTGACCTGATCTATGTGGCCTTGGATACGGTTGTCCAGGATGAGCGATACCAACAGCTGCTCGACATCCTTCTCTGGGAAATTGAGTTCCTAAATGCAGATATTGATCAGATAATTAGTGCCATCAATCACTGTAAACTTGGTTCCTAAATGCAGATGGTGATCAAATAATTCCTGCCACCAAACACCATAAAAAGACATGCTCAGGAAAGACTGATTACTGAAGCGCCTTGCAGGATAGTGAAGACTGAAGAACATATTGTGCCACATGAGTGAAGCATACAAGCATGTTTTCAATTTAGCTGCAGTGGAGGAATATAATACCAAGCCCACATGATCTAATCATTTATGCGACTTCTGATAGAGCAGCGAATTCTTTTACACTTATAAGGGAGGGTCAGTAAGAACCGTCCAACTAAATATTCTCAGTTTTCATTTTTCTGAATATTGTGGACATGCAAGAGTAAATATCTACCTGTGAAATGAATGGTATCCTAATTCGAGTATATGGTTTAATAAGCTTGAGCAGCACTTGGGTTCTGATGTTCTTCAATAAGTCCTCAATATAGTTACGGATAAAAGGATCATCCATTATTGTTCTTCTATTACTCTGCAAAAAAAAATTGATAACACTTGGATTAGTACATAGAAACTGAAGAGCCAAAAAAAATCTGAAGAAATAAAAAGAGCATATAAGCATAGATACTGACCTTCAGGATCTTTTCAAATTCCATGATGTCATTCTTCTGGTACGCTGCAATCAGGTTTGTCATTGCAAGGATTTCGGGATCATTCTTGTACCTGCAAGCATTCGAATTTTCAGGGTGCGAGGGAAATCAGGCTACAAGATTTATGCGGGGATCATCAATTGTCTTACGGCTTGGCCTCTTGTCCATCAAAAGGATTCACTTCAGATTCCATCAACATATTGGCAAGGACAAGATATCTAATGCACAGCAAAAAAACAAAAATATATTTGTTGATATGTATAGTGTTCTAAAACTTATGTACCTATGAACTAAGGTCAGAAATAACTATTGAAGTTTAAATAAGTATAAGTACTTTAGGCATTGGATTCTCCGTGGATTGCCTGCTTCATCGTAGTTCTTGAAAGCTTCAAAGAAATCAGTCGCAGCCTCAGCCCACTGCCTCTCAGCCATATGCATCTTCCCACCACACTCACGAATTATACCCATGATTCTTGGGTGAGGTATCGCTGATTTGATGGAAAGAGCCCTTTGATACAATTCCTGCAGCAGCAATTCACTTCAGATTCAAATTAAGCACTTCAAGCAAACAACAATGTAAAGCAGGATTTTTGCACTGAATACACAACACTAAATAAATAAATGACATACTAGGACAGAAAAAAGCAATAGGGTAGAAACTAGAATTATCACTCTTCATGGTCCAAGGCTATAAAAAACAGAAAAGAAGAGATTCCTTTTTATCCTACGAATGCTGATGTACAGAACATATTACTATCATAAAGAAGCGAAACATTCTCCCATAAATTGAGGTAAAGTCTATTGGAGTATGTGTTTAGGCCCATGAGGCTAAGGCCCATGTGGCCCATGTATGGAACCTATATAGCTACCCTTCTAGGGTTAGCCCTAAGTAATGGAATCCAAAATCTCTAGCATGGTATCCAGCCTGTTCTTTCCTCTCTCCCTACCCTGAGCCGCCGTTCAGCCACCCACCCGCCGGCGCTGCTCCTGCTGCTGCCGCCGGCATGGCTGACCGGCCTCCCTCTTCTCCCTCCTTCTCCTTCTTCCCTTCCCACTCCACCCCTTCCTGGGCGCAGGTCGCTGCTTCTCCTCCTGGAGCCGCGCCCGCTGCCACACACCTCCCTGTCGCGCCCCTCGCTGCGGGTCTCCCGACCGCGCGCGGGCTTCCCCACCTCCCTGCCGCGCCCGGGGCGGGGGCGGAACTCCAGGGCGCGCGCGGCTCCCTCTCCAACCTCCTGGACGCGCGCGGTTCCATCCCCAACCCTACCCATCCGGCGGCGGCTTTCACCGCAGGAACGGACGCCGCGGGCATGGGTGCTGGGGAGGACGCTGCTCCTGCCGCCGGAGCTGAGGCTCCCCTCCAGCCGGCGGCCGGCTCTCCTCTGCTCCCTGCCGGGCCCGGCACTGCCACCCTCCAGGCCGTCCTGACCAGCCTTCTGGGTGCGGACGCCGGGGCCGGGGGCGCTGACCACCTTCCCACCGCCCTCGCCGCCCTCCTGCGGCCGCCGGGTCTGATGCCGCCTTCCACCATCGTGCAGCCATGGCTACTGGTGGGGGTACGCCTCCTCTTCCTGGCACGAGTTCCGACTCCGCCCTCGCCGCCGCGGAGGGGCAGGCTCGTGTGCGTGCGGCCGCCGCCGTCTGGGAGCGTGAGCGCGACGCGGCTGACGCCCTGGCTCGCCAGATCACTGAGGCCGAGCATCTCCTCACCTCCCCCGCGGGCCAGGACGCCGGGGCCACCTCTGCCTCGCCGGGACGCCGCGTGTCACACACTGCCGTCCTCTGGCACGACCCGGCCGACCCGCTCGTGGCCCAGCTCCACTACCAGGCCGGGGGGGTCCAGAACATTCGCCGCCTCGTCCCGGTCGTCCTCGAGCCGGAGTCGCCCTCCTACGCCCGCTGGCGGGACCTGGTGCTTCTCACTCTTCGCCGCTACGCCCTCGACGACCACGTCCTCGTTGACGCTTCGGTCGCCGTCCAGACCCCGTCGTGGCTTCGTCTGGACAGCATCGTCCTCTCCTGGATCCTGGGGACGATCTCTCTGGACCTCCACGACCTCGTCCGCACCTCCCCTGACACGCGCCGGGCTTGGCTCGCCCTTGAGGGCCAGTTCCTGGGCAACGCTGAGGCCCGGGCTCTGCGCCTCGACGCGAGCTTCAGGACCTTCGTCCAGGGTGACCTCTCCGTCGGCGAGATCTGCCGTCGGATGAAGGGCATGGCGGACTCCCTGGGGGACCTTGGGTGGCCCGTGGAGGATCGCATCTTGGTCCTCAACGTCCTCCGGGGGCTCAGCGACCGCTACGCCCACCTCCGGACATGGATCACCCGCCAGAGGCCCTTCCCCACCTTCCTGGAGGTCCGTGACGATCTCGTCATGGAGGAGCTCACTCAGGGCCTCCAGCCGGGATCCACCACTTCCACGGGCTCCTCGTCCGCCTCGACGGCCCTGGCTGCTACTTCGCCGCGCCCGTCTGCTCCACCGCGGTCCACCGCTCCACCGCCGCCATCTCTTCTGGGTCCCCCTCCCTCTAGGCCGAGCGGAGGTGGGGGGGCCGTGGTGGTCGCCGTCGACGCGGAGGGGGTCGCGGGGGTGGCCGGGACGGACACACCCAGGCTCCGGCACCTGGTGGGCCGCAGGGGGGGCACCATGGCCCTCCTTCCAGCATCCGTGGTCAGGGCGCATCTCCATGTGGCCCTACCACGCTATCGGGGCCGACTCGCGCCCACCGGTGGCCATGCTCACCGGAGCTCCTCCTGCTGGTCCTCCACCCGGCGTCTTCCCTGCTACGGCGTGGACTCCACCCTCTGGGACTCTTCCAGGGGTCGCCGGATGGGACCAGGCGGCCCTGGCTCGCTCGTTCAGCACCATGGGTCTAACACCTCCGGTCGGACCCGAGTGGATCGCTGATTCGGGAGCCACCTACCACACCACTCCTGACCCCGGTATACTTTCATCGCTCCACTCTCCTTCTTCCTCTCTTCCTTCGTCCATTATGGTCGCCAATGGTTCTTGTCTTCCTGTCACGTCTGTGGGTACCGCCGGTGCTCATGGCTCCTTTCGTCTTCCTGATGTTCTTGTTGCTCCTTCTATGGTTCATAACCTTCTTTCTATTCGTCGTTTTACAGCCGACAATTCTTGTTCTGTGGAATTTGACTCTTCTGGTCTTACTGTAAAGGATTTGGCTTTCCGGCGTCCTCTGCTCCGATGTGACAGCACCGGGCCCCTTTACACCCTTCGCTTCCCGGCGGCGCCTTCGTCTTCATCGCCGTCCTTTTTGTCAGCTGCCTTCGCCGCTTCTACTTCCTCTACTACCTGGCACCGGCGCCTCGGCCATCCTGGACGTGATGCCCTAATACAGCTCAGTCGTAGCTCTGGTCTTCCATGTACTCGAGCTCATGATGAGCAACTGTCATGCGTGCCAATTGGGCCGACATGTTCGTCTTCCTTTTTCTAGTTCTTCTCATGCGGCCCGCATTTTTTATCTTGTACATTGCGACCTATGGACATCTCCTGTTCTAAGTATTTCTGGTTATAAGTACTATCTTGTGGTTGTTGATGATTTTTCGCATTATTCGTGGACATTTCCTCTCCGTGCGAAGTCAGATACGTTTACCACGCTCCTTCACTTCTTTACTTGGGTGTCTACACAGTTCGGCCTCACCATCAAGGCCGTCCAGTGTGACAATGGTCGCGAGTTTGATAACTCCACCTCCCGAGCTTTCTTCCTCTCTCACGGTGTTCAGTTGCGCATGTCTTGCCCATACACCTCTTCGCAGAATGGCAAGGCAGAGCGGATGATTCGCACCACCAACGACATCGTGCGTACTCTTCTGTTTCAGGCCTCTCTTCCTGCTCGCTTCTGGGCTGAGGGCCTGCACACCTCCACCTACCTTCTGAACCGCCTCTCTTCCGCTGCCTGTCCCGCTCCCACACCTCACAACGCCCTCTTCGGTACCCCGCCTCGGTACGATCACCTCCGCGTGTTTGGGTATGCTTGTTACCCCAACACCGCTGCCACTTCCTCTCACAAGCTGGACCCTCGCTCTACGCTCTGTATCTTCCTCGGGTACTCCCCGGATCACAAGGGGTACCGGTGCTTTGACCTTACCTCCCGACGTGTTCTCATCTCGCGCCATGTGGTGTTCGATGAGTCCGTCTTTCCCTTTTCCAGCACTACCACCCCTCCGGTTCCTGACCCACACTCCCTGTTTCCCACTGACCCGGTGGCCCAGCCACCTTTTTCGTGGTCTCCTGCAGGTACCGCCTCGCCGCGCTCCGAGCCGGCTACCGGTCCCGGATCCCCAGCGGGTCCGGGCCCATCGTCCTCCGGCGCGGCCCCGTCCTCTCCGGTTGGTGCAGACCCGGGGCCTTCGTCCCCCGCTTCTGCCCCGGGGGGGTCGTGCCGGTCGCCGACGCCGGATCCCGTCCCGGCACCTGCCCCGGCACCTCCGTCGAGGTTCGCCGCGCCGGTACGGGTGTACCAGCGTAGGTCGCGGCCGCCGCCGCTCGCGGTCCCTTCTCCATCGGGGACACCGACACAACAGCCGCAGTCCCCGCCGGCTCGTGGTGCCCCGCCGGTCTACCACCCGTCGCTGCTTCATCGACACCCGCGGCATGTTCACCCGATGGTGACACGGCACGCGGCTGGCACACTGCCGCCTCGTGCCCTCGAGGCTTCGACCGGCGACGCGGTGGTCTCCCCGGTACCCTCTTCCGTCCGCGACGCCCTGTTGGACCCTCACTGGCGCCGCGCGATGGAAGAGGAGTACGCCGCGCTACTCGCCAACCAGACGTGGGAGTTGGTGCCCCGGCCACCAGGCTCCAACGTCGTCACCGGCAAGTGGATCTGGACCCACAAGCGTCGGGCCGACGGCTCTCTCGAGCGCTACAAGGCTCGATGGGTCCTCCGGGGTTTCACTCAGCGCCCTAGAGTCGACTACGATGAGACCTTTAGCCCGGTGGTCAAGTCGGCCACCGTCCGTACCGTGCTCTCGCTGGCGCTTGCTCGGTCTTGGCCCGTCCACCAGCTGGACGTCAAGAACGCCTTCCTCCACGGTCTTCTTACCGAGACGGTGTACTGCAGTCAGCCGGCGGGGTTCGTCGATTCCACCCGTCCTGACATGGTCTGCCGGCTCAACAGGTCCCTCTACGGCCTCAAACAGGCACCTCGGGCGTGGAACCACCGGTTTGCGGCTTTCTTGCTGACCCTGGGGTTCATGGTGGCCAAGTCTGATACGTCCCTGTTCGTCTACCACCGTGGAGCCGACACTGCCTACTTGCTGCTCTATGTTGATGACATTGTCCTCACCGCCTCCAGCGAGCCACTCCTCCGCCGGATCATCACCGCCCTCCAGCAGGAGTTCGCGATTAAGGATTTGGGTGAGCTCCACCACTTCCTCGGTGTCACTATTGAGCACCGTCCTGCCGGGCTCCTCCTTCACCAGCGGCAGTACACTCGGGACATCCTGGAGCGGGCTGGGATGACTGACTGCAACCCCTGCTCCACTCCGGTCGACACTCAGGGCAAGCTGTCTAAGGCTGAGGGCCACCGGTGGCCGATCCCACTGCGTACAGGAGTCTCGCCGGGGCCCTTCAGTACCTCACCTTCACCCGGCCGGACATCACCTATGCAGTTCAGCAGGTCTGTCTTCATATGCATGACCCCCGGGAGCCTCACCTCACGGCTCTCAAGCGCCTCCTCCGCTACCTCCGGGGCACGCTCAACTACGGCCTCCTCCTTCACCGGGCCTCCTCCACCGACTTCGTCGTCTACACCGACGCTGACTGGGCCGGGTACCCGGATACTCGCCGCTCCACCTCCGGCTACGCCGTCTTCCTGGGCGGCAACCTGGTGTCTTGGTCGTCCAAGCGCCAGCCGGTGGTCTCCCGGTCCAGCGCCGAGGCGGAGTACCGCGCCGTTGCTAACGGCGTGGCGGAGGCCGCCTGGCTCCGGCAGCTGCTTACTGAGTTGCACACTCCGCCCTCCCGGAGCATGCTGATCTACTGCGACAACGTCAATGCGGTCTACCTCTCCACCAACCCCATTCAGCACCAGCGGACGAAGCATGTGGAGATCGACCTCCACTTTGTCCGGGATCGGGTGGCCATGGCCGAGGTGCGGGTCCTTCATGTTCCGACGACCTCCCAGTTCGCGGACATCTTCACCAAAGGCCTCCCGTCCTCGACCTTCGCCGAGTTTCGCTCCAGCCTCAACATCACCGGTGGTTAGTTGCGTCTGTGGGGGGGTTGTGTGTGTTCTTTCTTGTTCAGCCTTGAACTCCGCTGCGCCGGTAGTTCAGACTGCGGGGGGGTGTTGGAGTATGTGTTTAGGCCCATGAGGCTAAGGCCCATGTGGCCCATGTATGGAACCTATATAGCTACCCTTCTAGGGTTAGCCCTAAGTAATGGAATCCAAAATCTCTAGCAGTACTCTATCCAATTTCAGCTGTGGATAGCTAAATATTCTACCAGATAAACTTAGAATTCCATTCAATTTCAGGTAGCATAAGCATACAATTAGTATGTGGCAATTATTCTTACAAGTTACAACATTAATGTACTAGATTTATCACACCCCTTTTTAAGCTAAGAGTGAAGAAATCCTTTTTATGAAACAAGACAACAAATATGAAGTTAGTATGCAAGTGCATCCAGGGTTTTACCTACACAGGAAGAAAACACCAGGTGGAGTAATTGAAAGCCACAATAAAGTGGAGAATAATAGAATAATGATTTTTCAGAAACATACGGCGTCACAATTCACAACGATAATTTAACTTAAGATATTACCCACCAAAGAGTCACTTGCAAATAGGCAAACGAGGATGCCTCACCTTAAGCTTTTTATTATTCTTTGTTTCAGTGTACATTTGGATTTCAATAGCATAGACTTCCAAAAGCTGTGTGCCTTTCTTTTGATCATCAGAACCATCTTCCCTTTGGCAAGATTTATGCAGCTCCTTCAATATCTGCCAGTAAGAATGTAATTTAATAATACAGTTTAATATTACAGGCAAACTTATTGCATCAAAGACTACAAAAGAAGTGATCCAAGGACCTTGCTCATGCGACCGTATTCGCCTATATCAAACCAAATCTTGCAAAGCTTCAAGTTTGTCTTGAACCATAACCTCTGCACAGCAAATAAAAAAGGTATAAAGAACCGTTCAGCACATAATTTTTTTTTCTCATATAAATTTTTTTTCTCATATAATGCAACAAATCTGACCTCATTTTTTGCTTCTTCAAGCGCTTTCAGTGTCGTCTGGTAGAACTCTTGCAGAAGAGTAAAGTTCTGACTAGCTGATCCAGAAACAAAATCCATTATGTTGTTTATACATTTCTCACTGTAGTTCCGGGTGACAGCAGATTTTATGTATGTTAACATCTCTCTATAGGCATCCATCATTTCTTTGTATTTCCCCAGCTTATAGTAAAGCTTGACAGTTTGTTTAAGAGCTTTAAATCCCCTATAAAGATAAAATTACAGAGTAACGCGTCAGAAGTGCAAAGGTAAAAAAAATTATGGTGTAATAATTAATAATACATTTGCCTTCACACAAAAAAAGTGGCTGGAAAAACAATTTTGAATCATAATATATAAGTATAAAGTACCCAGGTTAGAGGGATTGAATCTTTTAACTTCAATAGAAACTTAGAGCACAGTGCAACATGCAGTAATGTTCATGAAACACGTTTCGACAAAGATTTGTTCATAACCAGTATGGAACATGTTGAAACAGGGGAACCACAATCAAGCAGTTAATCAATAAACAATTAAGCAGATATTTTGCCAACCAAGCAAATCTAAAATACCTTCACTCATCAGGGTTTCACTGGAGCCTAAGAAACTTCAAGTTGGTTTCTAGTTTCTATGTTTCAGACTTCATTTCCTTTTCCACATTTTTTCTCCAATTGAACCAAGCCCGCTCCAAGTCAATTTAAACACGAGTTAAAAGCAGGCTTAATGCAATCCTGTCCTATCAGCTGATCCAGCCCAATTCCAGTACCACAGTTGTAAATAAATTTTACATTCTAACAGTAACATTTGCACAGCTAAGTACAGCAGCTCACATCATTTGAAGTACATATGTCCTTGAGATTTACATCATGAAAAATTGCAGACACTCAAATCATGAAGCACGATAGCATTCTGTAGCAATAAATATTAATTTGGCCCACAAGATTTATTTATATTAGAGATGTCCTGGTCAACTGCATTTGTGAACATGTACTTTTGTAAGGCTCATCTTAGATCCTGTACTTCAGGAAAAGGCCCAAAGTAAAAGAAATGAAGGCTAGTGAAAGATAGTTTGCATACATAAGTATCCAAACCATCTCAGTATGACAAGAATAGTTTACCACCTATATTAGATTGGGTTTTGGTTTACTCAATGTTCACCAAGATGATCGATACACTTCAGCATTTAAACTGTCCCAGGAACAGCAAAAACAAATGAGACAGAATAGAATGTTAAATAGAATGAATTCTGATACACTTACCATTCAGCCTTTTCAGGCTCCATACTGACTACTTGATCAAAACCAGCAAGTGCACCCTCTGGGTCTGTCTCGACCAAACCTGCAGAAAGATAGTAATAGCATTTACCATTTTGTATTCCTTTTATCCTTTAACCTCACAATTTATGAATACTTCAGTCTAATCACACATATCAAAGAATAACTACTGTTCCATGAACTAAAAGAGGAAGCACTAGCTGTAATAACTAACATTTGACTTCTAAAGAAAACAAGTCTGTTAGATGTTTTGAGGAAATGCTGATGTAGATTAAATTCATTAGTTACAAGAAACTGCAGATCGCAGAAAAATATGAATTTAGGGCTCTGACAGTCTGACTCCCACAATCTTCATATAATATATAAGTTATGACTAACAAACCTCTATATGACATGAAGAGCTATATAACACTTTACGTGAAAAAAGATCTCTAAGTAACAACAGAGATAAATTGTCAAGTAAATCTTGCATACAGAAGCAATTCGTGAGATTGGTGGCATGCCATTCGCATTGAAGCCCAGACAGTCACACATTAGTCCTTGAAGCAGAAAGGGTCAAAGGTCCAAGAACCATCCCATAAATTATTTACCTATGACTCATAATTTCTATTCTAGAATGTTCAATGTCCTAGATGAATTAACTTATAACAATTAAAAAAGACAAGCTTCCTCGCACACATGGTAGAATACTGTTTCAAATCAGATGCCAAAACAATGAGATGAAGGCATGAAGCATGTGACAGAACCTGACTCAGACTGAACTATCTAAAGCACTGAAAATTTAAGTTGGTGACTTCCTTACCTTTTTCATGCTTCAAAATATGCATGAAGCCATGCTATTGCTAATGTCTAAAATGTGGTCTGACTCTTAGAACTTACGAGCTGTTTGGTTGTATCTGTGGTAACGCCAATGCAAATGAAACAAAGCTACGGACGTTACCGGTGGGTGATAGATTTGAAACTAATTCCATTTACATTTGCGTTACTGTGGAAGGAACCAAACAGCACGTTAGAAGTGTTCTCCTAGGCAGCCGCCGAGCCTGGCTAGCCAATTTTTCCCACATAGGTGCTAGTCCAGCTGCCCGACTAAATGCCCATGGAGAGAATGCTTTTTTGGTAACAAACAAAAACACATGTCATGTACTTGGTGTAGCTGTGCAGTAGCTTTTTTTAGTTGTATATATAAAGTAAAATTCTGCATGAGCCAAATTTTAATTGTTAGCTACAGAGGAAACAGCACCATTAAAAGAGCACACGGGCTGCTTGCCTAGTTAGCACACAGTGGTAGTGCCTCCTTGTCGCAGTTGTGTACCACCATACAAAGAAAACTCGACCGAACAACAAACGGGTGAACACGACACACCCCCAGCATCCGCCCTTAATTAATTTGCCTTTATATCACCAACGGCAATTGTGACCCTACAATAAGGCTATAAGCATATCTTCAACCTCCTCATCTTTTAATCTTTTCTCACCAAAGAAAATAATTTTCCCCCACCAAAGGAATGAGGCATAGCTAAATTGGCAAGAGCAAAAAAAAGTGGTATCCATCCATTGGGGAATGCGGATGTGCAACAAAAAAATAGTGACTAGCATAGTTCCGTCGCGCTCGTTTCTGACTTTCTGAGAAATCACCCGACTCGCAAGTCGAAGGAGAAGAAGTTCCAACCTTTGGAGTTGTAATACTGGTTCTCGATGTCGACGTCCTGCTCCTCAGGCTCTTCGTCCGAGTACTCGAACCCGTAATCCTCCATGTCCGCATCTAATCATCATAACATCCACGATCAGGAAAAACTATCCGCAATACAACAAGGGATAGAGAATATAGGAAAACCTAAGCGCACGAATTGCAGGGGGGCGATTACCTGAGCCCATGGTGGCGGCGACGGGGGCAAGCAGGGGGGCGCGAGGCCTAGGGTTTGAGGGAGGTGAGGGGTTTGTGCCTTTGTTGCGCACTTGCGCCTCGCGAAGAACAGATGGGACGACACACGAGAGGGGACGGGAAGCCAGAACATTTTTACGTATAGGCCCCTGTAATAGAATCAGGCTCCACGGCCCACGCCACTCCGGTGTCCGAGGTTGGAACTTGGAAGCTTTTTTTTTTTCCTTTTCTTTCCTCACAACTATTTCGATTTTTATTCGGTTTCGATTCTAACCGAACTAACCGAATTATTGGAGAAGACCTCCAGACAATAATAAATATACTGTTGTTAGACAAATATATGCAACACTATATTAATTTTTAATAATAATAATTTATAAGAAAACAATAGTAATATAGTAACACAAATATATAGTAGGTCAAATATAAAATACCACACATAAACCAAACATACAAGTAAGTGAAGTATAGTTTATGTAATTCGGTTCTTTCAGTTAATTCGGTTATCCGAGAGTAGAAACTGAATTTTCTTCGGTTATTACGGTTCCTCAATATTAGGAACCGAATTTTTCGATTCCGGTTCTTTTGGTTTCTGTTCCAGTTATTTCGGTTCGATTTTCGGTTCTCGGTTAATTTTGTCGAGAGCTACCTTTTACTATCTTTTTATATATTTTAAATTTAACACGATTTACAATTATTTTTAATGTTTAATTTACAAAAATAATATTTTATTATAGAGATATGCCCATGCATTATACCGATATCACTATTTTTTTAATTGTATCTCACTAATCAGACGAGGACGCCTGAGCCTCTGAGGACTTCATATCAGACACAGACACGTAGATCTAGCCTTCGTATCAAAACGAGGTAGGACACAGATGCGCAAGCGGCAAGTACCTCCCGGCCTCATCGATCACCTCCTTCTAATCCACCGCAAGTGCCGAGCAAACACTATCCTGCATCCTTCACCAACATGTTGTTGCTCTCTCATCCTCTCGCATGTCACCTGTCACCACCCGTGGTTGTTGCCTTCCTAATCGATAATGATATACAGTCGTTCCGTCCGGACAGACCCGCTACACACGGAATGATTCGACCGCCCTCATCCGCTCCCGCTCCGTGCTCCCTCATCCTCATCCCCACTCTGCCGCTCACTCCTCCATCCCCACACCCTGGCTCACTGTCGCGACACGCTCGACGGACGCCGCACCCGCCCCGCTCGCCCATCGGCGCTCCCTCCCTTCCTCCCCTCCCCCCTCCGCGACCTCCAGCTCCCTAGTGACCCGGTTCCCACTCTCCCCACCAGACGACGGCGCCGGCTCCGACGAGGTAGGTTGGTCCTTTTCTAGAATTGAGCCCTTATCCTCCTCCTCTAGATCTGAGCCCTCCTCCTCCTCTTCTAGATCTAAGGGACGCAACGGTGGCTAAGGTTCCGACGAGCTTTGGGTCCTATTCCCTCCTCCCTCCGACGAATTCGAAGGTGATGGGGCCAAGGGCTGGAGCAGTCTACACCTCGAACCCATCCTTTTGCTGTTTGTATGTTTTTGCTGTTTTCTCCCGTGTTGCAATGAGTTTTTTGGATGTTACAACAGATGATTTTCGAATGTTGCAATGACATTTTTAGGTTGTTGCAACAGATGTTTTTCGAATGTTCCCATTTTCATGTTTTATGGTTGATTTTTGCGGTGTTGTAATACTACTGCTTGAAATGTTGCAGTACATAATTTTCGATGTTGCACTACATATTTTTTTCTACGTTGCAGTACATGTTTTTCAATGTCGCACTACATATTTTTTCGATGTTGTAGTATATAATTTTTTATGTTGCAGTACATTTTTTCGATGTTGCAGTACATGTTTTTCGATGTTGCACTACATATTTTTGCGATGTTACAGTATTTGTCTCCTGATGTTGTACTACATAGTTTTTTCATATGTTTTATAATGTTGCACTTAAAGTGTTTCGTGCTCTTTTGGGACAAGGGCACGGTGGAGAACGAGGTGTGTTGGGGAACGGGTATAGGGGCGCGGTGGGGAGCAGAGGACAGAAGCGGGTTCCGTTCTATTCCGCATGAAGGCGGATGGGTTTCGGAAGGGGAGCGGCGTCTAGGCACACTCACGTACCGAACGTCCGGCCGTTAGAATCGCCACTCGCTTATACCTTCCCTTTAGGCCCTCTGCGGTGTGTTCTAGGAGTAACCCTTGAAACAGAGGCAGAAGGATGGAGCACTACTCCGTACGCTGCAGGTACTGATGCCCAATGCTAAAAGGTGGGGAGCAGAGCAAGTTCAAGCTCCGGTTTCAACTTAATAAAATAAAATATATGTTTTTACATGAGGTAGAGAGAGAAAAGAGAGACACAGTACTGAGCCCCGGAGAGAAAAGGCTGAGCATGTTGGACACACAAGTGATGACATCCACTGCACCATGAAGTGATTCCCGTTATCATCCGTGGGACCCATTTATCTGAGTTCAGCCATCTCCGTTGTGGAGGGCCTTATTAGACTTAGCAGCAACAAAACCTTCTTTCCATGTCATAACTTAAAATTTTAAGCATAACACTAGTCTAGAGCTTGTCAAAGTTGAATTTCGGTTGGAGACGAAGAGTTCATTAAATTTGGTGTGTCTTGATTTTTTTCTTCACACATCGTCTATCCCTTTCCCTTTTTTCGCTCCAAATCCAGATATCTCTCATTGAGCTAAATTGAGAGCTCTCTCAAATTAGAAAATGCACTTTGATTGTTAGTGTTTTCTTTGTTGAAGGTACCGTATCATATAGAATTACAATATGAACTCACTAGCTAACAAAAGGAGTGCTGACTTCCTTTCCCCTATAGGCTCCGTTCGGTTACCCTGGAGCGGGCCTTTCCGTGCGAGAAACGGTGAGCGGGCCTTTCCGTGCGAGAAACGGTTCCGGTGTTATAGGAATTAGTGAAGAAACGGTCCGACCGGGAATCAATCCCATACAACCGAACAAGGCCTGATGGGGATGCTTGGCATACTCAATCTCAGGGTTTTCCTAGAATTACTCAGCCTAATTTAGTAATTTCTACAAACTTTTGGAACTAGTTCCATGAGCGCAACATTAAAGGTATTTCATTGAGCAACTTTTGCATTAGTTTAGACTAACACACATAAGCCTTAATCATTTTATTGTTATTTTACAAACATCAATCAGGCATAGATTTCAAGGCTAGAGCATTGTCTAACAGGGCCATATATATCTCGTATATATACCCAAAAGGTTGCAAGAAACGGTGGCTATAGCCTCAAAAGCAATATACAAGTGCCATTGGACGGACACACTTATATCATGTATATCAATTCAATTTTGTTACATTAAACATATGCATTTTAACCAGTTTTTACAAAAAAAAATATATGTGTGGTTTAACAACAATGCAAATGGTAGAGTTTCCGCATAAATCTCAGAGTATGATTATGATGAAAGTAGATAAGAGGGTAGACCGTGTTAGTATCGATAATCTTCTACCACGATTTTCTTACAAATGCTTACGGATAATTGTCTCTTAAGATGCATGACATTGCTAAAATAAAAGGAGATATGTAAATTCACATGGTACAGCCTCCAAACGCTGTTAAATGGTTTTCTAGTGTTACACAATCAACCAAATGTGCTGGATACATTCATCATGCTAGTTCGACATTCCATGGTTGCTAAGTAACTGCGCTGAGGCCATATGTGATACAGTTGATCATATGAAGGTATGTATGCTTTTGCTTCATTAGCAGTACAACAACTTCGGACGCTCCCTTCTGTTGGAAAACTGGAACGCTCGATTCTGATGCTATTGCTTCTGATGCAGTTCACTGTCACTTACATGGAGATGCCACACAACAAAAACTTGCCAAGCTTTATGTTGCCGAAGTCTCAGTATTTTACAGACGAACACAAGAAGATGCAGATCCTCTAACCATCCAGCGTTTTCACCACTCAAGGCCCCTTAGGGAGAAAGCACCAACTTGTCTTTCGGGGTGAATAATTCTTAGACAAATCTTTCTACAGAATCAGTAAACAAGCTGGGGCTCAAATTCAGCAAAATCAACTGAGCCAGACTCGATGGGGGGCATGAGGTATGCGGCAATGATCTCAGACACCAGAGCGGCAATGAGAGGAATCCTCTTCAGGTTCTTCACTAGGGGAATGTCGTCAGATTCTCCGATAGCAATGATCTTCTGGTTGATCACTACCATCCTGTCAAGCTTCCTCTTGAATTCAGGGTTCTCGACATCCAGAACAGCAGGGAAGATCCTCGCTGTTGTGCGGTTGGTCTGCACAGGTATGCACATTTTTACATTGTCAGTAGCAGCTTTAATTCACACCAACATTTCTAGAAGCAATTCACAGATTCTCCTAAACATCGATGAACTATAACAAGCTTCATGTGTATTCCTAATCTTTTGCAAGGACAATATTGCGATATTCAGCATTGTTCAGAAAAAAGTATGAAATATAGTAAACAGGTGGAAACGAAATGATAAACTCATTCATACCTCAATGATCACATGCATGTCAAATTCTTTGGTGTTCAGACCAATTCCCTCATAGAATGCAGTGCGTTGGCAGTCATTCAGGTACATGGTCACATACACCTGCAAAAAGGTCATGTAACACAACTATCAGGAGAGACAGCCTTTGGAGTTAATCGATCTATATAACAAAAGAAGAGCTCTAAATTACCGAGAGGCAGAAGAATCGTGACCAGAGCTTGGCCTTCCAGTCATTGAGGAACTGCGGCTGAGCCTTGAGCAGGGCAGAGAAGAAGTCACCGTGCCTGTTCTCGTCCTGGCACCAGTTCTCGAAGTACTTGAAGATGGGGTACACCTGGTACTCTGGGTTCGCCTTGAGGTGCCGGAAGATGGTGATGTACCTCCAGTACCCAATCTTCTCAGACAGGTAGGTGGCATAGAAGATGAACTTGGGCTTGAAGAAGGTGTACTTCCTAGCCTTGGTCAAGAACCCCAGGTCCAGTGCCAAGTTGAAGTCAGACAGCCCCTTGTTCAAGAACCTAGACAGCGCAAATCACAAGAAACTTTCAGCTGAATTTCTCCGTGCTCTCATCATTAGTCCTATAGCCTCAAATTGGACACCATAAGAACAGCATGCATGGCTGAATTCTTATGGACAGGTGCTGGAAGCAACCCCGAATGCATTGACCTACTACTACTGACTAGTACCTCATTGAAAATGAGTATTTTGTTTGCTCATGTAACCACTAACCAGGCTCGTTTCAATTATGTCTGCAAACTTGCAATGCATTTTTCATGAGGTAGCAGCACTGGCATAAGTTTTCATGAGACAGACAGACAATTACATTTCCTAATCCTAATCTTTATAACAAAAGATAAGAATGCATTTTTTGGCTACTAATTGCACGCATTATTGTGTAGGATGAATGAAAAGAGATAAGGTGCGTACCCAGCATGGCGCGCCTCGTCCCTGGACATGAGCGAGAAGATCTCCGCCACGACCGGGTTGGTTTTCTGCAGAGGAAAAGCAGGGCATCAGCACACGCCCACCAGGTGGTCGAGGAAGTGCACGAGACGAGACGAGGCAAGCAAAGAAAGAAGCAGGAAGGAACCTTGAGCCTGCGGCCGAGCTCCTTGTAGAGGAGGAATCCGGAGAACTCAGCGGTGCAGGAGCGCTCGAGGAACTCGACGAAGATCTGGCGGAGCGGGCCCTCCATCTTGTCGGCGGCGGCCTTGAACTCGGGGTTGCGCACGAAGTGGGTCTGGTTGTAGTCCGTCTTGAACTCCTGCAGCAGCGCGTCGAACTCCGCCTGGTTGAGCTGCTTGTTGATCTCGGCGTTGAAGAGGCGCTCCATCTCGTCGAAGTCGGTGGTGTAGAAGCGGGGCGTCAGCAGCGTCTCCTGGATCTCCGTCTTGCCCCGCTTCTTGGGGCCCGAGGACTTGGGCGGCGCGGCGGCCGCGGCGGAGGCGGACACGCGGAAGCGGACCACGGAGCGCCGCGGCGCGAGGGGCAGGCCGGCGGCGGCGAGGCCCCCGCGGTGGCGGTGCGTCGCGGCGGGGTTGAGGAGCGAGAGCTCCATGGCGGAGGAGGCCATTGGTGGCGACAGGCTGGGCGGTGGCGAGGACTGGGCAGCGGCGGGAGCGAGCTCTAGCTCAGGGAGGAAGCGTATATGCTCATGCTGCGGCCGCCGCGTGCTGACATGGCAGCGGAGATTGGGATTGCGAGCGGTGACAGATAAGGTGGCGATGAGGTGTAATCCGGCGCTTCTAATCGCCGCGCGCCATGTGTGAGTGTGAGGGAGCCCAATCTAGCCGCACCCCTCTCTCTGATTTTCCTTTTCTTTCTTTCTCACACGATCGCTGTGATTTCTTCTTTCTTTTTCTTATACGATGAAATGTTCTAAGCCACATATTTTGTAGGCGGGAACAAATGGTTGGTGCAGGTTCTTCTTGCTCTTATTCATGAAGCGCGCACAGCCCTTTATTTAAAAAAAATATCGAAGGTTCCCCAAAGACAGGACAAGGAGTGCAGGTCTTGAAATTTCTTTCATGAAGCTTGCAAGGCCTATGCCCATTTCAAGTTGGACAATTCTTTGCTCCTAAAGGTATGTTTGGATAAGATAGTGTTAGTTATTAGTAGGGATGAAAACGGTACGGATATTTTCCGACCGTATTCGAGACCAAATCCGTTTAGAGGGGTTTTAATCCGTTCATATCCGAGTTCGGATATTTAACATCCGATACCGTATTCATATCTGAATATTTGAATCACATATTTATGATGTCGATATCCAATCATATCATATCCGGCATTTTTGATACTATTCGTATTCGTATTCGAATCCGAATCCGGACATAAATATGAAAACAAATATGAAATCAGTGATATCCGTCCGTATCCGATCCGTTTTCATCCCTAGTTATTAGTTGAGACTAAAAATTAGTTTAAATTAGCAGAAGTTGATCAGCTAATTGACTAACAATTAGTTAGAGCCTTGGAGGTTTGGCTAAAAAATTAGAGCCTTGGAGGCTTATTGGCACACTTATTAGCGCTGCTATTTGGATAGGTTAGGACAAATTTTACCTAAGTTTTAGTTAGCTACCAATTAGCTCTGGATATCCAATAGGCCCAAACATTCTTAGGCGAAACTACTACATTTCAAGACAAATTCTAGAGTAGATGCCAGTATCGGTTGGATTTGGATACAAGGAGCACATTAGCTCTCCAATTTATTTTACGAGAAAAGAGTGCTTCAATTAATTAAGGAAAAACGGAACTACAGTCGGCAGGTTCCAGCAACTTACTTAGAGCATCTCGTAGTTCTCAAGAATAATAATTGGTAAATCAATGAATTTTCCAAGTGGCTAAAAAATATTGGGAGCATGTTTGTTGTGTTCCTCTAGCTGTTTTCAAAATCTCACTCCTAAAATATAGAAGTCAATTTTGTAACAGGAATCCCGTTATCCCGAACTATTTATGAATAATAACTCCAACCACTTTTATAATTTCTTTATCTCTTGTACATTTGCATTGGGATGTCAAAGTGTTAAGGGATAGTAGCTATGCGGATTGTCCACCGCACAATTAAAGCTATGATACACCATTTTGTTCCCCATGAAAATGACCTACCGACTTCATGTTAATGATATTAACACAATCATTTAGCGTAGATAATATCGCTTGGGAGGTAATGTAGTTTTTGCATGACATATTTTCATTGAACCTAGGAAATATACAATCAATTAGCAGATCAAGATCACTATCGTTTTCGATGTGCAATACACATATATCACGAGGAAGACATATTTCAACACCACCATTGGCCTCCACAGAGCCTCCACCGTGCGTAGCAGGTATTCTGCAAACCATAGGTCGCTCTTTGCCCTCATGTTGCGCACCAGTTTCAAGTGTTGTATGGAATTCCAAAGTTATGACATCCTTAGCGAGGCACCGATTATCTAAGCCCTCGACCCCCTTTGAACAACAAGGAGAATCTGCATAAAACCTCCATTGAAGACCATATTCTTCCCACCATATGGAAGCAAAGGTCAGTCCTAAAGACCATAGTTGCCTCTTGGTCATGGTCGCCTCATCCCAAATATTGAGAGATGTATCAATGTAGTTTGATGGTACCACTCTTGTTTTACGAAGCTAAAAAAAGTGCCATCATCGATGGCAAGGGGAACCTTGAAGCACGACTACACAGTTCTGCCACCAGGCATTATTGAGGCTACAAAACTAGATGTAGATGATGTTAGAACAATCTTGTTCTTGCTGCATATAGTCGCGAGCAGAGATAAGTCTTCCAGGTGCCTCTAGGCCCATCCACAAAGAATAAACCCCCATGTTCGATATTAACAACAGACATAGTCTCATCATAGGTAGCCTGCTCCTCCTTAAGGGTGTTCAATAAAGCCATGTCATTAGCATTAGCCTCAATTGATAGGTCGAGATGGCGGACTAGAGGGGGGCTGAATAGTCATTTCTAAAACTAATTGCATTGGCTAACCGAAACAAATGCAGAATTAAAACTTATTCGGTCTAGCCAAGACTATACCCCTCAATCTAAGTTCACAAGCACCTTACAAAGAGATCGTAATTGAGCAACTAAGGTGCTGGGCTAGGTAGAGCTCACCTAAACAATTCTAGTTTGCAAGGTCACACAAACCTATGCAACTAGTACTTAAGTAACCGGGTAGCTCCTACACATGGTAGTATGCAAAGCGCACAAAGCCTAAACTCACTAGCACTACTCAATAGCAAGGCTACTCAAGCCAAACTAGAGAGCCCAAATGTAACGCCCAGAGTCCAAACGGCTCAGATTCACTCTGCACGCTGAATGAATCACACCTACCACCATCCCACTTACGCTTTCGTCCTCGCTTCGCGTAAAAGGATTAACCCGGGAATGGTGAGATGGACTCTAGAAGCCTTATATGTTGGTCTATCCCACTCTAAACAACCAAGGTGGGACTAAACTCTCCACAATATCTCATAACATTCACATGGGCCACTATGGGCCAAATTCCAAATTGAACCGGGTGTGACATACACCCCCCCTCAAAGAACCCAACGTCCTCGTCGGCCCAACATACCCACAATCAGGCAAACGATAACCAGGAACGTTCCCTCTTAGCACACACGACCGTGCGCCCAGTGCCAGCACATGTGCCACGCCGTGCACTCCACAGAGCCTACACGTGCAATGAACCCCATGTCCAGCCCCTGGCCCGCACGCGCCCGTGGTCGCGAAGGTCGGCTCTGATACCATTTTTAACGCCCCAGAGTCCAAACGGCTCAGATCCACTCTGCACGCTGAATGAACCACACCTACCACCATCCCACTTACGCTTTCGTCCTCGCTTCGCGTAAAAGGATTAACCCGGGGAATGGTGAGATGGACTCTAGAAGCCTTATATGTTGGTCTATCCCACTCTAAACAACCAAGGTGGGACTAAACTCTCCACAATATCTCATAACATTCACATGGGCCACTATGGGCCAAATTCCAAATTGGGCTAGGTGTGACACCAAATTACTTAGATACACAAACTAAGTAATATAACTAGCAAGGCTACACAAGCCAAGTAGTTACTCAAGGGAGCTATTTCTATGCTACACAAACAAACTAGCTATAGAAGAGCGACAACACACAAGCACAATTTATGAACAAGTAAATACAAGATTGTGTATGGAGATCGCAAATCAATGGGAAGATGATGACACGGTGATTTATATACCGAGGTTCGGTGATTTGCCAACCACTTAATCCCTGTGAGACAAGCTCAAGGTGGCCGCCGGTCCTCTTGCTAGTGGTGACCCTCAAAATCACACTCTCCCACGTGGAGTGCTCACCACGAGCTCTAGCACTCTACCAGAACGGACCACTTGACGCTCTTCACGTCTCACTAAACTAGAGTTGCTCTTCGTGTCTCCTGCGAGACGAGCACAACAACCCTCACAAAAGCACTTCCACTACAAGAAACCTGTTAATCCATGATGAAAAATTTTCGTTACGGATCAACAAAAAATGTCACTATGCAACATCTAGGATAGTTTCAGATATCGTCATGGATTAACTCCCGTGATAGTTTACCGAAAAACCTTAGGGTTAAGGAAATCGGTGACGGTCTTAAACCATCACGGTAGAGCCTAAGGCCTAGTTAGCCTAGCCCAAGCCCATTTCCTATAACGAAAAATAACCGTCACAGATGAATTGCCACATCATCATGGATGCTTACATGGCTGCTTACGTGGATGATGACATGGATGATACATGGGTGATGACATCACCATCCCAGCCCATTATTAACAGCCCAACATCAAAGATGGCCATTTTTAGCCTGTTTTCAGCCCATTTTCAATCTATTTTAGCCTATTTGCAATCCATTTCAACCCATTTACTTTTAATTTTTAGCCTATTTATTTTCAACCCATTAGCCTATTTTCAACCAATTTATATTTAATCTCTGAAGCACCACATAAGCTTCTTGTGGGGCTTCACGATGGAGACCACACCACCAAGCCGTTTAGGAGGTGGCTGAAAGGTCCTAAATTGATAGAGGGGGGTGAATAGCCTATAAAATTTTTATACAAACTCACTAGAGCAAATGGTCAGTACACTAAATGGCGTAAAACAATTTTACTCTAGCTCTACAAGGGTTGCAAGCCACCTATACCAACAATTCTAGTTGTTATGATCTTCTAAGCACACACAAGGCTAAGTCACTACTCTCTAAGTTAATGAGCTCTCAAAGACTAACGTCACTAAAGAGCTTGACTAGGCAAGAATGTAAACAAGTAAATACAAGAGAGTGTGTAGGGTGATTATACCGCCGTGGCAAGGGAGATGAACCAATCACAATATGAATGCCAAACCAATCATCGGGAGAATTCCAATCATAATTGACACAAGATTTTTTTATCTCAAGGTTCACGTGCTTGCTGGCACGCTAGTCCCCGTTGTGTCGACCAACACTTGGTGGTTTGGTAGCTCATAGGTATCACACACCTAGCCCAACACTTGGGCGCCGCAAGAACCTACCCACAGGTGAGGTAATTCAATGACACGAGCAATCCACTAGAGTTATCTTTCGGCGCTCCACTGGGGAAGGTACAAGACCCCTCACAATCACCAAGAGATGGCCACGAACAATCATCAACTCGTGCCAATGCTTCTCCACTACTCTAGAGTAACAAGAAATCCGCAGCCACAGCGATCCCCAAGTGCCACTAGATTCAATCACTCAAGCAAATACATTAGGAATCACTCCCAATCTCACTATGATGATGAATCAAAGACGAAGATGAATGGGAGTGATTTGCTTAGGCTCACAAGGATGTCAAGTATGTCAAAGTGCCAAGAGAGTGAGCCCCAAGCTGGCCATGCTCTATTTATAGACCCCCTCAGACAAATAGGGCCGTTGCTCTGCATAGACCTGACCAGACTCGCTTGATCGAACGCACCCCAGCATCCGGTTGGCTGCGTCCGGTTCACGGATGGCGTCCACGTGGCACCCCTTTGAACTGCAGCTGCACAACTCCAACGGTCAACTGACAACACTCCCCTTGGTTAAGTTCAGACTGGACTCGCCGAAGAAATGACTGGACTCACAAGCCCAAGCGTCCGGTCAACTCCAGTAAGGCACCAGAGAGGTTTTTCTCTGACCGGACGCGTCCGGTCAATGATGACCTGACGTGCCCAACATTCGGTCATCTCCTCCTCTGCACTGCGCGCTTCTCAGCTTCCTAACTAGACTCATGAACAGTGTTCACCCAGCGTCCGGTCACACCACACCTCCTAGGTCCGATCACGAGACCGGGCAGCGCCCTCTCTAGACAGCAAGACCGGACGCCACGCCTGAGTCCGGTCCCTGCGTCCGGTCAAGCCACAGGGGCTGACCAAGACCTAGGGTTTGCCACCAGACGCGTCTGGTCACGCCGAGACCAGCGTCCGGTCAAGCACCCTAGCCTCCTTTTCTTTTTTATCTCCTTAAAC
This sequence comes from Saccharum spontaneum, assembly GCA_022457205.1. Lineage (NCBI taxonomy): Eukaryota > Viridiplantae > Streptophyta > Magnoliopsida > Poales > Poaceae > Saccharum > Saccharum spontaneum. The sequence goes on from CM039587.1 coordinate 19,665,057, forward strand.
ACTTCACCCTTGCTTCCATGTGCCAACACCAAAGTGTCTCACCACTTGTGCACGTGTGTTAGCATTTTTCAAGGATTAATTGTTAGCACACTAGGTCCCTAATGCATATCAAGAATCATGTCACCTAGTGGCACTCGATAACTGCTTACCCAAAGATTTCCCATCTTTATAGTACGGCTATCGATCCTAAACACACTCACACCCTCTAGGTGTCTTTAGTGCCAAAACAAAAACCTATTTGATACCTTTGCCTTGATCAATACTTGGTTTTTGTTTTTCTCTTTCTTCTTTTCCATGTTAGAGCACTTGATCATCTCTTTTGGTCACCACCATCACCATGACCATCATCTAGCTCCACCACTTGGTATGTACAACCCTATCTCAATCACAACACTTAATGACAAGGGTTAGTACACTAGGTTTCATCAATTATCCAAAACCAAACTAGGGCTTTCAGTGGCAACCTCCAAGAGTAACATGCACCACCGGCATGCAACTTGATCACCTACCGTCAACACTTGCAATCTCACACAACAATGCACTAGTGATCGCTCTCTCACTATCAAATGCAAACTCAACAAGCACAAGTGAGATAGAGGGCCAAAGTCAATCACAACCAAGTACTCATATATTTGTGCTCCGGATGTCCAAACACACATATAATACCAAATTGCATAATATCAAGGTAAAGTACTTTATTACATCAACAATTCATTACATTACATTATTGTCACATAGTCTTGCTCAACAACAATATAAAACAAAAGCGATAAACTAGCCCATGCTGCCACAGGGACTTTGACTGGTGGACATCAACTTAGAAGTCCTTGACATCTTTAGGAAACTCCTCATAGCCAGCATCTGTTACATATCCGGGATTTTCATTGAATAGCCAGCACCATGCTTAACAAGTATAACAAAGGGGTCTATGAGGCTCCAAGGCTTGACATGGTTTGACTGTGGTTAGCAATTTTAGTTGGTCATATTTTATTAAACCTGAGTCACTACCACCTCTCCCAAGGAAGTGCGGCAGGGTTTCACTACGTAACCCTTCACTAGTCGCTCTAACAAGTCGTAGCAGCTAAGATTTCAGCCGTGTAGCCATATGGAACCATCCTCCAGGAGTGGCACACATGATCGTGGCTAGGGATGAAAACGGATCGGATACGAACGGATATCACTGATATCGTATTTGTTTTCATATTTATGTCCGGATTCGGAATCGAATACGGATAGTATAAAAAATACCGGATATGATATAATTGGATATCGACATCATAAATATGTGATTTAAATATTCGGATACGAATACGGTATCGGATGTTAAATATCCGGACTCGGATACAGACGGATTAAAACCCCTCTAAACGGATTCGGTCTCGAATACGGTCGAAAAATATCTGTACCGTTTTTATCCCTGATCGTGGCATAGCACACACCCTGGTAAGAAAGGAGACATACCGACTAGTGCCCCCGTCTTGCCCTTACGGTAAGCTACAGATGAGATAGAACAATCTAGTTACCAAGTTAAAGTCAGAGCCATTTGACACTCAGGGTTGTACGGAACCTCCTAGGTGGCCGCTTCAGGATTCAGTCCTTATGGAGAGGAATCTAGAGTACTCAAGACCCAGTACTCTAGCCCCCTGAGCCATGTTGCTAAAAAGCATAGCTTTAACATATTGCATATACCGTTAATCAAGTTTATTATGTATTTTGGTTATACATAGCAGCAACTAACCAAACATGCATACCAACCTATATGTGGAAGGTGAACATCTCGTGGTTACAGTAACATCTAATATGCAACCACTATTTCAGTGTTGTCCAATTGCAGTAGCAAGGATACGTGCTGCTGATGTGTCAGCAACTCTGATGGAAACTGGAATTCTTCAAATTACAATTGTGAGATGTTCTTGCCATTTGCTTGCTCTGGTAGCACTTATGAATGGGCAAACTGATTCTACAGTCACATATTATTATATGTACACTTGCTGGGACTGCAACTCACTCTCACTCCTTGTATATGGCAAGTATTTGGTACCTGCTTCGTTGGTTCAGGATGGAAATCAACAGTCATGCTATAGAATTTGCAGAGATGCTTGCATCTCAGCGTTAGCACTGAGTCTTCACAAACTGGGCATCGAAAAGCTAACTAAAGACTACATGCAGCAGTGGGTGGCCTCAAATATGAAAATCGGAACCTGGACTCACATTATGCAGATTACAGTTCAAAACGAGCCCCAACTGCTTGGTTTCAGTAATGGTGGTTGGTGGAGTTGATGGTACAATATATGCACGTCCTCAAATATGTTTCTATTTTTTTTGTGCGTGATCTTCGTTCGGTTTTTTTTTGCGTGATTTTGAGCGATTTAGAGGGAGAAGACCGGAACGGGTATTTAGGGGGAACGAGATCCTCCGCTCGCTACGGACCCTCTTGCTGCCTCTCCCGCTCTAGCCCAATATAGGTGCGACGCGGCCCAATCCAACCCAAGCGACGAGAAACAAAGAACGAGGAGGCTCTCCGCTCTCAACAGTCGCGGTTCGCCGGTTCCTTCGCCGCCGTCGGCGCCTCGGCGGCTCGTTGGATCTCCGCTCGCCGCTAGTACTTCGCCGTCTCCCTCGGCACCGGAGCGAGCGAGCAGATGCCCTAGCAAGCGCGCTCTGCCTCCATCCTCCTCATCCCTCATCCCCGCGTCTTCCCCAGCGAGCAGATGCCCTAGCAAGCGCTCTCTGCCCTATCGTCAAGGATCGAGCTCTACGCCGACGACAGCGGCTTCATGGCTTTCGGCATGATCAGAGTGGAAGGGGAACCCTTCCCGCCAAGCCCACAACACCACAGGACGACGGCCACTGCACACAACCTTGTGGAGGAGGGAAGAGGGGCTGCGTGAGAAGCCTAGCTTCAGAGTTTCAGAGTAGAGTGCTCAGTTAGTGTAAATTGATGTGTGGATTGAGGTTGTGGCTCCATTGAGTATAATGATTGAATATCTATCAATTTTTGAGTTTGATTGTTGCATCAATTCAAGAATCAAGACTTCACTGTTTATGATTATTGTGTCAATTTGTGAGCTCTCAATGGCAAAAGAGATACTTCAAATACATACTAACAGATCGTCAGTTTGATATGTGCAGATGGGGATACATTTCCCTGTCCCTTGCGAGCTCTCAATTTGAGTCATATATGATCGTGTCAATTTGTGAGCTCTCAATAGCATTCACACATACTTGCAAAAGACTAAACATCAAGAGTGCTCTCAATTTGAGCCATATGTTTGATATACAAAACTGAGCATTCAGGTGGCAAAAGACTTCCAACAGGCAAAAGGCACTCAAATGGCATATCAGAGAATTTTTGCTTCATACAGAATTGCATCTGCATACAAAGCACTCCATTCTCCCAGGATGCTCCTTTGCTTGCAAAATGGCAAAAGTGCTACAAATGGTCATCAGTCTCTAAAACATCTCTAGGTCACAAGCTCTAAAGTCCATTTTTATAGACGGCTGGATTTAGAATCGGCTCTAAAGATCGGGGTATTTTAGAGGTGGCTGAAATACTGGCCGCCTTTAAAAATGGATTTGTAGAGGTGAATAATTTTGAAAACCATTTTTAGATACGGATTTTGATTGAGCCACCTTGAAAAAAAGACCTCCGTTGCTAAAAATAGTTTTTGTAGTAGTGTTTCTCCAACAATATCGTTACCATAAATGAATGCTGATTATAGATCTCTTGTGGTGGGTGCTCATGTGTGTGTTTACCGTGTTTCACGGAGAGAGAGAACATTTTTACCCCAACTTAATAATCTCATGCATATCACTAAAAGACCCGTTCTTTCCAAATGAGATAGTGATGTTTATTATCGATAAGGACACGCATGAACAACAATTGTCTGATGTCGGTCGAGGTGTACAACATTGCAAAAATTCACAATGATAAAATCAATGTGGTTTATTTGGGTCGTGCGTTAACATGAAACAAATTTATCACAAGCAACTAGTTCTTGTGGAGATTCCAAAAACCATCATGGTAGAATCGTGACTAAAAAGATAGTTATTCCAACATAATGTCGTGCAGGACAATGCCGTATTTGTCCGGGAACAACACGGTTCAGAGCACAAACCAAACTATTGAAATATTTATTTTCACCATGATGACAAGGAATCAGCGGCGGTGGACCTTTCAGCCAGTACAGGACGAAGGCGAAGCTGTCAGCGTATCGAGGCCCAAATCCCAGCGCCTGAAAGCACGGGATGACCCCAAAGGAGGCTTTGGAGCCGCTTGCTTCCTATTTAGACAATGATCATTTGATTCCTCCACCTATCTCTTTCTCTCGCCCTTTTCTTTTTCAGTGTGGCCATCAGCGTGTGACAAGGACTCCTAACTGGAACCTTGCGTCCATATCCCTCTCAAAGTACCTTTGCAGATGCTGGCGAGTGGTATTCTTTTTTTTTTTGCTTGTGTATATTGCCATTTTAATGTTCTTTTGTGAGGCCATTTCAGGTTCTTGGTGAAACTGCTGGTTTTGTACCCTTTTGTCTCTTGTAACTAGTAACTTACCACCAGGTGCTATCACTACTAGTAGAATAAGCTTCCTTTCCTCTGAGGGAAGGACATGTAAATGTGTACTTTGACAGTTCTATATTTTTGTACACTTCATGAGAAGCGCAGTGGCAGTGGCATTTCCTCTTCATTTCTTTGATAGCTAATAAGAGTTATAAATGGTGCACAATATGTTTTATCCACATGGAATGTGTATGGTATGGTATGCTTGGTTTAGAAACTTATCAATGTGGGTGAAGAGTGATACATCAAACAAAGAGCACCATTAGCATTAACAGAATATTAAGAATAATCTTTCAGAAAATAAAATTGAAAAAAAATACCAAGGAGAGCTTCTTCCGGAAGATGAAACAAACCTGTACTTTTCTTTCTTCTCCTAAAAGCATATGAGTTTCTCCTTAGAGCATCTCTAAGAGTACCCAAAACAACCTCTCAATCTAGAAATTTTGGCAAGACTAAAAAAACTCATCTCCAACAACTCCTAAACTCACCTCCTAATCTTTTGGCACTTGGAAAAAACCACCCTCGTGCGCGTAAAGTTATGTGGGCGTATCGTTGTGCCAATCTGGAGGTGGAAGGACATGGGCAAGAAAAAAGTAGGATAGGGTTCGTGATGCAAATATACAAGAGAAATAAAATATAAAAGTAATTAGTGTGATTTAGAAATAGTTTAGGATTCCTGATGTGAAAATTACCTTCAATCTTTTAGGCGCGAGATTTTAGAAACTGTTGGAGTTGTAGCTTTTTTTGTCTCTCAATATATTTTGCAAAGGTTGAAAAACATGTTTTGGGGGAATATTTTTTTTAGATACCGTTGGAGATGCTATTAAAAAGAAAGACAAGTGTGCCTTTCCTTTCAAAACCAATTCAAGATAAATTCATTTTGACGCACACTTGTTTTCTCATGGAAGGATATATTTACTTCAAGTTCAATAATTTTTACTATTTTACAATTCATTATGTAGGTGCAGTGTCATAATAAGCACTGTCTTACAAATGTATCCTGTGATGCTAAGGCCATGTTTGGTCGTACAGTTTATCTGGGAAGTGCTCCCCAGATAAGCTGCACAAATAGAGTAAAAGTGGCGGTCAAAAAAAGCTGGCCTGATCTGGTTTTTGCTTTCTAGTACAAATGAGAGCAGGGGAATAAGCACGGATGAAATGAGTTGAAAAAGCGTACCGCTTGGCTAATGGTTTCAGCATATTTTGACCATAAGCAGCTTATAAGTTGTACCGAACAGGCCCTAATTACTATGAGATTACAATGAGCCCATCTTACAAACAAAGACTAAGAGGTAGCATTTGGTTCCGGAAATGAGATGGGATGGTCCTCTTTTCGGTGTTGTTTGGTTGAGAATTAAGAGGGATAGAGATATCCCTACAGGGAATATCTGCTTGATATTTGAGGCTGCCCCATCCCTAGAAAATCAGCAGACACGCTCGTCCCACTTCGACGTCATGAAGGGTGCGTCTCTTTGTGCAGGGCCGAACTGCTGAGCATGGGGCCACGAGAGAGGAGATGGTTAGGGAGGGAGCATAGATGGTGGAGCGTCAGCGGCTTGCACAACTAGCTATGGGTCCAAGCGGTCGAGTGGGCGATGCCGGGGCGGGAGCGAGGGAGGAGCAGAGATGACTGGGCAAGGGCGGAGCATGGGGGCACGACAGAGGAGATGGTTGGGGAGGGAGTAGAGATGCTAGAGGGGCGGTGGCTTACGTGGCTGGGTGCGGCTCGAAGTAGCTTGGCAGGATAGTAGGGCGGGAGTTGAGCATAGGGGCATGGGGGAGGATATGGCCCTGGAGGGAGCGACGGTCATGGTACCGAGCGGGGCCATGGGTGGACAATGGTGAAGGCCATCCATGGATGAACCTAGGCTCGATGGACGAAGGTGAATTTCATCAATGGGTAGCTGTCATCAGCTCCTGGTGGCGATTGCCAACCGAGCGCCCTCGGTTTGGCGGCGACCATCAACGGCAAGCCACCCTCGGCTCGAGCGACAACATTTGGGCCAGTCACCTACATCCTCTATGTTATCTTCACTATATATGTTGTATGTGACTGACATCTAGGTCCCACATGACTGATATCTAGGGCCCATGAATGGTGGTTAATGGACTGGAAAAACGGTGCTCATTCCTTTTCCTATTGCCCCTCGTACCAAACGTAAAATAGGGACACCCATGTCCCTTTAATAAAACTAAGATATAAAACCATCACATCCCAGAAAACTAGAACGAACCCATCCATAACCTAATAAAATGTTTCCATGCTACAAAAATGTATATGGTATACTTGGTTCAATGGCAAAGCTAGAACTTAAGATTAGGTGGGAGGGGACAAATGTCAATATGAGGGCCATTTACTCTTTAACTACATCGCAAATTAGGTAGGTCATTAAGGGGTCTAATGAACAAATAACAAATTTAGGGGGTGAGACCAAGGCCCCTCTGAATTGGTTTAGAGCAACTCAAGAGACTCTTTATATCCTTCCGTATTAATAAGAATAGAGATTTTAGTGAAAATACCTTTCAACAATTTTGATGTGATCTCCAAATAATGCCATCCTCTATTTTGATTTCTCACTAGCCAAAAACGAAGAGTAGAACTGACTTTCTAGAGTGCGTGCGAGGTATAGAGAAGTTACTGTAAGGTGGAAAGATACAAATAGCGATTTTTATTTAAATATCTCTCCAAATAAGAAATTAGAGAGCGAGAAGAAAAACTGCTCTTAGAGTGATTTATCTTGAAACAAAGAACACCGTGCATATGTCCTTTTATGAATATAAAGCCTTGAAAGAATAATCTTTTAGGAAACTAAATTCAAAGCAATAAAGCCAAGGAGCTTTCTTGAGGGAAATGGAAGGAGATTGTACTGTCTTTATGCTCTTATAAAAGTATGATTTTTTTTCCAAAAGCAAAGAAAACTATACCTGTCTTTTGAGATAGAAATCAAGATAAAAATAATTTTGACGGCTACCTTTGCACCTAAACCTAGCTGCAAAACCATTACTAACCACTAGTATATATATCCCTATACATAATAGAAGTCTTAGGCCTTATTCGGTTATTCATCAATCCATGGGGTTAGAGGGGGTTCTGAGGGATTGAGGGATTTTGACTTGCTAGAGATTTAAGCACTCTCAATCTCCTCCGACTCCGTTGGATTGATTTGCAACCGATCAAGACCTTACGGGAAAGGCCTATTTGGAACGGAAGATGGGTAAAACAAACAAAGAATTGGGAAAATAAAGAAAAATGACATGACATGGCCTTTGGAACATAGGAATTCATAACCCAAAAATGGTAGAACCAAAAACTTTTAAAGAGCATATAAATATGGTTTCTTTTGAGACAAAAATCAAGATAAAAATCATTTGACAACTACATTTGCACCTATAAACGATTACTAACCACCAGTATATATTCCTACACGTGCTAGGTGCCCTGGAACCAAAGAATCTGTAAAAAACAGAGAATTGGGAAAATAATAAAGAAAAAAACAGGATGACACGGCCTTTGGAATATAGGAATCCATAACCTAGGAATCCCTACACCCACGAGTAAGGCTGGACGAAAAACTCGAAGCTCGTTAGCTCGCTCGGCTCGAGGCTGGCTCGGCTCAGCTCGGCTCGGCTCGTTACGATAACGAGCCGAGCCGAGTCAGGATTTTAGCTCGTTAGCTATAACGAGCCAACTCGAGCTGGCTCGTGAGCCGCTCGCGAGCCAAACGAGCCGTAGTTTTAGGGAAAAAGTCATCATAACTTATATTAGTTTTGTATTACTTCATGCCTTGCACTTCACAAATGGATGATATGCTAGCTTATATAAATATTTTATTCGATTTAAGGTTATTGAATATATTATTTTTATATTATTAATATTTTTAAGCTTTAGATAAATGCAAATATTATATTTTATGTATTTTTTATACCTGGCTCGCGAGCCTAACGAGCCAGCTCGAGCTCATAACGAGCCGAACCGAGCTGGCTTTCTGGCTCGTTAAGATAACGAGCCGAGCCGAGCTGGCTCGTTATCCTAACGAGCCAGAACGAGCCGAGCCGAGCCAAGCCGAGCCAGCTCGGCTCGTTATCCAGCCTTACCCACGAGGAACCTTATGAATAATAGGGCCTGTTTGAAACGAATGAATCACAAATGTAGCAAATAGAAAAAATGCAGTTATAAAACAAAGAATTAGAAAAATAAAGGAAAACAACATGACCTGGCTGTCACCTGGAATCCTAGACCAAAAACATTTAAAGAGAATTACATTTAAAATAGTTTATTTGAGAGATTTATTAATGTTTATTATTACCAATGGTTCTTTAATCCTGTAGGTCTATTATTACACGTGGGACGATGCCTTTATCCATGAACTCATTAGGGCAGTCCCAATGAAAGAAACTAGTAGTTTCTATAACATAGGATACCGCATAAAAAAAGTACTGCTTTCCAACCCATAGTTTCTATGAGTAATAATTATTTTCTCTTTCTCCTTCCAACTCTATCTTCTTTCTCCAATGGGAGTGCGACACGAGCTCCCAAGAAACTGGTGGTTTCTCCCCAATGATGATTTCATGGTTTCTTGGTGCATTGGGTCAAGAGTAGACCTGATTTCTTCATGAAGAAACCATTTCTATGATTTTTGCTCTCTTTCTTCATTAATTACGTTGCCATATCAGCATTTTGCTTACGTGGCAAGTCATTTAATGAGGATAGAAACCATCATCAATGCACCGTTGGGACTGCCCTTATAGCTACAATTCGTGGTAACCTTATCTTCTCTCTCAACGGCCCGAGCACACCGTGTCGTTCTAGCGTTCTCATCCTCCATCCGCTTGCTCCTGCTCTCTAAGTCAGAGCAGTGGATATGGTGGCGCAAGCAGCGAGCTAGGGAGGCCAGGTAGCAGATTAGTGTCGGCGTTAACCGGCTGCTCGTGAGCGCGGCGGCCTCCTCCCTAGAGGTCAGTGCGCTGGCTGCGGTGGAAGCTGGGAGGCTGTGCCGACGACACTACGCCACACGCGGACCAGACACCGGCGATGACCACTCTGGCGACGGCGGCCACGGCGGCATGGACAAGGGAGGAGGACAAGGCGTTCGAGAACGCGGTGGCGGCCGCCGCGGCGCCGCCGGCGGACGGGCCGCCTGACGATGGCTGGTTCACGGAGCTCGTGGCGAGCGTGCCGGCGCGGACGGCGGAGGAGGTGCGGCGGCACTACGAGGCGCTGGTGGAGGACGTGGCCGCCATCGAGGCCGGCCGCATCCCGCTCCCGCGCTACGCAGGGGAGGAGTCGTCCGCCGCGACGCCCGAGGGCTCCGGAGCCGCCGCCTCCGCGCCCAAGGACGGAGGAGGAGGAGGGGGCAGCGGGCACCGACGCGAAGAACGGAAGAGCGGCGGCGGCGGCGGCGTTGACGCGGGGAAGAGTTGCTCTAAGGCTGAGCAGGAGCGGCGCAAGGGCGTCCCGTGGACGGAAGAGGAGCACAGGTTCGTAGCAAAAATCTCCACGTGTTCTTGCCATCAAAAGCTTGCATCTTTCAGGCTAATAATATTGATGATGTTGTTGTGGTCGTGGCATCAACCACGGGATTCATGGTGGGTGCAGATTGTTCTTGCTGGGTCTGGACAAGTTCGGCAAGGGCGACTGGCGGAGCATCTCGCGCAACTTCGTCATCTCACGGACGCCGACGCAGGTGGCGAGCCACGCACAGAAGTACTTCATCCGCCTCAACTCCATGAACCGCGACCGGCGCCGCTCCAGCATCCACGACATCACCAGCGTGACCGCCGGCGATGTCGCCGCGGCCGGCGCACCCATCACGGGCGGGCCAGCCGCCGCGGGGGCGATGCCGATGGGGCCTGCGGGCATGAAGCACCACCACCCGGCTCCGCCGATGGGCATGTACGGGCACGCGCCCATGGGCCACCCAGTCGCGGGGCACATGGTGGCGCCGGCGGCCGTGGGCACGCCCGTCATGTTCCCGCCCGGTCATCACTCGCCCTATGTCGTGCCAGTGGGATACCCGGCGCCACCGGCCAAGATGCACCAATGATCGATCGTCTACGGGCGGCATTTGCACATCTGCAGAGCTGCATTTCGTTGCTTGTTCTTTCTTGATTTCGTTCATCTTTGTGTAGCCAAAGCCATCTATATATCCATCCTTTCCTGATCTTCCGGCCCTTTGATTTAACATAGATGATTTGAGTGAGTGCAGGGCAGGCAGGCGATGAGGTGAATAATGGGTATCTGCTGACTGTTGCAATAGCGCTACTTATTGTAATCACACTTAGGGAGGCTCAAGGAATGTGTAATTAGTAGCAGCCTTCCAGGGTGCAAATGTTGCAATTGCAACTGGGGACTGATCCGATTCCATTTTCCGGATGTAAATTGATTGTCTATAAAATCTTATCTGTGCTGTAGAGCAGAAATATGTGTTCATCATCACAGTACAATTACTTTTCCTTCTGAAGCATCTCAATCAAGTGCCCCCACCGCAGCCGTTGTTTTCAAACAGTGTTCAGCTTGGGATTGAGCTAATGTTGTTTCAGTTTCAGTGACCATCTATGGTTTGATACTCAATTGAGATAGATTAAATGTTTCTTTTCTTTTAAAAACCTTTTTTTTGCTTGAATAGTGGACAGGCAAGCATGTGGATATCAAAAGAAAATTCGTTTGTAAAGAAGGAATTACAGTTGGCATGGCATATTGTAAAAAAATGGCTTTATCCATACAACTGAGAATACTGTCAAACAGCAGGACAACATCATTATTTAGACTCGGCTCCTAATCTGCAAGATAGTGGGCTACATAATTACAAACTCTTGTGGCATCCGGTACAAAATATTTATCTCCTTCATCTCCCACACCAAACCGCTTGCAGGGCTCTGATGGAAGTATATTGATAGTGCAGCTTGCCTTGCCTTGCCTTGCCACAGTTCGTCTCAGCTCCCTCATGTATTGTTGGAAAATCCTCCTCATGAGTGGGCATAGGTGTAGCACAAGAAAGTAATAGCTCCTAGTGATCAGGCCAACAAGTGTCATAGGTGTAGTGTAGCACAAGAAAGTGGATCAAACTTGTGTGCATCTAGTATTTTGCATCTTTGCTTTTAAGAGAAGGAAGGGAAGTATCTGGACACCACCCGCATCTTTGCTTTTAAGGCTCCGTTTAGATCCCAAATTTTCTTCCAAATTTCACTATGCAAAAAGAAGATTCTCCGTCACATTAAAATATCGGCACATGCATGGAATACTAAATGTAGATGAAATTAAAAACTAATTGCACAGTTTTGTTGTACTTTGCGAGACGAACATTTTGAGCCTAATTAATCAATGTTTGGATAATTATTATCAAATAAAAACAAAATTGCTACAGTACCCGAGGCACTGTTCATATCCGAATTCAGGCCCGAATTTGGACATCTAAACAGGCCCTAAGAGAAGGAAGGGAAGTATCTGGACACCACCCAAGCACCACAGTACAGAGGGTTCAGTTCAGTCTCTTTGGCCCTGTTCGGCAGGCTGTTTTTTGGCTTATAAGCCGGCTGTGGCTGATTTGCTGTGAGAGAAAAATATTGTTCCACGGCTGATAAGCCGTGCTGATAAGCTCAGCCAAACAGGGGGTTTGTGAGCACAAGAGAGCCTCAAGAGAGGAAGATCTTGTAATAGATCAAGAAGGATTCATCCCTAAGGTTGTGAAAAGCTTCAGATCCACGTCCTTGGTGCCTCTAATCTGAGTTCCACCGTCGTTTGGTGAGGTCTTTCTTCATCATAAATAGCAACCTCACATCTTATTGTTACCGTCCAAGATCTGTAGAATCTTGATGTATGGTTGCCTCTCAGCCACGCACTCAGTGCTAGCACACTGGCACATGATGAGACATTACTACGGTTGATGCAATGTTGATCGGTGACAAATGCGAGGTAGTCAGACAAGGCGGGTGGATGTGTCGCTACTGCTCGGGCGCAAGGACATGCGTCTACTTCCACTACATCGTCTCACACAACGTTTGATGAGGCTACTCCAACTCTTCTTCTATTACAATAGGCATCAAGTAGTAACAATTAATGATCTCCTACTCTTGGTTGAACGCGGTAGAAATTTTATTTCGTGCTAGTGTAGCAATACCCATTCCCCTACAACATTGTCCTCAATTAGATCATACAACACACCATAGTGAGTCGCCGAAGTCACTGGATTAAGTCACTTGTACCCGGGAAACAGTGTCATCGGACGATCTGCTAGGGGTCAATCCTATCATCAAATGCATGTTTCTTGTTATTTTTTAATCTCTTTTGCATGTTTACTACCAATAAGGACACGTAGGAACAACACTTGTCAGATGTCAATCGAGGTGTACAATATTGAAAGTTTCACCATGACAAAAACAATATGGTTGTGTTATGTGTAAACATGTAACAAATGTATCACGAGCAACTAGTACTTGTGGATAGGGATTGGTTTAGATCGAATGCGCATGGAATTGAATTCGAATAGCACTATTTATCATATTTTAATTTGGATACATATGTTATCAGTTGTGAATCAAAAATGGATATTTCAAATTTGGATTCACATTTGAATACCTATATAATTTTAAAAATAGCAAGTATCTATTTACTTTATGGGTAGTAATATATAGCAGAACAAAGTTATTATATATGTAGTGATTTTAAATGTGAGTACATAACACATGTATATAAAGACAACTTGTTAAAAATGACATATTTCTTAATAAATATTAAAAAATGTAAAATTTACAAATAAATATTATAATATGTATTATCGATAAATATATTAGAAATATTTAAAACTTTTTCATCAAAATATAAAATAAATTAGAAGTATTTGAATTAATATGATTAGCCATATTAATAATAACTAAATTTAACATTTATATATCATCAGTAATATATAATATTAAAATTAATAAAATGTCATTATCCATAAAGATTGCATTTAAACAATTTAAATATACACATCATTTATAATATTAAAAATTATATCATTTACATTAGCAATTAGTTATAGATATAAGTTTTGGATGATCTCACCGAGTACTTTGTTCTTCATGAATATGGAGAATGTAGGATATTTCACATTTTTCTGAATGTATATTTGGAATCAAATAGACAAAACAGTGAAAAAATTGATTCGGATTCATCTATTTAGCATCCATGTTATAATTGAATAGAACATGAATAGCCATAGATTCCATACAAATCCATACCTACTTATGGAGATTCCAAACTAATAGGAAGCATAACAGAACTGTGACTAGCATGAAGAAAAGACATCATGGCCATGTTCATCCGGCTTATAATCCGTTTTTTTCAGCTTGTTTTTTCAGTCGGAATAATATTTTTCTCTCACAATAAATCAGCCAACAGTGTTTTTCAGCCGGCTTATCAGCACAGCCGAACGGGGCCCTTTTGAATCATGACTAGGCCCTTTTGAATGAAACACAGGAGCACAAAAACATAGAAATAGGAAAAATATAGGAATTTCGTAGGAATACAATTGCAAACATAGAGGATCGGAGAACTTAGGAATTTTGAAGGAATGATTATTTGGATAGAGCTTAAGAAAAACATAGGAATTTTACAGGTTTGAATGGATGCTAAGCTCCCTACATTTTTTTTCTCTAAAATAAAAGGCAAATACAAATTTGCTACACTGTTCCTATTCTCTATTCGTGTGAACAGAAGGCATGAATGCTGAAGGATTCCCAATCCTATGTTTTTTTTTTCTCTATTTTTCTTATGGAACCATAGGAGGCCTAAAAGAAGATTTATTCCCTCATATACAATACAAGGAATCTGCGGCAGTGGACATTTCACCTTCAATCCAGTGGCGAGTACAGGACGAAGGCGAAGCTATCAGCGTCTTCACAGAATCACAGCACAGATGACCCCAAAGGAGGCTTTGGAACCGCTTGCTTCTTATTTGGACAATGATCATTTAATTCCTGCTCCTGTCTTTCTGTCGCCCTTTTCTTTTTCATTGTGGCCATCAGCATGTGACAAGGACTCCATACTGGAACCTTGCGTCCATATCCCTCACAAAGTATCTTTTCTGATGTTGGTGTGTGGTGTTCTTTTTATTTGCTTGTATATTTCCATTTTAATTAGTTCTTTTCTGAGGCCATTCCGGGTTGTTGGTGAAGCTGTTGATTTTATGCCTATGTCCCTAACTATCTCCTTTTTTTTATCATCCCTTGTAATTACTTACCGTCAGGTACTATCACTACTAGAACAAGTTTTCTTTCCCTTGACAGAAGGACATGTAAATGTATATGTTGGCACGAACATCAGTCCCACAAGTAAAACGCTAGAATGCACGGGCTGCAAAGAGACCGAAGAATGCAATGGATAACCAACACGTTTTCGCGGCGAGCCCTGCAAAGAGACCGAATAATGCAACGGATAACCAACATGTTTTCGCGGTGAGCGCCTGTGAGAGTGAGTGCGCGGCTCTACCTCCGCTATGGGAACGGACTCATCCCCCAACGAGAGTGGGCGGGCGGCTCTAGTTCCGCTCGTCTAGAGCTCGATGAGATTGAGGATGGGAAGAATAGGGAATGACGAGTGGTCCCGTGTGTTAGGGTGAGGCTCATGCTAGAGCAGATGCAAAAAGGTAGGCCCCCCAAAATGAGGGGGAGGGTCCTCAAATCAAAAGTAGGAGCCCCACTTTGAGGGCTCTTGCTAGAGTTGGTCTGAAGGCCCTTGGTTTCCAAGCACTGAAAAAACAAGTCCCTTGGAAGTTAGGGGTTGTTTGGGAGAGCTCCAACAATTCAAGATTCAAAAAAAACTCCACTCCCACATTTTGTTTAGCCAAACACTTCCAACTCCATGCAGATCCATCATGGAGCAGTTCCACATAATCCATGAATTTGCCCTAGATCCATAGATTTCTTGGACCACCTCAAGGGTGCTTCACCAACTCAAGCTTGGTGCTGGATAAAATTACCACCATCGCTATTGGTTACACAAAAAATGGTTTGTTCTAATTTCTCGCCTTCTCCGCACGTGCAAGATCGAGCTCGATTGTTTCATGCCCAAGCACGAGCTCCCCCACACGCGCCCCGCGCTGTTGCGTTGGAGCCACCGCTCTACGAGCTTCGACCATGGCTACCTCGCCGCTGGCCACACGTGCCACGCACGGCCGCGCGGACGCTGCCCCGCCGCATGCGCCCCACACCACCGTGCTGGAGCCGCCCCATGAGCTTTGGCCCCACCGCTAGCCTCGCTCCGATCTGCATGAAGGAGGATAAAGAGGAGATGAAGAGCTGATTGTCGACGGCAAAAAGTGACGTCTCGCCACCGTCACATGAAGCAAGCCGAGAGAAATCGCGTGGAGCAGATTCCGAGCTCTTCCCGGACTTAGAGGATACTGGACCAGATGGTTGTGACCTAGGGTGTGCTAGTCAATTTGATCCTGCAATTGACAAGGAGACAAGTGAAGGCTCTAGTTTGGTTTTGGTGAATTGATGAAACCCTATGTACTAACCTATGTGCTCTAGTGATCATGAGATAGGTAACACTATTTCAAGTAGTGGAGCAAATGAAGATCATGTTGATGGTGGTGTGACCATGGTGATGATCTAGAGCTCGGACTTGGAAAAAAAGAAAGAGAAAAATAAAAAGCTCACGGCAAAGGTGAAACTTGATAGGAGCTTTTTGGTTTGATGATCGAGACACTTAGCAAGTGTGATCATATTTGGGATCGATAGCCTACTATTAAGGGGGGTGAAACTCATACCGAAATGCGGTTTATCAAAGTGCCACTAGATGCTCTAACTCATTGCATATGCATTTTAGATCTAGGAGTGCTAACACCCTTAAAAATGTTTGTGAAAATATGCTGACACACGTGCACAAGGTGATACACTTGGTGGTTGGCACATTTGAGCAAGGGTGAAGGAGTTAGAGTTGAAAAAGAGTTAGTCGTGCTGGTCATAGGTGTTGACGGTAGTTATCACCTATCACAAACTGTCAACTTTGTGCAAGAAAATGATCACCAATAGAAATATAGGAGGTTATTACTGATAATTTTCACGAGTTTTGGTGAATTATTATTTTCTGCAGGGATTATTTAGAGAGAACGAAAATAAGGATTAAATTGACGAAACGCCACGAAACTTGATCGTGACGAAAGGACACACCAGAAGACTCTAGAAGGCATGAAAAGGCACAGGACCGAGGCGGAGACTGAGAGGCCACCAGAGGAGGCCGCCCGACCCCCTCCTCAGGCTGGCCGGCCTGGCCTAGAGGCCAACTATCTTTCCCTTCGCGTGACGTAATCCAACCGACCTCTATGTCGTATTTTGACCCTTGATTCAAGTCGGTTTGATCCGAGGGCTGCGGTTCATCCTACCGGACTATATAACCAGACCTAGACCCCCCTGAGGCATCCATCATCATAAAGTCAAGACAAGATTAGAATTAGGGTTTCCAGAGAAAGATTAGAGATCTACTTGAAGTTTAGGGTTTAGATCTAGCTAGATATAAGGAGAGTTGGGCGTTGCTCAGGATTCCGGATCGCCGTTGGGAGATTTGGTAATTATATTGTAATCTCGTTATTCGACTTTGTCTTACTTCAATAATATCATTATGTTTCTATTTATTTCGTTCCTAGTTTATTCTAGTTGTATATTTGATATAGTCATGATTAGTAATAATTTTATGCATATGTTCGCAAAGCACTTAGTTCAATTCCGGATTGGATTAGGTGGTAGATATGATGTAGGCGTGGTGCTTATATTAAACTTACCTGTGAATGCACCCTATATTCTGGGGCATCAAGTGGTAGATCGCGGGTGTGATATTCTTATTGAGTCCTATGTAGCCCACTCTCCGAATATAGGCCAAGCAGAACCTGGTTACAAGGAAAGGATTGCTCTGTTCTTGATATTCCTTAGTAATGTTCCTTATGCATAGATGAAGGATTGATTATGCTATAGATGATAGTGTATATACTAGAGTGTACAAAAGACTTGGTAAATATGAAATAACTTAGGGTTCTTACCTCTTAACTTATCTCCTGATTAGCTCTATTTGATTTATGAGTCTCTCTCTCATTCTGGAATACCCATTGTTATCTTATTTTATCTATCATTTATCTATTGTCTTACCCCTGTAAAGATAAGAGTGGTTATTTGATCTTTATCATGAGTATGTATATTTGATATTCTTTCTAGCCATATCATTCTTTCATTTTAAACCATGTTAAGCTCCCAGTGGTATAGTATAAATAACGATACCTGGAACATTCCTGGGTGAAATGCTACAACGGGTGTATTTTATCTGTGCGCTTGCAGATAACCTTTATTCTATATTTTATGTAAGTGTCATGATTATAAGTATAACCACATTTCTAGTATCATGTTAGGGATGACAACTTAACTCAAGTGATGCTAAGAAATGTCAACAAGCATTTCTGGCGCCGTTGCCAGGGAGCTTCAGGAAAATTTTAATGGCTATCAGAAAGATTAATCAAATAGATACTTATAGATAAAAATCATAACCAGTACCTCTATCTTGGCAGGTTTACCCTTGTTTTGTTTTTGTTCATATATTATACAGGGAAATTTAGGTTCGGTTGTGACTCATCAATTTTCAATCACAACTCAACCCAACCAAGGAGGATCAATACCAGTAGTGAAGCTATGGTTGAAAAGACTTTACTTGAGTTCTTTGCTCCAAGTATTAGGAACATTCATATTGGACCAAAACTCCCAACGAACAACCTCGAGTTTGAGCTCAAGCCAAGCCTTATCAACATGGTTCAAGCCACTACATTTAGTGGAAAGGCACAAGAAGATGCTAATGCTCATCTACTAGATTTCCTAGAGATTGGAAGCACCATCATCATCAAGAACGTTGACCAAGATATCATACTCCTTCGTCTATTTCTGTTCTCATTGGAGGGAAGAGCGAAGCTGTGGTTCTACGCCAACAAAAACAACATGGACACTTGGGACGACTGTTCGAAGGCCTTTCTACTAAGATTTTTTCCTGTAGGCAAAACCAATGCCTTAAGAAGAAAGATCTGTAACTTCTAGCAACAAAAAGAAGAAACCATTCCAGAGGCATGGGAACATTTTTAGGAATACATTTTGGGATGCCCACACCATGGAATGGAGGATTGGTTGCTCATGCAAGGATTCTATCATGGATTAACTCAGAGGAATCATGAGCAATTAGATGCCACTACTGGAGGATCATTCATGTCACTCACTCTTTCAAGAGCTAAAACTCTCATGGACAAGATAGCTGAGAATCAGAGCTAGAAACAAGACAATATGCAACATTCTCGCCAGATTAAAGAAGCTTCAGAAGAACATTTGGTGACAATGGCAAAGGCAAGGTCAAAGGGTTTGGTAAGATTGCAATATTGTCGGTACCAATAGTATGGGGGTACCCACATCCATCGATAATAAAAAACAAAACGACTAAGCCACTGCAAAAAGCAGCCCACCTCAAACCGCATTCCAGGTCCGTCTCGTACGAGGCCAGCTCGACGGAGCGCCTCGACCACGCTCCGGCTCCGACTCGTACGAGGCACCCTCGACGAGGACGCCTCGACCGCGCCCGTCCCGCACGACAGGGCACCTCGACCACACTCCGACTCGCACGAGGCTCGTTCGCCCACCGGAAAAACTCTGACTCGCGTGACCCCGGGTCAGAGCGCTCGACCCCTTCACTTCACCTGCCCCAAGAAAGAAGTCAGAGCATTTAATGCGATTACCTACTACCACCTGCCGGTATGGCCGCAACCAGGATCGACGTGGGAGCCAGGCCGGTGTCAGCCCTCACTGTTTTACCGCCCATCCCGTGATGGGAGGTGAAACCTATCACTATGCACACCTTATCGTGCACTGTTTATCATCAGTCACCATCGAGGGAGGATACGGCAAGGCCTGTATTCCGCAATCTCGGGGATTTGGCCTTATCCGTCCGACATCGACCCAGCCTCGACGCCCAGCACAGTTTAACAAGGAGGAAAGGCCGGCATGGCGCGATGCTCCGGGTCATTTCGCCGTCTCATCCCCAATGTCACCATGGTGTTCAGGGATGGCCGGCCATTCCCAGGGCACGTCGCTACAGTCACTCCTATAGGGATCGACAAAACATCGCCTCAAGGTTCCCCGGTGCCCTAGCCTCCTCCGACCCTATAAAAAGGACCGGCCAGGACCCTACAAGGGGACACGGACAACAAGCAAGACACAAGTCCAAAGCCAAGTACCAGCAACCCAAGGCTCCCAATACAGAGATCAACATCTCAAGCAATCATCTTTGTACTCTTTTTTCTTTCTCTGGGACTTGGGCTCGCCGCCCTCTCTCGCAAGCTTGTAACCCCTACACAAGCACCTCGGTGCAAGGAAATACAAAACTCTCCCCCCCGCTGGACGTAGGGCCTTCTCTTGCCCGAACCAGGATAAACCCCCGTGTGTTCTCCTTGCATCACCATCCAGGTTAGGGACACGCAGCACTCACTCGTCGGTTTAGGACCCCCACAGGACTGAACACCGACAAATATCTAATGACTTAAGCATTTCCAATGTGTTGCTAGATGAGAGCTTGAACTTTAATTTGCTATCTATGGCTCAATTGTGTGATCTTTCAAATGCATATTTGGAGTAGATGATGTAGAGATCATAAGTGTAGATGGCTCTAACTTGATCTTCAAAGGCTTTAATATGAGAATCTATACTTGGTTGATTTCAATGCTAGTGAAGCTCAATTGTCAACATGCTTATTCACTAAGTCTAGTATGGGTTGGTTATGGCATAGAAGGTTTGGTCATGTTAGAATGAAACAATTGAATAGATTGGTTAAGCATGACTTGGTTAGAGGCTTGAAAGATGTTGTGTTTGAGAAGGATAAACTTTGTAGCTCTAGTCAAGCCAGCAAACAAGTTGGAAACACCCATTCTAAGAAGAGCATAATGAGCACTAGTAAAGGATTTGAGTTATTACACATGGATTTATTTGGGCCAACACAATACACTAGCATCGGTGGAAACAAATATGGCTTTGTTATAGTGGATGACTACACTAGATACACTTGGGCTTTCTTTCTAGTGGACAAGAGTGATGTGTTTGCAACATTCAAATCATTTATCAAGGGCATTCACAATGAGTTTAAACAACCATCAAGAGAGTTAGAAGTGACAATGGTAGTGAATTCAAGAACACTAGAATTGATGAGTTGTGTGATAAATTTGGAATTAGACATGAATTCTTGGCCAAATACACTCCGCAATCTAATGGCCTTGTTGAGAGGAAGAATAAAACCTTGATTGACATGGAAAGATCTATGTTGAGTGAGTACAATGTGAGTCAATCCTTTTGGGCCGACGCTATCAACACGGCTTGCTATTGTAGCAACCGCTTGTATTGTCACCCATTGAAAGAGAAGACACCATATGAGCTCTTGAATGGTAGAAAGTCCAACATTGCATATTTTTGGGTCTTTGGTTACAAATGCTATATCTTGAAGAAAGGCACTAGATTGGGTAAATTTGAGAAGTGTGATGAGGGATTCCTACTTGGATACTCCACTACAAGTAAAGCATATAGAGTTTGGAATTTGACAAGTGGTACTCTTGAGGAAGTTCATGATGTTAAATTTGATGAAACCAAGGGTTCCCAAGATGAGAATGAGAACTTGGTAGATGTTAGAGGCATTCAACTTTCAAATGCCATGGAGAACATGGATGTTGGTGAATTGAGGCCGAGGCAAGTGATTGATGAAGAAGATGATCAAGTGCAAGTGCTTTCCAACTCAAATGTGCAAGTTGACACTAATCAAGCAAGTACAAGTGGCTCTCATGACAATGTGCAAGACCAAGTGGCTAGTACATCATCTCTATCCAATGAGCAAGCAAGTGCAAGCAATCAAGTTCTAATACTCCAACCAACCAATATTGCAAGGGATCATCCATTGGACACTATAATTAGAGATATTTCTAGAGGTGTGTAAACTAGATCAAGATTGACTTCATTTTATGAGCATTTCACATTTGTGTCATTCATTGAACCAAAGAAGATACAAGAAGCTTTGAAGAATGTTGATTGGGTGAATGCTATGCATGAAGAATTGAACAACTTCACAAGAAATCAAGTATGGGAGTTAGTTGAGAGACCAAAGAACCACAATCTGATTGGAACCAAATGAGTTTTTAGAACCAAGCAAGATCAAAATGGGATAGTTGTAAGGAACAAAGCAAGATTGGTAGCACAAGGTTACACTCAAGTTGAAGGTCTTAACTTTGGAGAAACATATGCCCTGATTGCTAGATTGGAAGCAATTACAATCTTGCTGGCCTATGCTTGTGCCCACAACATAAGCTCCATCAAATAGATGTCAATAGTGTATTTCTCAATGGCTACATCAATGAAGAAGTTTATGTTGAGCAACCTCCCAGTTTTAATGATGACAAGAAGCCCGAGTGTGTGTACAAGTTGAAGAAGGCATTGTATGGTTTGAAACAAGTACCTAGAGCATGGTATGAGAGGTTGATGGATTTTCTACTCTCTAAAGGGTTCATAATGGGCAAGATTGACACCACTCTTTTTACCAAGAAGATTGGAAAGGCCTTTGTTTGTGCTGCAAATCTATGTTGATGATATCATATTTGGATCAACCAATCAAGACTTTTGTGAAGAGTTTAGAAAGATGATGGCTAATGAATTTGAGATGCCCATGATTGGAGAGTTGAGTTACTTCCTTGGTTTTCAAATCAAGCAATTGAAGAATGATATATTTATGAGTCAAGGCAAGTACATTAAAGACATACTCAAGAAGTTTGGAATGAAAGATGCCAAGGTCATTAGTACACCAATGGGAACAAATAGCAA
The DNA here is from genome assembly GCA_022457205.1 of Saccharum spontaneum. Classification (NCBI taxonomy): domain Eukaryota; kingdom Viridiplantae; phylum Streptophyta; class Magnoliopsida; order Poales; family Poaceae; genus Saccharum; species Saccharum spontaneum. The sequence continues at coordinate 19,687,471 of CM039587.1, forward strand.
TTTGGATAGTGATGCAAGTGGCAACATGGTGGATCAAAAGTTATATCAGTCTATGATTGGAAGCCCACTCTATGTGACCACATCAAGATCGGATGTCATGTTTAGTGTGTGCATGTGTGCAAGATTTCAAGCCTCACCAAGAGAGTCATTTGAAGGCAACAAAGAGAATATTGAGGTACTTGAAGCATACACAAAATGTTGGTTTGTGGTATCGCAAAGGAGCAAAGTTTGAACTTATTGGATATTCGGACTCTGACTATACAAGATGCAAGGTTGAAAGGAAGAGCACCTCGGGCACATGTCAATTGTTGGGAAGATCACTTGTCTCATGGTCATCGAAGAAGCAAAATAGTGTTGCATTATCAACCGCCGAAGCCGAATACATATTCGTCGGTAGTTGTTGTGCATAAATACTTTGGATAAAGGCCACCTTGAATGACTTTGGAACCAATTTTAAGAAAGTGCCATTACTATGTGACAATGAGAGTGCTATCAAGCTCACCAACAATCCGATTCAACATATAAGAACAAAGCACATTGTTGTCTGCCACCATTTCATTAGAGATCACCAACAAAAAGGGGACATTTGCATTGAGAGTGTGGGCACCGAAGATTAACTTGATGACATATTCACCAAGCCACTTGATGAGAAGAGGTTTTGCAAGCTAAGGAATGAGTTGAACATATTGGATTTCTCAAATATGTGTTGATGCACCCCCCACTTATATGACATGCCTCTCCTTCGAGCAATTCAAGGTAAAATTTGATTGGCATGCATACATCCTTTGCTAAGGACATGTTTAGTGCATCTAGTCATTCGTCATGTCTTATAGGCTCATTCATGAAAACCAAATGAATTTGATGCTTGTATGGTACCACTATTGCTTCTATGCTTGACTTGATCTAGTGGTAGCATATGACATATTTGTGGGCTTGTGAACCTAGTGTTTGATCTAGAAAATGAGCTATAAGTGTTTAACTCAACATGATACAAGATAACCCTTATTTAGAGGTGTGAAGAAGCTTGTCCTTGGATCAAACCGAGTTAAATGTCTTTGGCAAGTGTTCTAGATTAGACCAAATTTGGAAAAATGCTCCTCACCCCATTGATTGACATTGATAATCTTAACCTATCTAAAATTAAACCTTTGTGGTCATTGATGATAAAGGGGGAGAAGTAATTCACAAATATAGGGGGAGAGAAACAAAGATAGAGTGAAAAGATGACAAAGGGGCAGAAGTAATTCACAAGTAGGGGGAGCAAGCTCATAGACTTGATTGATGCATTTGAATGTGCATTTCTTATGTATGCTTGTATGGCACAAGTTTTAAATTAAAATTCCATGCTTGTGTGGTGTATACTAGTTGTAGGCTTGAATGACGAAATGACAAACTAGCATGCATAGGTTTAGTAACTAGACTTGTGTTTATATTGTGAAAACTAGACCCTTCTTCTAATGTTGATCACACGGGGTATTCTAGTTTTTGTGTATGTCTAGTTACTAATGGTTCTAAGGATGGTATATTTGGTGCACTCCGATTGGTATCACACTTCAAAGCTCCAATCTAGGCATATATGGAAGCTTCAATCCAAACTCTTAGCACATATGTAGGGGGAACTAATGCTACCATTTGGGGTTCATGAAACTTGTCCATATACTTTTACACATGGTAAATATGCTTGGGCAAGCAACATGGATTCAGTTGAATTTTAATTCATATCTTTGTAAAAGTATTGTCATCAATTACCAAAAAGGGGGAGATTGAAGGCTCTAGTTTGGTTTTGGTGAATTGATGAAACCCTATGTGCTCTAGTGATCATGAGATAGGTAGCACTATTCCAAGTGGTGGAACAAATGAAGATCATGTTGATGGTGGTGTGACCATGGTGATGATCAAGAGCTCAGACTTGGAAAAGAAGAAAGAGAAAAACAAAAAGCTCATGGCAAAGGTGAAACTTGATAGGAGCTTTTTGGTTTGGTGATCGAGACACTTAGCGAGTGTGATCACATTTAGGATCGATAGCCGTACTATTTAGAGGGGTGAAACTCGTATTGAAATGCGGTTATCAAAGTGCCACTAGATGCTCTAACTCTTTGCATATGCATTTAGATCTAGTGGAGTGCTAACACCCTTGAAAATATTTATGAAAATATGCTAACACACGTGCACAAGGTGATACACTTGGTGGTTGGCACATTTGAGCAAGGGTGAAGGAGTTGGAGTTGAAAAGGAGTTAGTCGCGCTGGTCACAGGGTGACTGAACTCATTCGAAATTGGGACCGGACATGTCTAGTATTTTACCCTGGCTCAGACTTGTGCAGCAGAGGTGACTGGACATGTTCAGTATCAGGACCGGACGCGTCCGGTATTTACCTAAGCAGCAGCAGCAGAAGTGACCAGACTCTAGCTCATAGTTGTGACCGGACGCTGGCAGCTCACTATTCATGCATCCGGTGTGGATGTCCTAGCGGTCTGCAGCAAGCGGAGGAGACTGACCTGACGCAGGGTGCATCCAGTCTGGTGAGACCAGACGCGTCCGGTCGGCCCATAGCGGCTTTGGGAGCTCTCTGGACTCGACTTGATGCTGCCTCACCTACGTCTGATCATTTTCTAACAGCGTGTCCGATCAACTAGTGTTAGTGCGCACAGAGATAGCCATTGGGCGCTAATGGCTAATTCGTTTGAAGTGGACACGTGGCTTCACGACAGCGACCGGACGTGTCCGATCACCATGCAGACAGCCCAATAATGGAGGTACTGGTTCTATTGTTTGGGGTGTCTATAAATATCGCTTGGCTGGCTCTAGCTCACTCTCTTGGCCATTTGCATTGACATATCAACCTTGTGAGCTTAGCCAAAGCCCTCCCACTCATCTTCATCATTGATTCATCACCTTTGTAAGATTGGGAGTGAATCCAAGTGCATTACTTGAGTGATTGCATCTAGAGGCACTTGTGATTGTGTTTTGCTGCAGGATTCACTTGTTTCTCTTGGTGGTTGCCACCACCTAGACGGCTTGGTGTAGGAGGATCATCGAGCGCGGGTTGGTGATTATCTCTGGCTTTGATCGTGGTGATTGTGCGGGGTTCTTGACCTTTCCCTAGCGGAGAGCCAAAATTTACTCTAGTGGATTGCTCGTGGCTTGTGTGATCCTCATCTTGTGTTGGTTGTGCAGCACCCGATTGCGGGTTTGGCGTGTGATGCCAATTAGCACGTGAACCTCCAAGTGAGTGAATTGCCACAACGAGGACTAGCTTACCGATAAGCAAGTGAACCTCGATAAAAAAATCTTATGTCATCTTATTCTGAGGATTTTTTTGGTATTCATTGTGATTGATTGACTTCATCTTATGATTGGCTCATTCCTCGACACGGTGGTATAACTCACTATCCATCTCAAGGTTTTACATTTCTAGTGTTGCTAGGCTCTTTAGTGTAATTAGTTTTGAGAGCTACCTTGTGTTGGGTCTAGTGGTTAGTGAGGCTCTTTAGTTAGTCTTTGAGAGCTCACTAACTTAGTGTAGTGACATAGCCATTGTGTGCTTAGAGACTGTATTGACTAGAATTGTGGTAGGTGGCTTACATTTTTAGTAGGCTAGCACAACACTCGCTTCGCCATTTAATTGTCTAACATCTTGGCTAAGTGTTGTTGTAGAATTTTTCAATAGGCTATTCACCCCCTCTAGCTATGAGGACCATTCAACAAGATTGATCAGTAATTTAAGGTGGAACATGCTGATGTTTGTCCAGACAGTTTTAAATGTGTGGCTAAGTAGCCGATGAGATAAGGCTATCGACTAGAGAGTCGATATTCAGCATGTTATGATGCATGGTAAGTAAAAATGAGTATATCGGCAATTATCAGTTACTCAATTGTATAGATCTAAACAACTGATGATCACGAAAACATGCAAAAGGTGTAAAAAGTAGACGTGGAAGCATTCATATTCAATGAGAAACATACTAGCTTTTAACCAACATAAAAACAAGTAAATAGCCAATATATTCTCAAAGGACAGGCTATCGGGTAAAATAGCCGATTCTAGTGAAAGAAGACTCGCAACATGCGAACACTCGACTATCAAACGTAGGTAAATCCACACACCTATTGAATCTAACCTATTATCTCTAACAGTGGGGTTTGAGCTGGACTGATGCAGCCATGGTAAAGATAATACATTAAATCTTCAAAGAATACGAATCCACACACGCTTAATAGAATCATGAAAACATGTTGCGATCAAGAAAGCGCAAGCGATCGGCTAAATAGCCGATGTGGACATGGCATGTAGGCTATGTTCGACCATAAGGAAGACTTACCATTTAACGATTTCCAATCTATAGTGCTAACAGTGGGGGTCGACCGGATCGATGGCAGCCATAATAGCAATTCTAGACCAGATTTCATTAACTAGCATGCTTTACTTAGGGTTTAACACATCCTGACCACATGCTATCTTCGATCAAGATTGGACAAAAACGGCCGAGCAAACCAAAATCATCGTCAAAGTGAGATGTAAACAGGGAAAAGCAACAAGACGATGATTTGAAGGGATATAAGGCCGATCCATTTCAATCTTAATCGGGCAAGGGGTGATTTTGTTACAAATAGTAAGAAACTAATTATAACAAGATCGATAACTAGCAAATCTATTAAAAACAACAAGGAAACACTACCCATCTTAATAGATTTAGCCGATAACTAATCCGCATCAAAATTTATATGAGATACGAGCCGGACCGATGCAACCATACAAATTTTGGTAAGAATCGAGGGTAGCTTGTATCAGTAATTGTAAGAGATACGAGCCGAACCGATGCAACCTTACAATTATCTGATGATAACTAGCTTATACCAAGCTTGTAAGAGGTCAGACCTAACTGATGCAGCCTTACAAACGAAATATAAGTCATGATGGATACTCATAGACAAACCAGAGGTCAGACTTAATCGATGGGAGCCCTGCTTGCCGAAGAACTCACCAAAATCTACTCTACTCCAACTCCAAGGGGGTGGCATAAGCTGAAAAGTAAAGATACTGGTTTTTGATTGATCGCTAAGATGTCTGTTACAATTGCCGGGGTTCAATATTTATACCCGAGGCTTGACTACGGGTCCTGATCGAACAAGAATAGTTACAAACTTGGAAAAGAAAACAAAGCTTCCTAAATTACGATCACTTGGACCTCAATCTTTCCCTTTTATGAAGTCCGATGCGTCTTCTTGCTTCATATCTTGTCGTCCCTGCCAATGGGGTCCATTCCTTTTAGATGTTGACATCATTCCATTCAATCAATTCTGATGGCAATCCAGTTAGACAATCTTGCTGAATATTTTGGCTTTCCTTGATAAATTCTAATTCCAGAGTCTTCTCAACTTTCAGCCTGGGCACATTTTTACCGAACACCGAACCGAACCGAACCAAAATTTTGGTTTTTTGGTTTTTCGGTTTGGTTTCGGTTTTCAGTTCTGCATAGTTCGGTGCTCGGCTTCGGCTTTGGCTTCGGTTCCTGTGTCACACCGAACCAATCACCTGAGAAACCGAAGTCCACATCATACAAACTGAGTAGCCCATCAGTGAACTCGACCTCACAGCTCAGTAGCCCACCACACCACCACAGTCCACATCGTATAGCCGCACCCAGCAGCCGCCTGACCGCACCCACTCTCCCTCAGCCCCTCGCCTCACCTAACCCTAGCTGCGCGAGTGCGAGCGCTAAGCGAGCCACCCAGTCACCCAGAGCCGCTCGCCCGCTCCCACTCTTCCTCAATCCCTCGTCCCTCCTAACCCTAGCATGCGTGAGCGCCAGGTAGGGGTCGCAGCACGGCGGCGGACCGGTGGTGGCGCGAGCAGGAGGGGTCACGAGCCTCGCCGAGCAGCGAGCAGGGCACGCGGCGGGCCGGCGGCGGCAGCCTGAACGGGGGCACGGGCGGGCAGCGGTGCACGCCGATTTCGCGCGGCTACGCGTGGATCTCGTGTGGCTGCATGTCAGTCTTGCAGTGGCGGCGCATGGTGCTCCTCCTTCTCGCCGTCGGCGCGTGGATCTCCTAATTCTTCTTCTCTTCAACTTCGATCTGATTCTCCTCTGCTAATGCTACCTGCGCTCTGCTGTTTTTGAATATCGGGTTTTTCAGTTAAAACCGAAAAACCGAAGTAAAAAACCAAAAACAAAGTTGTCGGTTTCTGGTTTTTTGGTAAACCGATCGGTGCTCATTTCCTGGAAACCGAATAAACCAAACTAAATCGTCAGTTTAAACCGAACGTCCAGGCTGACTCAACTTGAACCAAATTTCGGTGTCAACACATTCCCCCCAATTTTGGGATAAAATAATTTTATTCAAAAATTACCTCTCGTGACCATTGCGCGCGTCATGCATCCACTCTAAAACCTCCGCTCGGTGTGGCAAAACCACTTATTCATTTGGCCCACATATGCCTATCATCGTCTCTCAGACTTCTGATAGCAGCATATGCAAGCCAGATAACTCCGATAGTCTATCGAGTGTCCTCAGGGAACCCCGAATCATCCATGTTTTTCTTTCGAGCAAGATCCATTACAGAAACATTGCAGTATTACAACAAATGTACAAATATACAAATAGATTACATCAGAGTAAACAACAGAAGACTTATAACCATAAGTTTATAATTCATTTATTAAGTTATTACAAATATAAACTTTAGCCACCAAGGCAGTAGGGTAGCATGATAGGTACCACTAGAGACACACAAGAGAGATTCACCCTGCCCAAGGGTTCACAACAAACTCTTCTACTGCTGGCTCTCATCTGCAACAAGGGTTTAACAAACCCTGAGTACAAAGGTACTCAACAAGACTTAATCGACGAAAAGAAAAGACTCCAAGGATATGGAGGCTTAAGGGGAACCAAGGTAAGGCTATAGCAAGAATCATGATAACTTTTGCAGAAAAACTTTACTAACATTTGATCCTTACTTTCAGTATTATAGCTTAAGCTTTATAAACATAAGTATCATGTAAGCACCTGATCTAAGCCAAACACTTCTTATAAACCATCTCATCCTGTGATCATCAGTATCTAGTTCCAGTTATTAACTACGATGTATGGTTAGAGGGTCGAGTCTTCTTCTTCGAGAAGCAATGGTTATTCGAATCGATTTGGCCCAGCTAGGGTTTCCTTACCACACGACAGATTAAGGTCTAGGTCCGGACCTGAACCTACATATATCAACCCTCACTCGGATCCTCCTATATGGGAACCGGTCCAGCGCTACTCGTGAGCACAGTACCCACTTCCACTGTGTCGATCATCCATGATGGATTCACGGGAGCGTGTTACACTGTACTCTCGCCATCTCTCCACTCCCAGTGCGTGGTTGTTGTTTCCCATAAAGGAATAGCCAAGATATATTGGGCTTACCGGAGTATGTGGCCAGTACTAGCAAAGTCTCAACCACACATAGTCCTACAACGAACGGTCCTCAATCGACACAGGCGTGGTCACTATGTCAAGCCTCAAACTTGCCACAAGCCAAGATTCCGCCCGGTCTCGTATTAAAACATGTTCATCCTCATACTTAGGTTTATCAAAGTTTTAAGATAAACTTACTTATCATCATTAACATCTAAGCAAGACTAAGCATTTAATACCATATCATATTAAGCTGTGTAACATGGGACAAGTAAAAGTAGACAAGGAAGATATGCGTCAACGGTATATCACTCAACTCCTACTACTTAATGCAACAGGCTTAGACTTATGTGAATAAGTTTTATAAAATACAAGGAATGGGTTTATGCTTCGGGGCTTGCCTGCGATGTCGGGGTTGTCAGATACTTCCAATGATCACAACAAGATAACCAACTAAGAACGAAAAGAATTCCACTCTGGGAACTTGATCAACTTATGGAATTGCACTCTCGATCACTAAACATAGTAAAAATGCATGATTAAGGATGATGAGGTGCTAAGCACGGGTTAAGAACACAATCAACAAGTAATTAAGTTGCCATTTTACACTAGAGGTGTTTATATTCCATGGTCTACACTCAATCCAAAAACACACTTAACTATTTAATAAATTATCCTAATCATTTAACATTTATAAACAATTAAATTAAAGGCATTTAATTAAGCATATGACTAAAAATTATCAAAATAGTACCATAAATTTTTTGAAGGTAAATCTAAGCATATAAAACATTCCTATAAAGTTTCATAATTTTTGGATAAATATTTTAACCTACAAAATTCATAGAAGTTGCATTTATTAATTAAAGGATGTAATTTTTAAATCATGCAAGAACTATCCATTGTCAACATTTCATATTTTTCCTAAGTAAAAAACATCAAACAGAGGCTACTCAAAAAGTTTCATAATTTTATCATCATTATATAATTCTATATCAATATTACAAAAATTAGTACTATTCATAAAATATAGAAAAAGGAAAAGATCAAACTCCACTCCTCGAACTGGGTCGGCCCATGAGCTGAACCCGCTCGGCCCAAAGGGCCATCGGGCTGAGCATGGCGGCAGGCTGGCCGGCCAGCCGAGGCAAGCTCGCCGGCGGCGACATCACCAGCGACGGCTAGGACACCGGTGTAATTCCCATGAGTTCACGCATCGATCCATGCAGCGAGGAAGCAGCTAGGGTTGCGAAACTAGCTCAACGCCAGCCATGGCGGAGCGGCGGCAGTGGTGCCATAGAGCATGATGGCGCGGTAGCGGTAGAACAAGCATGCGCAATAGGTTTAGGGGCTCACCGTGGATCTACTGTTGTCCTCAATTGAGGTAGGGATGCAAATGGAGCAGCGTTGCCGTCGACGGGGGCGGCTATAGTGACGCAAACACGATGGCTAGGCAGCGTCCCGGCATGATAGATGCTTGTCTGCACAAATGGGCAGGCCGATGAGCATCAGCACGCGAAGGCGAAGCTATTGCATAAGACAGTGGGACTAGCGGCTCACCAAAGTGGCCTGGCCACTATGGCGGGGCATTCGGCGGTGCTGCGGCCAACTCTGGAGAAGATGGCCATGCGCGGTGGCTTAGCGTGGCTAGCGGTGAGGTGAGCAAGCTAGGACGGAGCGCCAAGGCGAGGAGGAGGCGCTGGCAAGAGCAATAGGGTGGAGAAGCTGCGGCAGTGGTGAATTTCATGGCGAGGTGGGATCATCGGTACCGGAGCAAAGAAGGAGAAAAGAACTCGGCCGGTGGCGTCGCATTTTATTGATGAAGTCATGACCTCCAATTGTGCAAGCTCCTACTTGAGGACGCCATGGCGACAACTATGTGTCGACGTGCGCGTTGGCGGTGGAGAAGGGCGACGGCCGTCGGTGAGCAAGCAGGCAGGGTGCCGATGGTGATGAACAGTAGAGCCTGAATCCCCTTTCTGCACTCTCCATTTTCTCCAAATTTTTAATAGCAACTCAAGGATCTCCAAATACCAAACTTGTTCATCATAGAATGGTCTCCAACTTTGCTTAAGAAATCAGTACTAGAAACTTAAAGGCCCAGAAGATTTTGAGATGGGAGAAGAGGGTACTTGAACTAATTACACTGAAACAGCCTGAAACCTCCATCTTAACCTCCTTTCTCCTGATTCTTCTAAGCAACATGAAAAACTCCAAGAAGAGAAGTTACTCTCCTAGACCTACACTCCAACTTTGCTTATTCGACCAAGCTCCAAAACTGACTAGAAGAAGAGATAAAGGGAGGGGAACAGAAGTACTTTGAAAGGGTTTACACTGAAACATAATGTTCCAAGCTATTGTTTCAAAAGTTGTTTTGCTTAGCTATGTTGGTGAATTATTTAGTGAGAACCTAACAAGCCAACATCTCAACCATCAGCACTATTATATAATACAAAGTTTGTACTAATAAATGGTACCAATGTTTGAGCAAGTTTATTTATGAAATTCTTTTTAATTAAATCCCTAAAAATGAACTTAATGTTGAATTACAACACAGCCAATTAAAAACCAAGTGTTGGATTCCAATATCACTTTCACTTTTGGAGCCAAAATTTTAAGGGTTTGTACTTGAACTCATGCCCCACAAATGATCCCAATGTAAAGTACACACATTACTTTACAAAATCCATTAGGGTATAATTTCAAGAATTTTAGTGAAATTAGGAAATATAAGGTCACCAAGTGTGCCTTAAGAGCAATTTTTGGTTTAAGCATAACAAAGCACAATGCATTGCAACCTTAACAATTTAACATTGCTTTTACTAGATGCAAGACATGTTAGCTACTAAGGATGCTCATGATGCATTATGATGACATGACCAAGGTTTTAGGGATGTTTAACACCAGGGGTGTTATACTCGACTTCTGACTCTGGTCTAGAGTTTTCATTATATTCTCAAAATTGCCCTTGTCTTCTTCACTTGGTCATTCTGGCTATATTCCCCTTCTTCGCTTCGCTTGCCAGCCGCTGCAACCTTCCTGAGCGCCAAACCCTAGTGAATCCCAATCTTGGCAAAGTATCTTACTATTCTTTACAAAGCCTTGAGGACGACAGCTTGACTTGATGGCGCAGCACCAACGCTTGCTCGGAGATTTGGATCTATTTCCTCAAGCTTGATTCCAGAGGTATGATTCAAGAACTCCTTCATCAATTATCATTCAGCCTTCGCTTAGTCTTCAGTTCAAAAATCTGCCCCCTTTGTTTTTAGGAGTTCAAAAATGAAGTTTTGATCCTAACTAATGTTGAAAATGCATACTTCTTGGGACCGATGGGTGACCCAGATCCAACCGAGCTCATTAACTTAGAGACAAATAGGCTTCCATTCAAGCAATCTACCATGAGTCTTTCGTGTGGGACAAAACTCTCAGGGCCTGGCCACTTCTTCTTGATGGATGGAGAGACTGATATCTTAGAGTGGCCAAGACTCACCAAGTCAGGTGGGTAACTTATGACCTAGATCTGTGTATAGCTCTTTCTCTATCAAATATAAAGAAGGATGAACCTTTGCTGAGATTCACTTCCTACTTCTGGTCCAATGCTTTCAACGCTTTCATATTTGGTCATGGACCAATGACTGTTACCTTGGCTGACATTCATATGTTAACCGGCCTTAGAATCATAGGGCTCCTCCAACCTTACAACCTCATCGGCAAGCCAGAGCATAAGGTCCAGAGTATCCGATCTGGGAGGTGGGGAGGTTACATCACTGCCCACAAATGGACTCAGAACAAGAACACCGACCCCAAGGAACATGCCACCTTCCTGAACATGTGGTTGGAGAAATATCTCTTCTATGGGTCTTTTTGTAGCCCAACCGCTAACCACTGGTATTTGGTAGAGGAGTTATTTTGCGGTGCCGATATCCCTTTGGGAAAAATGCTTGCTTGGATCTTTATACAACCTGATGCACCAAGTATCCTCAAGACTAATGATGAATGAGCCAATTGGTACGATTAGTGGACCATGGTAGCTTTTGCAGTTGTGGATGAATTTGCATATGCAGAAGGTTGCAGTTAACGACCTTAGAATCCTGAGCTTCCCTTCCTTGAACTATTTAGAAGCTCAAGAGAAGAATCTAAACGAGGAAGACAAATTTCGTCAGTGTCAGTCCTTTGGCGAGGCTGCATCAGCTATCTCAATCAATTGGAGCACTGGTCAGTTCTTCAGAGGTTTCTACAAGGGGCTCCCAAATGAGGTCTTGACTAGGTTTGCCTATCCATAGGTTATCGAATTCGAACTTCTAATTTCTTTCAGATTTGAGATTGCCTGCTCGGATGAACTGTCGACTGCAATTCTTCAGTGCATAGTCAAACCAAGGTTGCTTCCGGTGGAATTCATGCATGGTCGGGAGAAAACCACCAACATCCTTGAGTTCTATAATCCTTCCATTGCCACTCGTCAGCCTGGCATTGGGCAGCTACCCCTAGGGTTGTTCTTTGCAAATAGCTAAAGCCGAGGGAAGCTATCAATCAATCATGGGAATTTCTGAGAATTTGGTAGTTCAAAGATGCTTTACCTCCCATCAATCATGAGGGATGGAAGTGTGGCCCCTTTTCTTCAAATCTATTTGATGCCTGGTGGCAAGAATGGGCTCAACATCTATTCTGCAACTCAGTCACACCTTTTTGTCAATCATTGGATCCGGGCTTCCAATCTGAGAGTGAAGTAAATATTTGCTCATAACTCCCCTTTCACATGGTCGACGTAATGTTTATCCTCAAACTGCCTGTAGGACTTAGATTCTAATCCTCCCATGATTAGCAGGAGCGGTCAGCCGATCAAATATGCTATCTGGTGTCCAAACTCGAGAATAGGATGTCGAGCACCTACTATGAAGGCCATCTTGAAAACACAAGCTAGTCCTACGATCGTGCAACCTACCATGGCGCGAAAGCGCAAGGCTCCAAAGGGTAACTCTGCTAAAGTTACGACATGGAAACGTATGTGCAGAAATCTAGGATCTTCATCGGCTTCCCAAGTGAGTGTCTTAGTGTATTTGCAGCACAGATTCCCAAATTTGTCGATCCTAATCATCTTTCTGACGATAACTCATGATTTTACTGGTTCAGGCTTCTGGGATGATGGAGATGGGTGGCCCATCGGCAGCCACCAAGATGATAGCCAATGAGCAGCGCTTGTCGTCCTTTGTTGATGCTATTATTGGAGTAAGTCCTTCTATTATTAATGATCTAAGCTTTCCAGACCTGACCAACTCCCTCTTCAGGCCAACCCTAAACTGGATACAGGTGACAAACAGGTCCCAAATACTTCATCAAAAGGAGGGACAAAGGTCTTCCTGGGAACTAGCCTTTGATTGTGTCGGGTCTAGATAATCATGAACAATCCTTTCTGTAGGTTTTATCCAGAGGCTCAGACCATGAGCAGGGTTCCCCAGGAACATCAGCTACCTAGGTAAGATAAGTTCCTGCTATCCTTAGCTTATCTTACCAATCTTATTGTTCGCTTGCCTTTTAGCTGATTGGGGATCAGGAGGGAGATGACGCCGAGAATACTGATATGAGTGCTACCAACTCTCCTAATGAAGGAGCTGGTGGTGGCCATCAAGAGGTCAACGGTAAGCTTTCGAATTTGTCTTCTAACTCCCGTTTGCAGTTCTTTGACTCTAAGCCCTTCCCTCCTTTTAGATGCAAATCTTGAGTCAGGGCCGATCCCTAGCGTTGCCAATGATCAAGAATCAAGCCAAGGTGCTCACCAGTCAGCCAGTGATGAGGACCCTGACGATGTCCCACATCCTCAACCCATTGAAGGTAAAAATTGACATGCTGCATCCTTCTGTCCAAATCCTTAATACCTCTTTAAGCTAATCCTTGGCTTGGGCAGGGTCCAAGAAGCCGATTGAGGTATCTGATGGCATGGGCACATCATTGGCTGTATCTCTGTCTTTGGCAAAAGAGGTATCAGTAGTTTCGTTATGATCTAGGAATCAAGTGTCCTTGCTGCCCCCAACCTTGACTGTATCCTTGTAGGCACGAAGCCCACCTTCGTTGAGCGTCTTCCCCTGTGACATCAAAGACTATACAGAAGAGGGTGAAGTAAGCCGTTTTGCCTCCAAAACTTATCTAGAAGAACCTGCTTTGTCAACTGAAATAAGGGACCGGCAATAGTTGATGCTACCATATCTAGAAAAAGATAGCCGATCTAGTTTGCGATGTAAAGCCTCTTTAGATAACCTTTCTAGCTATCAGGGAAGAGCTAAATCAGGATCTTCTCACTATTTTGTCGCCCATCATCTTTATTGAAGGTCAGGCTCCCAAGGTCATCCAAGCAAGGCGGAGGTTAGCTGACCGTGAAGCTCAAAACACTCTGGATGCTTGAGAAGATTCTACCAAACAGGAGATGCTCAAGCTGAAAGAACTAATTGATGGTTTGAAGAGCGCTCCTTTCAGGATTCAAGAGAAACTGAGCTGCTTAAGGACCGAATGGGAGTAGCTGCTAATGTGGTTAGAGGAGATCGATGCCTCGATCCAAATCAAAGAAGCAAACCTCATCTAGCTCCCCAAGGCAATGGACAAGAAGAAAGCAGAGATGACCTCCAAGTACAATGAGCTTACGGCCATTCATGACCAGAAAAAACAATGTCGTCCCCGAATTAGCTACCGAGGATAATCGGTTGATTGTTGAGACTAATGTTATCCACCTAGATGCTCTGAATGCAGTCTGGTTGGCCTTGAATATGTAATTTTAACTTTTACACACTTATGTTCTCATGATACTTGGTGTAAGCATTTAGCCGATGCAACTCTTCATCCTTCATTGCATAAACCTCTTTGCTATCATCGGCTATCGCTTTAGTGATCATCTCTTCCTACCAATAGGATTCAAACCACTTTAGTTGTTTATTCAACTCTCTTTTAGTCAATTAAGTAGCCAACTGTCGGGGCTAACTTTCTAGATTCAAGCGAAGACACAAAGCTGTAACGAACAATATTTCACGTCTGCCATCTGGAACTGAGTAATACTGTAAAAAGCCCTAATAAATGAAAATTTTGCATCTGTGATCCCTGCAACTGCCGTCTTTTCACTTGACCACATGAGGTCTCCTCGATCCTTAGAACGACCTCTCACCTTCCATTAACCGTGCTTTAATCTGACGTGGCTCAAGAAATCTACCGGCGCCTTCTTTGGTTATAAATACATCCCTAGGAGGCAACTGAAAGATTACATCCATACTTGCCTCTGTCCTTTGTCACTACACAATTTCTTCTTCTCATCTCTAGATCTAAAACCTGTCTTTCGGAGGGATGGATTGCGGCAAGCGCCTGGCCAGTGATGTCCTAGAGGAGGAACTTCCCATGCGCCAATGCCTTTGCCTTCAGGGGGAAAGCTTGAATCGTACACATCTTTTGATATTTCACCCTAACTGACCCGTTCCTAGGTTTGCAGAGCCATCTCCCACGTCGGCGCTCGCTGTTTGCTAGAAGGTTCTTCCGATGCTATTCAGGATGCCCAATCGGCAGCAGGCTCATCTTCTAACTCCACTAATTCCTACAACGGCGATGACTCTTGGTGTTTTCATCGTGAGTGGAACGCGGCGGTCGATCGTTATTCCGAGGTGACTCAGGTGAACGGTCAGTTGGAGTTTGCCTTGAACGCCTCCCAGGCTGCCATTGCTACCGTAGAAGAGGAGGCCAATGTAGTCCGAGCACAGCTGGCAGAATCAGATGCCAGAGTTGTCGGTAAGATCTCCAAGAAACCCTATTCTTTTGATAATCTTGTCTTGCTAGCCTTTCCTTGATAACTCTGTTTTTATTGTAGTTTTGACGCAGCAACTGGAAGCCCTCTAGTTGGCAGTGAACGACATCGTCAGCTGCCTAAATGCTTGGGGCAACACGCTGGAGACCCGCATTGAGGACATCCCCATCCATGCTAGGGAGGTTGTAACACCCTAGGTGTTAAGCAAGAACTAAAACCTATCATGTCATCATAAAGCATAATGCATCATGTTTAGTTGCTCACCATGTGTTGCACTCACTAAAAATAATGTTATTTTATATCTAAGTTATGCATATGTGATGATTTATGTTATAATTCAAAAATCTTGTAAAGGCCCTTTGTGACCTTCTATTTTAGAATGACATTTAAATTACTTGAGATTTTGCCCTCACAAGTTTGAAGTGTAAATTGTGTACTTTATGCTAATGATTATTGTGGGGCATGCAATCAAGTCCAACCCATTAAAATTTGGATCTCAAATTTGGATTTGAAACTTGATTTCAATGCTTAATCTTTTGGGATTAAGTATTGAGGTTGAGATTGAGATCCAATTTGAGAGCAATTATTAAAAATGAATTTCAAAATAATTTGATTCAGGTCATGATGCCATTTTGAAATCTATACATGAGATCAAGATGGTGCCATGAGTTGTTTAAGTGTGATCACTAATTAATTACCCACTAATTAATAAACAATAATTAAGTAGTTGTTTTCAAAACCCTAATTGTGAAACAAGACTGTTTCAGCTCGGAAACATGATGTTTCAAGTGTAACCCTAATCTAATTCTCCTTCTATCTCTTAATCTATTGAGTTTCTGTTCTTCTCACCTTAATGAAAGTTGGAGCTTAGATCATGAGGATAAACTTCTCTTCTTTGACCTTGGTCTAATTTTGTCTCTAACTTGTTCAATTTGAAGAGAGAAGCAACTATTCTTGTTTGAAACATTGAAACATTTCATGCCACCTCCTCCTTGCCTCCGTGCTCACTGATGCCACCACCTCCTACTTACCGCCCGCCGAGCATGCCGCACCGCACGCCCGTGCATAGGCACGTAGTCGTCGCTAGGTGTGTTGCGAAGACGAGCTAGATGACCGGAAGCCGCTCGAGCTCCCCTTCCTAAGCCTGAGCTGGCCATCTCCATTTCCTTTTCGTCCCTCTGTTCGCCATCACCACCATGAGCTTGTCATTGCAATTCATCGTCGTTGCTCCATAGTTCCCCAATTTGACTCGCCATCATGCCCGCCATCACCTTGTGCCCCGATTGAGCCCAATCACACTACCCCGCGCCATCCCAATCACCCGTGCGCCGTATTCTTCTCCAGAGTCGATGGAGATGCCACCGTGAGCCCCTCACCATGGCCAGGCCACCATGGCTACTCTCTGCACCACCATCATCGTGCTTTGTGCTCCTTGTATCACCCTATTGCTCATTGGCTCGCTATCTTTCTCAGCGGAGCTCCAGACATGACGGAGTATGTCATCACCACCGGAGAGCACCGCCGAAGCCACCATCTCTGATGACCCCTGCTCTTCACCATCGCTCGGAGTCAATCAGCAGGTGTTTCCAACCCAGGGTGAGCTCTTGAGTGTGATAGAGTTAGTAGTTTAGACGCTACCATGCCACATAGGCTGGAACGTCACGCTGACATCGTGCTCTGCCTGGCCGAGCCACCATGACTGAGGATGAGTGACCTCCATGCTTGATTTCACCCGATTGACCCCTTGGGTGGAAACGCGGAGCTGAAAGGATCACGTTGGTGCTTCTAGTAGCGCCGGAGGAGTCATCTTGCACGGTACCGACCTCATCGGAGTTTTGCCGGTCATCGTGCTTGTCGGTTTGTGCGGTACCATGCGCGGATGAGAATAGCGTCTCTCAAAGTGTGTTCTAGAGGTTGAGTGGAGCACGAAGAGCTTGAAGGTGTCACCGGAGGCGCTATTGTTAGCCGGAGCGATTGCGTCGGAGATCCGAGCGCCGCCTTCGTCACCGTGTTGCTCACCGCAGACCTTAGGAAGCGGGGGAGATGGTGTACCAGGGTGTGGAAGGAGAAGAATCATCTAGTGGAGGGCTCGGTGTCGCTTGAGGCCCCGCCATCGCAACGCTCGCCGTGGTCGAAGTGACGCCAGCGCCGGTCAACGACAGGAATGGGGGAGAAAAGGAGTGGCATGTCGGGCCATTTTTGGCTTTGGGCCCTAGCCGTGACCTGGACCGGTTTAGGTCTGGCCGAGAGAAGGGATGGAGAGGAGAGGTGGGCCGCTTGTTCTGTTGGGCCATGCCGATAGAGAAAATGAGAAAGTTTCTTCTTTTCTTTTTCTAAAAACCTTTTAAATGATGAACTTTGTAAAATTTGTACCTAAATAATTAAGGCTGGTAAAATTATGAAAATAATTATGTGAGCTGTTCATGATGTGCTTAACCTGGGAAGAATATGAAACTGAGAAAAACAGTAAGTTTTGAATGTCTAAAAATTACACTCTTTAATTAAGAAATACCACTTACATGATTTTTGTAGCTCAAAATATAACTAAAAAATTCATGAATATTTATGAGCATGTTTAACCTGCTGTTTTGGATCCACACAAAATGTTTGATATTGTTTGGAGACAAAATGATCTAATCCCTTAAATAGACATGTTTTGTGGATTAATAAAATATGAAAAATGCTTTCCATGAAATCCCAAATTGATGATGTGTGTTTTTGGGTTGATTGTAGACCATGGAACATGTTGACCCTTGCTGTTCTATGGCATTATTATTGAATGATTAAACAATATCTTTCACCATGATACTTTATGTTGTTTAAATGAAATAAACACCTTTTAATCATGAAATGTTAAATATTGCCTTATGAAGTAGTTAACTTGTTAATTAGTGAAGGAAAGTTGTACTCAAGTAGATAACCTGTTAAATCACCTTAGTACCTATTTTATATACCATGTTAAGCATGCATATGTATTTATCGTATAGTGAACGAGTGTGGAGAACTGCTAGTTGAGCAGACCTCTGAGGTGGGTTATCACTTAGAGGTAGTTGGGTTGGAGAGTGGAGCTGATCTTGACACAGCTGACAACCCCGACACTGCAGGCAAGCGCCGGAGCATAAACCATTCCTTGTGTTTTATAAAATGTTTATCACATAAGTCTTATGAATGTTGCATTTAAGTATTAGGAGTTGAATGATAAACTTTTGATGCATGACTACCTTGTTATCCTTATTCACCCATGGTACTTATGTTAAAGTAATATTTACTAAAATGCTTAGCCCTGCTTAGATGTTAAATGCTATTAGTAGGTTTTCCAAAATAAAATTGAACCTGAAGTATGAGAATGATTATGACTTTTAAATCAAGACCAAGTAGAATCTTGGCTTGCGCCTAGTTTGAGGCTGGACATAGTGACCCCGCCCGAGTCGATTAAGGACCGTTCGTTGTTAGGACTGTTTTTGTGGTCATGATTTGTAGTACTGGCCACATACTTTGGTAAGCCCAACATCTGGGCTATTCCTTTATGGGAAACAATAACCGCGCACTAGGAGTGGAGAGATGGCGGGAGTACCGTGTAACACACTCCTATGAATCCGTCAGGGACGAACGACGCAGTGAAGTGGGTATTGTGCTCTCTTGTAGGGCTGGACTGGTTCCTATTTTAGAGGATCCAAGTGAGGGTTGATGTATGTAGGTGCGGGTCCATGCCTAACCCTGCATATGTCGTGTGGTAAGGAAACCCCAACTGGGCCAAACCAATTCGAATTGCCATAGCTTCTCGGTGAAGAAGACTTGATCAACTATACTACATAGTTAATTCACTAGAACTTTAGCTGTGACATCATGTTGTGATGAGAATAAAGAAGTGCCTGGAATAGATTAGTTACTAAAGAGATGCTCTTAAATGCTAAACTGAAGCTCAAAACTTTGAAAGTAAGGATCAACCATAGTGCAACTTTTATGCAAAATTATTCTTGATCTTGCTACAGACTCACCTTGATTCCTCTTACCTGCATGTCCTTGGAGTCTTTCCCTTTCTTCGGTTAAGTCTTGTTGAGTACCCTCAGTACTCAGGGTTTGTTAAACCCTTGTTGCAAGTGAACAACATGAGTAGGCAGGCAATAGCCTCTGCTATATGTTGGTTTTTGAGGGAGAGTCCTAGCAATGAGCGAGTTGAAGGGCACCCTTGGGCAGGGTGAAGTTCTTTTGGTGATGCAATATAAGTACCTCTTTTGCTACCCCACTTCCTTATGGCAAAACTTATGGTTTGTAATAATTATAGTTTGTAAGAACTTATTACTGGTTTGTAAACATATGTATTGTAAGACTTCCATTGTACTTTGATATAATAAATTTGTATATTTGTACAACTGTTGTAATACTACAATGCTACTGTAATTGATCCTGCTCAAAAGACGAAACGTGGATGATTCGGGTTTCCCAAGGACACCTGACAGACCATCGACATGTGTTACTACCAAAGGTCTAAAAGACGATGGTAAGCACATGTGAGCCATATGATTCAGATGGTTCTACCACAGAGGTGGCCCTTCATGGTGTTCGTCACGGAGTCCCCGTTGCTCTGGCTATAGCCCAGACACGCTCAGGCCATGATCTCCGTCAGCTGTAGCTATGGACGGTGAAAAGTGACCGCCGTCGCCACACGAAGCAAGCCGAGAGAAACCGCGTGGAGCAGATCCCGAGCTCTCTCTAGACTTAAGGAGTGAGCGTCGGACCATATGGTCATGACTGAGGGTGTACTAGTCAATTTGACCCTGCAGTTGATAAGGAGAGAAAGTTAATCAGTAATTTAAGGTGGAACATGCTAGTGTTGGTCCAGAAAGTTTCAAATATATGACCAAGTGGCCAGCAATATACGACTATTGACTAGAGAGTCGATATCTAGCATGTTCATGATGTAATGTAAACAAAATAGGCATATCGGTAATTGTTATTTACTCATTTGCATGGATCTAACTTAGCCAATGATCATGAAAACATGTGAAAGATTAAGGATAGGCATGTAAGCATACGTGTGAGAAACATACTAGCTTTAAACCAGGATAAGAATAAGCAAAAAGCATATAAATAGCCAATACATTCTCAACAAAGCAGGCTATCGGCTAAAACAGCCGATTCCAATGATCGTGTCATACGACATACGATCACTCAACCATTGGATTCAAGTAAATCTATAAATGACTAGACTCAATCTATTGTACCGCCAATAGGTTGAGTCGCCTGATGCTGCATTGACAGTAGGACCCTAGATCAGAGACTAGCAATCGATAGATCTACTTATACCAACAAAGAAATCATGAAAGCATGACATACGCTTAAAGCTCAAGCCATCGGCTAAATAGCCGATGGAGACATAGCAGGTGGCTGATGCCATGTTCTTCTTAACAGATAGATGTACTAACCACCGATGTCTGATCTGACACGCTATCAATAGGTCGAGTCATCTGATGCAACATTGATAGTGGGATCATACCGGATACTGGCGATCAATTGATCTATCTCCTAATGGAACATGACTTCAAACACCGGCCATGTACGATCAGGACTGAGATAGATTGGTCATTAGAACAGGATCTAACGTCACAAATTGAATTCAACCATGATAGTAATCAGCAGACGATAGATCAAAGTAGATAGGACCAACGGATCTCAATCTAGATCATGCAATGGGTGATATTAAGTCAAACAGTAAACTATCTAACACAATATCGATAATTTTGGTTAATACCAACGTTTACAAGAGATCAGTCATCTGTTGTAGCCTTGTAAAGGTTGATATGAATCGATAACTAATCTATACCGTGATTTGTAAGAGATCAGTCGTCTGTTGCAACCTTATAAATAACAATATAAGTTGTGAAAAATAATCACAAATAAGCTGGAGGTCAGGTCATCCGATACAGCCCTACTTGCTGTTGATGGTAATTAACTCCTATTATAAACCATCAATAAAACATGAAAAAGGGTATAAATGTAATCACCACCATAGAATAGGGACTCAACTAACAAAATTCCATGAGTTTTGGTGAATTATGATTTTTCAAGGATTAAATAGGAAAAACAAGAATTCTAGAAAAGAGTTGGGCCCAAGGAACCAGACCAAATCACGTCAAACGGATCGGACCCTGACACTAGAAGACTCCAGAAGACATGAGAAGGCACGGGACCGAGACGGGGACCAAGTGGACTCCAGAGGAGGCTGCCCGGCCCCCCTTAGGCCGGCCGGCCTGGCCCAGAGGGCTCTGCTCTTTTTCTTCACGCAACACGTTACAACACATCTCTACGTCGTATCTTGATCATCGTTTCAAGTCAATTTGATCCGAGGGCCACGGTTCATCCCACTAGACTATATAACCAGACCCTAGACCCCCCAAGGCAAGGCATCCTAAAACCCTAATTCATTATCTTCAGATAGGATCAGAGAGAGGTGTCCCTCGAAAGGAAAACCTCTCTAGAGCCAGCTTTCAAGAAGAAGACTAGCTCTCTAGTTTAGGTTTAGAATCTAGTCTTGAATTAGAATTAGAAGAGAGAGGGAAGATATTTGGAGGGAGTACCAGCCTATCGGTACGGCTTCTACTCCTTATACCTATAGATTCAAGTTCTTCAAGGGCTTGCGTCTGAGATTTCTTCGGTGATCAACTTCTATTTGTCAGTAAGTCTTAATATTGTTATTATTCTTCTAGTATGCGACTCTTTTTTAGTACTTTATTCCTGGTAGCTCTAGGGGTAGAGTAGCCGTCATAGTGTAAGTGTGGTGCTTAGACTTGATTGCTCGTATGATGTATTCCAGATCAGTGGTAGCTCACAAGGGTGACTTTTATAGCCTTATAGAATCTTCTATAGTCCATCTCCCGTTTATAGGCCGAGTAGGATTAGTTACTTAGGAGACTACACTCTAATTGTGCTCTTCTATAGTAATCCCTAGCTAAATCATAATTAACATAACTTACTGCGATAATAGAACTAGACAACCTTAGTGATCACCTTTTTCTTCTATTTTCTCTGTCCTTGTTTGCTACTTAGGGATTAGGTTTAAGACTAAAATACATCATTCCGTTCCTTGGGGTTCGATATTAAAACCGGGTCATTCCGGTAAAGTGCTACATCGGTAGATTATCTGTGCGCTTGCGGATAACTAGAGTGTGCATTAATTATACCAACACTTGCCCGAAGACCTCACCGAAATCGACTCTACTCCTACTCCTAAGAGGTGGCTAGAGCCAAAAAAGTAAAGGTATTGGATTTGTTTGATTGATGTGAGATGTTCATTACAATGGTTGAGGTTCAATATTTATACCCAAGGCCTGACTACGAATCCTGGTCGAATAAGACTGGTTACAAGCTTGGGAAAGAAGATAAAAGCTTTCTAAATTATGATAACTTGGATCTTAATCTTTCCTTTCTATGAAGTCCGCCATGTCTTTTGCTCCATGCATTGTTGATCCTACCGATAGGGCCCACTCCCTTGGAATGATGACGTTTTCTTTATCCAGTCCTTGTCGACTGGGCCCATTCTTTTGAGGTGATGACGTCATCTTACTTGATTGACGACAACTTTGGTTAGCCGACTTTGTTGAATATTTTGGCTTTCCTTTGATGGATTTAGACTCCAGGATCCTTTCTTCTCAGACCAAATTTTGGTGTCAGCACATGCCCCCAATTTTGGGATAAAATGATTTTATTCCAAAATTCTTCATGTCCATTGCACACGTTGTGCATTCCCTCTAGCTGATCTTGTGTCATATTCGCATAAGAACTCCTCTATCATCGTTGTCTTAGTGATTGGCTCCTTGGATCGGTTACTTCCCAAACTTGGTTCATCAATCAACCGACTAAAATTTTAGTCGATCAACTCCAGTAACTGCTCCCGAACGTGTGTAAAAACACAAAATTGTTGTGTATCCCTTTTCATGTCCGCCTCTAGATTTGAACGAAGCTGTAAATAACCTGATGGATAAAATTTTCAAGTCCTCCATTTCTGCAACCGCAGTCTTTTCATCAAGCAATGCGCAACTTCCTCGATATCCAGGATGGCTTTCTATCACCCATAAATCAGATTTGTTTTTCCATAGCTCAAAAATATCCATCAGCAACCCACTCTAGCTATAAATATATCCCCAAAGGATAGCCGAGAGATCATATTTGTTCTGCCTCTGCTCTCATCGTCGTGCAACTTCTCCTCCCTTTGCTCTCAGATTCAACAACCGCATTCAGAGGAGTATGGACCATGGCAAGCACATCACCAATGACCCTTTGGAAGAGAATCTCCCTCCCTGCTAGTGCCTTTGCTTTCAGGGGTAAGACTGAATCTATTCTTGTTCTCTCGTCCCCTTTTGCTGACCCGTTTGATTTTGCAGTGGTGATCGCCCCGGCGCCCCCGACGCCCAATTAGCAATGCAAGTGGCTTCCTCCTCTGATTCCACTGACTCCTATGATGGAGATGACACGTGGCGTTTTTGTCACAAGTGGAATGCGGCCGTCGACCGTTATTCTGAGGCCACCAAGCAGAACGAGCAACTGGAGTTTGCCCTTAAAGCCACTCACGTCACCTTTTCTACCATGGAGGCGGAGGCGAGCGTGATCCAGGCTCAATTGGTGGAGTCGGACGCCAGAGTCGCCGGTAAGTTCTTCATCACCCTCATTTTTCTGACACTTCTTTTTGCCGATCTAATGGTTTCTTGCGCTCCTTGTCTTTAGCTCTAACGGCACAACTGGAAGCCCTCTAGGTTGTGGCGAGAGATGCCGCTGGTGCTCTAAATGCCCTCGATGAGACTTTGGAGGTTAGCCTCCAAGACATCCCCGTGCGCTTCAGGGAGGTGGCCCTCCATGGTGTCCGTTGTGGCACCGCGGTTGCCCTAGCAATAGCCCAGGTGCGCTCAGGGCTCAACCTTCACTTGGCGGAGCCCGGCTTCCTAGAAGAGGAGAACCCAGATGATTACCGGGGTCTAGTGGATGACTTCGAGGAGGCTGGTGGTGCCGTGGCTGACATAACCTCGGACGAGGAAGTTGTGAACAACGTCTTTCTCGACCCTTAGTCTGTAACTAGGAGTTACACCTATGAATAATGAAATTTTCTTTTGCACCTGATCTTCTTAATTCATCTCTGGACGTCTTTTCTTTCGCTGCCATTTACTTTTTCTTGGTGATAATCTTCGAAATGACAGTCAATGTATGCCTCAGAGAGCTTGAACCTAAGTGCTTTCCTTCGATTTTAAGAATAGCCGATCAAGCTGAATTAGCTGATCCTCCTGGGTCAGGCCGTTCAGGGTTAGGTGCGAACCTAAAACCGCATTGAACAGATCTCCCTTATACTATATGGTCCAAAGCATGAACGACGATGTGGCCGCAGACTCGGCGTCACAAATGCAACCTGAGTGGTATTTGTAGGCTTTAATCCCCACGTACTATAGTATTTGGTACGAACGTTTTCAGCCGGTCTTCATCCTGTATAAATCTCCATCATTTAGCAATCGGCTCTCTTAGTAGCTTTTAGACTTTGGAAATCTGCATCCAGTAACGTCTTTAGTTGATCCACCATTGGAGCCGACTTTGAGGTTTGGATGGAAATAAAGTTGTAGTGAACGAGTCCCATAAAATCCCAAAAAATGGTGACTCCTTTCGCCCAACTGCCCCTTTCTCATTTGGTTACGCGTGGCCTCCTCGATTTTCAGAATGGCCTCTCGCCTTCCATTAACTACTCTTTACTTTAACACGGCCCGATCGACCTACCCCGCGTTGTCCTTTGTCATAAATACATCCCAAGGGGGTGGTTGAGAGGTCACATCTGCATTTTCCTTCCTCCTTGCTAGTACACAATCCTTCCATCTTCATCCTCATACCTTTAGTAAACCCAACCCTAAAAAACAATGGCAGATGGCAAACGCCCCGCCAGCGATCTCCCAAAAGAGGATCTCCCCCCGCACCGACGTCTTTGCATCCCTGAGTAGGTTTAATTACACTCCAAGGAATTTCATTTGAGTTCTAATTTGTATCTCTGTAGGACCATTTCTTGCGTCACCACTCATAGCATGATGGTCAGGTATGCGGCCTGGGGTGCTCAACTGGTGGTATCTGCGTCCTCTTCTGACGACTCTGCTGATTCATATAATGGAGATGATGCCCGTCGTTATCTTCATGGTTGGAACAAGGCGTTGGGCCATTGCCAAGAGGTGGCTCAAGAAACCAAGCATCTGGAAGCCGTCCTGACTACCTCCTAGACTTCCCTTGCCACCATGGAGGGGAAGAGCAGTGTCGCCCAAGCGCACTTGGCCGAATCCGATGCCAGTGTTGTGGGTAAGATCTTCAGGAGAGACCCTATTCTTCTAGTACTCCGTTCTGTCATGCCTTTCCACTTTTTTCTCTTAGCACAGCCCTGATGGAGGAATTGGAGGCCCTCCAGTTTGTGATAAATAATGCCACTAGGGCTCTGAACGCCCGAGGTGACTCAGTGGTGAGCTGCCTTCAGGACATTCCTGCACATGCCCGGGAGATCGCTCTCCATGGTGTCCGTCATGGCGCGATGGTTGCCCTAATGATTGCCTAGGTGAATTTTGGGCATGACCTCCGATTGCATCAACCCAGCTATGCAAGTGGCGATGACCATCATGAACCGGTGGAGGATTTCGCCGGGCACGCTAACGCCACTGCGAACGCTTCTTCGGCTGGAGAGATTGTGAACAAGGTCTTCTCTAGCCAGTAGTTTGTACATAGGGATCCAACTATGAATTAATTAACTTCCTCTGTGTTGGTCCTCCTGTTTGGCTTTTCTTGTGAGATGTCTTATGATGACTACAGCATATTCCTAAGTTTATTCTTTTTATTTTTTGCACTATAGGCGATGCGTGTCGCACCGGCTTTTGCCTTTTTAGGCTAGATTAGAATTCTTTATTTTTTTGTCCTAAAGATGACACTTTGCTAGTATCGGCTATCAGATTCAGCGATGATCCGTACTTCAAACGCTAACTTTAATCACTAGAATCTAAACTCAATAGTAAACCATTGTTTCTGAAATAACCAATGATGATTCTCATACTAAATCACTTATGAATTCTAGAAATCACTAGCTGTCGAGCTCTTTCAAAGTATTATGCAATCAAATCTAAATCCGACTGCTTAAAATAGAACGACCATATTATGAAGAACTCAAAAAGTAATGCTTAGCCAATCAGTAATAACAAACATGAGGAGTCACTAAAATAAACTCTCAAAGCTGATTGCTTGAATCGACTGTTGACGTTCATCATTGATCTTGATGACGCCTTCTTCCTAGACTCTTCTAGAGAAGCACTCATAATCTTCAAACTCCCAATATGCTGGGTCAGCTGTTGCCACACTCACCGTCGTGTCAGCTAGAACCATTTCGACGTTGTCTCCCTACCACTGAATAAGGCATTGGTGCATCGTTGAACGGATGTAACAATTGGCATGGATCTAGTCATGACCCAAGAGCATAATATATGTTCCTTTACCATCGATGACGAAGAAAGTAGTAGGCAGGGTCTTGCTCCCAATCATCAATTCGATGTTAACTGCCCCCTGGGTCTTAGATGCATTGCCATCGAAGTCTTTCAATATCATATCTGTTTCTAGTAGATCTTATGGGCCTTTCCCGAGCTTATAGAAAGTAGTATAGGGCATGAGATTGATAGCAACACCTCCATCGACTAACATCTTGGTCATCAGCTTTCCATCGACAAATCCCTTCATGTACAAAGCTTTCAAGTGCCGATGTTGAGATGGCTTATCAAACGTAGCTTGCTGAGAGGTTGGAGGGCTAAATGAGCTATTCCTTCTCCCAATTCTTCTTCATCATACTCCTCCCCATAAGATTCTTCTTGTTCATACTTGGAGGGAGCCCTGAATTTTGTAGGCAAGATGAAGACCATATCAACATTAGCCGATGGCTTACCCTTGTCAGCTGTTTGCTTGACGCGCCATGTCTGAGGTCTGCTGTACTTTTGAGCTTCCAATTCTTTATTCCTCAGATGCTAAACTCTTCTTTTCTGGCTTCTTGTTACACCTCCTGGACACCATTGGCCCTCTTGCCAAACATACTCCTTTTCTTCATCACGATCGGTCCAATTTTGATCATGGGCACACTTGCCAAACCGATCATGAACTCATTTATTTTTTATGCGCCGATCTATGCCATTAGACTAGTAATTCAAACGTTCATGGATGGACCAGTGGATAGACTGAGATTGCCTGAATTCTGCATACTGATTACCGCACTCTAGACAGTTACGACTTGTAGAATTTCAATCCTTTGTTCCAACAGTGCCTGAAGAAAGGACAAGTCCAATGTAGCTTAGCTTGTTCTCTTTCGTACCTTTCTTCTTCGCATTGATGCTCATATTCTTCTTCTTTAAGCCGAGCTGATAGTCCTTCTCCTTCTGGTGTTGCCACTTGTTCAACAAGATCCTGGAAGTGACCCGAGGATGTAAAGCACCAGCTCTGGATGTCACCTTGTTCATATCAACTCTTCTGCCAATTGCGCTGCTTCTTAACTTCTTCATACTCACCAGTCGACATTTGAACTTTGGGGTCGACTGACCCATCTTCTTTAGCCTTAGCCGATGTTAAGACATTTGTCTTTCCTTTAGCCAACCGGAACTCCACCATGTGCACCCCTGGGAAAGGATGCTTATCTATGTCCACTGTCGGTTTCTTGGCAGGCTCAAACTTGATTCTTCCTTGCTCGATTGCCTTCTGGATGTGGAAGCGGAAGATTCTGCACTCATTGGTACTGTGGTTGGTAACATTGTGGAACTTGCAGTATTTCTTCCCTTTAAGTTGAAAGGTCCAAAATGGCTAGAGGGGGGTGAATAGCCTAAATTAAAACTCTACAAACCACTAGAGTAAGGATTAGTAACACAAATGGTGATAAAAGTGGTTTGCTCTAGCTCTAAGTGTTAAGCAAGCCACCTAGTTGTAATTCTAGTTATCTAATGTCTCTATGGCACAACACAAGCTTGGTTGCAAAAACTACTACTACCTAGAGTGCTAGCAACAAGAAGAAGCACAACTAAACAAGCTAACACAAGGTAAAGATACGAAAAGTAAACGGCGGGAAGATGATTTTATACCGACGTGTAGAGGCAAGTGAACCAATAAGAATACCAATGTGAAGCCAATCACCGGGAAACAATCAGTCACAATATCAAGAGAGACACTAAGATTTTCTCCCAAGGTTCACATGCTTGTCGGCACGCTAGTCCCTATTATGTCGACCAACACTACGTGGTTCGGCGGCTAATTGAGAATCCACACCCAAGCTCTCCAAGAGTACCGCAAGAACCTACCGCTAGTGAGGTAACTCAATGACACGCGTAATATATTAGAGCTACCTTATGACTCTTCGCCGGGAAAGGTGCAAAGCCCCTCACAAGTCACCGAAGCTGGCCACGAACAACCTCCAACTCATGTCGGACCTCCTTCGCTGCTCCAAGCTATCTAGGTGGTAGCAATCACTAAGAGAAACAAGAATCCCACAGCAAATAAACACCCAAGTGCCAACTAGATGCAAACTCACAAGCAAATACAATTGAGATCACTCAATCTCACTTTGATTAGGTAATCAAGCAAGGGAGATGAGTGGGAGGGGATGTGCTTAGCTCAAGAGGATGTTAGAGAGTCAAAATGTCCAAGAGTTATCCCCCAAGACTAGCCAACAAGTATTTATAAGCATCCCCAACACAAAATATCCGTTAGGCACCAGTTGCTGCTGCTACCGCGCTGACTGGACACGCCGGTCGAACTGACCGGACGCGGTCACAACGCCTGATCGCACCTATGTGACTTCCCCGATGAACGCCACGTGTCTCACTTTGAATCTCGTTCGTTCGATTGTAACGGTCACTTAAATGTACTTGTTCATGCACTAGAGTGACCGGACGCACCGATCAAAATTGATCGAATGCGCTTAGGCGTCCAGTCACCACTAATTCGTGTTGCTGACCATGTGACCGGATGTGCCGCTTGAATTGACCGAATGCCATAGTGCCAGCGTCCGATCGATTCCAGTAAGCACCCACTCACGACCTGATGCATCCAGTCGATCTTGACCGGACGCGCCACCGCGTCCGATCAACCCTTCGCGTTCACTGTCCCTCTGGCGCCTGATCGGACGCGCTGGTCCCGCGAGTGACAGGACGCGTCGGTGGTAAACCCCAGTCTACGCGCCAGACTGCTGTTGTCACTGACCGAACACGTCCGGTCATGCTAAGACCACGTCCGGTCATTCCGAGACCATGTCCAGTTCAGCGTCCGATCACCCTAGTGACATCTGTTTGCTTCTGTTTCTATCCACGATGACTTAGAGAAAATCTCCGCCTCCGATGTAGTGAAAAATCTCTACCGCTCAAACTCCATCGCATTCGTAAATGTGCTAACCTCACCAAGTGTACATTACCATGTGCATGTGTGTTAGCATTTTCACAATCATTTTTGAGGTGTTAAGTTAGCTCACCACTAGATCTAAATGCATATGCAAATGAATCCTCATCTAGTGGCACTTAAGTGATCAATAGCCCCGAAAATTCCTCTCTTTATAGTACAGCTATCGATCCTAAGTGTGATCACACCCTCTATGGTATCTTGATCACCAAAAGCAAATCCTATCTATACCTTTGCCTTGAGCTCCATAGGATTTTGCCTCTTCTCCTCTTCTTCTCCAAGTATGGCACCAAGTCATCATGATCAACATGCATCTTGCCATCACTTAAGAGTGTATCAATCACCTTTTGCTATCAACACTCAAGCACATGTGATTAGTTGAAAGTCCCTAGTTTGGTTTTGGCTAATTGATGAAACCTAAGTACTAATCACATGTGCTTGAGTGTTGATAGCAAAATGTGATTGGTACACTCCTAAGTGATGGCAAGAAGCATGTTGATCACGATGACTTGGTGCCATACTTGGAGAAGAAGAGGAGATGGAGTGCAATCCTATGGAGCTCAAGGCAAAGGTATAGATAGGATTTGCTTTTGGTGATCAAGACACCATAGAGGGTGTGAGCACACTTAGGATCGATAGCCAAACTATAAAGAGGGGAATTTCTGGGGCTATTGATCACTTAAGTGCCACTAGATGAGGATTCATTTGCATATGCATTTAGATCTAGTGGTGAGCTAACTTAACGCCTCGAAAATGATTGTGAAAATGCTAACACACATGCACATGGTGATGTACTCTTGGTGATGTTAGCACATTTGTAAAGGCGGTGGAATTTGAGCGGTAGAGATGGGTTTGGGGCCCTCTCTCCCTCCCGCCTCACAAGCTCGGTGGGATTCGACGCTTTTTGTGGAAGTGAAACGCCTATTTTCCACTACGCCGGAAACAGAGTTTATCTCTAAGTAATTATGGATAGGAACGGAGGTCACTAGGGTGACCGGACGCTGGACTGAACGTGGTCTCGGCATGACCGGACGCGTCCAGTCAGTTCTTCCCGCATGCTGCGAACAAGCGCACTAGCGCATCCGGTCACTCGCGAGACCGGTGCGTCCGGTCAGGCGCTAGAGGGACAGCAAATGCAAAGGGTCGATCGGACGTGGTGGGGCATCCGGTCATGATCGACCGGACACGTCCAGTAGCGGTTGGGTGCTTACTGGAATCGACCGGACGCTGGCTCTGTGGCGTTCGGTCAGTACAAGTGCCGCGTCCAATTAGCTTCTCAGCAGCGCTAGCTTCAGGCGACCAGACGCTAGGGTGCGTCCGATCAGTTCTGATCAGCACGTCCAATCACTTGTCTGCACGTGTGACTTCATTTCTTGACCGTTGGTGATCGTGCGGCTCTGTTTTATATTTGTACACGTGGCAGCGATCCAACGGAGCAATGCAGCATGACTGGACGTGGACACAGCGTCCGGTCAGTTCGACCGGCGTGTCCGGTCAGCGCGACAGCAGCAACAACTTGTGTCTAATGGCTATTTCGAGTTGGGGATGCTTATAAATACTTGTTGGCCAGCCTTGGGGATCTCTCTTGGACATTTTGACTCTCTAACATCCTCTTGAGCTGAGCACATCCCCTCCCACTCATCTCCCTTGCTTAATTAACAAATCAAAGTGAGTTTGAGTGATCTCAAGTGCATTTGCTTGTGAGTTTGCATCTAGTTGGCACTTGGGTGAGCATTGGCTACGGAATTCTTGTTACTCTTGGTGGTTGCCACCACCTAGATGACTTGGAGGCAGCAGAGGAGTTTATAGCAAGAGTGGTGCTTGTTCTTGGCCACCTCCCGGTGATTTTGAGGGGTGTTGTGCCTTCCCCGGAGGAGCGCCAAAGGCAACTCTAGTAAATTGCTTGTGTCATTGAGTTACCTCACTTGTGGTAGGTTCTTGTGGTGCTCTTGAGGAGCTTGGCTTTGGATTGCCAATTAGCCACCGAACCACGAAGTGGTGGTCGACACAACGGGGACGTAGCGTGCCGGCAAGCACGTGAACCTCAGGAGAAAATTGTGTGTCACCTTTGTGATTGATTTCTTGGATTTCTCTCGGTGATTGGTCTTCATATTGTTGTGATTGGTTCATTCCTCGACGTGGCGGTATAAAGATCACTTACCTCTCTTTTACATTCCGCAAACTAGTTGTAACAAGCTCTTTAGTGCAATTAGTTTTGAGAGCTTGTATTTTCTTTGCTAGTGTAGCTTGTCACCTAGTTGAGCTCTTTAGTGTAGCTAGCTTGTGAGAGCTCATAGTGACTTAGCCTTTGTTTGTTATAGTGATCATAGTTACTAGAATTGTTGGATAGGTGGCTTGCAACCCTTGTAAAGCTAGAGCAAATTCGCAGTTCACCCTTTGTTATACTAACCTTTTACTCTAGTGAGTTTGTAGAATTTTTAATAGGCTATTCACCCTACCTCTAGCCATATTAGGACCTTTCATTAGTACTTAGGTTTCATCAATTAGCCAAAATCAAACTAGGGTCTTTCATAAGTTCTTCAGTTGAAGGAATCACATGGTTTGCAGGTAATCTCAACTGCTTCTTCTCCAGTAGCAAGTCAAAGATCCCGTCGGCTTTCTTTACATCGAAGTCATAGGTGTTCTCTGACTCCTTCACCTATGGACAAGATATAGGAGCCTTGCCCCATGTCCATTCAACGATCGTGACTTTTGGATCATCTCCATCAGAATCTACATCATAGGGATTAGTCATAGCAGTAGTACCCTTTAAATACTTCTCTTTGCGCAGGGTCCGGTGCTGACTTTCAAAGGCAGACACTCTTTGAACTAAATGGGCCAAACTTTCAAACTCCTGACCATCAAATTGTTCTCTAATTAATAAAGACATCCCTTGAAGGGCCAATTTAGCCAATTGGTCATCACACAGATTCAATGAATAGCAATGGCTCCTCACTTTCTCTGAATCTTTGGATGAACTCAGAGCCTAACACATTGTTCCTCTGCCTCATGCTTGTCAAGTCTGTAATCTTCTTCTCACATGTCCCACTGTAGAAATATGCTTAGAACTTGTTCTCCAGATCGGCCCATCCAGTGATTGAGTTTGGTTCTAGTGATAAAAACCAACTAAAGGCCGGTCCAGATAGGGACAAGGGGAAGAATCTAACTTAATGTGCCTCCTCAACAGATGCTTCTTCTAGCTGAATGAGGTAGCAGATGATATGCTCCATGGTTGTCATCTCATCTACCCTAGTGAATTTGGAGAAGTCTGGAACTCTATAGCGTACTAGGAGTTGCACAAGATCATACTAGGCCGGGTATGGGCGCTAGTAAGAGCCAACTTGTTCTTTGGGCTTTAGACCAAACTGGCTTTGCATTATAGCAATTATCCGATTGACAAACTCCTCAACATCTATACCAGCAACTTCTTGTTGCGGCTGCCCTTGAGCCTGAGCCTAAGACCCTTGTATCTAGACTTGTTGATTTTGAGCCAGAGACTGCTGGAGTTGCTGTGCATTCTAACTGTAAGGGTTCTGATACCCAGGGTGTGGCATAAGCTCATATGTACTAGCATCAGAAACCAAGTGATATCCCTCTGGATAGTCGATTTGAGCATTGTGACTCGTGTATCCCTGCAATCGACTATCGAAGTAGTTAGGATCAACATTCCTAATGATCCTTTGCACTAAAGGAGCAATTCTTTGGGCCAACTAAGGCATTTGATAGAAAGTATTGAATCTTCCCCGAGCTAGCCATTGCACAACCTGCCGAGTAGCTGCTGAGGTTGGTTGTTGAACTATCCGCGTGACAGGGGCACTTGGTGATTACTGTGCTGATGGTTGCCCCCTGTCATCTGAACTTGCCCCCCCCCGTTGGTAAGGCTTGATCTTGCCCCCTGAAAGCTGCTATACTAGTGGCTGCTAGAACTGCCCATCATTCGGCTGTTGACTAGTACCAAGTATGTTGCTTCTCACAACCGAAGGATTCAAGCCATTAGAGCATGCTGGCCCAACTTAATCAACTGGCGTTCCAAAGAAAACTTCTTTCAAAACATTACCAATTATGTTGGCCAACACCTTATTGTGGTTCATGAAGGCTTTATGGATAGTCCTGTGGACCAGATGAGCAGTGGTCCTTGCTTCAACGTCTTCACTTTGACCATGCAGGAGAGCGCTTGGCAGGGGAGTCTTCTGAACAACTGAATCAAGTGTCCTACTGTAAGATAGTATGCACTTCTCTCTAAACTCCTCTATCACTTGCTAAATGAGCGCCTTCTAGTCATTAGGCAAGTCTTCAAGGTTGACCTTGAGGATCATCTGATTTTCCATGTTGATGATTGCTAACGACTTTCAATCAAACAATTGTGGTCCCACCGGCGTGCCAAGATCATGTGGACGGCGAAAAGTGACCGCCGCTGTCACATGAAGCAACCCAAGAGAAACTGTGTGGAGCAGATCCTGACCTTTCTCCAGACATAAGGGGTGAGCATCGGATCGGATGGTCGTGATCGAGGGCGTGCTAGTCAATTTGACCCTACAATTAACAAGGAGAGAAAGTTGATTAGTAATTTAAGGTGAAACATGCCGGTGTTGGTCCAGACAGTTCTAAGTATACGGCCAAGTGGCCAGCAATATACGGCTATCAACTAGAGAGTCGATATCCAGCATGT
This sequence comes from Saccharum spontaneum, assembly GCA_022457205.1. Lineage (NCBI taxonomy): Eukaryota > Viridiplantae > Streptophyta > Magnoliopsida > Poales > Poaceae > Saccharum > Saccharum spontaneum. Next base: position 19,721,728 of record CM039587.1, read on the forward strand.
TCATGATGTAATATAAACAAAAGAGGCATATCGGCAATTGTTATTTACTCAATTGCATGTATCTAACTTAGCCGATGATCATGAAAACATGTGAAAGATGTAAGGATAGGCGTGTAAGCATACATGTGAGAAATATACTAGCTTTAAACCAGGATAAGAACAAGTAAAAAGAAAATAAACAGTCAATGCATTCTCAACAGAGCAGGCTATCGGCTAAAACAGCTGATTCCACTGATCGTGTCGTACGGCATATGATCACTCATCTATTGGATTCAAATAAATCTACAAACAACTAGACTCAATCTATTGTACCACCAACAGGTCGAGTTGTCTGATGCAGCATTGACGGTAGGACCCTAGATCAGAGACCATCAATCGATAGATCTACTTATACCGCAAAGAAATCAAAAAAGCATGTCAGACGCGTTAAAGCTCAAGCCATCGGCTAAATAGCTAATGGAGACATAGCGGGTGGCTGACGCTAGGTTCTTCTTAACAGATAGATCTACTAACCAGCAATGTCCGATCTGACATGCTATCAACAGGTCGAGTCGTTTGATGCAGCATTGATAATGGGATCATACCGGATACTGGCGATCAATGGATCTACCTCCTAATGGAACATGACTTCAAACACCCGCCATGTACGATTAGGACTAAGATAGATTGGTCATTAAAATAGGATCTAACATCATGAATTGAATTCAACCGTGATAGTAATCAGCAGACGATAGATCAAAGCAGAGAGGACCAATGGATCTCAATCTAGATCATGCAATGGGTGATATTATGTCAAACAGTAAACTATCTAACACAATATTGATAACTTTGATCAATACTAATGTTTATAAGAGATTAGTCATCTCTTGCAGCCTTGTAAAAGTTGATACGAATCGATAACTAATCTATACCATGATTTGTAAGAGATCAGTCATCTGTTGCAGCCTTACAAATAACAATATAGATTGATAACTAACTTATATTGCGACTCGCAAAAGATCAATCGTCTATTGCAACCTTGCAAGTAATAATATAAGTCATGACAGATACTCACAAACAAGCCAGAGGTTAGGTTGTCCGATGAAGCCCTGCTTGCCCAATGAACTCGCCGAAATCTACTCTACTCCTACTCCTAAGGAGTGGCCAGAGCTGAAAAAGTAAAGGTACTGGATTTGTTTGATTGATGTGAGATGTTCATTACAATGGCCGAGGTTCAATATTTATACCCAAGGCCTGACTATGAATCCTGGTCGAATGAGACTAGTTACAAGCTTGGGAAAGAAGATAAAAGCTTCCTAAATTATGATAACTTGGACCTCAATCTTTCCCTTCTATGAAGTCTGCCATGTCTTTTGCTCCATGCATTGCTGATCCTGCCAATAGGGCCTACTCCCTTGGAATGACGATGTTTTCCTTATCCAGTCCTTGTCGATTGGGCCCATCCTTTTGAGGTGATGACGTCGTCTTACTTGATTGATGACAACTTTGGTTAGCCGACTCTATTAAATATTTCGGCTTTCCTTTGATGGATTTAGACTCCAGGGTCCTTTCTTCTCGGACCAAATTTTGGTGTCAATAGTAGCCTAGCTACCCAGACGGCGAGAACCCCGACGCTTACCACGAGTTGGTGGAGGACATCAAGGGAGCCGCCGATGTCATGGCAAACATCACCCAGGCTGAAGAAGTTGTAAACAAAGTTTTCTTCAGCCCTTAGTTTGTAACTAGGGTCATGAAATAAAATCCCCTAATTGGTTTCCCTTGTGTTAACTCCTAGTTTGAATCTGTGTGAACGCCTCCTAGTAGAGATTTGTTTTGCAATGATAATGATGTACCTTTGAACTGATCTCATATGACATATATTTTTCTTACTTTTGTGCTATAGGCGATGTGTGCTGCACTGGCTGTTACCTTCTTAGGCTAAAAATTAGGATTTTCATTTTTTGTTCTAAAGGCAATACTCTGCTAGTATCGACTGTCAATTCTAACGATGATCTGAATTTGATCACACTTGGGCGATAATCTCAATCACCAGGGTTAGAATTCCATAATGAAAAATGCTCCAAAATAGCCAATGATGATTCAAGTATTAAATCATTTATGAAAATCCAAAAATCACCGGCTGTCAAGCTTTTTTCAAAATGTTGTGCATTTAAATCCAATTTTGACCCCTTGAAACAGAACAGCTACATTCTAACTGACTAATCCATAAGAGTAGTGTTTAGCCATTCTATAATGACCAACTAGAGGAGTCATCAAACTAAACTCTCAAAGCCGATTGCTTGGATCGGCTGTTGACGTTCATCATTGACCCTGATGATGCCTCCTTCCCAGATTCTACTAGAGAAGCACTCATAATCTTTAAATTCCCAATACGCTGGATCAGCAGTCGCCACACTTATAGAGGTGTCGGCTTGAACCATCTCAACGTTTTCTCCCTGCCATTGGATAAGGCATTGGTGCATTGTCGAAGGGATGCAACAATTAGCGTGGATCCAGTCACGACTAAGGAGCAGACAATATGTTCCTTTACCATCAATGACGAAGAAAGTAGTGGGTAGGGTCTTACTCCCAATCATCAATTCGACGTTAACTGCACCTCAGGTCTTAGATGCATTGCCACCGAAGTCCTTTAACATCATGTCAGTTTCAAGCAAATCTCTGGGGCCTTTTCCAAGCTTGCGGAACGTAGTATAAGGCATCAAATTGACCGCAGCACCTCCATCGACTAACATCTTGTTCGTCAGCTTCCCATCGACAAATCCTTTCGTGTATAAAGCCTTCAAGTGCTGATGCTAAGATGGTTTGTCAAATATAGCTTGTTGGAACTGTAGGGTTAGTTGAGCCACTGCTTCTCCCAATTCTTCTTCATCATACTCTTCTCCATTGGATCCTTCCTGTTCGTACTTGGAGGGAGCTCTGATTTCTGCATGTAAGACAAAGACCATACCAATATCAGCCGATGGCTCGCCCTTATCGGCTTGTTTGCTTGACGCGCCATGTCCGAGGCCTACTATACTTCTGAGCTTCTAGCTCTCTATTCCTCAATCGTTGGACTGTTCTTTTCTAGCTCCTTGACATACCTCTTAGACACTATTGGCCCTCTTGCCAAACATACTCTCTCTTCATCACGACTAGCCCAGTTCTGATCATACGCACACTTACCTAGTCGATCATGAACTCCTTCATTCTTTACGCGCCAATCCACATTGTTAGATTGATAATTCAAACGTTCATGGATAGACCGGTGGTTGGCTTGAGATTGCTCAAATTCTTAATACTGATTACTGCACTCTAGGCAGTTATGTCTTATGGGCAATTTTAAACCTTCGTTTCAACAGTGTCTAAAGAAAGGACAGTTCCAATATAACTCAACTTGTTCTTTTTGATACCTTTCTTCCTCGCACCGATGCTCATATTCTTCTTCCTTAAGCCGGCGCTGGTAGTCCTCCTTTTGGCATTGCCACTTGTTCAACAATATTCTGGAAGTCACACGAGGATGCATGGCACCAGCTCTGGATGTCTCACCTTGCTCATATCGGCTCTTTAGCTGATCATGTTGTTGCTTAGCTTTCTTATACTCATTAGCTGATATTTGAACCTTGGGGTCAACTGACCCATCTTCTTTGGCCTTAGCCAATGTCAAGACCTTTGCCTTTCCTTTAGCCAACTAAAACTCTACCATATGCACCCCTGGGAAAAGGATGCTTATCTATGTCCATTGTCGGTTTCTTGGCTGGCTCAAACTTGATTTTTCCTTGTTCAATGGCCTTATAAATATGTAAGCAAAAGATCCTACACTCATTAGTGTTATGATTAGTGGCATTGTGAAACTTGTAGTATTTCTTCCCTTTAAGTTCCTCGGCCAAAGGGATCACATGATTTGCAGGTACTCTCAACTGCTTCGTCTCTAGGAGCAAATCAAAGATCTTATCGGCCTTCTTGACATCGAAGTCGTAGGCATTTTCTATCTCCTTCACCCATCAACAAGATACACGAGCCTTGCCCCATGTCCACTCGGTGGTTGCAACCTCTGGATCGTCTCCATCAGAGTCTGCATCATATGGATCAGACATAGCAATAGTATACTTTAAATACTTCTCTTTGCATAGGGATCGATGCTGGCCCTCAAAAGCAGACACCCTCTGAACCAAATGGGCTAAACTCTCAAACTCTTGGTGATCAAACTTCTCTTTGATTAATGGAGACATCCCTTGAAGGGCCACTTCGGCCAATTCGCCATTAGATAGATTTAATGAGTAGCAACAACTCCTTACTTCTCTGAATCTTTGAATGAATTCAGAGCCTGACTCATTATTCCTCTGCATCATACTTGTCAAATCTATAATCTTCTTATCTCCTGTCCCACTGTAGAAGTATGCGTGAAACTTGTTCTCCAGATTGGCCCATCCAGTGATCGAATTAGGTTCAAGCGATGAAAACCAACTGAAGGCTGGTCCAGATAGGGACAAGGGAAGAATTGAACTTTATGTGCCTCCTCAACAGATGCATCTCTGAGCTAAACGAGATAGTAGCTGATATGTTCCATGGTTGTCATCTCATCTATCCTGGTAAATTTAGAGAAATCTAGGACTTTGTAGCATGGAGGGAGTTGCACAATATCATACTAGGCTAGGTATGGACACTGGTAAGATTCAACCTATCCTTTGGGCTTTACACCAAACTAGCTCTGCATCATAGCAGTTATTCTATTGACAAAACTCATTAGCATCCATGCTAGTGACTTCTTGTCTCGGCTGCCCTTGAGTCTAAAGCCTAAGTGCCCTGTATTTGAACTTGTTGACCCTGAGCCGAAGACTGTTGTCCTTGGACTTGAGATGGCTAGAGTTGTTACGCATTATAACTGTAAGGATTCTAATACCTAGGGTGTGGCATAAGCTTGTATGTGCTGGCATCAGAAACCAGGTGATATCCTTCTAGATAGTCGATCTGAGCATTGTGAGTTGCATATCCTTGCAATCAATTATTGAAGTAGTTTGGATCAACATTCTTGATGATCCTCTAAACTGGTGGAGCAATTTTATGGGCTGACTGAGGCATTTGGTAGGAAGTATTGAATCTTCCCTGAGCCGGCTGTTACACAACCTGTTGAGTGATTGGTGAGGTTGGCTGCTGGACTGAATAAACTTGGTTTTGTCTAGTAGACTGCTGAACTATCTGAGTGACAAGGGCACTTGGTGACTGCTGCGCTGGCGGTTGCCCCCTGTCATTTGACCTTGCCCCTGCTGCTTGCAGGGTTTGATCTTGAGCTTGTCCTCCTGAAAGCTGCTACGCTGGTGGCTGCTGATATTGCCCACCATTCGGCTGCTGACTAGAAAAAGGCACACTGCTTCCAACAGCCAAAGGATTATAGCCATTGAAATATGACGGTCCCACCAGACGCTCCAAAGAAAACTTTCTTCAAAATATTGCTAATTGTGTTAGCTAACACCATATTGTGATTTTAAAGGCTTCGTGAATAGTCTTGTGGACCAAATGGGCAGTGGTTCTTACTTCAACATCTTCACTTTGCCCATGCAGGAGGATGTTTGGTAGGGGAGTCTTCTGGACGACTGAATCACGCATCCTATTGTAAGACAGTAGACACTTCTCACAGAACTCCTCCGTCGCCTGCTCAATGAGTGCCTTCTGGTCATCAGGCAGGTCTTCAAAGTTGACCTTGAGGATCATTTCATTGTCCATGTTGACGATTGTGGTCCCACCGGGCGTGCCAAGAGCGTGTCGATGACAAAAAGTGACTTCCCGCTGTCGGCACACGAAGCAAGCCAAGAAAAACCGCGTGGAGCAGATCCCGAGCTCACCCCGGACTTAGGAGGATACCAGACCAGATGGTCATAACCTAGGATGTGCCCGTCAATTTGACCCTGCAATTGACAAAGAGACAAAATTGATCATTAATTTAAGGTGGAACATGCCGGTGTTTATCTAGACAGTTACAAATGTGAGGCTAACTAGCCGATGAGATAAGGCTATTGACTAGAGAGTCGATATCCAGTATGTTCATGACGCATGGTAAGTAAAAACGAGCATATCGATAATTATCAGTTACTCAATTGTATAGATCTAAACAGCTGATGATCGTGAAAACATGCAAAAGGTGTAAAAAGTAGACGTGGAAGCATTCATATTCAATGAGAAACATACTAGCTTTTAACCAAGACAAAAACAAGTAAGTAAATAGCCAATATATTCTCAAAGGACAGGCTATCGGCTAAAATAGCCTATTCTAGGGAAAGAAGACTCGCAACATGTGAACACTCGACTATCAAACGTGGGTAAATCCATACACCTATTGAGTCAAACCTATTATCTCTAACAGTGAGGCTCGAGCCAGACCGATGCAGCCATGTGTCCGCGGTTCTTATTGACAAAATCTCACCGCCAACTATCATCCAAAAAGGAGGAAACTACATGTTTTTACACACATATACTTTTACTATTGACATAGTTCCACTTGTATTGGACATTCACTGTTTTGCAGACTAATACTTGAATACAAGGGAATTATAGTCAAAATATGCCATCAGACAAAACGTAATGCACATCCTACACCAAAGAATAAAGCAAGAGCCCAACTACACAATAAATCAGGGCTAAGCATCAACGTGGAAGGAGCCTAGGCCTAGCCACCATCCCACCTGGCAAAGGCGATGGCCAAGCGAGCCAGCCAGGGTGCGCCCACACTCCAAGCGGCGTGGCCCGGACCCAGCTTCCTCAGGCAGTGCCATCAATGCTCCTAGAGGCGGTTTAGGCTAGTTTCCTAATTTTCCAGCACCAAACCGACCTCACTCTAGTATAAAAGAAGGGGTAGAGCTCCATTCACAACACACACCACACAAGAGCCTCCGCCTTCCACACTTGTATTCTTTTTACTCTTTTTAGTAGTTTAGTTGCAGTTAGGCAAGAAGCTTCATTGGAGAGCTTGAACCTTGGAGTATTCTTGGTATGACTAATATGAAGATTTCTCTTATGTTCTTGCTCTCATATTATCAATGTAGCTATGCTTAAGAATTAGAGCTAAGTTCTTATGTTATTCATTTAGCATATAGAACTCTATGCTTAATCTTTCATACAACATACATGTTTAGACCAAGACCTAAATTGAGGCAGTGAGTTCTACTTTAAGATTAGTTTTGATCATTATATTCTTATGGGTTCGTCGTCCATCCCCGTGGCGGATGCTCTACTAAGAGGACTCCTGATAAAGATGAAAGTTTCTGGCCACCACTAGAGTAGTAACCAATAATGTAGACGTGGTGTCTATGTTAGAAATTACCTTCGTTTGTCTCGTATCCTCCGGTTGAGGGGTAGGTGGCAGGTGGTGACAGCCCTGTCCGTAAGTGTTCACCAGTGCCCGAAGTAAGTTTGTAGTGACCAAAGCTATCTTAACTTAGGATCTATATCCCTAAAAATTCATGTATTTGTATGATATGCTAATCTTAGCATAGCTATACAAAATAAGCTTTCTCCAGTTTAGGTATATTCTTTTATTCTTTATTCTTTCTTTTATCTTTATTCTTGAGATTGGCTTGAGTGTGTGTGTCACACTATCCAATATTGATCTTGGCTTACCCCTGTTATGAACTTTGGTCTATTATATAGTCATGTTATCTTGACTATATTCCTACTAGAGACTTTTACACCATGCCTTCCTTTGGGAAAATATAAATGAACGATACCCGAATACTTCCGGGTGAAATGCTACAACGATATATCCGTGCTCTTGCGGAATATTTCTGCATGTGTTCAGAAATATCATCACGGCATTTCTGGTGCCATTGCTAGGAAACACCCATCCTAGTGGTGATGCTAAGAAACGCCAATAAGAATTTCTAGCGCCATTGCCGGGGAAGACACTGGTTTAAAAGAATCTATTAGGACATATTCATGATAGTATGCATGTGTAGTAGCCATTGCACATAATAGGATAACTTTTCTTGTTTTCTCCTGTTGTGGATGAAAACATGATAGTGTAAGATGGTTTTGACTTGCCGACAACCTTCACCAAGAATCCAGAGTCATTCCTAAAGAAGGCCTAACCTCGTGTCGATCCTCCTTCCGTTACTCCACCGGCAACCGAACCCGTCACCCCAGCACCATCTATACCAAACACCATGGCTGACAGGATGCTGCATGAGTACTCCATCCCCACTGTTGCCAGCAAGCCCATTGGGCCTGTTGTCAATATGGGCGACACGAACTTTGAGTTGAAGACCGACCTAATCATGATGGTGCAGGCAAATCCATTCTTTGGATTGCCTAATGAGGATGCCTATGCACATCTCCAACACTTCCTAGAGCTGTGCAACACCATCGTCATGGAGGGTGTCGCATCGGAGGTAATTAGATTCTGCTTGTTCTTATTCTCCCTCAGGGGGAGGGTGAAACAGTGGTTCTACAAGGACCGGGAAGTTGTCAACACATGGAACAAGTGTTCCAGGCATTCCTCGCGAAGTTCTTCCCGACGGGCAAAACCAATGCCTTTCGTGGAAGAATTTCCAACTTCCATTAGACAGCATCAGAATCCATCCCAGAAGCATGGGAGAGGCTACAAGAACACATCCTTGCCTGCCCACACCACGGGATGGAAGACTGGTTGATCCTTCAAAGCTTGTACAATGGGCTAACTTGTACATCTAGAGCCCACATTGATGCTGCTGCTAGAGGAGCCTTCTTCTCACTCACAGTCAGTGGAGCTATGGCTCTCATTGAGAAGATGGGGAGTGAAGACAAACTCCAACCCTAAGAAGACGGCATGCAAACCGAGGAAACGGTTATGCTGCCCGCAAAATTGGATCTCCTAATAAAATGCTTGGACGAGCACGATGCTGTAAAAGGAACACCATATGGTACCGTCCAATCACTCTACTCGCATATATCATGCGAGGTGTGTGTGGAAACTTCGGACACTCGGGGAACGACTGCCTCAAGACCCATGAAGATGCGCTGAACGACAACAACGGGTTTCGTCCACAAGGAGGTCCAGGGTGGAATCAGTCACACCCACCATATTAGGAAGGTAACTTTGCTTACAACTCAAATTTTGCAAATCAAACTTCCTTGATAGATCTTGTGTTAGGGCAAGCTCAAATAAATGAAAACTTGACAAAGAAACTTGCCTCTAATGATGAAATTTTTGAAAACATTAATTCAAATTTAGAGGGCTTAAAATTTTCTTCGAAAATCAATTAAACCTTAATAAAATGTTTGAAACCCAACTAGCTCAAATTGTTGCTACAATTCCTGCATATGATTTTAAGATCCCAGGGCAACCTAAAATTTTATTTGAAATTGTCAACATGGTATCACGAGGGATGGTAAGTCCACTCGTGATCTACCAAATCCTAACCATGTAGGAAAAGCTAAAAAGCACAGGGTACAACCCCAAACTTTAGGCTTCAAGCTAGCTTGGGGGAGGACCCCCACAAGGTAACGTGTATCTCGCACTCTCACCATTTTCCGTTACCTTGCATGAAAAAAACCAATGGTTCTCTTGTACATCCAATGGTTTCACCTCTATTGGATGATTCTTGTTTATCCTTTCATGCTTCATCTCTCTATACCAGGCATGTTTTGGTTTGGGAGTGTTGGTTATACATTTTTTAAATTAAGCTTGATGCTCAGTTTGAAGTTTAGATGTGATAATCATGTCTCTATAGGTTCTTTAATTTAAGCAAGGTGCTTAGATTAATCATCTACCTTGATCAAATTAGACATGGTGTCTAGTTTGGTTATTGAATCAAAACTGCTAGTATAGATTTTGGTTGATCATATGGACTAATCCTTGCAAGAATATATCAACTTTATGAGGGTAAGTCTTTGAGATGACAGCAGAGATGAAAATTTGTTTAGGTGACCCCTGATTTAAATCATAATAATAACAACAATAATAATATACAATAATAATAATAAAATTTATTCCACTCCACATATGTGTAGTAAGAATGTTTAGTTCATCCTTGTTGAAATGATGAATAGTTGCTCTATCTTATATTTTGAATGTGCCTAGTTTATAACTTAGCTTTCCCCCGAGATTTGAGTTTATTGGCTAAAAATGTCTCATCCTAAAAACTTGAAACTTGTGGGTTGCAAATGCTTAATCTAGTCTAAGTTGTTGCTGGATATGAATGGTGCAACGGAAATTTGCTATGACTTTGTTCTAAGAAAGACTTGATATTCGGAGTTTTATTTTCAAAATGCTAAAAATCAAAAGTTCCTCGGTGAGTTATACTTCCTACCAAAGCCATATGACATGTTCTACAAATACAAAACCTTAGTCATATGCTGCTTATTATCATGTTGAGCTTTGTCAAATTGTTGTGACCTTTGTCGAGATTCTCGCCATGCACCCATGATCAAGATTCACGTACACCCACAGATAAATTGCTAACTCTTACACTGAGAGTTACGCAAAACATGTTTTTCTATCCAAAAAATAAATACTCCATTCATTTTTTTACATGAGTCTCTTTCTCTAAAGTTCTCATATGCCAAAAGGGAGTATGGGCTATGCTAAAAAAAGAAAGAAAAAAATCCATGCCAAAAGGCGTGAGAGAAAAAAATGCATGCCAAAGAGCATGAAGAAAAGAAAAGAATAAAAATATGGTAGCCCATACTTTCAAATAAAAGGCATCCATCCAAAAAGAGAGAGTCATGATCAATGGAGTACAAAAAATATATTTTAGCATTAGGAAGATTATAAAAATTCCACAAACTTACACATCTTAATCAAAGTGTATGACTTGCATCTCCTTGAGGTCTAGTTTTTTACTTAGCAATATTATATGATGCAAGTATGTCTTTTTTATACCTACCCAAAGATCCACATAAGCCATTTAGTTCATAGGTTGAAAAGAAAGGCATTTATCACAAGCCTTTGGTGAGGATCAAATACACTTTGAGAGATCGAGTGAATCATTTAAGGAACTTAACTTCATATTTCTACTCAAAAAAAACCTCTAGAAGGAAAGATAATCGAAGAACAAATGTTAAGTTTTTCAGTGAAAACCATTCTGTCTTGCAACTGCCTGAGACTTGGAGAAAGCTAAAAAGCTCCACAGGTAACAAGACAATAAAAGGGTGGATAGAAATGTCGATTTATTCAAATTGAGGAAGAAAACTGTGTTATAGGCATGGCACTTTTGAAATGTAATTGGCATAGTAGCAACTCCTTATCAACAACCAACGTCTTAGCTTTTGCTCGAGGATGAGCAAAGGGTAAGCTTGGGGGATTTTGTTGGTGGTTCTTATTGATAAAATCTAACCGCCAACTATGATAAAAAGGAGGAAACTACATGTTTACACACATATAATTTTATTATTGACATAGTTCCACATGTATTGGAAATTCACTGTTTTGCAGACTCATACTTGAATACAAGGGAATTATAGTCAAAATACGCCATTAGACAAAGCGTAATGCACATCCTACACCAAAGAATAAAGCAAGAGCCCACAACGAATCAGGGCCGAGCACCAACATGGAAGGAGCCCAGGCCCAACCACCAGCCCACCTGGCAAAGACGGTGGCCAGGCGAGCCAGCCAGGGTGCGGCCGCACCCTGGGTGCGCCCACACCCCAGGCGGCGTGGCCCGGGCCCAGCTTTCTCAGGCGGTGCCATTAATGCTCCTAGAGGCGGTTTAGGCTAGTTTTCTAATTTTCCAGTGCCAAACCTACCTCACTCTAGTATAAAAGAAGGGGTAGAGCTCCATTCACAACACACACCACACAAGAGCCTCTCTCCCTCCACACTTGTATTCTTTTTACTCTTTTTAGTAGTTTAGTTGGAGTTAGGCAAGAAGCTTCGTTGGAGAGCTTGAACCTTGGAGTATTCTTGGTATGAATAATATGAAGATTTCTCTTATGTTCTTGCTCTCATATTATCAATGTAGCTATGCTTATGAATTAGAGCTAAGTTCTTATGTTATTCATTTAGCATATAGAACTCTATGCTTAATCTTTCATACAACATACATGTTTAGACCAAGACCTAAATGGAGGTAGTGAGTTCTACTTTAAGATTAGTTTTGGTCATTATATTCTTACGGGTTCGTCGTCCGTCCTCGTGGCGGATGCTCTACTAAGAGGACTCCTGATAAAGACGGAAGTTTCTGGCCACCGCTAGAGTAGTAACCAATAATGTAGACGTAGTGTCTATGTTAGAAGTTACCTTCATTTGCCTCGTATCCTCCGGTTGAGGGGTAGGCGGCAGGTGGTGACAGCCCTGTCCATCCTTCGTAATCCCCCACGTTTGGATACAACGAGAGCTGTAGGTTGGCTACGCTTGGCAGACCAAGTGTTCATCGGTGCTCGAAGTAAGTTTGTAGTGACCAAAGCTATCTTAACTTAGGATCTCTACCCCTAGAAATTCATGTATTTGTATGATCTGCTAATCTTAGCATAGCTATACAAAATAAGCTTGCTCCAGTTTAGGTATATTATTTTATTCTTTATTCTTTCTTTTTATCTTTATACTTGAGATTGGCTTGAGTGTGTGTCACACTATCCAATATTTATCTTGGCTTACCCCTGTTATGAACTTTGGTCTATTATATAGTTATGTTATCTTGACCATGTTCCTACTGGAGACTTTTACACCATGCCTTCCTTTGGGAAAATATAAATGAACAATACCCGAATACTTTTGGGTGAAATGCTACAACGATATATTCATGCGCTTGCAGAATATTTCTACATGTGTTTAGAAATATTGTCATGGCGTTTCCGGTGTCATTGCTAGGAGACACCAATCCTAGTGGTGATGCTAAGAAACACCAACACCATGATAAAGATAACAGATTAAATCTTCAAAGAATACGAATCTATACATGCTTAACAGAATCGTGAAAACATGTTGCGATCAAGAAAGCGCAAGCGATCGGCTAAATAGCCGATGCAGACACGACATGTAGCCAGAGGCTATGTTCGACCATAAGGAGGACTTACTATTTAACGATTTCCGATCTATAGTGTTAACAGTGGGGGTTGACCGGATCGATGGCAGCCATAATAGCAGTTCTAGACCAGATTTCATTAACTAGCAAGCTTTACATAGGGTTTAACACATCTTGACCACATGCTATCTTCGATCAAGATTGGACAAAAACGGCTGAGCTAACCAAAACCATCGTCAAAGCGAGATGTAAACAGGAAAAAGCAACAAGACGATGATTTGAAGGTATATAAAGCTGATCCATTTCAATCTTAATCGGGCAAGGGATGATTTTGTTACAAATAGTAAGAAACTAATTATAACAAGATCGATAACTAGCAAATCTATTAAAAACAGTAAGGAAACTCTACCGATCTTAATAGATTTAACAGATAACTAATCCGTATCAAAAATTTGTATGAGATACAAGCCAGACCGATGCAACTGTACAAATTTTGATAAGAATCAAGGGTAACTTGTATCTGTAACTGTAAGAGATACGAGCCGGACCGATGCAACCTTATAGTTAACTGACGATAACTAACTTATACCAAGCTTGTAAGAGGTCAGACCTAACCGATGCAACCTTACAAATGAAATATAAGTCATGACAGATACTCACAGACAAACCGGAGGTCGGACTTAACCGTTGGCAGCCCTGCTTGCCGAAGAACTCACCGAAATCTACTCTACTCCTACTCTAGGGGGTGGCGTAAGCCGAAAAGTAAAGGTACTGGTTTTTGATTGATCGCTGAGATGTTTGTTACAATAGCCGAAGTTCAATATTTATACCCAAGGCTTGACTACGAGTTCTGGTCGAACAAGACTGGTTACAAACTTAGAAAAGAAAACAAATCTTCCTAAATTACGATCACTTGAACCTCAATCTTTCCCTTCTATGAAGTCCGACGCGTCTTCTTGCTTCATGTCTTGTCGTCCCTGCCAATGGGGTCCATTCATTTTAGATGATGACATCATTCCATTGAATCGATTCTGATGGCAATTCAGTTAGCCAATCTTACTGAATATTTCGGCTTTCCTTGATAAATTCTGATTCCAGAGTCTTCTCATCCCAAACCAAATTTCAGTGTCAACACTAATGCATTGGCCCTAGGTGGTAGTGAGATAGAGAGGAGAAAACTCAGGACTGAAGTCCAAACACTTTACTGGGACACTAGCTTCATAGTAGATCTGCTGCATGGTGAATCTACTGAGGATTTAGATTTTTTTTTTGAGCTCAAACTCTCCCAAACAGGACGTTACAATCAATTTGTCCTGGACTACCACCAGCGGTAAGAGAGAAAGCACAAAGGCTACTGCTCCATACGACCATACGTACCTTTACTGGGTATTCTTTTTGTGCATTAATAAAAAACAAACTACTTTTGTGTTAACTAGTCTCTCAAAAAAAAGCAAAAAATATATGATAAAGAAAAGCATGGCAATTTGTGGTCAGTAGATCACCGGGCGTGTTCAGATGACAAAATTTTTAGAGAAAAATTCATGTAGCACTTTCGTTGTTATTTGGTAAAATTTGTCCAATCATGAACTAACTAGGTTTAAAAGATGTGTCTCGACATTTACAGACAAACTATATAATTAGTTATTTTTTTACCTACATTTAATTCTCTATGCATGTGTCAAAGATTCGATGTGATGGATACTATATAAAAAAAATTTTGGGTCTTTTGGGATCTAAACCTGGCCTAGTCGAAGTTGGATTGGTGCGTTGAGGTCACTAGTCACTCTTTAGCTCCGGTGACTGCTCGGTCGATCAGGACAGGAGGGCTGCAGGAGTAAAGTAAAAAACGAGCGTCATCGTGTGTTTAGTTCGCGAATTTTTTTTCTTTAGTTAGTGTAGCACTTTCGTTTGTATTTGTCAATTACTGTTCAATCATGGACTAATTAAGCTCAAAAGATTCGTCTCGTGATTTTCTACCAAACTATGTAATTAATTTTTTTCGTCTACATTTAATGCTCCATGCATATGTCAAACATTCGATGTGACGAGGAATTTTCAAAATTTTTTGGAACTAAACGTGACCTCAGTTTTACCTCCGGGCTCACTGTGGCTGCTGGGGCTGCTCGAAAGGCCAGGCGCGACAAAGCGGGGTCGCGTCAGAGAGCGAGCGACGGGGTGTCCGTGTCAGGATGGTTTGGACCGGTGGATCGACAACACAACCAGACGCAAGCGTCCAAAAAGAGAAAGTCTAAGGGCCAATCATGGAACGCGCATTTGGATTGCCCCTCCGCTTTTAATAAGAAATGGAGGAGAATCGCCCATGTTTGCCTCTGCGCGGCAACCCTCCCATTCAACACCAGCATGTTCGTTTCGCTGGTTTATTGTAGCTGAAAGTACTGTTCGCTGGTTTATTGTGAAAGAAAAACACTGCTGGATGACTGCTGATTCTGTTGATAAGTCAAAACGAACAGGTATCTTTTCTGAGAAGTTTTCTCTAGCTACCGTCTGACGAGTTTGATCACCATCCTATAGGCTAGTCATAACCGATATATCCATATACAATGTGATGCCATTTGGTTTAAGTTGCATAAGCTACATTTGGTTAGCAACATATGTAATATGATTACATTTGTATTAGGTGAAGGGTGCAGCTATCATCCTCCACGTCTCTTTCTCCCATACCGTTTCATTTCAGTTCTCCTCTTACAAGAATATATGCAACCTTTGGATATTGCCATGAAAGTTAAAAATATAGAGTTCATTCCTAATTCTGTTTACATTTCGTTTGGACGTCGATATTCGGTCTCAGAATTTGAAATTGGTATTGGCTAGCTGCCTAGCTCCAAGCATAGCTGTTTGGATGGTTAACGATTCGGAATTGGAATTGGATCGCAATACCCACCAGTATCACTATACTTGCAAACTCTCATGTTCAACATTGAGTCACCACCCTCCGATCCGTATTGCTCACCATTCAACAGCCGTCCTGACGCTCCTTGGCCTCGATCCACCTCCGCCCCTGACGCTGACCCTCCGCCACCACTCGTTCTCTTATATTTTTGCTATAGCCACTTTTAAACTTGGGTTTTGCTTAGACTAGTTTGCCATCGAATAGTTTCACCATGCATTGGTTTGTGTAACCAAAACTACTTGTAAGCTTATTTATATTAGCAACATTTGAGATTGCATCTTTTACATTCTTTGTTTGTGTTCTCCATTTGCATGTAGAGATAAGCCTTCGTGGCGAGATCTATCGTGTCACATGTGGTTGTTAATCAACGAAACTATGGTGTAGATTAGTCCCATATGCTATAGAGGCCACGGAATGAGTCTTGTGCATCCATGGTGCCTTTATAGCATTCGATGGGACCTGAAGGCACCACCGCACCATGCGCAAGACCCATCTATCGACAGCTCACCGATACATATACATTGTCGCAAAATTTAAGATTCAAACTCAATCTACTAAAATTCACATGAAAATAACAAATTTCAGATGCATATCTATCGAAAGACAAAATTCCTAGAAATTGTGAAAACCTACTATGAAAACATACTTAGAAGTATTTGTCGTGATAGGTAGGTACCTACAAGACATACAGTTATTTGCATGTCCACTTTTTTGAGTGGACACTTTCTATTTTCTAACAAACCTCATATATAATACTAATATAATGTCGGTCACCACAAAGTTGCTTTCTTTTCTTGCAATCCTAACCTATCCTATCTCTCACAACTAAAAAGAGTAAAGAGTGGACAATTTCTTCATGCGACAAAAAGTTTCGCGTCGTCGTCCTGTTGTCCCCGTGCGATCCCCCGCGCCGACATGTGGGCCTGCGTAGGACGTGCGCGCAGCTCCCCGCAACCTCCCCATCCCGCGTCCTCTCTCTTCTTCGAGGGTTTGGCCGCCGCCATGGCAAACCACCCGCCCTACCCCCGCAGGCATGACCCACGACTGGAGCACGCGCAAGCGCAGACACAGGACACAATCAAGCACGGAGCAATGCTGCCCTCCCCAATAGCACCGCCCGGCCACGTGCCCATGCCCCAATCCTGTCGGGTCGTGTCGCAGACTCGCCGCCTGTTACCATTCGCCTCGGCAGATCTGACACGGCGCGGATCCTCGCCGATTTGTTCCCGTCGGCGCATCAGAAGGTGGAATCTCTACTTTCGACATCAATCACTGGAGCACTCTCTCGGTTCCATCCGTCGGAGACAAGGACCTCGATGAAGACCCAATAGGTATGCCCACCCTTCTCTTCCCTTCGTGTTGTGCGAAACCAAGCACCCGAACCCTGGCTATATTTGTATTCAGATCTGATCTAATTACAAGTTTATACATGTATCACTTTCAAAGATATCAGAGGTACATGTGCACGCCCAATGTCCTTTACTGGATCCGCACCTGCAATTCTGTGTGCTTTGATTTGCTTTCCTCTTAATGTTCTAGCCCTTGTGCTTCTCATCCTTCTATTGTATTAATGGACGAACCTACATCAGGATTGGATGCTAGATTTGCAGCCATTGTAATGAGGACAATGCGTAATATTGTTAATACAGGACGGACCATTGTTTCCACAATCCATCAGCCAAGTATTGAATATTTGAATCATTTGATGAGGTAAAAGGAGTAATCGAGAAGTCATTATCCAAGCTATTGATTATATAAACATGAGAGTGGGTTAATACTGACAAACATTCTAAAAATCTTACATATCTGTGATGAAATCTCCACTAATTAGTTATGCTTATGGACTTTCAATTTCACTACAAAGTAAAACACTATGACGTTAAAACTAATTTTAGGAGTAACAATCATCGTGATGAGAAATTTTAGTCTGATTGGTGGAAGTTCCATTGTTCTCATTTACTTAAACTACTATTTTCCCCCTGATAGTACTATGTATAATATGATTACAATGCTTAACTTGCATATGCTGCTCAGCTTTTATTCATGAAGCGTGGAAGGCAGCTTATATATATGCTGGTCCCTTAGGTGCCAAATCGCGTAATCTGGTTTACTTTTTTGAGGTATGTTCTGCAGAATGTGTTTTCTGACTTGCACAAACTTAAGCAAAGCCTCTGTCCTTACACTCTCATATTCGGGAATAGGCAATTCCAGGAGTGCCAAAATCAGGGACGGCTATAATCCTGCTGCATGGATGTTGGAAGTTACAAGCACTCAAATGGAGCAGATTCTTGGAGTGGATTTCGCTGAATACTATTGGCAACCAAAATTATTTCAGTAAATATAATATACCCTTTTAAAATTCTCTTAGGGCCTGTTTGGACCCTATGAATTGAAACCATGTGTTTATGCTATTGTAGAGAAATCGTTGAGGCCATAAGTAGACTGAGCAATGAATCGAAAGAACTTACTTTCGCCACGAAGTACGCTCAACCATGTCCTCAGTATATTGCTTGCTTATGGAAGTAAAACTTACTGTACTGAAGGAACCCTTAGTACACCGCTGTTAGATTCTTCTACACAGTTATTATTTCCTTGATGTTTGGGACCATCTGCTGGAAATTCGGCTGTTGAAGGTATGCTCCCTGATTGATTTTCCTGGTAGCAATTTATATGAATACTTACACATGGTTCTCTTTCTGGTGAACTGAACCGAGCACAATTTTTGTTGATGTGTAATTGCCAGGGAGACCCAACATGATATATTCAATGCCATGGGTGCCATGTATGCAGCGGTGCTGTTCATAGGAATTACCAACACCACTTCTGTTCAGCTTGTGATCTCCATCGAAAGATTTGTATCATACAAAGAGCGAGTTGCTGGGATGTACTCAGCATTGCCTTTTGCATTTTCTCTGGTAATTTCTCTTAGAGTGTTATCCCCCATTAGATTTCATTATTGTTCATAACATTGTGCTAACAATGGGTCCTACTAACAATTACTCTTTGGCAGGTCATGGTGGAGTTCCCTTACATCCTTTCTAATAATTCAATTATGCCTATTATGCTGCTAGATAATTGGTTATTGGTCAAGCAGTGTGAGCCATTTTTTTCAGATAACTGTCCTAAAGTTGCAATTTACATTCAACCCACTACATAGTACAGTTATCAGATACAGGGTTGCTTGAGTTAACTGTAGTGGTGCATGTTCAATTCTATCTCCATATCTGCAAAGGGGTATCAGTGTCTGAAATAGGAAAGAGTGATCTGTCAATTGAAAAATAGGGTAAGCTTTCAAATCAAATATTGAGATGCACATTATGAAACCAATGTTGTTTTAAGCGTGAGTGATTTAGAATTGAGATATCTGATTCTTCTGCAAGCTGAAATAAATCTATTGGACTTTGGGAGTTGGAAAATGAATAACACAAATGATCTATGAGACAATAATATTCTACTTGAATTTACTGCCACAGCTAAATCCTATACCCTGTCCCAGTCTAGGCATGTAAAGCAACCACAAACTTTGCAGTGGACAAAGTTATTATCTTAGGCCTAGGAGTTCAAGTGACATTGTTGGATGCTCCCGGTTAGATAGTTCTGGATGAAGCCATGTGTTTGTGTATCAGAGGTGTAGAAACTTGGTATAGTATGTGTCTAGTTAATTTGAGTAATGATGTAATAGGTATTTCGCATATATGTTTATCACGGGTCTTCTTCAGCTGCTCTTCTTCAGCTACGTACAACATATGTTGAGGCTAACATATGTTGTCTTCTTCAGTTGTTTGCATACATGTTTATCATGATCTTGATGAAGTCAGTGCTGGGCAACATACTAATGATTTTCTTTTTGCTGCAACTGCTTCGGTGAATTGTTATGCCATTTATAATTTATAAATAGCTTTGAGGACAAATGTATAATGATTTATGCACACTGTGTGGTTTTCAGTTTTAGAGTACTGTTGGCTGTTGCCTTCCTGCCGAAGGCTCCGGAAAGCACCTATGAGACTGGATCTGAATGTGAGTTATACTTCCTGTTTGCATCATCTACACATTGAGGTTTTTCAATATATGTTTTTACGTTTTTCATCATTTAGTTTAATGAGATTCATAGTTTTAGATTTTTACAAAAGTCTTGCATCATTTTAGGCTTGCATCTCCCAAGGTCGGCTACTCACGGATACCTCTGATCACTGCCAACAGTCAGGTAATCCTTCAATGATCTTAGAAGTCTTATTCTACATATATTGACGGTGGATGGAACCATATAAATATCAGTGGATGAGGTGATTACTGAACCATTGCACAACGCCCTTGCCTGTTGCCTCCAAACAAAAAACTAATATACAATCAATTGATTAGTCTGGCTCTGAACCTTTTCCTTCACCTCTTTCAGTCCTAGCTAATTTTACATTTCATGTAAATAAGTAGACATTTTGTTATTATGTTTATAGATGCACCTCGCATGTGTGTTTAGCCATGTCTGGGTGTACGCCTGAAAAATCAACCTACTACTAAAAAGACGTACTGCTAATTGACCACCATGACTCCAACACTACTTAACTCTCTAACTTTACGAAGAGCCATTGCATATGGTCCTACTAGGTGAGTGTAATTGTTTAGTTACTTGCAAGCTAACTGAAAACTGTGGGCATGGAGATGGCGCATGGGAGCTCTCGTTTTGTAGCTGACAGACCACGTGGGGAGTCAGTTGGGGTTTGGATTTGGATTCAGTACTACTTTAGTGGATTGAGGATGATTTGCTGTCAACCAACTGTCATTTGATAGGGTTCTCATATTTTTGGCAATGTTGTGTTACTCAAGTTGCCTTGATGCGGTCTGGAGCTAGACAAAATTTTGTGCACATATGTGCCTTCTCTTGGGATTTGTAGTTTTCAGGAACTATGGACCATGGTGCTTTGGTGCAACTTTGGGAAGAAAAACAGGGATTATTCTTTTGTACTAATATGGGCGTTTGTATATCAGGTTGATTAGTGAAGTTTATTTTTAGCTAAATAAAACCTTACATCTCAAAATTGATGTCATCAGCCATATGTAATATGTGCAAACTTATTCCTTTTGGGAGAAAAATTTCATGAACATGAAGTTTTTCTCTATTTATGTCTATGCATAATTCACTTAAGCCTACATTATTTAGACAGTATGGAACGTTGAGGTTTTTTCCTCGCTTGTCTTGTTTATGCAGACTGACAAGTCCTTGATAATATTCAGTTAATGTATTCTTTAATTTTTAATTTTTAATTTGTGCAGACCACTCTTCAAAAATACAGATCTTTGAAAAGCTTGTGCAGGTGTGTATTGAAACTTCACACTATGATATATGATCACTCATATGAAAAGCTCAACCATCAGCGACAGGCTTAGCTCTATGCATTCATTCCCTCTGTTCGGCTGAGCTTATCAGCACGGCTTATCAGCCGTGAAACAGTGTTTTTCTCTCACAGCAAATCAGCCAGAGCCGGCTTATAAGTCAAAAAACAGCCTGCCGAACAGGGCCATTGTATTACTGATCACTGAAGTGGTATAGTAGTAGCCATTTTTTTTGCATGGCTAATGTCGTTCACTGTACGGCAATAGGTATGAAGGTAGATCAACGACTGCAATGGCCATCCATCTAAAATACTACCTGCTATTCAGTCAGCAATGTCTCCTCATATTGCAAATGCTCATATGTTTGTGTCCACTAATCTCACAAGGCAAGAGAGGACATAGAAAATGTGTACCAAAAACAGGAACATGAATATGCTGTCTAGAATTAAGAAAAGTCTTTTTCTCACAATTTTATGATTTCTCACAATCTGCTGTCTAGCGTAACAATATTTTGATTTCTCACGATCATATTAGTTTGCCGCATGCCATTGATTTTGACTTGGCTACCAATTATCTCTCGCTCATGTTGCAATGCACGGGCACTCATCTATTATCTAAAATATGAAGAAGGGTGGCCTTGGTATACTAGTCGAGATGGCTCTAAAAGGTCGACGAATCAATTAATCTTGTTATGGTGATATGAACTTTTATGTGCGTATGCACAAATGTACAATACTATGAATACATACCTTGATGATTGCAAACCATCAATGAGAATTTTGGCCATGCATGAAATTCAGTTTGTAATATTGACATTCCGAACATCATGCTTGCATTATCGTTTTTTCTTGTAACAATACAACAAGTTCAAGCTCAAATTATCAGGGCATTATTTGTTCCCGTTGCAACGCATGGAAAAATCTATACAATCGAGTTGGTGAGCCTGCGACGCTACGCTCTCCGTGAAAGTGTTAATTTCACAAATTTTGCTTTTTCGATTAAATGTCACTTTAATGTCGGTATTTAATTTTACAGTATTGTTATCCTACTGTGCGATCCGTGTGGTTTTAATACAAAAGTTTAGTTATCCCATAGCAACGCACGGGCACGCTACCTAGTACTCTTACAAAGCTAAACGTCACTAAAGATTTCTCTCAACATGCAAGCTATCCACATCAACAATCCAATAGAACTTGCAATTATAACCAACTAGCACATGTAAAAGCTAAACCACACTAGAGATTTCTCTCAACATGCAAGCTATCCACGTCAATAATCCACTAGAACTTTCAATTATAGCCAACTAGCACATGTAATTATGATAGTTATCTCTTCATCCACTAACCAGCATTAGCTGTCCACATCGATGTGTCAAACCATTCACCAAAACCAATTTAAGATAGTTTTATTCATATAACTATAAATATAAATAATCTAATTTATTTTTAAATTATCTGGAATTCCTGCAGCAACGCGCGGGGCATTCTCCTAGTACTCTTATAAAGCAAAACCCCACTAGCAATTTTTCTTAACATGCAAGGTATCCACCTCAGCAGTCCACTATCACTTGCAATTAAAGTTCACTAGCACAAACAATTATTATATCCACGTCAACAAGACACATCATCCACTAACATACATTTAGTTGTCCACATCAGCGTGTCACGTTATCCACTATCATTAGTTTATAATAGTTAATCTCTTCCTAAGAATTTATGAATAGTTAAATTTCATTCCAAATCAGTAGTTCCCGCGGGCCGCGGCAACGCGCGGGGTGTTCTTCTAGTTCAGTAATTCCTCAAGTTCATTCTTGGCTGTTGCCAATTTGCTGGAACTTCATATACAAAATATTTGGTTGTCCTTGTTTTCCATCAATATTCAAGTAAAAGGTGAGAATTCTGTACTGACTTGGCATTTGATACAACTCGGCGTCTAGAATATCTAATATGGCTACGAGCAGGGATGGATCCAGCATGGGTGCTAGGGGTGCTCAAGCCACACCCCCCGTTGGGCTCCAGGGAATGAAGAGAGAGGGAAGTGTAAAGATAAGAGGGAAGAAGAGGGGGAGAACGGAGACGAAGGGGTTGAAGGAGGAAGAAAGGAGATGAGCACCCACCCACCCACACTCCCCCACCTCTCTCACAAGATTTAAACTCTGCATCCATCCCTAGATACAAGCATATCTTTAAGCAGAGGTTTAGGACAATCTCTTTCATACATGTCACTTATTATATAAGTTAGTCTTTTCTTTCAGATATATATAGTGCAATGTGCCAATCCCTTTAGGATCTATCTAGATGACATTCAATTGTTTTGACTTTTCCTGTCAACTGAAATTTTTTCATGCACTTACACTATCGTCTAGGTACATTTACACTGTTTTATTACTATATTTATAATGATTTCTTCAGTATAGTTTATTAGACATAGTGATATAATTTAGGAATAACACAAGATCTCAAGCAAATATATGTCAAATTTTCAAAAGAATTTACAAATTTTTTCTATGGATTCCAGATACCAGAGAAATATATGTCAAATTGTTCACAAATATCATCAAATTGTTCATAAATTTATAAATTAACAAATGGAAGAATAGAGACAGAGAAGAACAGAGAGGAAGAACAAGGGAGAGGAAGCAGAGGATGGCTGCTCACCGGATCAGAGGCACCATCCGAGGGCCGAACGGTTTGCTGGCCGTCTAGCCTGGCCCCTAGCGCAGCCATGTAGGCAGCCTGTGCACACCTCCACAGCTAGGCGGCCGGCGGTCGACAGGTCCCTGGTTGTGCCCGCTGGTCGGCTGGGCTCGACCCTAGGCGCAGGCAGGAGCCCCAGGCTCGCAGGCGGTGAAGGCCAGAGCAGCTAGCGGAGTCGCGAGTCTGGGACTCGGAGGTGTGTGAGTCCGGAGGGATATTTAACTTATTGCCATCCTTACGAATGCCACCTCTCCGATTGCCAGTTTTACATGGGCACCTACATATTTGCCACCTAAAACAGTAAAACTCCTACGTATTTGCCACTTTAGCTGAGGTGGTGCGCCACGTGAGCTTGCCAGCGCAACCCTGCCCATGGGAGCCCTAACTTAGCACGGGAAAAGACCATTTTGCCCCCACCTCCTTCTGCCTTTGTGGCCCAGCGCCGGTCGCTCCTTTGGTACACGGACATGGGCTTGGACGGGAAGTCCCCGTCCATGGCGTCCGACCAGCGCACCTCGCTCGCGTCGTCCACGTAGAAGGACACGGTGGCGACCGTCCACAGGATGGAGTAGCGGAGGAACTCCCTGGTGGGGTCGAACGGCAGCACGTACCGCTCCTCCCGGCCCTGGCTGACGCCGCCGTTGCCGTACACGTTGGTCTGCATGCACCCGCCATGGCTTGCCCCGGATGTTGCCCAGGAACTCGAAGTCCAACTTGTTGTGCCGCTTCTCGAACGCGTCGCCGATGGACGCCTCCAGGCAGCATGCAGGAAGGCAGAAAGCATGCAGTCGGAGGGAAGCTTGATGGACGCGCTGAAGAAGCCGTGCTGGTACATACATGGACGAGGAGATGAAACCAGACCCTGCAGCAAATTAATCCACCGCAAATGCATTCTCGTTCATCAATCGGATTAATAATTGCTCGCTCATCGGATAGATGTTTTTTAATATGATCGACCAGCAATCCAGCAATCGAATTGTTTATTGATGAATGCGTTTGAGAAAGGCGTGCATGAAAAGTTGGAAACAGACAATCATCGGTGCCGTGGTCGGCGGAACGGAGGATGTTGGCATGTTGCCGTGCCGAACAGCGGCGCGTACGCGTCCTCAAACGCCATCGTCGTCACGTTGATCGCCGGGAGCTCGGACACGGCCGCCAGGATGACGAGCAGCGCCACCACCATGGCCGGCGTCAGGCGGCCCATGTCTGTACGGACCAGTGCCGCCGCCGCCGCCACCGTCTGGGCCGCGCCGGCCAACGATTGCAACCACCTGCTCCGCTCCCACACCATGGCCACGCAGTGGCTCACGAGGCGCCGGCCGCAGCCCACAGGCCGCAGCACGTAAAGAAGAGCAGCAGCAGCTGGTTCAAGCTGTCGGCCATGCTATCGTTGGCACGGGCTGCGTCCTCTGCCCCGTCTGACGTCGAGGGCCTCGACGAGGACGTGCTCATCCCGGCCTGCCGACCCGGTTCACGTACGCCGACCTGGACGCGGCAACGCGGCGACGGACGGCTTCAAGTGGCAGATCGGCTTCGTGTTCCGCGGCGAGCTCCCCGACCAGAGCACCGTGGCGGTGAAGCGGATGAACGGGCTAGGCACGCAGGGCCAGCGTGAGTTCCTGACGGAGATCGCCGTGATCGGCAAAGTCCACGACGTGAACCTGGTGAAGCTCCGCGGGTTCTAGGCTGAGGGCGCCGGACGGTAGCTGCTGGTGTACGAGTACATGAACCGGGACTCCCTGGACCAGACGCTCTTCCATCCCCCGCGCTGGAATCGGCACGCTGGAGCTGGAGTAGGCGGCCCAGCTACGCGCGTGTGTGGGCGTCGCGCACGGGCTGGCGTACCTCCGCGGGAGCTGGCGCCGGCGAGGGTGAGGGCGACGGACACCATGACGAGTGAGTCAACAGCGAGTGTGAGGGCGCGTACGGAACTGCCATGGCACCGTGGAGTAGTGCCAGCACGACGGCGTCAGGCAAGCGAAATCACGGACAATGGACGCAGCAGCAGGGCGCGGCAGTGGCGGATGGTACGAGGACTGGTCGAGCAGCGTGCCAGGACAGGTCTACGGTGGTCAGGGCATGGATGCCGGAGCAGCCGGAGGCCCGAAGCAGTGGTCAGCTAGGGCTAGAGGTTGAAGAAGAAGCTGACATGTGGGGCCCATACGTCAGTGAGGGAGAATGAGAGAAGCAGCAGGGGTAAATAAGTCATTTCACATGTCCTATAGAGGTTATCAGGGGCGCTGTCGCGCTGGCATGAACACGTGGCATGCCACATCAGCTAAAGTGGCAAATACGTAGGAGCTTTACTTTTTAGGTGGCAAATATGTAGGTGCCCATCTAAAACTGGCAATCGAAGAGGTGGCATCGGTAAGGATGGCAATAAGTTAAATATCCCGAGTCCGGAGGGCGGAGTCGTGCCTCGCGGTCTCGGGGCGGAGGCGGAGGCGGAGGCGGGGAGGAAGCGATGAGGGCGGAGGTGTGTGATGCATCGGACGGCAGATTGCACTTCTTCTACGGATCGGATGCACACAAATTCAGTTGATGGAGGCCCAAGAAACAACCGGTTGACATATAGCAATTCTATCGCTTTTTATAGATTGATAAGGGTTGAAAGCATATCTCTTTCTTTCTCCAAAGATAAATGACACTATTGCAATCTATGGTGACTACCACCATCACGATAACAAATTAGCTACTCTCTTACAAACAAACTAAATTGGAGGTTCTGAGACATGGAAGTAATCAAACAGTTTCAACATATATACAACATAAATATATAATCAATTGTCCTAAATTACACCTTAAGTACTTAGAAGAAACTGTGTCATGATAGGTAAAAGCTGGAACTTTGTTCCATTGTCTAAAAAACACCTTAAGTTCAAGCACCAACGCACGGAGAAATTTACCAGTTCAAAGTATGAGCAAGGTCATAATCTATCACGATGTTTAACCTCTCGAGTTCCAAGTTGTCCAAAAATGGATGATTGCTAGTGCCTCATTGTGTAACCACAGTTCCAGTCACAATGACCATGGAATCTTGCCGCTGCACGCTGCTCATCTTTTCATTCGACTCCGTCGTTGTCATGTACAAACACAGTTGGAGACCAGGCTCCTCCTGCCGCAGGGTGTGGCGGCTCCTCCGGGATCATGAAGGGGTCCGGCGCCTCCGCGGATTGCCGGTCCTTGATGTGGAAGCTGGCACTGTTCTTCTCCATTTCCGCGTAATGCAGCCCCTGCAAGATGGCTGGAACACCAGCAGGGAGTTGCACGCCCTTGTGCCCCATCTCCAGGTCGATCTTATTCCTGGAAGTAAACGGCCCGCCGTCGACGAACGCCTCCGGCAGCTCCACCCATGCCCGGAAATTGTTCATCGACGGCGGCATCCCGGTGCAGAACACCTCGGACACGTTGGCCAGCACGCCCCTGTTGTACGGGTTCTCCTTCTCGTCGTACCGGTACCTGAAGTTCTCGTACGTCGTCTGCACAAACGAATGAACATCATGAATTGCATGCGCAGCTTGATCAACGTCTCTGAAGAACCAAAGCATGCCATAGCAGCAGTGGTTTGGTTTGGACTTTGGAGATGAATGTCTGAGGCTGGCTCTGACGGATCGGAGTACGTCACGTACCTGGTTGGTGCTCATGAGGTAGATGTGGAAGACGGTGAGGCCGCCGACGAACCACGCGACGACGAAGGTGTAGACGATGAGCACGAGGGAGAGCGGCTCGCCGGTCATGGACCTCAGCAGCGACCCGCCGTGGCGCGGCCTCTGCGCGGCGATGTTGAGCCAGGACAGCAAGAAGACGTAGAGGCACAGGAACGTGGACGTCGAGATGAAGAGGAAGAAGAAGCGGTAGTTGCGCTGCGCGGCGTTCGTCAGAAGAACCCTCTCAGTGTCAGTCAGCTCAACGCATGCAAAGCATTCTCATTCAGAGCCTAGCGGCCCGGGCGTGAGTGTGACCGTGACTCACCAGGCCGATGCACTGGCCGACCCAGGGGCAGTGGTGATCGAACTTCTGGACGCAGTTGTTGCAGACGGAGCAGTGCGACGCCCGCGGCGGACGGTACAGCAGGCACGTGTCGCAGTACTTCACCCGGACGACGTGGCCGCCCGCGACGGCCACGTCCCTGGTGCGCGGCAGCCGGAGGTGCGGGTTCCCGGCGCTCGTCACCACCCACTCGGCGGACGCCGTGACGACGTCGTCGTCATCGGCTGCGACGACGGGGTCGCCGTCGTCCCCGCCGCCGCGCTCCGCCTGCTCCGGCGGGCGCGCGTTCCTCGGCACGATCCCCGGGTCCCTGCTCGACGTCAGGAACAGGAACGCCAGATCCTGTGCAATGCAAAGAACGGATGGTTAGCAATCCTGAGTCCTGGCAGCCAGTCGGCATGCAGCTGAGTGAGCGAGGCTCATGCTCACCGATAGCCCAAGAAGGATGGTGGCGAGGAGGACCGGCAGGCCGAGCGGTTGCCACTCTGATGAGCTGCCGGAGCTGAGCTTGGTGACGCACTGGAAGCACAGGCCGGCCAACGGGCTTGCTATCAGGACTGTGGATAGGAAGAGGGAGCCCGCGTCCGGACCGAAAATCAGCCGCCCGCCAAAGAGGAATTTCTGAAAAAAAATTCAGGCACTGTTATTGCTTACACTGGCACTATCTTCTGAATCAAGCTGAAAATCCTATGATCGGCGACACCTAAATTCCAAAATTCACAGACATTTTGCAGGAATTAACTGTGATGAAGCAGAGAGGCACCAAGGCTTACATACATTGCTTCCTTTCCAAACCTGGTACAGCCTCCTCCGGTCCGGCGCCCGCTCCCCCATCATCGTCAAGACGTCGACCTCTCACGGCCGGCAGACACCCCAAGATCAACAAGTAGGCATACGCGGCGGAGCCACGGCAGCGCGCCCCTCCCCAGAATTCTCCGGCCGGCGCCGTGGCGCGTCAGTGCTCGGCCATCAGCACGTCGGCCGGCGCCGGTGCTGTTGTTGGGCTTCCTCTCTCTCTGGAATCCCCTTTGGATATGGAGGTTGGAAGTTGGGAACCTACTGCCACCAAGGCTCCTCTTCGTCTCCGTCGTCCAAACCTGATTGGTCTCTACTGATTAGGCAAAGCAATAAGGCGTGGTGGCGACGCGGGAAAAAACCAATCATCAGGAGGGATTAACGACCGCTGCCCGGCCGCGTCCGTCGTGCCCGCCTGCATGACGTGACAGGGTGGACGGTGGAGCACCACCGGCCCGGCCGGCTGGCTGCGCATCGAGCCCCACCTGGCGGCCAGTGCAGGGTGTCGATTCGCGTTTCCGGTTCCTGCTGCACCTACTAATCATGTTCTAATATTCGCTCCACATAGGCAATCACCAGTACAGCAATAATAACTAGCATCTGAATGATATACCAGTACGTACAATATTATTCTTAGAACACGAAATCTCATTGGCTGCATTTTGTTTCGATATTCTTTTTAGGATTATTATTTATTAGTAATAGTAATAAGTATTTATTATTAATAGTAATAAGTAATAAGAACAAATAAAGAGGGACGTTTTTATGTATATCTTTTAGTTTTTGTACGTGGCCACCACGTACGTTTGTAGCCAGCAAAAACACAAAACTAGTAGGAGTACGGCTTTGTCAAAGAAAAAAAAACTAGGAGTACGTGACAACATGTCTTGGTCTCTTGTCTTGATTTGGACCTGCTGTTGTGGATTATATATGTACATATATATGTGCATCTGAATTCCCGTTCCAAGAGACGATGGCCACTTCACATCTACAAACCCCAAGTTTATCTGTCCATATGCAATCGGAACTCGTATAGGTATAGAAGTGAGCCGGTACTGCCAAGCATTTGGCACGAGCACGACAATTTTACATGCTCAAGTTGCGTTAACGGGGCACTAGCCCCTGGTGGAGAGTGGAGACTACTAGGCTACAACAAATGGCATCGATCAGTGTCAGTCTAAAAAAATTGATACCGATTAGTAAGCACTTTCAGGAGCTACTTTGTTTTAATCGGCGCAAGACACTACTTGCGCAGGAAACTATATGGCACGTAGCTATCACACTCGTGTAATGTCTTATTAGGGCATACTTAGTTCGTCATTTTGCAGAACCGAATGTGCCTGATCTGCACAAGGCGTAGGAACCAGTCACTCCAAGATGGAAAAGGTTATTAGACCTCCTTTGAGAACAAAATAATCATCTCCAATATAATCCTGACGTATTAGGAAGAAATGAGTTTATTATGCTCTTACGGGAACTATATGTTCTCTGGAATATCCAAGACCTAATTTTGTGACCTTTACATTATTACATCCTTAAAATTTCCTCTCTCTTTTTTTTGCGAATTAGCTGGCACATCTCGAGATTGACGAAGTCGAACGCCGTTAAATCCTGGAATAAATCTAGAAAAATGCGAGCACCCGTGCCAAGTCGAAGACTTAAACCCGAATGGGCAGGTTCCACTACAAGAAACCTAACCCTCAGTTCGCCTTCAAATTCCAATTTAAGGCATGTTTATATGCATAGGACGAATTGTTAGCTAGCTAATTTTTAGTCACAACCCATCCAATGCAAGCATGGGGCTAATAGATGAGCCAATTTGTTAATCAAGTCCACAACTAGTTGTTAACCAACTAGTTGGTCAACTCCAAGTATTTGGGCTAATTTTTAGACTCATCTAGCTAACTTAACAAGTTAACATATAAGGGATGTATATATATTGCGTGATGTAAGAACTTCAGTAGAGCCTAGTTTTGATTTGAGAGCTCTCTCTACTTTTGTGAGCCTAATTGTTTTTATCTGTCCATATGCAATTGGAACTCGTATAGGTATAGAAGTGAGCCGGTACTGCCAAGCATTTGGCACGAGCACGACAATTTTACACGCTCAAGTTGCGTTAACGGAGTACTAGCCCCTGGTGGAGAGTGGAGACTACTAGGCTACAACAAATGGCATCGATCAGTGTCAGTCTAAAAAAATTGATACTGATTAGTAAGCACTTTCAGGAGCTACTTTGTTTTAATCAGCGCAAGACACTACTTGCGCAGGAAACTATATGGCACGTAGCTATCACACTCGTGTAATGTCTTATTAGGGCATACTTAGTTCGCCATTTTGCAGAACCGAATCTGCCTGATCTTCACAAGGCGTAGGAACCAGTCACTCCAAGATGGAAAAGGTTATTAGACCTCGTTTGAGAACAAAATAATCATCTCCAATATAATCCTGACGTATTAGGAAGAAATGAGTTTATTACGCTCTTACGGGAACTATATGTTCTCTGGAATATCCAAGACCTAATTTTGTGACCTTTACATTATTACATCCTTAAAATTTCCTCTCTCTTTTTTTTGCGAATTAGCTGGCACATCTCGAGATTGACGAAGTCACCACAGGAACGCCATTAAATCCTGGAATAAATCTAGAAAAATACGAGCACACGTGCCAAGTCGAAGACTTGAACCCGAATGGGCAGGTTCCACTACAAGAAACCTAACCCTCAGTTCGCCTTCAAATTCCAATTTAAGGCATGTTTATATGCATAGGACGAATTGTTAGCTAGCTAATTTTTAGTCACAACCCATCCAATGCAAGCATGGGGCTAATAGATGAGCCAATTTGTTAATCAAGTCCACAACTAGTTGTTAACCAACTAGTTGGTCAACTCCAAGTATTTGGGCTAATTTTTAGACTCATCTAGCTAACTTAACAAGTTAACATATAAGGGATGTATATATATTGCGTGATGTAAGAACTTCAGTAGAGCCTAGTTTTGATTTGAGAGCTCTCTCTACTTTTGTGAGCCTAATTGTTTTTATCTGTCCACTAGTTAAGTGCCCGTGCTTTGCAACGGGAGCGAAATATATTTTTCATAAGATATTATTTGGTTTTGGACGAATATTGTTGTTAAGCCAAAATGGAGACGTTGAGTTCTTGTTTTGCGTGTAATTAGAAGCCTGTAGTAGAAACTTGTTAAAGAAAATTTTCGGACTAAACGACATTAACATAATCAAATTCTCTAGCTATTTCTCTACTATGATTTGATGAAAATCAACATAGTAATCTATGCTCATGCGTTGCTATAGGATAATGGTCATTTATGCAAGGGTGATAGTATCTGAAAGTTCAACTCAGTTGTTCATGAGAAAAATACAACTTAAACATTATGCATTTTCTTATTCTGTAAAATGTTGTCTGTGGCTAAGATTGTATCGACAACCAAGGGTCTCTAGACCTTCTATCCTAATCTCATTGGAATCGACGAGACATATCATGCCACTCATGGGACGTCACTTTTGGGGAGTAGTTAGACAGTGAGGTATGCAAAAAATGAAGTAGGAAAGCAAATTAGTAAAAAAAAACTATTCTGCTAGGACATATAGCTTTGTAGCCAGTTCAATCCTTTATATCTCAATTTATAACTTGTAGTCGGTTCAGTCCTTATATATCTCCGTGGGGAACAAATGCTGTTCTGCTAGAGCATGTATAGTCAGTTCAGGCATGTATATCTCAGTGAGCAATTATTCATTGCCCGACAGAGTTGAGGAGAGTGCTGATGGTAAAAGCAAAACACTACTATCCTGTTTTTACAAAGACAAACTGGTTGTCATGCCCATTTTTACCAAAAGTTCTTGAAAGAGACCATGATACAATCTGAACAATTATCTGTTTGAATACATACCAAAAATGTACAATAACATGCACGCCAAGTTTTACAAGCTAAACTGACAAAATTACTCATTGCCATTACTACTACTATATTGGACAATTATACAATACAAACTAAAAGGATCTCTTATGTCCATTTTGGTCCCAGTACAAAGGGACCTCCATAAACCACGCTGTCCGCCAGAAAGCTAGATTCCTTCAGATGTATGTCACCATGATGATCATTGTACATCCTGCATGCGGTGCAATTGAGAAGACAAACATGCATTGTAAGCATATTTTGGTTAAGAAAACTTCCATAAAAGAATAGGATTACACGAAAAAGTTGTCAAATGTGTGGTTTGCTCCTGTCATGCCAAAATTAGAGTAATGTATTAGGGAAAAACCTATTCCCCACTCCATGGAGTGACCATTTAGGATTTGCAGGTACCACCACTGTAATTTATATTTTCCAATTCATTCAGTAACCTTTTGACTTCTATCACACAACTAAAATCTTAACTCATAAATATCCTACACCACTCGATGCACAAGCTCATCCAATGCATCCTTGCACACTTGCCAACGCCTCGTAACGAACTGCACAAAGTCGCCAACGAGTCATGCCTGTGCCATTCCTATGCTCAGCAGTTGCAAATCTAGGCAGTATGCACATATGAGGAACATTACCAATTCCCTGACATATAAAGTATCGTTGGATCTGATATTTTAGGTTTGGCTTTTTATGACATTGTCTGAGACGCTCATCAACAATATATGAAGCTGCCAATTTTTTAAAAAAAAGTATATAAAAATTGAAGTCAAGAAAAACATGCAGGAGACATGGTTAAGTAACAATTGTTTTTCCATTATTTAATAGCTAAAGTAAATTTAGTTTCAGAATGGTAATGCATACAGCCTTCCTCTCTGTACAAAACTTATACTATTGCAATCTGGATAGATTTTAAGCCTTTTTTTAGTCTTAATAATGCCACTAACTGACTAAAGATATCGAAAAGATCCACATGGTCTTGGTATATATACACCAAAAGGAGCATTACAGGGTACGTGGTTGACAGCCTGCAGGTATCTAAGAACCTAGCTACACGTAGCAAATTGTAAAGCTCCCTACAAGCACTATAAATTAAAAAAACCCACCACAATATGGAAAAGCTTTATCTTCTAGAATATCACAGCTCATTTTAATTTGAAAAAAATCCCTCCTTTCAAGAAAAGCAAGGCCATACTTATGGTATACCACAGATCATTCAAATTTGAAATATGCTGAAATTTAGAAACCTAAACATATCATGAAAATAGCTTATGGATGTGGGATGCTAACCTCTCTTTCTTCCTCCCCATCATCGTCCAAGGTCATCTTCGTCTCTAGCTTCAATTGGGGGCAAATAAAGCAGCTACTCTCAATGAGCGTCCACGCCTTTCTTTTCTCTCTCTGATCTATTGGAGCTTCATTTCTACAGCCTTTTGGCGTTTGAACCAAGCAGCCTAGGAAAAGAAATCATAAAGAGTGAACTCAGAAACCGACCCACCTTAAACATCTTATTACAAGTAAAATCAGCCTGTGCATCATAGATTCAGCACAACAAGAGAACCGTGTCCCATATTACTATGTTCCAGTTACAGAGTAGAAACTGTTGGCTGATACCTTAGGAATTCCAAGGGAAAGTAATCCGGTCTCACCTTCTACACTCTTCTGTTTACCATAGTATCAGGCTGCTTCTGCCTAAACAAATCTACTCCATCCTCCAAATTAGTTCTAGTACTTCACATAGAGCAATGAACTCCTGTGGAGTGCAAAAGGAGGTAGCATGATGACAAAGCACCTAGTGAAACAATGTAACATGGCAAATTTTGATAACCTTCAAATGGTCCTGTGACGCCTTCAGAACTGGGATCCGATCCTCCTGCACTATCTTCCCAATCATTTCCATAAGGTAATACAGGATCTCCGAATACAAACAAAGATCAGAGCAGAGATACACAAAATCAAACTTGTGAAACAACAGACCTGTTAAGTTTTCTAGCATTGTTGTGATTTGCAATTGTAATAATAATAATAACTGAATAAAACTGACCATGCATCTAGTACCATCACGACCTGTTTCATGAATATGTACGGGGAGCAAAGTGGGGCGGAGGGGCGGACATACGAGCAGGTACTTGAGGTTTGCGGCGGAGACATCTTCCTTGGTCTTGTTGGGGGAGAAGAGGCCGCGCTTGCTGACCATCTCGTCGCAGCGCCGCAGCAGATCATCCCCCGTGTGGATCCCATTCCCATCCTTCGCGGCAGAAAATCAAGCACGTAAGCACCGCTCGGGCGATCTCTTGGTGGGCAGGAGAAGGGCGAGGCGATCCAGTTCCCAGAAGAAGGGGAGGCACCTGGTCGAGGGCGGAGCTAGAGGCCAGGGCATGGAGTCATGACACATGTGGGAGATCGGCGTCGTCGGCGTCCACCGGCTCCGCGTGCGCTTGCCCCGACGAGGCCCCGCTAAGCTTATTGACGTTTCTGTCGACACGTCCGCGAAGCGAGCCGGTGCGGAGTTGGAGGCCCCCGGGTCGGCGGTGCTGCCAGGGCGTGGCTGGCGGGGCTGACAGCCTCGATCTCACGCCAGCGCTGGATGAGCGACGAGGCCCAGGGCCCGCGGGCGGGAGCTCAGAGGGCGCGGCGGCAGCGTTGGCGGCTGTGCGGCACGATGGGGCAAGAGGAGCAGGCAGACATCGTGGAGGAACCGGCGGTGGCGGCGCCCTCAGCTGCGGTCGCTGCTGATGTGCGCGGTGCCCTTCGCCGCGGTATGACGCCACAGTGCAATGGGGCAGAGCAGCGGAGGCGGCAGAGGAGGGGCGGGGAGGCTGACCGGGCGTGTGGGGGTGGTTTGTGCGAGCGGCGCAAGAAGAAGATGGGGAGGATCGTGGGCTGTGACGGTTCTGCCGGCTTCTTGCGCGAAGGGAGGAGGAAGGCTTGGCAGGCAATTACGAGCGGGGTGAAGCGATTAGTTACCGATCAGACGATAACATTTGAGTTTTTTTAGTTGTAGAGATATGCAATTGGAACTCGTATAGGTATAGAAGTGAGCCGGTACTGCCAAGCATTTGGCACGAGCACGACAATTTTACACGCTCAAGTTGCGTTAACGGAGTACTAGCCCCTGGTGGAGAGTGGAGACTACTAGGCTACAACAAATGGCATCGATCAGTGTCAGTCTAAAAAAATTGATACTGATTAGTAAGCACTTTCAGGAGCTACTTTGTTTTAATCGGCGCAAAACACTACTTGCGCAGGAAACTATATGGCACGTAGCTATCACACTCGTGTAATGTCTTATTAGGGCATACTTAGTTTGCCATTTTGCAGAACCGAATGTGCCTGATCTGCACAAGGCGTAGGAACCAGTCACTCCAAGATGGAAAAGGTTATTAGACCTCCTTTGAGAACAAAATAATCACCTCCAATATAATCCTGACGTATTAGGAAGAAGTGAGTTTATTATGCTCTTACGGGAACTATATGTTCTCTGGAATATCAAGACCTAATTTTGTGACCTTTACATTATTACGTCCTTAAAATTTCTTTTTTTTTACGAATTAACCGGCACATTTCGATATTAACGAAGTCACTACAGGAATACCGTTAAATCCTAAAATAAATCTAGGAAAATGCAAGCACTCATGCCAAGTCGAATAAATTCAGGAAAATGCGAGCACCCGTGCCAAGTTTAGGACTTGAACCCGGGTGGGTAGATTCCACCACAAGAAACCTAACCTCAGTTCACCTTCAAATTCCAATTTAAGGCATGTTTATATGCATAGGATGAATTGTTAGCTAGCTAATTTTTAGTCATAGCCCATCCAACGCAAGCATGGGGCTAATAGATGAGCCAATTTGTTAACCAAGTCCACAACTAGTTGTTATGTTATAGTAAATCACATAGTAAGGAGTTACTATAATCTCGTAAATTAGCATAGCAATTATCGTAACTCCAAGTGGCTACAGAATAAGTTATTTTATAGCCAGCTGTAGGGTAATAGTTCTATATATATATATATATATATATATATATATATATATATATATATATATATATATATATATATATATATATATATATATATATATATATATATATATATATATTGCGTGATGTAAGAACTTCAGCAGAGCCTAGTTTTGATTTGAGAGCTCTCTCTACTTTTGTGAGCCTGATTGTTTTTGCCTGTCTAGCGGAGCCCTCAAATCTATTCTAATACACACTGCCAAATGGGACATATTCCTTATTTTCTCCGGACGTTGTAACCTACTGAGCTATAGAAATATGGGAAGAGCACAACACCGCGTTCGGCTCTGATCCTCCAGAGGATGGCCTCCCTAGAGAGGAGCTGATGAGGACATCCTCCACTATTACCCGCTGGCAAAGACGCAATAAAAAAAAGGTCAAGTGGCCTAGTTGTAGTCGGGTGGCGACCGTGTGAGCCTTTGAATAATCCCACCTTGTTTAGCTTGGGAGGAGGAAGCCACCTTAAAAGAGAGAGCCACCCTTCCCCTATCAGACTAGTCTTTTAGGGACATTGGGCCTTTCCTCAAGTGGGTGTGCATAAGAACTGTTGGGGTCCGGGCAACCTTAATTTATTGGGCCTCGGCCAACCCCACCTGGACTGGATGTATCATTTGGTATCAAAGCTGGGCCCTTGTGTTTAAGGGGTGGGAATGATGAGGACATCCTCCACTATTACCCGCTGGCAAAGACGCAACAAAAAAAGGCCAAGTGGCCTAGTTGTAGTCGGACGGCGACCGTGTGAGCCTCTGAATAATCCCACCTTGCTTAGCTTGGGAGGAGGAAGCCACCTTAAAAGAGAGAGCCACCCTTCCCCTATCGGACTAGTCTTTTAGGGACATTGGGCCTTTCCCCGAATGGGTGTGCATAAGAACTGTTGGGGTCCGGACAACCTTAATTTATTAGGCCTCGGCCAACCCCACCTGGACCGGATGTATCAGGAGCGGGGTGTGCTTCGTTGAAGGACAGCCTCTCGGAGAGGAGTCCTCATCGAGGAGAGAGAGCCAGACGAAGGGTCACACCACGAGGCTCAAGAGGAAGATCTCTATCGGGAGAGGAGTCAGGCCTCGCTAAAGAATTGGAACACAACCTCCCAAGAGAGGAGCGGGCCCTCATTAAGGAGAGAGTCAGATGGTCTCGGCAGAAAGGAGCCGCGTCGCCCGGTGAGGAGAATTGGCGCTATGCCGCGAGAGAGGGGAGCCATGTCGAGAGAACCTCACAGGGACGGTGGAGGAGGCGCGGCATCGGATGCGAATGGACGGGTATGGTTCAACGTGATCGTGGACAGTGAAACAACCGCAACCATCATTTGAAGGCTTAAAGCAGGGGCTCAAGGAATATGGGACGAGGGGAAGATTTGAGAGGGTATCTAATTTTCTAGAGCTCTAGTAGAGAGCCTGTTGAAGTTTGTTTTTTTTTCTCTCACCTTAAATTTGATTTTTCAGGGCTCAAATAGGAACTCGGTTGGAATTGCTCTAACGCTAAGGACCTAAAAATTAAAGTTTATTGCAAAAAAAAAAGAGCTCAAGGCTTTGCAAGGTTTCTAACGGGCCATGCTTGTTAGACGGGCCACCATTCCCATTCCTACCAACCTGCTTCACCAAGCCCATATCTGCTTCACCAAGCCCGTAATAATAAGCTGACATTTGGTTGGTCTCAGGCTCTTATGGCCCCTTTGGCCCTGTTAAACAAAACTCTAAAAAACAAAACATTAACAACAAATCAAATCTGTTAGTAATCTATATCTATATCTATATCGATATCAATATCGATATCGATATCGATATCGATATCTATACCTAATAATAAAGAGACAAAATTTTCAACCATTTTTTTTTGTCCATTATCCCCTAACTAACTCCGTGAATGTGGACAGTGCCTCTGTTTATTTGTCTACTACAACTCTCTTGTTTTACGTCTCAATCCGTCTATAACCCTCCTAGTTCATATATGACATATATACGACTTGGACACAAGTTATTAAGGTAACCTGGATAGCTACGAATACTAAGCCAAATAGACTCTTATTCTGCGTAACCAAAATAGGAATCCTAATTCAAATAGAAAAAGGAATAATAATAATAATAGAAGTTAGACAAATCGTATCCTAATATCAAACCACGGAGAGTCTTTTGGCTTTGGACCTTTGGTTGTTTTTTTAGAGTCTTTTCTTCTTCGTTTTACCGTGGACAAACTCCTGTCTGGGAGTCCGTTTCGCATCTGCATGTTCGCTCCCGTTCCACCAGTTCGTAGAGGAGCAAATCAAAGTTTGCGTTTTGTGTTTTTCCAGTGTTTTTTCGTTATTTTTTCTTTTCTTTTTTATTTCTACTAGGAAATATGCTCGTGCGATGCAATGGGGGCTTGTTTTATGGTTACTTAGAACACCTATGGCTAGAAGATTTATTTCAACGATCACATCATGTGTTTGTATTCACTTTGCAATTGGACTTTGTACTGTCTTGTCGCATGCTACCCTAATTATATGGTGATAGATGGTGAAAACACTCAGTAATAATTTAATTTATTTGTTTTTTGAGAATTATACGGTACAACGTCACCTACTACTGAAAGTGTAGCGCTGTTAAATCCTGAAATAAATCCAGAAAAATGTGAGCACCCGTGAAGTCAAGGACTTGAACCCGGGTGGACAGGTTCCACCACAGGGAATCTAACCAACTGATCTATGATCAATTCGCGTAATCTAATTCATTTTGAAATGGAACTCAGTACTATGTTTGAACATGTCACTCTAACTCGTATATTTATGAGAGATATTTGGTCCGTCAGATCCCTATAGATAGCTGTGAGCAATGTCAGAAAGAAATATCCTCCTTTAATATTAAAAAGGTCAATGTATTCATACGTTGCAACGGAATCATTCAACTTTTCTTTGAATTTGTACCTCAAACACGCCATCAATTATCAAATTGCACCCAAGTACTCGCTTCCTAAAAAAACCTTACTACATATAATATATGCAAACCACATTTTCATAGTTGTATTTATTCATTTTTTTTGTCATGCCAACCATAAGAATGTTTTGATTCTAATATATGCAATACCGCATTTATTCTAATATATGCAATATCATATTTTAATAGTTTTATTTATTTATTTTATCTTGCCAAACCATAAGAGCGGTTTTCATAATGTAAAAAGTTTGAAGGTGCTAGCGACTATAAATATTGAAAACTTCACCTAACATCACATGAACTTGTATGGTGTGGTGGTGAGCACTTGATACTTGGTCGGTTCGAATCCACGCAGCATAGTATATTTTGTTTTTTTTCAGCTTTTCTTCCGCCTATGCTGGTGGGATAAGTATGGGCCAGACGCGAGCTTTTCTTCCGCGCTGTGCTGGTGGGCTACGATGGGCCGGACGTGAGCGCGCAGGTGGTTGACTGGTGGCCGCGCGCTCAGGGCCGAACGCGACTGCAGTGGGCCGTCAAGCGAGTGGACAGGGTAGTTAGGCCAAAATAGAATGGATTGGACGAAAAAAAAGACCAGAGCTAGTGGAGTGGAGAGAGCCAGTGATGCAAACAGTTATGCTAAATTAGAATGGGCCGGACCAAACCAAAATCAGGGTGTGAGAAATTTTACCTCTTTATTATTAGGTATAGATATAGATATACATACATGGCACGATAATAATGCAAGGGGCCAAGGGGATGTGGGGTACTCGGGTGTTCGTGTCTGTTCCTATATTATATATACATCTAAATTTGTGCGGCGTTATTAAAAACAAAAGAGTCTGTCTATTTTATCTGTAATATATATCTATCATTATATACCGAACATTAAAAAACTAAAAAAACTCTCCTATTTTTTCGTTTGGCTCTTCCCTAACAAACAAATCAGGGTGATGTTTAATAAGCTAATATTAAACGGTTTAGGCTATCTAGTAAAATATTTATTGCATCAAACCATTTCCCTAACAAACAAATCAAGCTATCTAGTAAAAATATTTATTGCATCAAATAATTGTACATGTGCATATATCATGCAAAATTAGGCTTCACATGGTGTCCTAACCGCCTAACGCTATAAATCTTAAGATAAGTTTAACTTTGAGCTTCACCTTTACACAAATCAACCCATGCACCTCCATGGATGTGTCCTAGAGACCCCTAGAAACCTTGAGGAACAAGTCACACACAAAAGAAATGGCTCGATCCGCTTATTGACAAACTTGAGTCTAGACCGTGGTGCCTTCTCGTAGTGCTTACGTGGATGGTTTCCCGTTCACCTGAATGGTCCGCCAAAGTAGAACCCAGAACTTAACACCTAGTTGCCTCGGTTTTACTGAGGCGTATGGTCCCATATCTCTACCGGATGGTCCGCCAGAACCACACCAAATTGAGTCACGGCTGGTCACCCTAGA
The DNA here is from genome assembly GCA_022457205.1 of Saccharum spontaneum. NCBI lineage: Eukaryota > Viridiplantae > Streptophyta > Magnoliopsida > Poales > Poaceae > Saccharum > Saccharum spontaneum. The sequence goes on from CM039587.1 coordinate 19,762,677, forward strand.
CTTGTCCACACAGACAGTCCTAGTGATCAGACGGGCGGTCTGCGTGAACCACACAAAAACCGAGTACATAAAAGCCTAAGTCCTTGCTGGATGGTCCAACAAGCCACAACAAAGAAGAGCATTTCCTATTGAACACCCTGGACAGTCTGAGGCCTTCTGCACGGTCCAACAACCCCGCAACAACATTTAGAGGAGCCAAGGTGCTAACTCAAATTTTGAATTAGAGTACAGTATTTGCGTAATCTGACTTTACCGATCACACAAGAGCGCTTGCGCATTTTCGTATTAAGAAGAAAATGTTTCAAACAATGATAATGATCCAATACGGGCGTCTGTCCGTGACTCCTATCCAGACGCGGCTCCGCGACTCATCTCTCTCATCAAAGAAACAAAAAACAAAAATCCCCGCTCCCATATGCTTACCCGCCCGGGGCCTGCCTCATATGCTTATCCGCATCGGCGCCCTAAGCAACGTGGCCGCTCATCGATCTGTCCGCCCCTTCCCCCACTGCGCGTTTGTCGGGCTGCCGCACTGTGCCCTTCCCCCATCGCCGGCTGCGCCGCGCCCCTTGCTCCCTGCACCGCTCACCTACGTCCTAGTCACCTGCCCCGTTTGCTCCTTCGCCGTCCATCTGTCGCCCATCGCCGTCGAGCACGCCGCTAACCACGCCATGGCCGCTGGGGCACACGTGCTGTGATGCCTCAGGTCTTCCCCGGTCAAGCCAAGGGCACCCACGAGCATGACCGCTGCTGGTGGTGCTCGCACGTTGCGACGACGGCCGGAATCGACCGACCCGGCTTTTCCTCCCCTATGTTGCATATATAAGTTTCAAGTGCTTTAGACATTACAGATGTATGTTGCAATTGTTTCATCTTGATGTTACAAAAGTAGATCGAGGGATGTTGCACATGTTGCATATGTTGCAAGTGTTTCAGAGGCATGTTGCAAGTGTTTGTTCAAAATATTTCATCTGTTTCTAGACGTATGTTGCAAGCGTTTTTATCTGGATGTTGCATATGTTTCACACATATTTATGAAACATTATGTTCCAAATGTTTCAGTTATTTCAGTCTTATGTTGCAGCAAGTGGTTTCATGTTGCAAGTTGTGTTTTAATTGGATGTTTTCATGTGTTTTCACACACATGTTGTAAGTGCATGTTCTAAATGTTTCATCTGTTTTCAGTCTTTATGTTGCATTCATGTTGCAAGTGTTTTTCGTTGTCTGGCCGTGGGGTGAGTCGGTGGCCGTGCGGACAGGGCGCGCGGCGCCCAGGGGCCGGCAAACGGGGGTGCTATGGGTCGGGGCACGTTGGGGGCGTGCTCATCCTCAGCCGCTCATCCCGGTTCCCGAGAGTCGCCCGCGCGAAGAGTCGGAGAGAGAGGAGGGGGTTAGGGGAAGGACCGGCAGGCGTAGAGACAGGGACGCGGTGCACTAGTGGGCGGGGCGGGCTACGCGCGTATCCGTCCGGACGTCTGAGCGCTAGCCATGCCGATCAACACAAACGTGACCAGTTTCCTAGCCTTGACCACCACAATCTTTTCATAGAGGTAAACTCAGCATTTAGAGAAAACATTTAAGAGTACACCCATAGTTTAATAATCCTAACAGTGAGATGACCCTACACGAAGCAGGGTGCTACAACAAAACTCAATTTGAAATTATTCCCCTTGTTTCAAATAAGGGGGCTTATGGGGACGCATTGCTCCCCCCAGGTACTACCACTCGTGCAAATGTGTAACAAAAAAACCAAACACTCATGTGAACCAAGAACACGATTATCAAAGGAGCAAAACGCCGATGACTCAATCAGATCACAGGACATTGACCGCGAACGGCGTCCGCACCGAGTGCGCGCCGTCGGACCAGGTGACGGCGCCGTGCACGTACCCCTTGCTCACGCCTGCGCCGGCGGCCACGTCGAAGCTCACCTCGTACCTCGCCGTCGTCCACCTCCTCGAGAACACAAGCCTGTCGGGCGAGACCCGCACCGTCAGGCCGGCGGGCGCGTCTACGGTGGCCGCGTACGTCGCGTTGGACGGCCCCACGTTCATGGCGGTGCGCGCCACGGTGGCGGGCTTCCCCCTCTGCAGCCGCGGCACGGAGATGGACGGGTAGTTGACGGCCGACGCGATGAGGTCCGGCGAGGGCGCTCCCGCGGGGCAGGAGAAGCGTGCGGCGCCGGAGATCTTCCGGACGTGCTCCTCCTTGTAGCCGTAGTAGCAGAGGAAGTTGAGGTAGTCCTGCGTCGTGGTGTCGAACACCAGACCGGGGCTGAGCGCGCGCAGAGGGCTCATTTCCCCGGCGCCCATGTCGTGCCCCGTCGCCGCCGCGCCCGTGCTGCTCGCCAGTGGCTTCCCGAGGTTGTTCGTCGTCGTCGCTGCGATGCATTTGCCCCGGCCAAGACAAGTTCTTTGTTTAATTGTGTTCCTCGAAATGCGAATGGGAATGAATGCTGTGCTGGCTCTACTCTGTACCTGTGGTCATGAGAGCTGATCTGATCATGGACGGCGTCCAGCCCGGGTGCGCCGACTTGACGAAGGCGGCGGCGCCGGCGACGTGCGGGCAGGCCATGGAGGTCCCGGACTTGATGGCGTAGGCCGAGGGCTTCTTCCCCGGCGGCACGTCCTCGCTATCCGTGGACGGGATCGTGGCGGCCAGGATGCTGACGCCGGGCGCCATCAGATCAGGCTGCCACACAAGTTTACAATCGTCCGCCGACCGACAACATGTCAGTGTCAGGTGAACACCAAAATGCGATCTGCTCCAATCCCAAGCATTTTATCACACAATTCTGCAGAGGAAACTACCTTGAGGATGGACTCGGTTTGGCCGGGGCCACGGCCCGAGAAGGACGCCACCACCGGCGCCGGCTTGAAGTCCCCGACGTCCTCGGTCGGGAGGATGACGGCCGTCGGATTCCTGAACCAGCACGAGAAGAGATCAACGGTCAGCCAGACTCCTCCCGCGGTGCCGGTGTAAAAAAGGAAGGTCTGCCTCTCCTCACGGCTGGGCTGGCTGGCTCACTTCGTGGAGTTGATGTACTCGAGGATCTGCGCGCCGGCGTCGGTGCCGACTTGGGATAGCGCGAAGCCGCCCGCGACGAAGGGCACGTCCTTCTCGGCGTCGTCGATGAGCACCAGCCCCCTGGCGCCGGACCCCTCGGCGACCAGCTTCTTCACCCGCCGCGACACCATCGGGTCCGTGCTCACGCACACCACGATCTTCCCGGCCACCTTCTGCGCGTCCAGTGATCCAGGGTAGCAGTTGCTGCAACGTTCCCCAACATTAATCAGTTCTGCACCCTGAGAAAATGCGGTGCGTTGCGCCGGCGTTCAGCTGTGGTATGGTACCTCGCCTCGGCGACCGGCGCGTAGTGGGCTGCCACCTCGGCCCCGAACACCAGAGGGTACTTCTCGCCGCTGAGGCTGTGATTGGAGAAGTTTATCGCCACTCCCTGACACGCACCAAACGACCAAGAGCTGCTGTAAGCACGGCGATGGCGGCGGCCACGTCGGCGGTGGTGGAAGGAACAGCGTGCAATCAGTCAGTGTGCCTACCTTGATGACGTCGCCGTTGCCAAGAGCGATGCTGGACTGGAAGGAGCGGTCGATGGAGGAGGCAGCGACGGTGAGGATCCACGGCGCGGAGTTGACGACGGTGTAGGGGTTGGGCCCGTCGTTGCCGCCGGAGCAGACCACGAGCACGCCTCGCTGGTGCGCGTGGAGCGCGCCCAGCGCGATGGGGTCGGTGAGGAAATCCGACTGGAACACGGAGCTCATGCCGATGGAGATGGAGATGACGTCCACGCCGTCGCCCACCGCGTCGTCGATGGCCTTGAGCACCGCCGACGTGGAGCACCCGCCCAGCGAGCATGCGCGGTACACGGCCACCCGGCTCGACGGCGCCCCGCCTTTGGCCGCGCCCCGCGCGAGACCGTAGTAGTCCGCGTCCGACACGATCGTGCCGGCCGCCGTGGACGCGGTGTGCGTGCCGTGGCCCACGGTGTCCCGTGGCGAGCCGGTGGCGGCCGGCGTCGCCACGGCGCTGCTGGAGGCGTTCGGTGCCGACGACTCCGGCTGGACGCCGTAGTACCGGGCGCCGATCAGCTTCCTGCGACAGCGGCACATGGCAGACACGAATTTATATTATTATTATTATTATTATTATTATTATTGTGTGTCACTTATACAGAAATTTCTTGAACAGATACATAATGCCAGGCCAGCATTGGTACTTGTTGCAGTTGCTCTTCTTGAAGTCGGGTCCTTCCACGCACACGCCGCGCCACCGCGCCGGCACGTCGCGCATCCCGGCGTCGTTGAAGCTCGGCGACTCCGGCCAGACACCCGTGTCGACGATGCCGATGATAACGTCGCCGGACGCCCGTTGGCCGAGGCGGCCGGACTGGAGGCCGGACTGCGCCTCGAGGAAGTCCCACGACCGCGTCGTGTGCAGCTCCATGGCTCGGTCCTTGAACACGGACACCACCCTCTCGTGCCCTGCGAAGAACGCAGCAACCAACAGGATCAATTCATTGGCAAGGAAATGAAGAATTCAACAAGCAATTGGCCGATCGGGAGTTCATGGCCTCACCGGAGAGCGCGGCGGCCTCCTTCTCGGTGAGCGCGGCGGCGAAGCCCTCGAACGCGTGGTGGTAGCTCTGCGTCAGCGCCACCCTCTCCTGCTCGTCGCTCGGGACGATGGACGACAGCATCTGAAGGTGAGCCGCCTGCACCGCCTCCGGGTCGCTGACGCCGCCGTTTCCGCCTCCCGACGGGCTCCCCATGTAGACGACATACGACTGGATCGCCAACACCATCGATCAACAAGCACAATTCAGTAAGCTCCATGGAACAATCGCCACCCAGAATCCTAATAAGCTAGTGGCTGCCTGCCACTTGAGTTGTTGCAGCTGAGCTGCCAATCCAGTGCAGTGGGGCTACCTCTTTGGTGTTGTGGTCCGGTTCAGCTGAGGCTGAGAGGAGGGGTACCAGGAGGCGGTAGGCGAGGACGAGGATGACGAAGCGCCCGGTGTTCACCATTGACGCGTCGCCCGCCCACACGATCAGCTCGGGAGTCAAAATCGGTGTTCCAGGGGACAGCCGAAGCCCGTAGGGGACACTGGTGGTTCGTAGGGACTGGTACCGGCAAGCATGGGGCACAATTTGTAGCTGGAGTTGAGCCTCGCTTTTGACAGAATCGGATTCACCTGGGCTCTGACTGGCCTCTTTTTATGGCTCTTTGGAGCTGAGAGGCTTCGCATCGCTTTCGATGGGATCATGGTGGATGGAAAGCTTCTCCCGTGGGGGATTCGTTGGTCGTCGTCGTTGTCGCGGCATGATCGACCGCGTGTCCCCTCTGAAACCGGGTCCAAATCAGTGTCGCGGAGATTGTTCTGCTGGAGAGATTGCTTGGCCCCGAGGGAGGGAATATGTGGAGCAGAGTGTGCAGTGCGCTCTGACGCTTGAAATTCAGCTGCTTCCACTTTCCTCCTGCACTTAGTTAGGTTTCAGTGATTTTGCTTTAGTAGCAAAAAAAACAAATCTTTTTTCCTTCAATTCTTTAAAGCTTACTGTGTGTTCAATCACAAGTTAACATTTGGAATCAGCAACTGTATTGCCTCGCGGAGAGTGTATTAAATGTCTACAAGTTCGTTGTTGGTGATGGGTAGGATTAGGATAGTCGATTCATTTCGTTTCAAAACAAAGGATAGTCGATTCATGATGCAAGGAAAGTGATGGATATGGATCCATCATAAAGCCAAAGACCTATGCCGTGTCGAAGTGTCGAGCATTCCATCCTTTAACCACATGTGTTTTGTCAAAAAACAAGAATTTTTCTTTTAAAAAAAAACTCGCAGCTACACTTGATAGTGTCGGTGTCTGGTGGCCAAGCGCCAGGCAAGTCATTTTCAGGTAACGTATCGGATAGCCTTGCAGCCTTGCCTTTAGTGAGTGAGCCTCACTTTCTAGTAGTGGCTGAACAGACTGTCATCTTCCACAGCAAAGAGAACTCAGGGCTTATTTAGTTCCCAAAAATTTTTGCAAAAAAACACCGTAGCATTTTCGTTGTTGTTTGGTAATTAATGTTCAATTATGGACTAACTAGGCTTAAAAGATTCGTCTCGTGATTTTACAGCTAAACTGTGTAATTAGTTTTATTTTTTATTTATATTTAATGCTCCATGCATGTATTCAAAGATTTGTTACTGTAGTTTTTTGGGAAAAAATTTTGGGAACTAAACAGGCCCTCATTTACCCGTGCAACAATCAGTCATTTGAAATTTGTCTATCAGTATATCGGGATTGATGGCGATGATTGTTCCTTTCCTCACCAGGCTGGATCGGAGGCGGCTATCAGATACTCAGATGATACTGGTGATGATGAAATGGTACGGGTAAAGCGGCAAAGCAAAACCATATACCGGAGATGTGAGCTACACTAATCAGTAACCGGCACATGAGAAGAAGAAAAGCGGTTCCACAATGCCTCCTTGTCCTCGATGGCTTTTCTGTTTTCTCCCAATCACAGTGTTTTCAGTGCCCATGATCAGGCCATGATCCGGGCACCAAGGGGAAGAGAGCCTGAGTAGACCGGTGGCGCAATCTGTTGCTGTTTCGTTTTTTTTCAGGCCATGGCCTCGTTTAAATGCCTGAATCGGAGGTGGCAAAGTTTGCACAGTGCCACCCCCGAATACTGTAGCATTTTTGTATTTTTGTGGTAATAATTGTCCAAGTTTTGATTAATTAGACTCAAAATGTTCGTCTCGTAAAGTACAACAAAATTGTGTAATTAGTTTTTAATTTTATCTACATTTAGTACTCCATGCATGTGCCGGCATTTTGATGTGATGGGGAATCTTCTTTTTGCATAGTGTAATTTAGGGGGTGAATTTTGGAATCTAAACAAGGCCCATATCTAAATTTACCTCCAAATTTCACTATGCAAAAAAAAGATTCCCCATCACATCAAAATGTCGGCACATATATAAAGTACTAAATGTAGATGAAATCAAAAACTAATTGCACAGTTTTGTTGTACTTTGCAAGACGAATATTTTAAGCCTAATTAATCAATGTTTGGACAATTATTACTAAATAAAAACAAAATTGTTACAGTGTAATAGGATATTTACTATGGCCTTGTTTAGATGGCAAACTTTGAAGGCAAAGTTTGCATAGTAAGTGTCCCGTCACACTGTAGCAATTTTGTTTTTATTTGGTAATAATTGTCCAAATATTGATTAATTAGACTTAAAATGTTCGTCTCGCAAAGTACAATAAAATTGTGTAATTAGTTTTTGATTTCATCTATATTTAGTACTCCATATATGTACCGGCATTTTGATGTGACGGGGAATATGAATTCTGCATAGTGAATTTGGGAGGCAAACTTTGAATCTAAACAGGGGCCTTGTTTAGATGAGAGAATTGGGGAGAAAAACACTGTATCAGAATTCCTGTAGCATTTCGTTTGTATTTGGTAAAAATTATCCAAATTTTGACTAACTAGGCTTAAAATGTTCATCTCGCAAAGTACAACAAAACTGTGCAATTAGTTTTTGATTTCATCAACATTTAGTATTCCATGCATTTGTCGATATTTTGATGTGACGGGGAATCTTCTTTTTGCATAGTGAAATTTAAGGAGAGAATTGGGGAACTGAACAAGGCCCAAGGCCTATGCAAAATTTGGTTCTTTGATGTGACACACGAGTGTCAGGTCCCCTGGAAACACTCGGGCCGCGTTCTTTTCCCATGCAAGCCCCAAAAATTTCCTCTTCCACCTATCACATCAAATCTTTAAACACATGTATTAAATATTAAATGTAGGTAAAAAAAATAACTAATTACATAGTTTGTCTGTAAAGTTCGAGACGAATCTTTTGAGTCTAATTAATCCATGATTGGACAAATTTTGTCAAATAACAACGAAAAGTGCTACAGTAACTTTTCACCCCAACTCACCCCATCTAAACACACCCTCGATTGCAACCGAGGAACATAATCGAGTGAGAAATCCCAGGCAAACAGTCGATTTCTATATTCACCAGATCCAGATCTAACGACGCAAATAAAATATATCAAATAAATACAAAAATCAAATAATCAAATAACAAAAAAATTACTAGATAATTAGTATGAAGTGCAAATTGGAAGAAATTCAAAGAAAAAGCAAATAAAACATACAAACAACAAATAATACAAAAATATTAAACATAGAAAATAAAAAATAGCCAGATTATTTTTATGGAAGCCAAATTAAAATATTTCAAATAGGACCAAATAAAACATACAGAAAAACAAAAAAAATTATGAACAGTCAATTTACATCAATTAAACACAAAACTTACATCCAAATAAAAATAATAAAATATGGTCAAGGAGATGTAATATGCAATTAAATAGGATGGGGTGTGATAATTAAGGCCTTGTTTAGTTCTAGGAGTGTAAAGTTTTAGGTGTCACATCGGATATTTCATGGGATGTGGGAAGGGGTGTTCGGATACTAATAAAAAAAACTAATTACAGAACTCGCCTGTGTGAGACGAATTTATTAGGACTAATTAATTCGTCATTAGCACATGTTTACTGTAGCGCAACATTGTCTAATCACGGATTAATTAGCGGGCAGCGCCCATTCTCTCCGGTGGAGACATACATGCAAACGGCGGGCCCCACGCCCCTTCTCTCTCATCATGCTCACGGTGGAGACTTGCATGCAACCGCCGGACCCCACGCCCCTTCTCTCTCACGCTCAAGCGGTGGACATGCATGCAACCGGCGGGCCCATGCCCCTTCTCTCATGCGTGTGCAGTGGATGGCAGAGCCCCAGCCGCATACGACGGCGAGAAAATCGAGTGAGCCGGGCACAAGCACTCGAGCGTCATATAGATTTACTGAAAAAATAAGACCGACAGCCTCTCGTCTGCTAAGTTTGAGCCAACCAGGTAAATTTTCCATATTCTCTAGTTATATATATGCCAGGGGAAGCTAATAGATTACAGGCTGTGATGCTCTAATTGAGATAACATCAGTTTCAAATAGACTATTTATAAATTCCATTTGCATTTCAAGATTATGGTTGCAAGAAAAGGGGGAAATATGTCAAGTATCGAATCATTTGGAGCATATGATGATTGTTCTTTTCTTGAGTATCAAGCACCATAAAGAGAAGCGTGGGGGCGTTGTCATATACCATGAACATGTACTGTAGCCAACTGAGTAAGCAAACAAAGATGCCTTTGATCAACTTTGCACAGCAGTGGAGCTCCAACCTTTGCGAGGCAGAGTGTTGGAAAATGGTCGGCTACTGCAGCTTTCTTTATTTTTTGTTTCCTTTTTTTTGGTTATACTACTGCTACGGCACTTCTTAGCTAATCTTTCAGAATTTCAGTATAGGTAATGCACACTATGGTATTTCATTGTGCATCTGACTAGAATTAAACAAATTCTGAAATTGCAAGAACATTACAGTTAACATCTGCAGTTCTGCACTACGTAGGACCCAGAACAGGCAATTTCATAAGAATGGCTCATTTGGAGCAACATCAGCTGTTTTTTCAAGGCTGATATATGCACCTTTTGTACTCCTTCGGGTATCGTATTAGTTGAAGATTTGGAAACACAACAATATAAAAGTGGGAAAGAACACAAACTGTATGACATATGCAGGAAGCTGGGAAAAGTTGCTGATGAGCAGTGGCTTCTTATCCTAAAATGATCGAGACCGTGGAGTAAGAACCAACTGCAAATCTGATGGCCGGCAATATTCAAGCCTTCGAGGATCATCTAGTTGGCCTTCCAATGGTATTTATCATGATATATAACAGGTTCAGATACAAAAGATACCCCAGACTTGCTCATGAAAGAACATATAGTTAGCTATGCAGCATAGACTAATATATAGTGCCAGTCCTCAACCACAGCTAAAGCACATCAATCATCAGATACGGATCCAGGGAGAAAATTCAGACACACTGAGTAGGCTAGACTGTAAGAAGATTCAATTACGTGAAAACAGAATTACATTTTGTAGGTATCGTGTCTCAGATTCTGAACAGCAAAATTGGTAAACTGGGCAACTACAACACAAAGAGCCAAGGCAGAGTGGCAGTCAACATTGACTGCATTGACGCTGTTCATACATTCTTGAGCTTCTTCATCTTGGACGGAGGCCACCTGCCCTTCTTCCTAAGCTTCCTCTTGCGGAGAAGATGCTTGCGCCGCTGCCTCAGTTTCTTGGCAAGCTTCATCCGCGCCCTCTGCTCCATGATCATCTTCTGCTTCAACTCGAGCGGCATGTCCTCGATCTTGGTCGCCGGTTTCGGCTCTTCTGGCTGCTCCGCACCAGCCTCGGAACCCTCTGCCGTGGCATGGACAAGAACCGGCCTCTTCTCGGCGAAAGAAGCACAAGTAGCAGTCACATTCAGAGGGCTCTGTAGGGAGGACAGGTTCTTGCATTGCAGCCTTGAGGCTGCAACAACAGTAATAACAAAAAGGCAAACCACTTAATAGGATCTAGTGCACACTAATTCACATATTTCAATTCTGAACTCACATGGGCCTAATGGAGTCACAGGTTGCAATACAATAGAGAAAATCAGGTTTCCCCCGCGTTATTAACCATCAAAGCTTATACTAGTGTAATCAAGGCGCACCTGCCAAGCAATGCAATACAATACTACTTAGCAGGAAATTCAGTGTGCTTCTGTATCACCAGATTAGCAGTAAAATAGTGTGGGCATATACTCGACTATAGCAAATAGCAAGCGAAGTGCGCCTTAGCACTTTGTTGCTTATTAAATCTTACAGTAACTGGCATTAAATAAAGCAGGGAAAGAGCAAAATTTGGTGTTCTAGCATTCCTGACCCAATTGATACAGCTCTAGCATATTGGGAGCGTAGCTCACTGACGAAGAAATTGCTGCACGATTAATGTTTGAAGAAATCCCCGACCGAGCCAGAAGCATCACAGAGGCGCAGAAACGCCCGGGGCTCGACCAGCGCACAATTAAACCGACCATAAACCGCGCATCCGCAGTTCTCTGCGGAGATTGCAGCTGGTAGGGCATGATATCCATCCCAAGAACCGACCCCAACCAGCCAGGACAGCGTATAGAGGGGAGTTGGACTCGAACAACACGATGGGGATCGAGGATGCGCGTCAGCGGAGCTTACCGGGGTAGGAGACATTGGCGGCAGCGTAGAGAGCTCGGGAGCGTGGAGCAGAGGGGGAGACGAGGAAGGAGACGGTCGGGGAGAGGAGGAGCGCCATTGGTGGGTGTGGCCTTCTTGGCCCTGGGTGCTGTTCTGCTGCGCCTCCGAGTGGGAGGGATAATAACCGGATAAGCCTTCGAGGGCAGAGAATGCTCGCCGTCCGATCGGCACTCAACGGTCAGATTTTAGTCATGACCGCATGTTTGGCAAAGGCTGAGATGCTGAGTCATGAGCATGTCCCACGTGGCATAACGGAAGGGCAAATATATAAAAATATAAATATTTATGATACTACTCCCTCTGTCCCAAAAAAAAACATGTAAATCTCGTTTCCCGAGAAGTTAAATATTTTTAATTTTGACTGAATATATATGACAAAGTATTAATGTTCATGATACGTAATAAGTATCATTAGATTAATTATAGAATATATTTTCATAATAAACCTAATTGAAGATATAAATGTAGATAATATCTTCTAGAAACTTAGTCAAACTTAAGATTCTGTTGACTCCTCGTAAAACGAGATTTACATGTTTCTTGGGACGGAGGGAGTAAATAAACATGATTGAATTAATAATGGTGTATCTTTTTATAGCACAGTAAATCTATTCGGACAAATAAATGTTAATATTATTTCTATAAATCTATTTAAAGTTAAAATTGTTCCATTTCTTAAAATGTGATATGCACACTTATTTTACTCCCTCCATTCCAAATTATAAGGCATTCCAAAAATCTTGGAGAGTCAAAGCATCTTAAGATTGACCAAAATTATAAAAAAAATTATAAAAATTTATAACATCAAATAGGTATACTATGAAAATATAATTAATGAAGAATCTAATGATACTTAATTGGTGTCATAAATATTATTATCTTATCATATAAATTTGATCAAACTTAAGATTCTTTGACTCTCCAAGATTCTTAGAATGCCTTATAATTTGAGATGAAGGAAGTAAGCCGGAAGAAACGTTTAATATTAGATTAAAAATGAATACAAACAAGAGCTACGGGAATAGATAGATATTCGACTATTTTATTTTAACATGTTGTGTGATGTCTTCTAACTAAGGCTGGACGAAAAACTCGAAGCTCGTTAGCTCGCTCGGCTCGTGGCTAGCTCGGCTCAGCTCGGTTCGGCTCGTTACCATAACGAGCCGAGCCGAGCCAAGATTTTAGCTCGTTAGCTATAACGAGCCAACTCGAGCCAGCTCGCGAGCGGCTCGCGAGCCAAACGAGCCATAGTTTTAGGAAAAAAGTCATCATAACTTATATTATGTTTATATTACTTCATGTCTTGCACTCTGCAAATGGTTGATATATTAGCTCATACGAATATTTTATTCAATTTAAGGCTATTGGATATATTATTTTTATATTATTACTATTTTTAAACTTTTGATAAATGCAAATATTAAATTTTATATATTTTTTATAACTGGCTCGCGAGCCTAACGAGCCAGCTCGAGCTTTTAACGAGCCGAGCCGAGCTGGCTTTCTGGTTCGTTAAGATAACGAGCCGAGCCGAGCTGGCTCGTTATCCTAACGAGCCATAACGAGCCGAGCCGAGCCGAGCCGAGCCGGCTCGTTATCCACCCTTACTTCTAACACATGCCTAAAAAGATACCAAATCTGGATCTATTTATTAGGTGATGTGAGACAATTTTACCTCAAGGCCCAAGAAATTATAGATCGGAATAAGTCAGAAATTATAGATCTAGGCCTTGTTTGCATGGCTTCCAAATTCCAAATTTTTATACTCATTTTTCATCACATCGAATCTTTAAACATATGCATGGAATATTAAATATAGATAAAAAAATAACTAATTGCATAGTTTAATTGTAAATCACAAGACAAATCTTTTGGGCCAAATTGGAAAAAGTCTACTTAACTTCCTCAACTATCAGCTAATCTACTTAACTTCCTCAACTATCAGCTAATGTCTAACCTACACCCCCAACTATAAAAAACATCTGTTTTACACCCTGAACTTTTCAAAACCGTTCGAAGTATACCCTGGAGCGGTTTTGGACGACGATTTTGCTACAGTAACCATGGTTTTGGTACAGTAACGCAGGTTTTGACTTTTCTTTTTCTATTTATTTTCGCTAAATCTTTGAAAAATCATAGTAAATCACAGAAAAATCATAAAATAGAAAATATAATTTTGTTGGACTCCACATGAGTAGATCTACACAATGAACATATAATATAGTATGTTTTAGAACAAATTTTTTCTGTAGCTTTAAATTAGTTAGAAAATCAAATTTTGTCTGTAATTAATTGAAATAATTCATAGCTACAGCTTCTATGGTCCAATTGTGATGAAATTTTTATGATGGGGTTATTATTATATGCTTGAACTATAGTAAAAAATTCATACTAATTGGATTATATATAACTTAGTTATAGATTTATTTAGGTTTATGTTTAGGTTTATGCTTGTTAAATATAAATAAATCTATAACTAAATTATACATGATCCAATCAGTATGAAATTTTTACTACAGTTCAAGCATACAATAATTAGTTTACTATAAAAATTTAACCACAATTAGACCATAAAAGCTGTAGCTATGAATTATTCCAATTAATTACAGACAAAATTTGATTTTCTAACTAATTTAAAGCTACAAAAAAAAATTTGTACTAAAGCATTCTATATTATATATTCATTGTGTAGATTTACTCATGTGGAGTCCAACAAAATTAGATTTTCTATTTTATGATTTTTCTGTGATTTACTATGATTTTTTCAAAGATTCAACGGAAATAAATAGAAAAGAAAAAATTAAAACGCAATTACTGTAGCAAAACCATGGTTACTGTGGTAAAACCGCCGTCCAAAACCGCTCCAGGGTGTAATTTGAATGGTTTTAAAAAGTTCAGGGTATAAAACAGACGATTTTATAGTTGAGGGTGTAGGTTAGACACTAGCTGATAGTTCAGGGGGTTAAGTAGACTTTCCGGCTAAATTAGTCCATGATTAGACACCAATTGCTAAATACAAACGGAAGTGCTACAGTAATCAAATTCTAAATTTTTTCGCATCTAAACACCCCCCTAGTGAAGCTGAACTATGACAAACAGGGCTTAACATTCATAATACAAAATAAGTACTATTGGATTAGTTATATACAATATATTTTCATAACAAATTTATTTGAAGACATAAATGCTAATACTATATACTATAAACTTGATTAAATTTGAGTTAATTTGACCGACACGGATCACGTAATTACGTTGTTTCGAGGATGGAGAGAATACAAGCCAGCACCCCACGTGGAGAGGAAGCACGACATATTTAAAATGCTTCCTTCCCATCACAGGATCAGTGTTAGTCTGAAGAACAATATGTACAGGCATCTTGTTCTTGCAAAAGTACTTGTGTACAAGGCGACCTGCTCTAGTCAGACATCACTTGCTTTACAGTTACAGGTCGCTGTGGAGTGCTGGTCGTATCACTCCGGCCACACTGATCAGGTTGGGGAAAGCAAACAGCGGGAGCTTATCGATCTCGCTTGCCATCAACCTGCAGGACTCCAGGGATAGTGAGCACAGGTTCTGCGATGGTTTCAGGTGGTGGAGGCCCAAGTTGGACACCCGGGAGTTGGACACGTTCAACGACACCAGCACGGTCAGGCCTGTCAACAGATGCAACTATTGAAACGAGAACAGTTGTAACTATCGAAACGAGAACCATGTCCTGACAAATGCACATGGAGAGAACAACGAAAACGTACCAGAGATCAGCCTAGGGTTTTGTCCGTGAGGTTTCCATTTTGAGAGTTGAGACTTTTAGTAACGTCAGGGCTTTCAAGTCCTTGATGTTCTTCACACCGGCATCCGTAATCAACCCACCGCAGACCTCCAGGGACTGAAGATTCTTGAAAACTGAAACAGCGGTTCAATGTTTAAAATGCACTGAGATTCCTTACTTACAAGTGGAAAGAAATTCACTGATATAAGTAAGCAATGCTCCTACAAGACGATCACAAAGAATTGAGATGCATTCCATCAAGGTAGTATGCACCAAGAGAAGCTGCTGCATTTTTTTTAGAGCTAACATAGTAGTCTTCTTGGATAGGATAGTCTTTTGACTTTTGAGTATGCATACTTACATCTGAAGCAGTTCATGCCAGAATCAATTATGCGAGCTCCAAATAGGTCAAGGTGTGTCAATCCAGTGAGACCAGCACTGACCAAATGATCAATCAGGTGCCACGTTCCACCCAACCTCGTAGAATCCTATTAGACATGTTACAACGTAAATACTAGTGCTTTACTATTATGCAAATGAGCTGTGATAGGTTGCATGGTAGATTGCTTGTGAGCCATTACTTTGTCGCAACCTATTCCCCTGCTCACCCGCTGTTAGGCTAGACACTCGCATTCTACTTACTGTTTTACTTTCACTACGCATTATACGTGTGATGTGATGCTTGGTGAAGGGATAACGTGAGTGGATAAGGCACGTGGTGCTGATAACTTGGTAAAACTGAGATCTTGGCGTGTGTTTTGGGTGTATGGTGAGGGTTGAGTCGATCGGACAGGATCCTACGACGAGCCTTTGGGGCAAGTCATGCCGAAGGGGTACGACCTGGGCATCCCTTGTGAGAGGTACCTGTGGCGGGTGCATGTGTGAGTAGACGTGGTGTTGATTATCCCCGGTGGAGGTGCCGTCAAGGCACGGGGTGTTGGTTATCTCCTTGAGAAGATATCCTGTCCGGTTCCTCTAAGGACTGGTATGTCTTGAGAACTGGAGTCATAGGACCCTTTGTGCACACCACTCGCTCCTGATGGGCGGGAGACGATTACCCGACTGACTAGGGCGGTGCCACTACTACTAGGTTGGAAGGTGATAGTGTAGGGAGATACGGGCATGTGGGCCCACACCCTCCTAAGACAGCGTAGTGACCTTGGGAGCCCGGTACTACGTCTCACAGTCTCAGCGTTTCAGTGGACTCCGGGGTGGCCCAGGGCTGAGTGGTAGAGTGGTACTGTACTGGTCGGAAGGCAGTCAGCATCAGCCTAGGCGGGGCGCCGCCGATGATGGTGATCTTGTGGATTTTCAGGTGTACACGCTCTGCAGAGTTGATCGATCTATACGTATAGTCACGTCTACGGATATGGACATTCCTATGACCTAAGCTTCACTTGATTAGTGAGAGGAGTCCCTTCTACCTTCCCCGGGTTTCGTGTTGGTTTCCGTCTTTGGCCGTTGAGGCAAGGTACGAGCGGGAGTCGTCCTTGCCACCTAGAGAGTGTGGTGAGATGTGTGTGATGGGATGGGAGAACGTGTGGATGAGATGGATTAAAACTTGATGAACTATTATTATAAAATATTGATGAACTTGCATAGGAAAACTATAGCCATATATAGCCCTTTTGATCTACCCTTGTATTCCACCTACCACAAAGCATACGCAAAAGCATAGGGTGGGAGCCAGTGGCCAGTACAAATCGTACTGATAGATTTTGGACAGGTTTTGGATGAAATCTACGACGACAACAATGAGGACTCGAATTAGGAGTAGATGGTCTCGTTCCAACGCTCAAGTGTGGTTGAGAAGAAGTCTATGCTCGCTGACATTCTACGCCGACTCTGATGACTGCCGTGAAGGAGGAGCCTTCACCCGCCGATGCGCTACGATGACTCTGATGAAGATGTGTGTGCGTTTTTTGCTAGATTAATCGATGTAATAAGTGTGTTACCTAGTGTTGTAAAGCATTGTAACTTGTAATTCTACAGTGTATGACTATGATATCAGCTGATATTTGATAATGTGATGGATTGCTCTCGTGATCTACTACATTATAAATAGTATCTGTGGATTTTCCCTTCGAGGAAAATCGAGATCGTTTCAATGATCCCGTTGCTAGCATCGATATGGTAAAGCTTGGGAGGAAGTACGGAAACCTGAAGGTAGAAGTAAATTCCAAAGGTTTATCATATGCATAAAACGATAAAAAAATCATATAACAAAAATAATATGAGTAGTAGTACCTCCCAAATATGGATTCTTTGGAGAAAATATGTGGGTACTTTTCTGCAGGCTAATACATGATATAGGATAGACGATGTTAGTCATATATTTTTGCATTGATTAATTTATTGTACTATTAAAGTGCAGTTATTATTTTCACATGTGCAAGAAACCCTCCAATAGCTGGTCCAACAACAAAACCTATCGCTCGTAGATACAAGTAAATATAAACATTACTTCCTCTGTCCTAAATTATAAAATATTTTGGCATTTCTAGATTCATAGCATTTGCTATGTCTCTAGACATAATATATATCTAGGTGCATAGCAAAAGTTATAAATCTAGAAAAACCAAAACGCTTATAATTTGAAATGGAGGGAATACACTCTAAAGATTTGTTGAATAAGCTGAAGGTTTGACATGCAAAAGATATACTTAAGGATTGTTCTTACAAGAGACATTCCTAGAGCTTGGTGCTCTTTCCTGCAGACTTCTGTAGCATATGCCTGGAAAATACATATATGTATCCATGAGCATCTAATGCCTACTGTCAGTTGCTAATCGGGCAAGCAAAGACAATAAGCTACCTTGATTGGTCCCAATATACCACAAAGTATCCCAAGCAATCCCCTAGTTACAATTACCATCCAATATCTTGTGCTAAGACCAAATAATGTGTTGAAAACAATCCTGAAAAATCAAAACTTGGTTTACTCCCATTTGATGATGGTATAGTAACTACTGAGTAAGATCCCACAATGTGGCTGATTATTTCCTACACTGAGAGGATGCTAATCACAATGCAGGGCTTCCTTCCATACTTGTCAGCAAATATGCCCCATGGCACAGAACTGAAGGTTCTACCTAAGAAATAAGGTGTGCCCCTGAAAGAGAATTATAATCAGCTTGACTGTAGCTAGTGATGATAGTATCATCGAATTGTGACAATAAATCAATGACTATGGTCTCCTTATTATTTAAGGAAAATGCACATGCAATCTGATTGAGATTAAGAGTATAAACATATACAAGACAAGATCTGAAACCTCGAGGAGACATTACTCACCAACAAATCCAGCATAGAACCCGATGTCTTCCTCCCGCTTTGCGATATTCATGTCCCTGATCTGTTGTATTACAACAACAGTATAGAGTCGTTAATCAATATATTTCATAATGCAATCAAGTCCCTGCTCTGAACCATATACATAGCATGAAGTATTGATAAGGGAACAATAATTGGATCGGCAGAGCTGGGATGGACAAAAATGAGATGTTATACATCAACAGATAGAACAAATATGATATGATAGATTTGGAAATAGAAAAATGATTCACATTGACGTAAGATAAAATAAAGTGAATAACATCATTGTAAATATGTCTTTGACAACTATTGTACTATAACATCTCTACATTTTATAGATAGTAATGATCTCAAATATGTTTAACGAGACGAAAAGACCAGTCCCTATCAATTCTGTAGCATACAGTTTATTTTTCTGTAGCAATACTGTGACGTAAAACATTCCAAGAAAAAAAGACACAAATATTGAGACATACAAAAATATATGTACTCCAAGCGACTACCATTTTCCTCATGTTTTGGAAAATGTGTTGATAGAGGATATCAAGCATTCAAATGTAAGGGCCGCATCATGCCAATTTGTACTACTGCTATTTGCACGATTTGCTTGCACTAATGCAGCTAATTTTCTCTCTTGTAACTTTTCTATTGCAATACTGTAAGAATTGTTGACAAGACCAAGTAATGGCCTGGACATGAAAACCACCCATCGGCATTTGATCGAACAATTTAAGCACAACTATGGTGCAACAAACATAATAGATGGCAAGCTTATTCTTCAAGTCTTAGGCCACTGAAGCGCATATGCAGCTTTGACCGCTCTGGCATGCCGCAATCCTCTGTCTCCATGGTCACCATGCTTGGCTACTAGAGCTTGGAGGATTCAAGGCGAGAATGTCATTGCAGTCCTGATTTTGGGCTCCTGTAGCTACAGGCTCACCATCTTGGCCTAAGTCAACAACTGAGCAAAGGCCATATCCATACCTATCCATAGCCTATTATGCACCTGATAGCATGCCAGCGCTTCTTCCTCACAAAGCGCGGTAGACAGAACCGGATATGTACCTATATGTCCATGTCATATGCATATGCATTTGATCTAGCTATATATATAGATAAGATAATGCACGGATAATGGCACAGAGGCACCCTATGTTATATCCGCTCAGAAGATCTCTTCATCCATGCAGGATCACACCACTTTTTATAGTTTTTGAGTGTTAATAGCATTTTTACCACTGTTTTTCTTGTTAGCCTATAGTTATAGTGTAATAAGTATGAGATCAAGAAAATTGTTTTTAATTAAGACAATTCTACAAATATGGTTTTAATGTTTCAAAACTAAATGTTTTGAAATCTATGAACCGTCAAAGTTTCAAAATTTTGATGAGATTTTTGGTTCATTGCTAGTGGGAGAAGTAGCACCAAACGGAAGGCATCCGTTCCGCCATGCCTGCTAGAACACTTCCTACATACTATTTGCCAAGAAGCAAGAGAAACATAAAGCGGGTGCCAGATATTTACTGGAGGTGAGACCGATGATCCAGATGTAGAAGAAGTTGAGGTAGGGGATGCCCGTTCTGATCTGATTCACCTCTTCCAGCTGACACCCGGGGCACCCCTTGTGGTAGCGCTTCTTTGTTTCCTCAGTTGTAAGAGGCTCATCGCCCGTGGTTTGGGGACGTGGCAACTCTTGAACGTCGGCACTATGAGACTCCATTTAGTGAGCCTCGCTAGCTGCATATGAGTAATGCAAAGCAACTCCAATTAGATATGTTGACAATAGGAAGTAGTACAACCGAAGCAAACGACAATTGAACTGAAGCAACATGTACAGATAAAGCGTCTGAATAACGTACAATTTGAGCAATAGGACAACAAGCTGAAAGTAAAGAAACTTCAGATCGATCATAACACTATGGAATTCTAGCTCGCTGATAGATTACTCCATATTCATCGATCTATTGTATATATAGTACGTGCTCATGGGCAAAGCACATACTTTATTGACTACAGACAAGCAAGATGTTTGAATCACATATGGCTCCCAGGTGCCTACGTATGCTAGTTCATTTTTTATGCCTGTGCTGGCGAATGAATTCTCTGGCGCGGCCACCAAATTTGGCCGGGCAACTCTTGGGCAGGGCTCCCACCGGCAGAATCCAAACACAGCCCCTTTAAGAATTAAGACCCGCGCGTGTAGTAGCGTTTTTTTTCAGCCTAATCAGTAATCACCAAGGAGAGTAGCTGATGCTGAATGCAGGTACGTTTCCAACTTATGTTTGAGTAACAACATGAGAGAATGGTGCGTACAGTATCTGCTCCTTTTTTATTCAGGGTTTCAATTCATTTTGTACACCATCACTTTTAGAAAAATCTTAAATCTCATAATTAAACCAAGACGACTAATATCAGGTGAGGCAAATATATAATCTAAGATAACAGATTAAACTGAACACTGGTCATATTATCATATACATAGGTCCTTTCAAATATTGTGCTGAAGCAACTACTCATTATATTGACTTGTACAATTAAAGAACTCAATAATCTCCTTACATTATTTTCTGTTGAGTTTCATCCCTTCTTAGCTTGCTTCTGTATGTCGAAATATCATGTCCAACGACTCAGACTTTGCTGCACGAACTTTTCCCTTCAAGGCACCGCCGTCGGAAGGTATTGAAGCCGGACGCGTAGATTTTCTAATGAGAGTGCTCCTCAGTCATGAAATCGTTCTTTTGTAAATCACATTGCAGTTCCCTTTGTATGGGTATGCATTTAGGTGATTGACAGGTTGCTACTTGCTACCTATTCAATCAATGCTGGCAAACATTGTTGTAACTCTCCTTTCTTCTTAATGAAAAACGTGCTAACACACGATCATGAAAAAAAAAAAAACTCGGACTTTGTTGCTTCCAAACAATGGCAGCAAACGCCATGGGCGGATTCAAGGGTATTCCCTGATATTCCCAGGAATACCCAACTTTTTTGGTGCATCCTTTAGTATATATATGCATGTATATTTATATGTATAAGTGTATAGTAGAGTATTTTGTTGTATTTTCACTATTTTAGTCCACAGCAGCCCTATCGGTAGGCTCCCAACGCCGCCCCACCTCACAGGCCGGCCCATGAGGCCTAATGGCCCGTGAGGCCTCTCCACCAGTTCACTCATCCCCTCCCTGATTCTGCGATTTGCCCGATGCCTGAGCTGCCCCCGGCCTCCCGCTCCCGATTCCTGAATCCCGATTTGTCTAACCCTAGCTACAGCAGTGCGGTGAGCGACCGGCGGCAGCGCGGCGTGGGCGCGGCCTCCGCCGGCGAGCAAGGGCAAGGCGCGTCCGTGACGCGCGCAGCAGGCTCCGGCATTCCGCGTGTGTGGCGGCCGGTGCAGGCCGTGGCTACGCAAGGGCCGACGGGCGACGGCAGGGAGGCCGGCGGCAGGCAGCTGGAGAGTGCCGCAGCAACTGTGACCTGACGAGTTGTCCAACAGTTCAGGTATGAGGTCCCTGGCTAGCTGAGGATAATAGTCAAGTTGATTAAAGTACATTTTACAAATAACAAATTTTGCAAGGTGAGTAGTTGAGTTTTGACTTGCTGTATTCACTTTTGCCATTCAGCTATTGGTTGAGGATTTACCCATTTAGATTTAGAGTCATGTACAATTACACTGAGT
This sequence comes from Saccharum spontaneum, assembly GCA_022457205.1. Taxonomy (NCBI): domain Eukaryota; kingdom Viridiplantae; phylum Streptophyta; class Magnoliopsida; order Poales; family Poaceae; genus Saccharum; species Saccharum spontaneum. Next base: position 19,784,662 of record CM039587.1, read on the forward strand.
ATTGGTTTTCAAAATAAAGAACAAAAACACATAGGTTGATTTGAGGACTTTGTGAGATAGAACAGATTATGTGGAAATACCCAATGTTGAAATCCTGGCTCCGCCACTGACAAACGCCATGTTCATGGAAGCCTGCAATCCAACAAGAGGACAAAGCACAGATTCTGCCAATCTGCATGAAAACGTTAGTTCGTCCGAAATATCATGTCCAGCTCGTTCTTTCATACTTTCGCTCAACGGCAGCAACACACCATGTTCATGGCTGCTAGCTTTCTGTCCAGCAAAGGGCTGGTTCGGCTGGTGGAAAAGCCAGCTAGTTTCGGCTAATTCAATAATGTTCTGTGAGAGAGAATAAGCTGAAACAAGCTGAAACAAGCCGAAACATGACTTGCAGAACAGCACCAAACACGACAAGGCACAAATTCTGCCAAGGGTCTGCGCACGGAATAGTACACTCCAGTACTCCAGCTTATCCGTTCAACTAGAGTACTGGACAGTACATGCATGGCAGCTAGCTTTCAGTCCAGCTGCCTCTCTATTTTTAAAGTAAACCAGGAACCAGTGGAATGAGGCTGATTTTTTTTTATTCTGACGATAAGATTCTAGGGGTTTTTTTATCATGTGACCCCAATAAAGTAAAACAAAAAATGTTTTATTAGACAAGCAAATTATTGATTTTCTTCTCTTAATCCGGAATCTTCCGGTGTAGTAAAAATTACTCAAGCGAGCAAAATACAGAAACCTTCTCATGCCCGGTATGCCATGTATCGCAGTATAAGATAAGGCGAGATGATTCCGGTGATGTTGAGGGCGACGGATAACGTCCTAGGAAGAGAATCCCTACCAAGGTGATATGGTATGCTCCTAAGGCTGGATGAAAAACTCGAAGCTCGTTAGCTCGCTCGGCTCGTGGCTGAGCCGAGTCAGGATTTTAGCTCGTTAGCTATAACGAGCCAACTCGAGCTGGCTCGTGAGCCGCTCGCAAGCCAAACGAGCCGTAGTTTTAGGGAAAAAGTCATCATAACTTATATTAGTTTTGTATTACTTCATGTCTTGCACTTCACAAATGGATGATATGTTAGCTCATATGAATATTTTATTCGATTTAAGGTTATTGAATATATTATTTTTATATTATTAATATTTTTAAGCTTTAGATAAATGTAAATATTATATTTTGTGTATTTTTTATATCTGGCTCGCGAGCCTAATGAGCCAGCTCGAGCTCATAACGAGCCGAGCCGAGCTAGCTTTCTGGCTCGTTAAAATAACGAGCCGAGCCGAGCTGGCTCGTTATCCTAACGAGCCAGAACGAGCCGAGCCGAGCCGAGCCAGCTCGGCTCGTTATCCAGCCTTATATGCTCCTATAATACCACGTTAAAAATCTAGAGTTTGTATTTTTATCTTAGTTTTGGAACGCCGGTCGAGTAAAATAAAAATGTTTTTATTGAGTCAAGCAAATTATGAGATTTTTTTCTAATTTTAGCAAACCTAGGTGGAGTAAAATTGAAAAGGTTTTATTTAGACGATCAAATATGCTTGAACAAACCATGCCACACTCTTTTTCATACAAGCAAATATATTATTCTTAATTCTCTTTTTGTCATACATATAAATTATATTATTCCTGATAACCACATAATTGTAGGATTAAACCTTTTGAACTACACAACATATGCAAATAATCAAACTAATTAAAAACAAATAAATAACTTTAGGACACTGGATGTTTTAGCATTGCTTAGGCAAATAACCAAGAGTAATTTTTTCACTATTGTATTAATATTACTTTTCGAGATAACTACTAGAACAAATGGATTGCATGTGAATATTGAGGTTGAATCCTGTTAAAAGTTTACTCTTTTTATGTATACATAATTATATCCACAAATATCTCCAAAAAAACATTATCCAGAAATATTACTCTTTTTAATAATTGTCAAATGATCCTTAAATAGTGTAAAAGTAACAAATTCTTTGACTAAATTTATTGTATTTGGTGCTCGGAATTCATGATAATGATGTGTGTGGCATAGGAGTAGCTCTCCTATGGACATCAAGAATTACTATAGCCAGCAGCTCTGCAATGTTGTTGAAGATAGTCCCGCCATGTCTGCATTGCAGGGTCAGCGTGTCTGCCATGGCCTCTAGGAGCAGTTAGAACCAAGGTTTCTCTTATCTCTTCTGAATCGTCATTTTATAGCCGTTGACACAATAGTTAGTAGAAATTTGACACCTCACAGCATCCACAAATGGAAAGAATAACAGAGTTCTCAGAATATTATTAATTACAATGCCATGAGTGGGCTAAAATTTCAGAATACTAGGTACATATATATGGCCATAACTATGAAGCAATCTTAAAATTCCAAATGCTAACACTTGCTTATCACCGGAATTCCCGAATTTTTCTAATATCTTAAAACTTGATATGCACTGCAGCACGATAGCCAACTCATATGAAGAGGATCTGCTTTACTGGTTACATGTATTTTCTATGATTAGGAACTAATTTTCGAAACTGAAATACATCTCTTAGATGATGCAATAACATATCAAATGGGTACCAGTGAGTTGATCGTACTTCCTGGTTGTATAGTGGAAGATGATGTCCAGCACAATCTGATTATATATTGGAATGCAGACTCACTACAGCAGAGTAGCAGGAAGATGACACCGAAGCTATCAGTGATCAACCGAACAAGAAATCAGAGGATTTTAATGTCCAAATTAAGATGGAGGGTTGTAAGAGTAATTCTAGTGGAAGGTACGACTGTAGGAAATCCAATGAATAGAGACGCCACTGACTGCCGCCCACAAATAATAATTGTGACCATGATAAATAGAAAGACAGAGATTTAGCCTTGTTAATTAAATGATCAGGGAATCAAATGTGTCTACAATCCGAGAATAGGAGCAAAATGTGTGCTTTCTGCTCTAAGAACAAAACAAGAGAGACGCCACGCCGAAGGTGCAATTTGTGTGTAACAAGGAAGGTTTTGCGAGGAAAAGGAGAGTTGCTTAGCTTGTTGATGCTGTCACTTGTTATTATAAGAATTACTCTTACAACCCTCCATCTTAATTGAAAAGGAGAGTTGCTTAGCTTGAGAAGGATTATAGTGAACAAGAACACGATGATGAACACGTTGAGAAGTAGAAGAAGTTTGATGGTTGTATAAGAAAATAAAGAGAGAGAAGAAAGGAACAAAAACAAGGTGGCCTACTCGTACAACAAAGTACACTAAAAACCAGACTCTGGGGCTCCAAACCACTACATCCCAAAGAAGAAATGAACAAAAGTCACTACAAAATTTAGAGGTAAATGATTCAGATTGAAATATATGCTTGCCAAAGTTCAGTTTGAAACTAGTACAAGAAAAGAGAAACTGTGAACTTTCTAGTGACTTTATTCAACCCTCAACAAATAGAAAAGAAACAAACATACCATGCCATATTAGAAGAAGAAAACTGAATACATGTATGCACTTTACAACTCACAAAGAATGAGGTGCTTGTCTAGACGACAATTTTGTAATAAATAACCAAAACCTAGACATGAAGAATGGTCAGTAAGGAATACATAAACAAACACAACAAGCATTTAGGACTTCATTTTTAATTGATTCAGAGCGCAACATAAGTCTACATCCAACATACAGTCTATGTCACATCGAACATATAGTTCATAATAATGTGCCGCCTAGGAATGCTCTAATGTCTAGTGAAAGTACCAAGGAGTTGGGAACTTTGATGCCTTCTCTAGACTCTTGGCTCTGAGGTACACAGAAATGATTAACGAGCGGATGCCGACGGCCACGGGGCGACTTGACTACTGATATCCCAAGATGAGAGACCAACATTGCTGAGCTACTGTCTGGCAGGCAGCAAGATGAGAGACCAACATTGCGGTGCTACTGTCTACTGAATGCTATATAGACCTACGAGTCTCAACTCTCAAGTCTACCAGATGAAACGTGGTCCTCCAAACTAATTAAGATGGAGTTTTGGTTGGGTACTCTCGAGTCTCAAAGCAAACCCGTTCTGCAGAAGCTATTTTGGATTCTAATAATCAACTGTTAATCCGGCAAATGAATAAGTAAGAACATGCAGCACATTGCAAGTTACAAAGCTTGAGCAACTTATTTATTAGCTTAACACTTAATTCGATATAGTGTAATAGTTTTGTTTTAAAAGATTCATATTGCATAAGGTCGCGTCGACAAGAGTTGTATCACCGATACGGTTGTGGATCTTGAGTCTCGCCATGCAAGGTAAGTTCACAGTCTGAGCTCAAGATCCAGATGAGATGCCGGCGCTGGCGCCACCTCGCCGCCACCGCCGCCCTCCGTCGAGGAGGGAGAGGGATGCTGCTGGAGACGAGTAAGAAGCTGCTGCGTCTGCTGCTGCTGCAGCTGCATTTTGATATAGTAGTCGAACTCGCGTAAATCCCTTGCCTTCACATCCTCGTCGTCGCCGCTGCAGCCCTCAAAGAGGGACCTGCTGGGCGCTTGTCCCGCCTGTTCATGTTGGCGGACGACGCCGACGCGCGCGGGCGTGGCAGCCATCGACGCCGTGGTGGCTCCGGTGCGCACCCTACCGCTGCGGGGCCCGGAGTTCGCGGCGGACGATTGTCGCGGCTGCTGATCCTCAGAACGCGCGCCGGCGACCGCCGTGGTGCCTGCCGCCGCCTCCCTGACGAAGTCGTTGAACTCGCGTGAATCCATGGCCTCGACGTCTCCCGACGCCTCAACTCGGCGGCAGGCGACCAAGGCGGCCTCCACCGCGGCCTCGTTGGACTGGCCTCGGATCGCCGCGCCGCCAGCTGCTAGTTGTTCCTGATCCATGCCTCCGTTCCCTCGATGGACGCCGCCGACCGCCGTGCCCTCGTGGGGAAACTGGGAGGGGATAAATGACGGATTGGCAGTGATACCCTAGGTATAGTAATTACGTAGGAATCCTAATTACGTACTATAATGACTCAGGTAGGCCTGCAAAGGTTTCTCGGATCGGCCCACCTGTGAACACGAGCCGATGGGCCGAAGCGGGTTCGGCTCCAATATAGGTCATGAGCACGGGTGAAAGTGGCATGGTGATTTCTTGCTATCTGAATTCGAATTTTGAGAATGCAAAGAATTTATACCGTAGCAAAACGACAATGATAATGATATATAGTGGGCGTTCGGATGGGGACGGACGAACGCACCCAAGCCACGCTGAACCCAATTCACTCATCCCGCACTTATCGTTATCCTTTTCTCGCTCACTCCCGCAACACTCCTCCCATTCTACTGCTGCCCGCCAGGATGGACACCGCACGGCCAACCTCTACCGTCCCGCGCCGCCCGCCGGCGCTCCCTCCCTCCCCCTCTCCGCGACCTCCATGCGACCCCGCGCTCCACCAGAGACGAGGACGACGTGGCGGCGGCTCCGACGAGGTAGGTCGGTTCTTTTCTGGATCTGAGCCCTCCTCCTCCTCTAGATTTGAGCCCTCGTCCTCCTCCTCCTCCTCTGTATCTGAGGGATGTGGCGGTGGCTATGGTTCCAACGAGCCCTGAGGTCCTATTCCCTCCTCCCTCTGAGCGAGCTCGAGGGTGATGGGCTAGGGCTGGAGCAGCCTGCACCTCAACTCATCTCCTTGCTGTTTTATACGTCCATTTTGTTGTTTCTCCATGTTGCATGTGTTTTTTTTGATGCTGCAACAAATGATTTTTGAATGTTGCAATGGAGATTTTTGGGTTGCTGTAACAGATGATTTTTAAATGTTTTTACTCCCATGTTTCATGGTTGATTTTTACGATGTTGCAGTACTACTATTTGAGATGTTGCAGTACATATTTTTTGATGTTACAGTACATAATTTTCTATGTTGCACTATATAAATTTTGATGTTGCAGCACATAATTTTTCGATGTTGCAGCACATAATTTTTTAATGTTGCAGTACATATTTTCGATGTTGCATTATATGTTTTTTCGATGTTGCAGTACATGTTTTTGCAATGTTGCAGCACATATTTTTCAATATTACAATGCATGTTTTTCGATGTTGCACTACATATTTTTGCGATGTTGCAGTATTTTATATTCCGATGTTGCACTACATAGGTTTTTCATATATTTACGATGTTGCACTTGAAGTGTTTTCGTGCTCTTTGGGAAAAGGGGCGAGGTGGGGAATGGGGTGACGCTAGGGACGGGCAGATTCCGTTCTATTCCTGCGAGGGGGTGGGTTTTTTTGGGAAGGGAGTGTCGTTTCGTTCTATTCCCGCGGGAGGTGGGGGGGGGGGGGGTTTCGTGAAGAGAGCAGCGTTCGCAGGGGCGGGCGGGTTTTGGGAAGGGCGCGACGAACGTCCAGACGCTAGGATTACCGATAGCAAAAGCATTTACAACGGGATGTACTGCTTGTTGCATGATGGATGATTTACGTCTCGAAAATTTATTCAATGATCATTGTCATGTATTCCCCACCAATGCGCGCTCTGCACACAGTTTGGACTCTCTCCGTTCCCTGCCTCCTCCAACTTTTACCGATTTTTCCGGAGCCAATACCATCCATAATTCCATCTAATTTTTACCATTGCGGTTTTCCCCGACCTGACTCCCGATTTTGATTTTTTTCACTAATCGTATTTTCCTGAGATGGCTCTTCTGGTTTTTTTTACGGTTTCTCTGATCCATTTCTTTTTTTCTCCGGTCCTCAACGTTTTTTACCTGGTCCACATTTCTGTCCGTTTTTTATTGCCATTTGTCTCCAAAATACTTTTTTACCCCTTCCAATGTTTTCTGCATGTTTCTTAAGTTCCAATGTTTTCTGCATGTTTCTTAAGTGTTGTGTCAAAAACGAGGAATATTATGATATCATGGTCTTTCAACATGGACCAAATAAGTGCCCGTGCTTTGCTATAGAACAACAATCATATACATATCAACTAGGCAAACACAATTCATTCAAATTAATCATACTCCTTTTGATAGTGTCATACATGTACACTACATATATTCACTCAAGTAAATGTGTATAAATACTCTTATGCCCGCCTGAAACCTCAAAAATATTTGTTTATCGTTTGACATTGAACAAAACATATTTCTCATAATAATAAAATGGATGGGCCTACCATAGACTTCATGGCATAATCAAGAACTTTTAAAGTAAGCAACATCTCTAAAGCAAACAAAAAACCAACCAGCTACCTCGCATTGTCAACAATCCCAAAATTTGGGCATCAAATTGAGATACTCGAACCAGAGAAGGGTTCTAAGACTTGAACATACTAAGCTCAAATTGTCAACACCAATTAAAAAAAATCAACAGCATGTTAACTGAACCAAGCATCCAAGAACTCTCCATTCAACAACAAGGAATTCCATCAAACACCTTGCGCGCATCTGGAAACTGACAAAGAGACACAGAGAGCAGTTCGCATGAGAAGACGTGGCATACTGAGTTACTGACCCGCATGTCTCTTGTGTGTGGCCAGCTCCTCCTCCACGCGGTACAGTAAGTTGAGCTCCATGTGGACTTGTCTATAGCGACCCATGATATAATCCTGGAATTTGGGAAAAAATAGAGTGAAAAGGTTATTGGAAAATAATCCATTCAGATGAAGGTTACATGTCTGAAAACTTGAGAGCTAACCCACGAAATAACAAATTGTTTTGGATATTAATACACTCACTTATGAGCATGAAGCAACCAATCATTAAACTCATATGTTTTTCAAACCTCAATTCGCCGGTTCATATTAAAAAAAAGTGGACTAAAAAATCATTTGGATTATTAGCAGGCAAGCAAACAAATACACCGAATGAGAGTGAATTCAAATCGCTGTAGGAGAGAGACAAGAGCCTAAGAGCACTAATAGATTTGGCACTCCTTAGAAGGATTTTAATGAACAGCGACATGTTCTACACGGGCTGCATGCATGGAAGTCAAAATAATAATGAACATGGCAATTTGATTGAATTGTGTTTTTTTGTGGGGGAATGAATTGTGTTTGGACAAGTTGATTCTTCACATTTATCATGTATATATGATTGTTATACATATGTTACCAGTCTCCAGATTTAACAGATGAAGAGAAATACCTAAGCACAAACCTGTGCTGTGCAATAGAAGCAGACCCAACAGGCTCAACAAGTTCTTCCCGAACTGTTTCTCCACAACAAATGGTGTGGCCAGTGCCTTATCGCACAACATTCAAGACTCTTCACCCAAACCATCGGCACCAAGTCAAGTTTTCCTAAAATTTGTGCAGCCAGTTCAAAATTCACCAATCCAATATCACAAAGCAATCAAATCATAACATGATGATATAAAAGAAGCACAAGTGCAATCACAGTTTTGGGGACAATTTATCGAGGCTGGAGAAAATCAGAGAAGTGGGGGAAAATAGGACAAACTGAAGCACACGAGCCTATCCGGCTTAAAGCAAAGGGAGTACATCTTCTGGGCACTGAGCTCATGTACCTGCTCTCACATGGCCTCCCGCTCTTCATCCTTTACAAACCCCTCATGCAACTGGTGCAAAAAAATTCTGATTCGGATAAAGAGAAAAGAAAAGCGATGAAATTCCATATATCAAAGAAATACTGCAATGAGATGGCACGAAAATATTCAAGTACCAAACTAAGCGTATACTATTTCTGCATGGTGGCTCTGGCCTGCGGTGCGATGTTGTTGGCTAGCTCGGCAGCGTGCACCTGCCTGTGGACAAGAGCTGAGGCAGGGGATGCGTTGGTGGGCGGTCGGGCAGCCACATAGATCTATCAGCTTTAGTTTGTCAACTGAGCTACAAGAAAAATAAGGAAACCTTCAGCACTAAAGGCAAATCGCCTATGCCTTGCAGAAGAACAAAGTGCACTGTTACTGAAACAGGCAAGCACCTTGTGCCCCTTCGCACATAAGTAGAATGCTGCTGCAGTGAACACTGGCCGGCCAAGGTCAGTGCTCATCGGGTTGCAACTTGCAAACTTGGGGATAGTTTCAATGAATCTCATAGTGACATCGTCTACAATTCATGGTTTCAAGAAAAAAAATCACAATCAATAAGCCCTCAAATACAAGTGAAATTTGACTGCCAAGAGAGAAGACTTACATCGACAATCCCTTGTGAACAAAAGGTATCAACCTGACACAACCAAACTGGATGAGATTGTCAAAAAAAAAAAACACAACTGGATGCCCAGTTCACACACATCTAAAGTCGTCCTACACGAGCAAATTTCAGTTTAATAATCAAGGGTAGGAATTTAATGCATCGATCAGCAAAACAGGGATGGTAAGCATACTTCACACCAAGACTATATTGGAGTGCATTAGATGATCTGATGTATGCCTTCTCAGACATCCCGCTCATGTGCACAGCCTCCGCACGGTCAAATATCACCTGGAACTTCAGCGACCAACAAACGAAATGACAAGGGTCAGGGTCACAACAGGACCTAGAAGATTCGCTACACGGGCAATTCATCGAACAGTTGACCAGCAAACCCGACTCACTTGGACGCAGCGATCTCCAGGCAGATGATGGCCTTGTAGACCTCGCCCTGCAAAAGCACACAGGTCATAGGTACGTCCGCGTGGCGGAAGACGGACGGGAACTCGGGAGAGGGTGGGCAGTCCGGGCTGCTTACGATGCCGAGGACAGAAGAGTCGAAGTTGATGTCGTAGAGGCGACGAAGCTCGCCGGCCTTGTGGATGACGGGGCGGGACCCCGAGAGGCCGAGGCGCGTGGTGATCGCCGACATGTCCATCGCCGCCGGCGCGTCGGAGGGACGGGGATCGGTGCTAGGAGTGGGGCGGGGAGCGGAGGTGGATTTGAGCATTTTGGCGGGGACAAATAGTGGCGATCTGCGCGGTGGGCAGCCACTTCGTCGATTGGGGTGACAATGGACGACAATGGCGGCGGTTACGTGGTAGAGACGATGATGGTGGTGACTAAGCGGCGTCGATCCTGGTCGGATGCGGGATGAGGACCCGGAAGCAGGCGGCTCGAACTGAAACCCCAGATCGATGCACCCTGAGGAGGTCGTTCGTGGCGGGAGCGCATGATGGGGGACGACGAATCGAGCGCCCCCCGCTCGGCCCGATGCGGTTGCTGTTACCACGAAGTTACTGATGCATTTTTTATTTAAATATAACTATAACTACAAACAAAATTTAACTGGTTCAACCAGTAGTCCAACTAATCAACAGTAAACTAAGATATTGTAAATAGATCACTGATTTTAATTAATTAATTAATTAATTAATTATAGCCTTTAAATTTCATATATAAAGAGAAAAATAGATATGTAACATTGTCATTCCATTTTTCTATGGACATTTAATAGTTTTTTTTTCTTTTTGGTCGCTACGCATGGACATGTATACTAGCTTAAGTATTATTAGAGAGTAAAACAAATTCTCGTTTCTAGAAACTCACCTGGCACCCATCATTTACATGTGAATAAACCTAATCACAATCCGATAAGATAACTCTCTTTTTACGTACTTTTGTATCCTGTATGTGACCTAGACTCAAAATTTGTGTTAGGTTAGAATAAATCGTCCAACAATAGTACAAAGTACGATTCTAAGACGTCTTTTGCTAGTTATTATATCTTTCTTTCTACCATCTTCTTCCACCTCTCATCTTTCTACACCAGTAGGTCCCCAAACCAGTCACAGTGATCCGCATCCCACCTTAGTTGGACGGTGGCGTTGCTCCTCCTTCCCGGTAGCCCACGCTCGGGCTCACCCGACGGTGGGTGCCACGCTCGACGACTTTGCCGTTCTTCTTCTGCCGTCGTCTACCAACCTCCGCCTACGTCTAGGCCCGACCAGGCCTCCCCTCTCCTCTCTCTAATGGGCCGCGCCCGCGCCCGATGGCAGTGACCGTGCTCGCGCTAGGCGGCGGCTGAGCTTCTCCCTCACCTGCACCCGGCGGCAGCGACCGAGTCCACACCATCGTCGGTCCGCATTTCCCAACCACGTCCATAGCGTTCGCCTGCCTTCTCCACACGCATGCCTGGATCATGGTTTGGAAATTCGTGAAGTGACTCTCGCTAGACGTAGCGACAACTTGGGGGCTGCTTGGTTCCCGACAAGCCATGCCTCGCTACATCAGGCGCGGGCGACGAGGAGCTCGCTCATGTGGGCGAGCCAATTTGGCTCTCTTGCACGAGCGAGCAGAATCTTGCCGTCACTGTGCTCGAGACCCTCGGCAAAGAAAGCAAACGCTTACCTGTACTAGCTATCCTTGCTCGGCAATGTGTAACAGGTCCAGCAAAGAAACCAAACATCTTCCCTGTTCTATCTCCTACGTGGGCATGCTGTAGAGAGCCATAGCCGGAGGCGTAAGGAAAACAGAGTAAATAAAACAGAGCATGGCCCGGCCGTTGCCGGATCATCTCACATTTTCACGGCTTCACGCGCCCACGCACCGCCACGCAGCGTCGACCCAAATCCAATGGCCGCGCTGCCTTCGGACCCAAGTCAAATACCCCGCCCGCTCTGCCAAAAGCCCGACCACCGCCCTCGGCTCTTGTCTCCTCCTCCTCTTCCTCTCCCCGGCTTCGCCCAGCGCCGCGCACGCGTCGGTGCTCAATCCTCTGCTCCCTCATCTCACCTCAGCGGAAGGTCCCATGCATCCTCCCCCTCTCGGTCGGGACTCCCTCGCAGACTCATGGAGGATGATAGCGGTGCCCACGCGCCGCCCATCGACGACGACGGCGCCCTCCAGCAGGGAATGGAGGGTGACGACGCTGGTCTCGATCAGGGCATGGGGGCGGGAGACGCCGGGATCGACCATGGCGTGGAGGAGGAGGGTATGGAGGACGGTGATGACGGCGCCCTCCAGGACATGGAGGGTGACCAGGGCCAGGGCATGGAGGCGGGCGACGCCGGGCTCGAGGAGGCCATGGAGCACGAGGACGGCGCCCACCAACAGGGCATGGAGGAGGAGGACGACGACGTCTTCGACCTCGATCAGTTCATCGAGGACATGGGCGGTGGCGTCGCGCTGCTACCGCAGAATCACGTCCTCCCCTTGAGCATCCCCGAGTACGAGGCGTCTCCGGCCCATCTGCTGCTGCAGTGGAACGAGTTCCAGCGGAGCGGTCCGCTGGAGACCATCGTTCTTCTTGCCGATCGGGACGAGGAGGATGGGCACGGCGTTGGTCCGCCTGAAACCGTCGGTCCGCTCTTCAGGGATGGTGACTACCGCAGCATCGATACCATCCTCCCTGAGTGGACTATAGAGCTGATCCGCGAGACCTTCAACGCCAGGACGCACGCGACCATCGAGGCGTTGCTGTTGGACGGGCGGAGGATCCAGTTGGATTTTCTCAGGAAGATTTGTGTTGAGCTTGATGAGGAGGGGACCCCGTTGAGGACCATCGCCATGTATTGGGTGGACGATCAGTATCGCGTCTTCGTGAGCGCACGCGTCTTCGGGATGGATGAGGAGACTGTGAGGCAGCGATTCACAGAGGAATGCCAAGGGAGGCTGATCATCACTGAGGTGCAAAGATGCTTTCACCGCCTGAACGCCATGGACCCCTTCTGCGAGCGGATGCAGGTGCAGAGGCCAGTCTTTGGCTGGTATGGCGCTGAGACTACCCGCACTCATGACCTCTATGTTCATCCTCTATATGTCCTAGTCAGCAAGATTCTCTCCTCTATACTCAATTCTCCCGTACTCATCCATCCTCTATATCATCCTCTATCCACTCTATCCACTTTGGGACCCACTTGTCACTTTATCTAAATATATCCATGTGTGATCTAGTTTTGAAGGATTTATTGAGACGAATTTAATGGTGCAATCGAAATTTAATTTGGATTTTTGGTTTGTGAGTTATAACATTTTTCCCTTTGTTTAGCTAGTGGGGCCCGCCACTATAGAGTATAGAGTAAGCACTGTACTACTCTAAATATAGAGTGAGAGAAAGAATAGAGTATCGTTTTAGAGTACCCAGTGCAACAGTTTTTACTCTATATTCATACTCTAAAGTTTTAGAGTATCGTTTTAGAGTACCCACTGCGGATAGTCTGAGGCCGAACTTGTTCAGCATGGGGCTTTCCAAGATGAAGTCTTACTCGCAAACTGGGAGCGGGTGGAGATTCTGGGCTTTGAGAGGGCACATGGCCGCGGCGTGCATATAGCCCCAATGAGGAGGATAATGAAAAGGTAATGACAAATTGTTATTGTTCTTCATCACATATAGTGTAGCATTAGCTGATCGATGGAGTTCCGTTCTTAAGTACTATCACTTGCTTATTTCTAATCCTCTGTTCCTTGTTTAAGTTTCAATTATGTTCTTAAGCTTATTTTTAATCCTTCATTCCTTGTTTAAGATTGAATTCTGTCCTTAAGTAACATCAATTCATGGCTTGCTGTCATGTTGCTTCTTTAAGTTTGATGAATTCTGTTCTTAATAAGAAATATCAATTCATGGCTTCTTTAAGTTTGAATTTCTGTTCTTAATAAGAAATATCAATTCATGGCTTGCTGTTCCTTTTACTTTCTTTTACAGTGCCATGGTTTCGATGGTTGGGGCATTTCACGAGGAATGTCACATGCTACTGTGCGCACTGGCGCTGGGTATCAGGGAGATTGTCCCAGAAGGATCGGAGCAGGACTCACCCAGCAACCCGTTATTCCAGACCGGGGCTGCGAACGAGCTGGGCGACCCAACGTGGCACCTAATCTGGGAGACGAGCGAGCCGGGTGGCGTACTGCCACTCTACGTGGTCAGTTTCGTATTTGGACACTGAAGAGCACAGCACGATTCAATCTCTATCTTCTTAGGTCTGTCTCAGAGCAGATGAATGACCCTTTGTACAGTTGACGATTCAGTTTTCGATGCAATAGAAGTTCAGGGGATGTTCGGCGTTTACATGTCAGTGTAGTGCTAGTAGGATATATGGAAGACCCTAACAAGCGGTATGAGGATGCCCTTGCAACAGTGACTAATGTTGCGCTGCTGTTCAAAAGACATGTCATAGCCCAAGTCATAAATTCTTTCCACATACTATAGCTTTGTAATCGCTGTCAATTCATGATTCTGTTGGAACAAGATGTACATTTTCAGCAGCTCCGTTCTTTGGAGAAGATCATGTAGTGTATAGCTTGTGATTGTTGAAGATTTCTGAATCAGCTCAAAAAATATGTCAATTCTTTTCAGCAGCTCCCTTAACTGTGGCAACAACTTAGAAATCCAATGTATTTGCAGCCCAAGGTATAACTGTAGCCATGGAGTGGCTCTGGACCTGGGACCGGTAGACTGATCATTTCGCCGTGCTGATGATTTCACTACTTCTGCATCCCAATTCCAAACAGGTTCCTGCATTATGCCATGGATTGTTCATATAGTAAGAAATTAATTTGATGCGTCAGCATAGCATGCATAACAGTGAATGCTTCCACAATTCTAATAAAATTTTAGAATTTTGGACCATTAGAGCAGTAGCTATGATTGAAAAAGATAAAAAAAATATGACAAACAAAAAAATTAGTGACCTCCATCTTCAAGGGAAGTATCACGTTCCTCTCTTAATGCAATGATATACAGATCTCCTGCGCATTTTCGAGAAAAAAATATCAAATCAAGGTGATTGTAACAGTACAGGATGTGCATTTTTCTGTAAGCCGCTAATTTGATTGTAACATTATACATGGTATTAGCTATAAATTGCTAAGGAAATTGAGGTCCAGTTTTCTGGATATAAACAGATTAGGTGAAGGGAAACAGTGGTTCAATAGCCTCAGAAACATCATTGTGTTTATGAAGAAAAGCACGTGTAGCAATAGAAGTAGAAACTAGAATTCTTCATAGGTAAAGTACAGTTAAAATATATGTACATGAATTATATACCTACCGGAAAGTCATGAGAATGAACTTGCTGTAGTGCTCCTCAAAGTTCAACTTAACCAACAGCTACAACACCAGAACAAAACTATTAGTCAAAAGAGAAGGCAATTGATTTGCGTTTTTCCAAAGTTGTTAAAGCAGCATTGTTAATAATTCGATGCATCTTCTGAATGACACACTAAAAGTTCTACATCACAGATATTATTTCGGTTCCTCTTTGGTCAACCTCCGCAGAAGGTTTACTTCAGTTAAATCCCAGATTAAACAGCAGCATTAATATAGTGACGATCTGACATGGAATCCTCATAGTTTCAGACATTTAACACATTTCTTTTCAAAATGATCCCCAAGAAACAAGGGCTGGAGTCGCTTTCAAGTTGGTTCAAGCCATTCATTAGCTTAACGATTGGCTGTTGTTAGTTCTATACTTGTATGTACCAAATGACACATCATCACAGGACCTCGGACAGAATATGATGTATAGGTTCTGAAGCATTTGCCTGATGCCCTGACCACCTCACTGGACTTGACCATCCAACAGTAATACCACATGCTGATACAAATGTCGTGTCATGTTGAGTCCAGAAAACTACATATTGGACTAGGTCAAGTAGCATGACTAACTGAAGTAAATGGAATTCTGGTAGCTCATACAGCTAGATGGAATAAATACACTTTACAGTGGACGTATTTCAACACACTGAACACTGCATAGCTTCAGTCAAATTGTGGACAAAGATGCACCAGTATTGCGTGGTTTGAACCTATGAATAAATTTAATTTCAACATCAAATACATGAAAAGTAGCTAATTCCATCACGGACACATTTTTCATCATCCTCAGAAAATTAAATAAATAAATCATCTAAGCGTCCAGTAGTACTGGTGGAACAATTAACCACACTTCCAATCTCAGTAACCCGCCACAGAACAAGAAGTATTGGCAGTAAAGGAGTAACTGAGAGCGTGAGAGAAGGGAGGACATTGGATCGGGCGATGTACCTGTATGGCCAGCCGCCGCCTCCGCCGACGCTGACAACTCCGGGCGGTGCGGAGATGGAGAGATGGAGTGGGGTGGTGGTGGGTCGAGGAATCTGTTTTGAGGGAACAGGCATCTCATGGAACATGTTGATATGGGCTGGGCCACGAACAAAGTACTTAAAAGCCCTTCGTTTTGGAGTTGGCCCAGTTCAGGTGACTCGGAGGGACGGAGCCACGGCCCACGGAGGGTTCTAGCCATGCAGGAAGGTTTACATATCTCTACAGCTCTAAACCTAAGCCAAGCTCAGGCACCAGAGCGCCACGTCGCTGGCCGTTTCCGGCCGTCCGATCGGTCGGGCGGACGGTCAGGATCGTGCGAGTCCCGATCATTTTGCAAAAAAACCCTCCATATTTAGCGAAATCAACCCGCAGTCCGGTCGCCTCTCATAGAAAATTTTTCGAAAAAACCCTCAAACTTTAAAAAAAAGCAACCCGCAGTCCAGTCTTCTCAATGGGCCGGCCTGCCTCAATGAGCCAAATTCAGCCCGTGAACCTCTTTTCCTTTTAAATGATTTAATCTTTTCTTTTAAAACCAGAGATCTCTCAAAAATCATATAAAATCACAGAAAAATCATAAAAATACCAAACCAGTTTTGTTGCGTTTATTATGACTAGATCTATGCATTAAACTTAAAATAACATATGCTTTAGTGCATTGTATTCGGTATAGTAGTAGTTCTATGCTTTTTCATGATTGATTAATTTGTAGTTTTCACCATATGTGAACTAAAAATATCTCCGCTGTCTTAAAACCAATATCATATACCCTTTCTCATGATCTTTGCTGGCCAATTAATTTAACACTAACCCAAAATATAAATACTCAAATACAAATTCTAGCGTATATACTTATACATAAAAAAATACATATGGTACATGATATTCCGTACATTCGCATACGCGAGCACGTCATGTCTCATACATAAAAATTTGAAATGAATATACACAGACAAAATAATATACTTGCACTATACGTGGTACATGATATTCCATACATTCGCATACGCGAGCACGTCATGTCTCATACATAAAAATTTGAAATGAATATACACAAACAAAATAATATACTTGCACTATATGTGGTACATATAACCTATAGGCAATCACCGAAACCTACGGTAACCAAATCAAAAAATTATACATCATTCCTTCATAAAAAAAAGAAGCAACGAACAGGTCATGGCAACATAGACGAATGACTAAACTGGCTCGAAATGGTAGGCACTCCACGCGGGCGCGCGGCAACGCCGCGCGTTGCTTTCTAGTGAATTTTAATCTACAACGGCACCACATGGGCCATTTTGTATAGCGCTACTCAGTAACGATATTGGATTACGCTGAATTGCTGATAGTTCAGACTTCAGAGTTCTAATACACTTTATCCAAAAAAAAACGTTACAACGCTTTTCCAAAAATTATTTAAATATTTTTCCTTGAAAATTTCTGCATTTAAAAAATCATTAAGTCTAGTTTAATCTTAGAAATTGGGAAACAAAATGAAACATTGTTTTTTTTTCTAAAATTGTCCTCTATCATTTGGTGCCAGCTTACCGTTATTTTAATCTTCTGTCATTCTATGGTCTCTTTTTTATTTCATTTTCCTAGTAGATACTCATGTTATCTATTATAGTTAGTCGACTTTAACAAGCCGCACTATGTAGAATGTTAGACTTCGATCTTTTTAAGTTATAATACCGCATAGATAGAAAAGTCTCGACCAAATAAGGCTATGATAGCCAAGAGGCACTTGTCCTTTTCACTAGCATGTTATTGTGAAATTGTGAAAAGAAAACAAAAATGAATAGAAGAGAAGCTAATGTATAGTAAACAATATCTTAATGATGTAAGCGGTAGTTTTGTGGAATGACAAATGTGCGGACGTGGAGCCTCACGAAGAACATGGTAAATATCCAATTTTCTAAACTTGCGTTGTTTTTTCGATCACGCAAAAGATCTGCGCGTTTTTTATTAAGATAGAGAAAAGTTCGATATAACACGCCTTAGCGGCACCCTAGAGATCAATAAAGTTGTACATGAATGCTCAGATCCTCTCTAGTGTATTGTAAGCTAGGCTATTATATTGGACAGTAATCAACCCAAATTTGCACCGCTGGCAAGGAGGCCTATGCCCGGTGTGCCGAGCAACGACGGTGCTTACGCGCGCCTACCTCGCCATCCGCTGGGAACAACTCACGTAGCGTCTGCATATGAGCGGGGTCACCGTTGAATATTTCTTCGTATGCCTTCTTGGCTGACGTCAACCGAGATGGCCTCCCGCTAGAAAGTCCTAGGCGCTTCATGGCAGGGTACTCACCTTGCTTGGATGCCGAGATATGAGCTATGCTTTGCGCCGTCATCTGCCTGCTTTGCTTGGGGAGCGATGGCGGTGCATGTCCGCCGAGGGCGTACCATTTGCAGGCAGCTCCAGGGAGTGGCAGTTGCCTCGTCCTTGTGATTCCCTCGATGAAGCGCTTGAGGCGTCTGTCGGTCGGGGTCGTCTGAGGTGAAGGAGTGTGGTTGATGTTGTCTGTCGCAGCCACGATCGCCGTGTCGCCCAGGGCGGCTACTCGGATGTTGGCGTTGGCCAGCGGTGGGCTCATGGGCCGAGGAGGAGTGCCCGCGTCCTCGCCTTGGGGGCTTGAGCGTGTTTGGGCATCCACGACGCGGTGTTGTCCCCCTATGGTGGCGCGACTTATGGCTGCCTCTGCACAAGGGACAACGAGGGTGAGTATGTCATCCGGTGGGAAGCCTTCGCCAGAGAACGGGCGTCCGCCAACGATGCTTCAACATCTTGGGAGGCGGCCACCGGAGTAGGCGGGTGAAAAACATGTAAGAAACTAAGATGAACTCAGGTCAGAAGCAACCCTTCCTTCTCTACCAATAAGGCCGTGAGGCCTGATTTCTATCAATTCTTGTTCATGCTACTCGCCAGTGAGACTTGACACCCATCGCCCTACCAAGCTTCTGCTTGCTGCTATTGAAGAATGATCAGTGGACTCTTTACGTGTGATTGGTTTTCATATCATGGTAGCCTGGCTCACACTGTGCATGCAGGCTGCACTTGCCAGACCTAGCACATGCAATAGCATTTTGTTTGGCTGCCTACACCCAGACAATCAGGCCAGATGCCGCGAGCTTGTTTGGTTGCCCGTGCCCAGCCATCTATCAATTTGTTTTTCTCTCACTGTGCACCTGGCCCGCATGATTGCCTGCACAAAGCAAAGCCTGCATGGGGCGGCTTTTAAACCAATCATGTTGCATCTAGTGGACCTAGTTGAACCTCAAGCATGCAACCAATCAGGCCCTTTCTCTCGGATCTCTGGAGATTGAGCGTGCATGGTCAATCAACAAAGTGCAGATCAGACTTACGTGCACACAATCAACGAGTTGCCATGGCCTATGCTATCTATCACGGAGTTGGTGAAGTTATCTTGATAGGTTGGGAAACTAGGAGATACGTAGCAGCCAAGAAGACTGATCTAAGTTTGATTTTATGCCATATATACTGATGCATCACTAGTATGGCACACATGTTTTTTTAGTTTTTTTGTAAACAAAATTAGCTGTCCATTCACTTTTTTTTACAACAAACAGATTTATTATTAGCAGCATTGAGCTGCGAGAATCGTTACATCGGGCAAGTCTACAGATTGCAGAGCTTGTATTACAGAACACTGGGGTCACAACTCACATAGGAGCAGTGACTGTGTAGATCTAAAGCTGAGGAGCTATAAGCTTGCCGCGCCAGGGCGTTGGCTATGTTGTTAAGACGCCTGTTGATTTTGATGATCTTGGATGACCCTGTTCTTGAGTTGTTAGAGAAAGCCTGTGTAAAAGGCTTCATCCTCCAATCTGGTGGGTTTGAGAGATCATCCTTGTTGAGGAAGTGCACAGGCTGTTGAGGATGCAAGGGCAAGGCTAGCAGCCTCGGCCATGATCACAGACGTGCATTGCTGCAGCCTAGCTTTGATGTAAATCATCTGGGTGGGGTGTGTCTGAAAATTTAAGATAAAAACACCGAGACCAGCCGTTGTCGGTGGCAAGCCTGGATAGTCCGGAGTAGTAGATGCGTTGACATAGCATCGGCTGCTAGGTACCAGGGCTGGTGTTGAAGTCATGTATCTGTTCGCCATTTGTGCCTGCACTAGTGGAAGTGGCATACCTAGAGGGTGAGGTGCAGCTTGGTTTGTAGCCCTCGCCGTGATAGTGCTGTTGTTAGCCGTGGGAGAGGTAAGCGATGTAAGAGCTTGAGAGTGAGTGTTAATGTGAGCAGCAGCTGCATTATGTACCTGCATTGGAGTCCAAGTTTTCCTATGAAAATGATGACCATTTCTTACTTTTCATATGTACCACAAGGTGAATAAAAATTTTGCAAAGAGAGTTTCAGGAGTGGAATCTATTATAATTCTATGAAGAATTAACTGAACTCCATACTGCTCGGGGGAGACTGCAGTGGAAGAAGAGCTATGTCCATTCACTTGTTTGGATGAGGGACCGTAATTCCGGCGTGGATGTTTCAACACCCGATTACTTCAACATGTATGCTGCTGGACATGTCCAAATTTTAGAGTCCAAAAAATTCAAGAATTCACATAGAAATTATCTTTAGTGACAGCAATTGCTGAAATATGATATTAGCATTTTCGAATTTCACGTTGTGAGTGAAGATGGTCAAGTGTCTTCAGTTCTTCATATTTGTGATTAATGGTGTTGCTAGTAGGAAAGATTGAAACAAGCAGAGGAATGTGCACGGGGAGTTAACTAAACAAATCGAGGTAAATTATCTGGTAGTATAAGTTTTCCAAGATGTGTGGTTCGGGCTCCCGTCAGCGTGTCGATGGCTCGATGCAGGTTTACCTTCACGTCGATGGCTCAGACGATGGGAGGCGCTTCGTCTCTCACTCTCTCCCAATCGTCTCCACCTCTAACGATGTCCGATGGGGAATAAATGGATTATCCAGTACCCATACCCAAAAATCACCCACCCTAATTAACCCATCCCAAAACTAGCTGGGAATGCCCAATGGGTAAGCAGCTTCGAGAATGCAAGTAGACAAACGTATTCGATCCCTCGCAGCAAGTCAGAAAACACCACATAGCAAGCATGCAGCGACCTCAAGGCTCAAGGTGTCGTCCCTCCCAGAGGACTGTGGCGCCAAGGAGGCGGCCACGATCCAGAAGCACCTGAGGGAGTTGGGAGGCAGGCGCGGACAGATCAACCACAGAGGGAGGGAGATGAAGATAGAGAGAGGGGAGGCACAAAGTCAAATGGGAGATGGGAGAGAGGGACAGCACTCTGACAATAGTGGTTCACAAAAATGACATTGAAAATCCAAAAAGTGTTGTTGATGCAAACGGTCATGCTCACGCCCGGAATCAGACGCCCTCCGTTCGCACGGCCCCGCACCCACCCCCACCCCCGCACAGAAGAAGAAGAAAGCACAGCCCCGCACCGCCCTCCACGCGCGCGGAAGAAGTGGATCGAACCCGTCCCGCCCTTGCGCGCATGGGATCCGCCCCCTTTCCCGACCTCGCACCCCCCGCCACCAGCACCTTCGCCCGCCGCCGGCTCGCCCCCACAGCCCGCCCCCAGCTCGACACCTTCCCTTTGCCGCTGCAACAGTAAGATACAGCAACTGAAACAACAGCGCAACAACTACTGCAACATCAACTGGAAACCTACTGCAACATGCAACTGAAGTTACAACAACATAGAACAGATGCTGCAACAATATGAAACCAGCTACTGCAGCATGCAGATTGAAGCTGCAACAAAAAAAACCCAGTTTCAACTACTGAAACACCCAGTTTGAACTACTGAAACACCTAGTTTCAACTACTGCAACACGGGAACCGAGAAGCAGGAGCATGGAGGACCTCGCGCCGCCGATGGAGGAGCTCGCACCCTTTGCAACATCCAGATAAACCTATTGCAACACCCAGTTTGAACTACTGAAACACTTGAAACCTCTTGTTAAAAACACCCAGTTTAACTACTGAAACACCCAATTTGAACTACGGAAACACCAAGTTTGAACTACTGCAACATGTTTAGCTCAGCATGCCCGGCCGATGGGGGCACAGGTGGCGCCATGGCCGAGGCGGGGGAGGACGCCGGGGAGGGGGGAGGAGCGCCCGCGCGCGCCTGCGGCCTATCCGCCATCAGGGGTGGGGACGGCCTGCGCGCCTGCATCCTGCTGGGATGCGGGCAGGGGATGGGGCGCCGCCGCCCTTGTGGAGGCTCGGGGGGGGGCGCCGATGCCGATCCGGGGAGGAGGGGCGTTGAGCTCGATCCACGTGCCGCACGGGCCATAGCCTCCCGCCGTGGTCTACACCACTAGTGGAGCGTGCTGGGGTGGGGAGGGGCACCATCGGGGTGTGGGGACACCCTATGCGCCTCGCGGAGCAGGAGCGCACGGCAGAAGCAGCGGGCAGCAGCAGGGCGCGCAGACGCGTGGAGCAGCGTCCGAAGCAGCAGCAAGGTGTGCAAGGAGCAGCGGCAGGGAGGAGCGGCGCGGGCGTCTGGGCGAGCGCGGATGCCCGAGCGAAGAAGAAAGCCACGGGCGACGCGAGTGGAAGAGATAAGAATGTGTGGACAGGAGCGAGCGGCGAGCGACGGATAAGACGAGGCGTAGCGGTGGGAGTCGCGAATCAGCGTCCGACGCGTCGGACGTACGCATAGGCCGCCCCATCCGCGTCCGAAAGCCCACCGAGAAGCCGCAGGCCCACAGAGGAGCGCGTCCGGCCGGTTGCGGGAGCGCCGGACGCCCTCAACAGAGCATACTCGTGGTGCAGATGTTTTATGTACTAGTGAGGATAGTGAGGATGGAAGACGTGTGCGGCTGTAACAAAGACAAAACCAGAAGAAAAACAACTTTAATCAGAAGTTTTGAAAAGAGTGGTCAAGCGTGTCGGTATGTGCAAACCCTGGCGAACAGCATTGTGACATCAGTGCCAAGGAGTTGGGAACTTGATGCCTTCTCTAGACTTCGGGCAGAAAACAACTGAGGTGGAGGTATACTCAGTTACACAGAAATGATTAACGAGCGGATGCCTACGGCAACGGCGACTTTGACTACTGATATCCCTGAATTCCACAATGTGGTGGCAGTGGCACGCAAGATGAGATAACATTGCTCTGCTATACCAGATAGACTTAGGCCAATCTCAGTGGAAGTTTCACGTGAGTTTTATTTACATTAAATGAGTTGCCACATAGACATTTTTGATGACGTGACAGTCTATTTAAGAAGAGAGAGAAGAAATGAGTTTCATTTAGATGAAACTCTCTTGGCACGATTACCAACTCTCTATGAGTCTTGGAATTAAATGCTTATGAAACCACGGAATGAAATTCTCCATTGAGAGTGGGTGTTTCATTCAACTTTCATTTCATTTCAAATGACATGGTGGTCTTGGAAACAACGTAATGAAACTCCCCATTGAGACTGGCCTTGCGAGTCTCAAGTCCACCAGATGAACCGTGGCCTCCAAACAAATTATAATAAGATGCAGTTGCGGCTGGGTAACTTATTTCGAGCCTCAAGCAGACCCGTTCTGCAACAGCTATTTTGGATTTTGAATAATCAAGTGTTGATCCGGCAGATGAACAAGTAAGAACATTTAACAGGAATTGATTACGTAACACACTGCAAGTTAACACTTAATTCGATATACTGAAAGATTCATATTGCATAAGATCGTCGACAAGAGTTGAATCACCGGTACAGTTGTGGATCTTGAGTCTCGCCATGCAAGGACGACGTCCATGTACTTGGTCAGGTAAGTTCACAGTCTGAGCTCAAGATCCAGAGATGCCGGCCCTGGCGCCACCTCGCCGCCGCCCTCTGCGGAGGAGCGTGAGGGAGGCTGCTGGAGACGAGTAAGAAGCTGCTGCGTCTGCTGCTGCTGCAGATGCATCTTGACGAAGCGGTCGAACTCGCGGAAGTCCCTGGCCTTCACATCATCCTCATGTTGGCGGACGCGCGCGGCAGCCGCCGACGCCGTGATGGCTCCGGTGCGCACCCTGCCACTGCCGGGCCCGGAGTTGCCGGAGGCTTGTCGCGGCCGCTGGTCCTCAGAACGCGCGCCGGAGACGGCCGTGGTGCCTGCGGCCGCCTCCGTGACGAAGTCGTTGAACTCGCGTGAGCCCTCATCATCTCGGCGGCAGGCGACCAAGGCGGCCTCCACGGCCCCGTTGCGGTGGCCTCGGATCGCCGCGTCGCCAGCTGCTGGTTGTTCCTGGTCCATGCCTCCGATCCGCTCCCTCGATGGATCGATGGACGGCCGCCGCCGTGCCCTCGTGGGGAAGGTGGGAGGGGCGATCGATAATCGATCGGAAGAGTGGTGGTACCCTAGGTAGGAGTAGTAACTATAAGTAGACTCAGGTGGGCCTGCAATGAAGCGGGTTTCTCGGATCAGGCAGGGATCAGGCCCGGCCCTGGAGTGGGTTGAGCGGGCAGATCCTCCGGGCCTCTGAATCCTACTAGGGCCCATCCCCTTTTTCTCAGTAGTTTGCATTGGCCCACTTCGCAGCTTCGTCTCTTGTGGTTGTGGGCGCCTCTCCGTCTCCAAACCTTTCCTGTTCTCCAAAGTCCAAATGCATTGCGTACTCGCGTCAGCCCTGCGGACGGCCGATTGCTGTGGTGAGGGTTTGAGGGAGGGACTGACCGCCGTCCGTCTGCCGACCGCGGGCTGCCTACCGATGACGGGAAAGAAAGGGTGGTGCTAGGCTAGACCCAAGATGCTCTTTCTCTCTTTTCCCTCTTCCTAATTCCTTTCTATTTCTCCTTAATACACATACATAGCTGCATAGGTTTTATTTTATGGTAGAACACACTATATGAGAGTCAATCATGTTAGATTCAGAAGAGGCAACTCAGATAATATATTGCATGATATGCATAAATTAGATTTAGTTATGACTCAGACCGAGTCTAACCCTATTACCCCTTACATGAGTACTTCATCAAGCATGTTTTCAGAAAAAAAAAAGCTGGGACTTTTTGGTTAGAGTTTTTGGCCGAATGATATAGGTGTGGTTCATGGCTGGCAACCTTGTTGGTTGGTTCTTGGGTGCATCTTCAATGAGGCAGGCTCGACGAAGTTGGTGAAGGCAACATACAAAGGCATGGTGCTTGGTGAAACAGTGTGTGCGCTGCCTCTTGCAGACCTTCTTACCTGCTAACGGCTTATGATGGAGCCATCGGTGAACTTAGCGACGCGCAGGAGGCAAAGTTGGGTACTTGGGGCGTCTACGAAGTGGCGGCGAGTGCATGTGCGAATCAAAGCTGGCAACCATGTGTGAGGCATAGAGGACTTAGGACCTGAGCAAATCAGAAGTACAAACCCTTCACTACGTCCCATTTGCAACCATGTGTTGGAACCGCTTGGAGCTTGAAAAGTTGCAACTCCTATAAAACCAAACTAATCCATTGAGCCTTAACCCCAAAGCAGCTCAGCTTGTGATCAATATGAAACCGTTTGCCCCCAATCCAGAGCTGATCTACATAGAATCCAGATTGTTTAACCCGTATAACTCTACGTCAGGATCATGGCAAGCAAGATCACATTTCTAATTTATGAAATCAACAAAACATCTGACCCTTTGGTGTCTATGCGAAAACTCAGAGAACCCTTTACATGTGATTACTTAATTCATCATAAGACTAAAAGTATTGGCCAATACAATACATGGACTGTTGCAGTTCAAAACCCAACTGTAAACAGACAGTGCCCCGATATAATTCACAGGAACAAACTTCATATACACAGATTTATGAATGCCTCATTGAATTTGGTAGGGAGAAAAATGGCTTGAACGTCAGCACCAGACCAATCACGGACACCATGTTTAGCATTAGGAACAAGATCTGATCTCCTGTATTTTTTTTTGTAAATGAAACAAATATGTGCACTTAGTTATTCTATTTAGCTTCCTGAAATCTTAAGTAAAGGAAACAATGGCACAATTGGGGGAGCCATGTATGAGTTGTTTACCTGGTAAGAACAGTCCGCTTATGTGCTTCTGAGCCCATGAGAACCTATAAAAAACCAAGAGATAAATTAAGAAAATCTAATCCATTATCTTAATGTTCTAGACAAAAATAGTAACTTTCCAACCATATAAAAGATAAAAATAAGAATATTTACAGAATTCCTGCTGCTGCTGGAGCTACAGCTTTGAACATGGACATCAGAGTAACAGAGATGCCATTAGCAACACCTCTCTGCTCCTGTGTCTGCACATGTTATCAGACAAGTAATAAGCTAGAAAAATGATAACGCTATTGAACATATAAACTTGCCAAACATGATTGATATGTACCACTGCAGTGTTCTGTAGAATGTTGCACGCAATAGTAATAGTAGCCTGTTTCATATAAATAATACATCAGTATTTGTTCATAATAGAATTTACTTCTGAATGATGATAGTTATACATTTCAGAAGATTCACCAAATTAGAATTTGGAAATGCTTATTTACATCAGAAATGCCTTTTCTTATATAGTTGTCGATGGCGATAAAAGAGATGGAAGAAATTTGACTCACAGCAAACATGTTCTTCAAAACTGATGCCATGTTGATAAGTATTTTGAGCTCCAGGCCATGTAGATTGGCCATGAAGGGATACGTAGTGAGGAGAATGATCGACAGGATCTGTAAACCAAACATGGAATTGAATTCAACACTAAAAAAGATGAATCAGATTAAAGAAGTTATCCAACAAAAACAAATATCTGCTTCATACATCCCATTTAGAAAAAAAAATAACTAGGGAAACCCCTACAGTTTTCATGAAATAATTAATAAATATTCTCCCCTTCCTAATATTTAGATCTATATCTAACAATTTGATTTGATATAATTTATCAGTTGAATATTTGTCCCTCTCCCATACTATCTATTTTATTAAGATTCTTCATTCCTTGCAAGTATACAAGGAAACCATCAAAGATGTATTTCTCACGTACCGCCGCAGGCCGAAATGTCTTGATTGGTCCAAAATACTTTGCAAGGAAAGGATAAATAGCAAGTTGGTATACGAGTACACCAAAACCTACCAAGATCAAATGAATTGTTGTCATGTAAATAATCTCAACAGCAATAACTTTGTAGCATTGTTACATGTGCAACCATTTCATTTGAACTATAATTCAACATCCCAAGGCTAATAATATCACATGGATGGAAAGATTTTAAATGCATTGGTTGATTTATGTACCCATAGTTAGGTAATACTCAAAAGCATTTCACTATTTGCTAGAAGTGGTTATGTGCTAATTTTACTCCTTTGACAAGGTATTTTGCTTCTCATGTTAAATATTTATTAGCTTAAAACTTGGGAAAATACCACATACCTGAGAAGGCTAGTACAGTACCAACATCCTGGGATGTCAAACTAAGGCCCCGAAATTTTCTACTGCTCACAGCCCAGAGTGAAAATATCTAGAAATGGTTTTACAAACGGTATTAGCATTAGCATATAAATCTTATGAGTAGTTACTTCAAGGGCTAGAGTGAAAACATCCTCTTAGTTTGAAGATATCTTGAGGTTGAGAAATATATGATAGAGATTACCTCGAGATAAGCTGTGTCATGCAGGGAAAAGATACAATAGAGGATTATTGCTGACATCAATTGCCAATTCTTTAGTAGATTTTTTGTAGATTCGGAGCGACCAACTTGTGCCTCCAGTTCTTCAATAGCTTCTAGTTTGGCATCATCATGAAAGTGTAGCGTTTCCTAAGAAAATGGGATAAAATTCTAAGGAATTTTCTCAATATCTTAAGAGAGCTTCAAAAGAATGATTATTTATCTAACTACAAAAAAGATGTACTGAATGGTGGAATATAAGTCCAAACATCATTTATTTTTTCCTTGAGAGGATCTAACTATCTGGATTCAAGATAGAAAATAATAGGGAAGATGATGTGGCATACCGGAAGCCAAATGCATGCAATACATGATCCTGCTGCTAGTAATGATATTACGAAGCAAGGGAGGAAGTATGGAAACCTGAAAATTAGATGCAAAATCTTGATGGTTTATAATAGTCTAAAAACAATGAAATAGTTATAGGATAGAAATGGTAAGAAAAATAATTTACCTCCCAAATATGGACTCTTCGGAGAAAAGATTTGGGTACTTTTCTGCAGGCTAAAACATGATACAGCATAGACAATGTTAGTCATGTGTATCTTTGCAATAGTTTCTTCCTTTAATCATAAGAAGCAAATATTCACCCCACTCATTAACGGCCATAATCATAGTTATTAATTAACAACTGGTAAAAGCGCGAAATTAACCAAAGAATACTCCCACCATCCGAAAATACAAAGTATCCTAGGAACTCTAGGATAGATTACCATGTAAAGGAAATGACGCATGTAACCTTCACTTAATCATAGAATGTATTATGATTACCTTATTTTGAGCTAGTGGTTGACAATAAACATTAATGGTAGGTGTGTGTGTGATTTAAGGTGAGTTATTTCACCTAAATCTCTTATAATTTTAAAGAAAAATTGAATAATTTGATACCTTACATTTCAGGACGAAGGGAGTATATTTACTCCAAATGTGTTCCATATAATGGGCTACTTTTACAATATATAGTGTTGGATGAAACTCTTGACTTCAATTTATATATTTTTGTTAATTACTATCCTCTTTTGTACACATCAGAGGTCAATTATGATTAAGGGATACATGATGAAATCACTCATTGGCATTTCAAATTTAACTTATATTGCTATCGAAATTCCATGATCTTCACCTGTGCAAGAAAGCCTCCAATAGCTGGTCCAATAACAAGAGCTATCGCTCGTGAAGATGTAACCTACGGCATAATTAATGTCAGACACAAGTTAGTTACAAGTAAAATAAACACAAAAAAGAATTATTTAAAAAGTTGAAAAAGGCTACAAAAGGATTGCTCCTACAAGAGAGATTCCCAGAGCTTGATGCTCTTTCCTGCAGACTTCTGAAGCATAAGCCTAGAAAATGCAGATGCAACCATGAGAACCTAAGACATATCATTTACAAATATAGTCTAGCAATCCATGTAGTTAATTAGTTACCTTGATGGGTCCTAGTATACCACATAGCAACCCAAGTAATCCCCTAGTTACAATTGCCATCCAGTAAGTTGTGCTAAGTCCAAAAAGTGTGTTGAACACAATCCTGAAAAGGGAACCAAAAACAATATTTACTAGGGTCTTGTTACATTGAAAGCTAAGGTTGATCTCACAATTTGACTTCATGGTCCGTACACTGAGAGGATGCTGATCACAATGCATGGCTTCCTTCCATACTTGTCAGCAAACATGCCCCATGGCACGGCACTGATGGTTCTTCCAAGGAAATAGGTAGCCCCTAACACAGAAATTAAATACAACCACTGAGACAGTAAACAGCTAGCACTGATGATAAACCATAGTCAAATAATGATCGTAGCAGCAGGTGTACTAGACTATTCGCTGAAAATGCACATGCCACTTTATGTGAAGAGTGTGAAACTGAGCCTTGAAATCCCAATCGTGAAAGAAGACGCTGCTCACCAACAAAACCAGCATAAAATCCAATGTCTTGCTCTTCTTTTGCCACTTTCAAGTCCCTGATCTGTTTGATTGCAATAAAGGTGAATGTTTGATAGCCATTTCTTTTTTTTGTAAAACAAGTGATGGAACAGAGCAAGTATTCTGCACGTTAATGAAAGTAGAGATTCTGATCTAAAACATGCATGCGTACCATGAAGTAAAGATAAGGGAACAACGACTGGATCGGCAGAGCTGGAAAGAAAAAAAGTGAGGTATTAGTCACTGAAAAAAAAATTGACAAGTCCATTCAGTAAAATAACTGATAAGAAAATAGAGGTATACTTTGGACATATAAGTCATTGAACCGAAAATATACACTAGACAAGTAACACGTGCGCATATTGTTCAAAATGAATACTTTGCACCTATTCACAATAAGTTTAGCCAGTCAATCATAGGTGTACTTAATAGTTTTCACTAGTGATGATATGGATGAAAACAAGTACACAAAATGAATATATCAACTAAAATTGAGTACTAGAACATGACCCTGACGAAACAACCTCAACATATGGTCCTATATATTATTATGAATATAAGCACCAGCACACTTAATGATACGCGGCTGCATGTTGGCGTTTGATAGCAGGAATTACTTTTGCCTATTGCTAAAAATCACTCATCGTTGTCATGCTGGAGAGCATAAGCAGTTCTTCCGAATGATCACAGGATGTTTTAATTTATCCGACATTCAGATCAGCGAAAATGCCCATTATATTGTGGTGATCATTCAGAAGAACAGATGGATACTATATATTATTCATACAGGCACAGAGGCAGGCGATCCAAATGTAGAGGAAGTCCGCGTATGGGATCCCGTCAATGGCCTGCACCTTCCTCTCCTGCCTGCACCCAGGGCAGCGCTCGCGCCATACGGCCGCCTTCCCGCCGCCGCCGACGAGCAACGACGCCTCGCCGACGCCGCTGGCCATAGTGGTCTGAGCACCTGACCAACGTCGTCAGGAACTGGATAGCGGCTTGGTGAGGACGACCGCGGTGGTGCACGTCGTGTGGCTGTCCCTGTCCGTATCCGCATGCTGGCAATCGAGAGCTGCTGGTCTCAAATCGGAGATGTGATGCGTTAGTTGGAATTCTGACCTCTGGAGCTCTCGTTTTTCTTCCTTGGTTCTCGGGGTTTTGCCGTTTGTTTGGCTAAATTTAGGCGGCGGGTTCAAGGGGTTGGCTGAGTCTGTCCCGTTTGGAACGGCTCCATGTCCTTCATCACTGCCAAGTACACGGGCATGTCCGATGCATTGGATTCGCAGGAGAGAAAAAAAGTCCAGTGCATTGGGCACACTGATTTCTCTCTCCCATGCGTTCAACATGTATTTATATTAATTAGGTCAGTCTCATTTGAGAGTTTTATTATATTGTTTCAAGACTGTTACGCCATATAAAAGAAGCACGTGCTCGTCTCTCGCTTTCAATTCATTTTCTTGCACTCTAATTTGACCCTCACTTCATGCAATCTAACGCTGAAGTCAATCCTTACCTTTGTTATAGGAAAAAAACATACAATTCTAAGTTTATTCAAATTTCAAATTACTTTGAGTTGATTAAGTTTACTAAAAATATTATCAACAATTCATGGCTATAAATCGATATAATATTATATTATATTGCAAAAAATATAGTAATACATATTGTATAATATATGATGTCTTTGACAATATTAAAGTTAGAATTAAATTCTTTTTGAGATATAGGGAGAGAACTATGTAATTCTTTGCAAAAAAAAATAGAATGAATAATAGAATCGGATTTCAATAGAATATATAGGAAGTTAAGTGAAAGATACGTAAGTCTATTACACTCTTATTTTGTCCGAAAATATTTTGGTAATGTTCCTATCAAGACGTCCATCGGTTTAGATAGGACGGACCCACCTCACGCGCGCCCGTGCGCCTCCTGCCTTGTGCCCTCGCACCTCGCAACTCGCACTTTCCTCAAAAAAAACTCGTGCCTCGCATGGTCGCACGGACTCGCCTCGCGCCATGCGCCCCTGCACCTTACACCTCTCACGATCGCACCAGACCCGCCTCATGCCGTGTGCACCCCACGCCTTGCGCCTCGTCCCACGCACCCTGGCCGTGGCTCGCGCCTCACGCCCCCGCTCGTGCCTCGCGCTGCGCTCTCCCGTGCCACGCGCCTGCGCCCTTGCACCTCATGACTCGCACTTTCCTCAAAAGAACTCGTGCCTCACACGGTCGCATGGACCCGCCTCGCGCCACGCGCCCCCACACCTTCTCGCCTCGCGCCATGCACCCCTGCACCTCGCGCCACACACAGTCGCACTAGACCCGCCTCACGCCGCATGCACCCCATGCCTCGCGCCTCGCGCCACGCACCCTGCCTGTGCCTTGTGCCGTCCTCGCGCCTCATGCCCCGCTCGTGCCTCGCACTGCGCTCCCCTGCGCCGCGTCAACTAGCCTCCATTAGACGGGAGCAAGTAGATGAGCACATGTTGCAACCGTATGTTTCATGTGTTTCAGATGTATGTTTCATATGTTTCATCTGGATGTTGTAAAAGTAGATCTGGTGTTGCATATGTTACAATGACTATATACGTATGTTGCAAGTGTATGTTTCAAATGTTTCAGCCGTTTCAAACATATGTTGCAAGTGTTTTTTATGGATATTACATATGTTGTAGTGGCTATACATGTATGTTGCAAGTGTATGTTCCAAATGTTTCACCTGTTTCAGACCTATGTTGCAAGTGTTTCATTTGGTTGTTACATATGTTTCAGTCATATGTTGCAAGTAGCTATTCAAAATGTTTTATATGTTTAAGACATATGTTGCAAATGTGTTTATCTGGATGTTGTAGTTGCTATACACATATGTCCAGACGCGTCCTCACACCGGATGTCTGACGCTAGTCGTTGCGAAAATAGTTTAGGTTGGAGGGTTGGAGCCACACGGGCATCCAGCCACGAGCAACCACCGCGACCTCAAACTTTTGTCGGCACATGGACTTGGCATTGGCAGCGCGCTCGCAGTTAATTCCTCTTCCTACCCTTTCGAAAAACTGTTGCCCTGGTGATAGTACATTATTATTTTTCTCAATAAAAAAAATTCATAGCCGGTCTCTAAACTTGGCATAGGGTGTCATCTGGGTCCATATACTATCAAAAATTTTAAGTCCCTAAACTCGGGACCGGGTCTCGCCTGGGTCCAAACAGGTATTAGTGCACTGCTTATCCCGACGTGTCGTGCATGGACCTAATCTAATAGGTGGGGCCCACTTGTAAGGTCTTTTCTCTCCTCTGTGTTTCTTCTCTGCTCTGCACAGCCTCGATCTCGCCCGACGCCGCGGCCGTGCAGCCTCTGGCCGAAGCACATGTGGGTGAGCAGCGAGAACACGTCGAATTGGAGGCACTCCACGCCGCCGCCGTCCTTGCTCCGGCCGAACCGCCGAAGCACATGTGGGACAAGCAGACGTGCACCGCCTGACCGCCATAGCTGCAGGCCACGGCCACGGCGAGCAGCTGTCGTCCTGCAGCAGTAGACATGCACCTACAGCCGCAGGCCACCGCCACGCTCTCGAGATCCACGACGAGTTCCTGCAACAGCGCGGCCCTGAGGAGCTCCTGCAACAAGCCATAGCAGCAGTCATCCTCGTCAGCGTCCCTGAGGAGGAGGTCCTCGAACTTGGCGAGCATCTGGGTGAGCAACGCGCGGCTGTACGCCGTGTCCAGGAGGTCCCGAAAGGCGTCAATGGCGACGTCGGTGGCCCGGTCTTGCCGGCGTCCAGATCTAGGTTCCGCTGGTCGGAGCACAGCGCCGGCGCGACGGTGGCCGGGTTGCTGGACGCCAGCTTGAAGGAGCCGAAGAACTGACGCCGGCGAGGAGGCCGCACGGCTGCCCAACGGCGAGGCACTCAGGCTGCACTACCTGGTGGGCGGCAGAGCAACGCGGCCGGGAGGGGCGCGTCGGCGGCGGGAGGCAACGGGTCCACGACGGGCTCGAGCAGCGCGCGCTGGTCCGCGTCCGCCGGACGACGACGGAGCCCCGGCGGCCGGGCGCCGCGAGAATCCTGGCCAGGACGCGCTCCGCGTACGCGGTGGCACCGCAGCGCCGTGACCATCCGGAACGACGCCGGAGACAGCGCCGCGAGCTCGGCCGCCCACCACCCGGGAGCAGCGCCTCGCAGGACCGCAGCACGTCGGTGGCACCCGGGAGCGACCGGAGCGTGGCCTGCGCGAGGAAGTCCTCGGCGCGGCGGGCCAGGTCGGGGGCGTCGAGTAACGCCGCGGCGCAGCGGAGCGGCGCCACGTCGCGCGTCGTGATCTCCAGGATGCCGCCGTAGCAGTAGCGCGCCGCCACCGGGTTCATCACTGTGGAGGTACGCGGCGAGCTGCACCAGTTCGTGTCGCAAGGCCGTCGCCGAGCCGCCACCGTGCCGCTCCCGCGTTTCGCCGGCATAGCCGGGCCGCCGCCGCTCCAGCGTGCACGCGCGCGAGCAGCCTTGCCTAACCACGCCGGGCCGCTGCTGCCCCCGCCCTTGCCACGCGCGGGCACCCCGCTGTGCAGCGCGGCTGCCGGCCCGTGTCAACTGCGAGGCCGGCGGCCGGCCGCAGAAGCGACCGCGGGAGAGAGACAGGGGACGAGGGGGCACGGCCTGGTGGCATAGCGCGGGCCCCACACGTCAGATGGATGCCGCGTCAGTGTAAATGTGGGGTTGAGATCTATTTAGACCCAGGCCTCGATTAGATTGAAAAAATTATGAACCAGATGAATAGTATAACTTTCATCTTATTTGGTAAATATTGTCCAATCGTGGACCAACTAGGCTCAAAAGATTCATTTCGTGATTTCCAACTAAACTGTGTAATTAGTTATTTTTTTACCTATATTTACTATTTCATACATGGGTTCAAATATTGATGTGATGGAGAGAGTGAAAAAATTATGACTTTTGGGGTGCATCTGAACAAGGCGCTAGACGAGAACCATAGCCAAGTTGAAGAACCAAAAATATCATTTTATTTAAGAGTACGAGGACCAGAGGACCATCATTGCGCTCGTCTGGTAGCTGCCGTTTCTTTCAGCTTTCTACCAGGGGTGCGTTTAGTTGAGAAACATTGGATAAAAAGTTACTATAGTATTTTTCGTTATTATTTGGTAAAATTTGTTTAACCATGGATTAATTAGATTTAAAAGATTCGTCTCGAACTTTACAGACAAACTATGCAATTAATTATTTTTTTTACCTACATTTAATGCTCAATGCATGTGTTCAAAGATTCGATGTGATGGATGAAAGAGGAAATATTTTGGGTTCGCATGCCAAGTGAACATGGCCTAAGGCAAGGGTGTGTTTAATTCTCTATTTCACCTAAAAAATTTTGAGTTTTGGTCTATTATTTTGCAAAATGGAACTAAACACTATGCAAAATTTTTGGCAAAAAGGTATTCATTCTCCATTTTAGACAAAAAAAAAGCCAAAAAGTTCTCACCCACCCCATGAAAAATTTGGTATTTTGGATGGAACTAAACACACTCATAAAAATTTTAGCATTTTGCATTTCATCATTCCAAAGTAGTTGGCATTTTGCATTTTGCATTCCATGAGGAACCAAACACAGCCTGAATGCCTCAAATATTTGTAAAAAAAATACTCCTATTTCGTGATACAAAAGCAGCTCAATAATGTTGCCTTTCAGAATCAGAAAAGAAAAAAAAAAGACCGCCCCCCGCGTAAAATTGCTAACTCGCTCTAGCCAAGTCGTGGGTGCGACGGTACGTACGGTGCATGCAGGCATCATCACCGGCGAATATATCAATTATATTAAACCGTCTCTAGCTATATCTTCAAGCACTAGTATAATTAATATATTAATATAATAATAAAATATACTCCTATGCAAACAAAAGCTGCATGCAGGAGCTAGTAACGCCATAGCCGCAGTGCAGCACGCGCTTACGAAAACGAAGCAACCAATAAATTAATTTAGGGAGGGCTCGTCTTTGTAATCGTACATACCGGCGGTGAGGCAGACGACCCAGATGTAGAAGAAATTGAGGTAGGGGACGCCGGTGTTGGTCTCGTTCGCCTCGTCCAGCCGGCACCCGGGGCACCCCTCGTAGTACTGCGGCCTCCTCCTCAGCAACGGGGCGGACGCCGCCGCCGGACCACTCTCGCCGCCACCGCCGGCCATTCTTTCCGTCCTCGCTCGTGTCCCTCTCGTCACGATCGAGCCTGACCGAACAGGAAGAAGGTAGCTACGACGACGTACAGGCCGGTCGTCTCTCTGCTACCGTGTGTATCGCCTGATCTCCCCCTTGCCTTTAAGTTGAAGATTGAGTAGTTAGAGCGAAACGAACAGGGTGGAAGATGCAAAGCGCCCTTTATATATTGCAGGTGGCTAGCAAATGCAGTGATGAACGAAGCAGTAACGCGTCTAACGTGTGCGAGGCCTTAATAAATACTCTACGCACTAGGACAAATGGACAATGCATCAAGGCCTGCAATGCTGCGGTGGCATTCCTGTTGAGTAGTGACCACTAAGTACAGAACTGCAGCAGCCATCGATTGGGATAGGGCGGCTCATTCGCTCCACGAATGCTGCCGTAGGCGAGATATGGCCGCCGTGGCGCCGTCCACGCCTCGAATCGATCCATCCATCGATTTGGACACCGCGTCGGGGATCGGAGGTGGGAACCGGCCGTGCGTGGGCATCATGTAGCTTCCACGAAACTTCGTTCCTCCAGCCACACGGTAGGAAAGATGGACAGTGCAGTGGCGGCATGCGTGCACCGCCGATTCTTGGTGACCACATGAGTGAGCCGAGGCTACAAGGGCATGTTTGGTTCAGTTCGCTAAAGCCATGAGGTTTTCGGATACTAATTAAAAAACAAATTATATATTCGGTAGATAATTCACGAGACGAATTTATTAAGCCTAATTAATTTATCATTAGCACATTTTGTACTGTAGCAATTAGTGCTAATCATAGACTAATTAGGCTTAAAAAATTGTCTCGCAAATTGTCTTCACCCTATATTTTTAGTTTCGTAAATAGTCTATATTCATATGTCTAAACATTCGATGTGATGGGAACTAAAGTTTAGTCCAGCGAACCAAACAGGACCTAAGGCAGCCTGAACTAAAAAAACGGTACTGCTAGCGTCAGAACTGAACCGATGCCTGCATGCGGACACTGCACTGCACTCCGTTTTCCACGTGCCCCGTACACACCCGCGCTCGTGCCAGCACGCCTCCACCCGAGCGCCCGGACGTCGCCCAAGCCACCCGATTGCGCATGGGGGCCCCTCACGCCCCCTTCCGCTTTTCATACGCATACCATGTGCAACACCTGATCTACTTTTGAAACATTCAGATGGAACACTTGCAACATACGTCTGAAGACAGATGAAATATTTGAAACATACTTCCGAAATACTTGCAAAAAACACCTGAAAAACACTTCAAAATCATTGCAAACATACGCAACATTCAGATAAAATACTTGCAACATATGTGTGAAAACATATGCAACACATCCAGATAAATACACTTGCAACATACGTCTAAAAACACAGAGAAATATTAGGAACAGACGCTTGCAACATACGTGTACAACCATTGCAACATCCATCTGAAACACTTAAAACAGACGCTTGCAACATGCGTTTTTCAACCTTCTTCTGTATGACACATAGCAGAGCTGGGAACTGCCGGTTCCAGCCAGCCAACGACCGAGGATGGTGGCGTGACCTGGCAGAGCCTGCCCGCCTGTGCCTGGCCTGGGCCCGGCCAGTGGCAACCCCCTCTCCTGGTCGCCTGGGCACACAAGGTGGCACCGGCGAGCTGCCAGACCCCAACGGTGGCGAGGAGGCTCGCTGGCTTGTTGGAGGCGGCCGTGGCAAGCGGGCAACACCGATGGAGGCATCTGTGGCGAGCAGGCAGGCGTGGGTGTGTGGTGCAGAAGGCAGCGAGATAGAGTGGGGAAGTCGTCAAAGCGTCCAGTATTTTAGAAGCCGTAGAAGTCGTCCAGCAAGCTTGTTAGGCCATTCCACAGGCCCGGAAAGCAAGCGTCTGAGCGAACGGACACCCTGACTGTAGCATTAGCGCAAAAAAACCCATACTGTTTGTATACTCGCCAAAAATATATAAAAGCTTCACATAGAAACATATTTTTAATAGATAGTTTTTTTCAAAACATATTCTTTTGTCCAATCATATGTCTTCTCTCCATCATCTACCTATTACATCTTTTCATATCTCTTGTTTTCGTGTAGACATAGTTTGTTATCTAAGTGTCAGAACTTCCAACGTCTTTCACTTCTTTTAGCATACTCCCTCCGTCCTAAAAAAATGCAACTATGAAATGCGTAACAATTAAACTAACTTAAGTTTGACAAAGTTTATAATAAATATTATCAATATTTGTGTCTTCAACCAAGTTTAATACAAGAATATATTCTACAATTAATTTAATAATAGTTATTTTGTATTATGAAGGTCAACACTTTTTTGTGTAACTTTGGCCAAACTTTAACCTGGTTGACTCCTCGAAAAATGAGAATTACGTTCTTTTTAGGGTTCTTTTGGTTTGACTTTTGCAGCTTTTGCTTTCCAAAAGTCAGAAGCTAACCAAAGGGCCCGGAATGGCCCGCAGCTGTGTCCCAAAGCCGGCTTCCGCGCAGTGCAAATTTCGTAGCCCCTCCAAACCGGCTTTCAGCGACTTTGGGAGGAAGGAGTCAGCGGCTTTGGGAGGAAGGAGTTCGCAAATATTACCCGCCTGCCACTGGTAAGTGAGGGTTTGTTTGGTTAAGCTGTGGCTGTGGGAAAAAGGCTGCTATGGGCTGTGAAAAAAGCTGCTGTGAGATATCAGCTGTGAGAAAGCTGAAAGCCATTTAGCTAAAACAACTGTAGACCTGCTGCTGCGAACTGTAAGCTGCGTAAAAAGTCTATAATACCCTGTCCACATTAGACACTTTTTATATGCAAATTGGTTATGAAATACTATGTTATTCATTGATTCACTGTGAATAGCAATTTTTTTTAAAGGGAAATTAATTTTTGTAAGTTCTGCATAGAAATGAAGCTCTGAACTTGGACCTGCATCCCAATTGTGTATCAAATTTACCGAACTTTGAAGCTCTAGATCTTCCAAACCATTGAGAATTCGATCTCTGCCCTTAAACCAAACTGGTAGCGTGAACTTTGAAGCTCACGCGTCACGACGACCAGGGAAGGGGGCGGAGCGGGACCTGCACAGCTCACAAGTCAGTTCAGCACCGGCTGCCTGTTTCAGCGCCGGCAGGACCTGCACAGCAGGCGGGGGCGGAGCTCCGCGGGCAGCCGCCTGTAGCAGATCTGCGTAGGGCGGGACGGGGACTTGAAGGAGCGGCGCCGGATTCGAGCAGGAGCGTCCAGGGAAGGGAGGATGGGAGCCGCGCGTGGCTCCGGTGGCCGCCGGCGCGTCCTTCTCGGCACCGCCCCTGCAACCCTAGCCAGCGCCGCCTGGACCAAAGCAGGTTGCGAGGAAGGGGAGCGGAACCGCGGGTGGAGCTCCAGGCGACGGCGAACAACAGATCCGGGTGGAGGAGAGGTGGGCCGGCGGGGAGAGCCGCTGGAACCGCGGCGGCGCCGGTCGCCGGTCACGGAGGCTCCTGAGGTGGAGCGAGCGCTCGCTCTGTCGGTGGAGTGTCGGATGGGCAAGGGGTATGGTCTTCGATTGGACAATATTTGTCAAATAAGACGAAAGTGGTACTATTTATCGGGTTCGTTTTTTTTTGCAATCTAAACGAGCCCCAAAGAAAGATCCACAGCTCAGTCGAACAGTACCCTAGTGTGAGTGTGCGCATGATGACAAAGTGTACAGTAGGTACCTTCACTGACGAGTAGGGCCCTGTTTAGTTCCAAAATATTTCACGAAAAACAGTAGATTCTCCGTCACATTGAATCTTTGGAGGCATGCATGGAGCATTAAATATAGATTAAAAAAATAAAACTAATTATACAGTTTAGACGAAATGGACGAGACGAATCTTTTAAGCCTAATTAAGCCATGATTAGATACTAATTACCAAATAACAACGAAAAGTGCTATAGTAACATTTCGCAAAATATTTCGGGAACTAAACAAGCCCTAGCAAGCAGGTCGGCGACAAAAGTGTGCATGGGCGACCGTTCATACATACTCCGTTGGTTGCATGGGCGACCGTCGATAGGTATCTCACCCCCGGTGGGTAAATCTGCACCCTGTTCGTTTCGCTGGATCAGCAGAATCAGCAACCATCCAGCAGTGTTTTTCTCTCACAATAAATCAGTGAACAGTACCTTCAGTCACAGTATACAGCGAAACGAAGCGCTGGAGTGTACACAAGGCTGTCGGTCCGGGTACGCGGTCGGTTAGCTTGTCGGGGTCCCGGTGGTTGCAGGGTTCATTCCCGCCCCATGCTGACTGTTGTGTCCACTCCTCGCTCTCCGATGTCCGATCCGCGCTCCGTCCCCGCGTACGTAAATACGTATACGTACGTTCAAAATACACGAGGCTGACCCCTGACCGCCCGTCCCCATGCGCGCGTCGCGTACGTACGCTGGGACAGGCAGAAGGAAGGCATGGGCGGGGTGACACTGGATCCGGTCCAGCTCCAGCCGGGCTCGACCGTCGCTGGCCTGGCCCTCGATCGCCCGTCGGCGACATGCTTCACGTACCATTGCAACTGAAACAGGATGATTTTGTCCCATCGATTCTGCGATTCATAAACTGAGCCACCGTTCAAGTGGCTTTTAGCCATCTGATCTCCTAGTTGTTGTAAAGGAGTTCTACGAATGAATTAACGCACTGTGTATATTGATTCAATTTCATCGACAAGGCAAGTGAATGGCCATTTTTGTTTCGAGTAAGCTCCCGGGCACTCGTTTCCCTTATCATTATGCGTTTGTGCTCTGTGTTAGTTATGCCAACGGAGCGTGTACCCAATTGAGCACGCACGGAGCTGTTCCCACGTCAGACGACTGTGCGAGCTGCATGCACATGCACCGGTGGACAGTCTGCGGTCTGAACCTACCACCCCAACGTATGAAGATGAAGGAATCAGCAGTTCAGCGCCACCACATCCTGGAAGCGATCACTGTCGTCTTAAAGAAATATTACACCAATATAATCTCCCATCATCATTATTCATTGAGAATTTTTACAATGGTTGTTGGAAAATGGACGGCTCACGAGGACCGATCCGACGGCTAAAAAGGTAGAGGAACTAAGAAGAACCAATTAGAGAGGCACTCAGTGCATACTAAACGGTGGGACCAAACGCACCAAGTCCCTTGTTGTACACCCAACCTTATCATACCCACCATACTGCATTTCCAAAATATCCATTATCTTGTGTTTGCGGATCCCAGAACTCTCTATCTCCACAATCTCAGCTTTCTGCTCATCGCTGATTCTTCTATGTGAACGCAACAGACAAGTAAGCTTTGCTAGCGCCATCGGATGGTTGTGTTCATTGATGAAATCCTTCACATACCACTGCCCTGTGATCTGATCTCGTGCAATTACAAATTTAGCAAGGCTACAACACGGGTAATATTCCGTGGCTTCCGCTTCTTAATCGCCCTCTTCAGCTGCTTCTCTTCACAGAAACCTTGACGACTGCAAACGAACTTCTGAAGGGTCATCTCATTGTGGCCATTGTCCCATTCATAATAGTTTTTCCTTACACTAAATCCTTTCTCAAAACCGTAGTTGTTATAGAACTGAAATTCTTCTTCTTCATTAGCAAACATCATCCTAACAATTTCATTGTACTCCAGCGAAGACTCAAGATCTAGCATTTCCTCCTGTATCCATCAACAACATTAAACAAATTAAAATTCCACGGAACAAATTAGACTAATTGAAGAAAGACATAGCTCCTATCAAGCATATGGACTAATGTTGTAGAATAAGTACAAGTTTAAGGACTGCCCTTGTATTTTACTAAAAAATATAAAAATATATCAGCTTCAAGAATAATATCAATTCTTTGTAAAACTGCATATATGAAGTTGTAGATTCATATTAGTCAGGGCATAAATAAGCTACCTAGCTTCAAGAATAATATCAATTCTTTGTAAAACTGCATATATGAAGTTGTAGATTCATATTAGTCAGGGCATAAATAAGCTACCTAATGTGTTACCGGAACAGGTTTAGTAAGCTCAAATATATTCAATTAGCACAGAATTATAATTGACGAGGCTGTGGTCTTAGGAAGAGTATCACATGATCACCAACCAGGCAACCACCCTAAAGCAGTGCTTTCACTAAAAGGTGCATGCAATTATTGAGAGTCCAAACTCAAATCGCAGTTGGCTATTACTCTAATGACCAGTCACTGTCAGCTGCTAGTGGCCCATTAGGTGAGATTTTCAGAGTTAATACCCAAAAGCATTGCATTAGCTAGGAAGATGTATGCATTTATTTGGAGTACTACATGGGTGAAATTTTCAGAGTTACTAGTATTTACTGAAAGATAGAGCAAGTTGCCAACAAATAGTGAACTGAGTGGAGCAAGTTTTGTGCAGGAAAGTTTTCAGATTTACGGCAATAACCGGGGGCGGTGCTAACCATTCTCCACATACTTCGACGCACGCTAGGGCTATTCTCGACGGACGCGTCTGTTGATCGGCGTTTCGACCGTTGGAACTTCGAACGCACAGGACACGTGGCGACTCGGGGTGCGACGGACGCGGCCGACCGCGTCTGTTGCCTAGTGAAAGCTCTATGTTTGGTGTTGGTAATTAGTGACAATGCCTAAGTACTAATCCTATGCCTAAGTTGTATGTAGCATATGAGGATTAGTACATTCCAAGGTTGGTGGCAAGATGGACATGGTGATCATGATGGCCACACTTGGATTTGGACGCGACCCTACGTGATCAAGGCAAAGGTATATGCTTAAGGGTTGTGTTTTAGTAACCAAGACACCTAGTGGGTGTGGTTACATTATAGGATAGATAGTCGTACTATAAAGAGGGGAATGACGCGGCTAATGAACTCCTAAGTGCCTCTAGATGTGCATTTCATGATCATATGCATTTGGATAGAACTAATAACGCCTCGAAAAATGATTGTGAAAATGCTAACACACATGCACATGGTGATGATCACTTGGTGGTGTTAGCACGTTTGCGATGGCGTTGGAGTTTAAGCGGTAGAGAGGGTTTGGGGTCCTCTCTCCCTCCCGCCGAGCGTGCGAGCGCGGGATTTAGGCGATTTCGGGGAAATGAAATGCCTATTTTCCACTACGCCGGAAGTCGGAAATCAAACGGAAATCAAACGGAAGCGAACGGAGGTCACAGTGGTGACCGGACGCTGCACCGGACGCTGCACCGGACGCGGTCATTGTTTGACCGGACGCGTCCGGTCAGTGTCCAGTGTCTGCGCGTGTTTCGGTTGTTTGATCGGACGCGGGGTGGCGCGTCCGGTCACAGTCGACCGGACGCGTCCGGTCGTCCAGGGAGCTTACTGGACTCCCACCGGACGCGGGCACTGTGGCGTCCGGTCAGTTCTTCAGCGCGTCCGGTCGACGGTTCGTTTTGCGCGACTCAGTGTTGACCGGTGCGTCCGGTCAGTCACGGGACCGGAGCGTCCGGTCGTGACCAGCGCGTCCGGTCGTTGCGACCGGCGCGTCCGGTCAGCGTTTCGAAAACTAGCCGTTGCGCGACCGGCGCGTCCGGTCAGTTGGACCAGCGCGTCCGGTCAGCGCGACTGCTGCTGATTTCAGTTTCTAACGGCTATATTCGAAGGGGTACGTCTATAAATACTCGTTGGCCGGCTCAAGGCTCTCTCTCTTGCACATTTGACATACTTGTGAGCACTTTGAACTAAGCAACTCCCCTCCCACTCATCTCTCTTGCTTGTTTGCATATTCGAAGTGAGATTGAGTGATCCAAGTGCATTTGCATTGTGAGATAGCATCTAGTTGGCACTTGGTGGTTGATTTGCTGCGGGATTCTTGTTTCTCTTGGTGGTTGCCGCCACCTAGACGGCTTGGAGCAGCTTGGAGGCGTTGGCAAGAGTTGGTGATTGTTCTTGGCCACCTCCGGTGATTGTGAGGGGTTTGTGCCTACCTCGGCGAAGCGCCAAAGGCAACATTAGTGAATTGCTCGTGTCATTGCAACCTTTTGCCATTTGGTAGGTTCTTGTGGCGCCTTTTGAGAGGCTCGGTGTGAGACCGATTAGCCACCGAACCACGTGGTGAAGAGGGACACAACGGGGACTAGCGTGCCGGCAAGCACGTGAACCTCGGGATAAATCTTGTGTCATCACTTTCAATTTGTGATTGTTTGATCCCGGTGTTCGGTTGTCTTGGTATTCATTGTTGATTATATTGGTTGGCTCAATACTTCGCCCCTCGGTGAAACCCTCCTAACTCAATTCCGTATTACTTTATTAGTTATCT
This sequence comes from Saccharum spontaneum, assembly GCA_022457205.1. Lineage (NCBI taxonomy): Eukaryota > Viridiplantae > Streptophyta > Magnoliopsida > Poales > Poaceae > Saccharum > Saccharum spontaneum. The sequence continues at coordinate 19,828,573 of CM039587.1, forward strand.
TTGCTAGCTAGTTTGCTTTGCTAGAGTAGCTCTTTTGTGTAGCTTGCTAGTTGTAGTTGTAGTTACCTTCTCGGTTTAACTTGTGCGGTTGAGTGCCAATATACTAGAATTGTGAATTGGATAGGTGGCTTGCAAACACCCCGTAGGCTAAGCAAAACTCGCATCTCGCTATTTGTTGTATTGATAAACTTGTTTAGCTTGTCTTTGTAGAAAATTTTAAAAGGCTATTCACCCCCCTCTAGCCATCAAGACCTTTCAAGTGGTATCAGAGCCGTGGTCACCGTTTGCAAGGCTTAACAACCTCGGTGCAAGATGGCTCAAGTTATGTTCAACCATGTTAATGGCAAGCCTCCATTCTTTGATGGCGTCTCTTCCTTTGATCATTGGAAAAGGAAGATGAAGCAATATCTAGGCAATATACATGAGAAGGTTTGGGATGTGACCAATGAAGGATACATCATTCTTGATGAAGAAAATCTCACTCCAAATGACCGCATCAACAAACAATGCAACACGGCGGCACTTGACACAATCTACCGTGCCATTGATGACAAAGTATTTGAGCAAATCAAAGATCTTGAAAAGGCAAATGAGCTTTGGATAAGGCTTGAAGAAACATATGAAGGCACTTCAACGGTAAAAAGTGCCAAGCTATATATGCTCAAGGACAAGTTCTCCACGTTCAAGATAAAGGATGATGAATCCATCCCGGAGATGTTCTATAGGCTCCAAGTCATTGTCAATGATCTCAAGGGGCTTGGAGAGAAGGTTGAGGACAAGGACTTCTCACACAAGTTCTTGATGTGCTTACCCAAGAAGTTTGCCACCTTGAGAAGAATGATCTTTAGAGAGGGATTGGACAAGGTCAAACCAACCGATGTGCTTGGAGATATAATGACCGATGCCCAATACAATAATGATGAAGATGAGGTAGAAGAGAAGAAGGAGACCAAGGTCAAGCAAGAGAAGCCCATTGCATTCAAGGCTTCATCTTCTAAGGGCAAGAGCAAGGTGGAGAGCGATGATGATGATCCATTCGATGATGAGACCATGGCCCTCCTAGTGCACAAGATGGGGAGGTTCATGAAGAAGAAAGGATATGGGGCAAGGAAGAGAAGGGACTTCATGAAGGCAAAGGAGGTGCTTTGCTACAATTGCAATAGCCCCGATCATGTAGTAGCAAAGTGCCCCTATGAAGACAAAAGATATCATGATGGGGAGTTGAAGTTGAAGAAGAACAAGAAGGACAAGAAGGAGAAGAAAGAAAAGAAGAGCTTCACTATCAACAAGAAGAAGAAAGGTGGTGGCTATGTGGTCACTTGGGATAGTGATAACTCCGATAGTGATGATGATAGCTCTAGTGATGATGAGAGGACCACTCGGCGAGCCATTGCAAGCATCGCCCTCTCCAACAAGTCATCCATCTTCGACACTACATCGACATGCCTTATGGCCAAGCCTACCAAGGTAAAATATGATGATAGTGATGATGATTCTTGTGCTAGTGATGGTTGTAGGAGTGATGATGATGAGGATGAGGACTACTCCAAGGATGATCTATTGGGCATAATAGATCAAATGAGCAAGGGCTACAAGAGGACAACCAAGAAGTGCAAAATCTTAGAGCAAGAGCTCATTGCCAAGAGCAATGAAAATGATGCCTTGATGGAGGAGCTTGTTGCTCTCAAAAAGAGTAAGGAGTGCAAAGGAGTTGAACAAGAGCTTAAAGCTCTTAGAAAATCCTTTGATGAGCTAGAGGCTTCTCGTGAGTGTCTAAAGGAAGACCACGAGGACCTTGAAGTTGCTCACACTAGGCTTAAGGAAGCCCACTCCTCTCTACTTGAGTTCATCAAGGAAAAGGATCTCAAGTTGGAGAAGTTCATGAAGGAAGCTAAGGAGGAGCAAGTGATTGTCACTTGTGATATTGGACTAACATGTGATATTATTAATGATTCATTATTTGTTGGTCCTACTAATGCTTCATGTAGCTCATCATCATCCACCACAACCAACTCTTTCTCTACTACTAGTGATTCATCACTTGTGGTTGAGAATGAGACTCTCAAGAGAGAGGTGGATGATCTCACCCGCGCATTAGGCAATGCCTATGGTGGGGATGCCCGCTTGCTAAAATGCTTGGGTAGCCAAAGGTTCTCTCTTAACAAAGAGGGTTTGGGCTATACTCCCAAGAAAGGTAAGGCGGCCTTTGCTACTCCAAAGTCTCGCTTTGTGAAGAGCAATGGTCGTTATTGCAATAGATGCAAGCAAGTTGGGCATCTAGAGATTAATTGTAATAAAATGAACAAGAACAACAAGTTTCATGCTAAAATGGATTACATTCCTTTTGATTCTTGTTATGTGCTTACCAAGGGAGAGAAAGGTGTACATGCTAGGTTTGTTGGTACACCAATTGTGGGTCCAAAGAAGAAGGCCATTTGGGTACCAAAGAGCTTAGTTACTAACCTCCAAGGACCCAAACAAGTATGGGTACCTAAGAAACATTAATTTATTTTGTAGGTAAATTACAAGGCCGGAGGAAGGCATTGGGTGCTTGATAGTGGGTGCTCTCAACATATGACCGGTGATTCAAGAATGTTCAACTCTCTCAAATCAAATGATAGTGACATTGATAGTATCACATTTGGTGACAATAGCAAGGGTGATGTGAAGGCTCTTGGAAGGATTGCAATCTCAAATGATCATAGCATTTCTAATGTGCTCCTAGTTGAAAAGTTGAACTTCAATCTTCTCTCGGTTGCTCAATTGTGTGATCTTGGTTTCAAGTGCATATTTGGTGTTGATGATGTGGAGATAGTTAGTGTTGATGGCTCCAATTTGATCTTCAAGGGCTTTAGATATGAGAATCTATACTTGGTTGATTTCAATGCTAGTGACACTCAACTTTCAACATGCTTGCTCACCAAATCAAGTATGGGTTGGTTATGGCATAGAAGACTTGGTCATGTTGGCATGAAGCAATTGAACAAGTTAGTGAAGCATGACTTAGTTAGAGGCTTGAAGGATGTCACATTTGAGAAAGATAAGCTATGTAGTGTATGTCAAGCTGGAAAGCAAGTAGGCAACACTCATCCATTAAAAAGCATTATGAGTACTTCCAAAGCATTTGAGTTGTTGCACATGGATTTATTTGGGCCAACTACATATACAAGCATTGGTGGCAACAAGTATGGCTTTGTGATTGTGGATGATTTCACTAGATACACATGGGTATTCTTTCTTGTGGACAAGAGTGATGTATTTGACATATTCAAGAAGTTCATCAAGAGGGTGCAAAATGAGTTTGAGACCACAATCAAGAAAGTAAGAAGTGACAATGGAAGTGAGTTTAGAAATACAAGAATTGATGAGCTATGTGATGAGCTTGGAATCAAACATCAATTTTCGGCCAAGTATACACCTCAATCAAATGGCTTAGTTGAGAGGAAGAATAGAACCTTGATTGATATGGCAAGATCAATGTTGAATGAGTATAATGTGAGTCATTCATTTTGGGCCGAAGCAATCAACACGGCTTGCTTCTATAGCAACCGCCTCTATTGCCATAAGTTCTTAGAGAAGACACCATATGAGATCTTAAATGAAAGAAAGCCCAACATTGCATACTTTCGGGTATTTGGTTGCAAATGTTATATCTTGAAGAAGGGCACTAGATTGAGCAAGTTTGAAAAGAAATGTGATGAAGGATTCTTACTTGGTTACTCCACTACTAGCAAAGCTTATAGAGTTTGGAATTTGGCTAGTGGTTTACTTGAGGAAGTTCATGATGTTGAGTTTGATGAAACAAATGGTTCTCAAGATGAGGAAAATAACTTGGATGATGTGAGAGGAACTCAATTGACCAATGCTATGAAAGAAATGGATATTGGTGATATTAGGCCGAAGCAAGTGATTGATGTGGATGACAACAAAGATCAAGTGCTCCAAAGTCCAATTACACAAGCTAGTGGGTCTCTAGTGCAAAATCAAGCTAGTACATCATCTCAAGTGCAACAAGATCAACAAGTGGCTAGTTCATCATCTCCAACTCATGATCAACATCAACATCCAAGCAATCAAGTCCAAGTGCTTCAACCAACTAACATTGCAAGAGACCATCCATTGGATTCCATCATTGGTGACATACAAAGGGGAGTTCAAACTAGATCAAGATTGGCATCATTTTGTGCTCACTCTTCTTTTGTGTCAATGGAAGAACCCAAGGACATTGATAAAGCATTGAGAGATTCGGATTGGGTAAATGCAATGCATGAAGAGCTCAACAACTTCAAGAGAAATGAAGTATGGGAACTAGTTGAGAGGCCTAAAGATCACAATGTCATTGGAACAAGATGGGTCTTTCGCAACAAGCAAGATCAAGATGGAATAGTAGTAAGGAACAAAGCAAGATTAGTGGCTCAAGGTTACACACAAATAGAGGGTCTTGACTTTGGTGAAACTTATGCCCCAGTTGCAAGATTGGAAGCAATTAGGATCTTACTTGCCTATGCTTGTGCTCACAATATCAAGCTATATCAAATGGATGTGAAGAGTGCATTTCTCAACGGGTACATTCAAGAGGAGGTGTATGTGGAGCAACCTCCCGGTTTTGAAGATGACAAGAAACCCAATCATGTCTACAAGTTGAGAAAAGCTTTGTATGGATTGAAGCAAGCACCTAGAGCATGGTATGAAAGATTGAGGGACTTCTTGCTATCCAAAGGTTTTGTCATGGGCAAAGTGGATACTACTCTCTTTACCAAGAAGATTGGGAAAGACTTATTTGTGTTGCAAATATATGTTGATGATATCATATTTGGTTCAACCAATCAAGATTATTGTGATGAGTTTGGGAAAATGATGGCAAAGGAATTTGAAATGTCAATGATCGGTGAACTTAGTTTCTTTCTTGGACTTCAAATCAAACAAATGAAGGAAGGAACATTTGTGAGCCAAACCAAGTACATCAAAGATATGCTCAAGAAGTTTGGCATGGAAGATGCAAAGGGCATTACAACCCCAATGGGCACTAGTGGAAGTTTGGATAGTGACAAGAGTGGCAACATGGTGGATCAAAAGCTTTATAGATCAATGATTGGTAGCCTACTCTATGTGACGGCATCAAGACCCGATGTAATGTTTAGTGTATGTATGTGTGCAAGATTTCAAGCCTCACCAAGAGAAAGTCATTTGAAGGCAACAAAGAGAATATTGAGGTACTTAAAGCATACACAAGATGTTGGATTATGGTATCCCAAAGGTGCAAGCTTTGAGCTAGTTGGATATTCGGATTCCGACTATGCCGGTGATAAAGTGGAGAGAAAGAGCACTTCCGGGACTTGTCAATTGTTGGGAAGATCACTTGTCTCATGGTCATCCAAGAAGCAAAATAGTATTGCACTATCTACCGCCGAAGCCGAATACATCGCCGCGGGTAGTTGTTGTGCACAAATCTTGTGGATGAAGGCAACATTGAAGGATTTTGGAATCAACTTCAAGAATGTGCCATTGCTATGTGACAATGAAAGTGCCGTGAAGCTAACCAACAATCCGATTCAACATCAAAGAACAAAGCATATTGATGTTCGTCATCATTTTATTAGAGATCATCAACAAAAGGGTGACATTGCTATTGAGAGTGTGGGCACCGAAGATCAATTAGCCGATCTATTCACCAAGCCACTTGATGAGAAGAGATTTCACAAGCTAAAGAATGAGTTGAACATAATTGACTTCTCCAACATGAGTTGATGCACCCCATACATGACATGCCTCTCCTTCGAGCCCCAAGGTACAATTGGTTGACATGTCATGCATTCTATGCTAAGGACTTGCTTAGTGCATCTAGTCATAATTTACATGTTCTAGGCTCATACATGAAAATCAAATGAATTTGAAGTTTATATGGTGCCACTATTGTTTCCATGACTTGTATGATCTAGTGGTAGCATATAACTTGTTTGAGCGCTTGTGATCCTAAGTGTTCAATCTAGAAAACTTGTCTAAATATTTGCTTCAACATGGTGCATGATAACCCTTCTAGTGAGGTGTGAAGAAGCTTGCCCTTGGATCAAACTGAAGCATTTTGTTTATGCAAGCAATCTAGGTTGAACCACAAACTTGATCCTCACCCCAAAATTGAACATGATAATCTATCTAAAATTTGCTCCTTGTGGTCATTGGTGCCAAAGGGGGAGAAAATGTTGTTCACAAAGCACAAAGGGGGAGACAAATGTTGTTCACAAAAGGGGGAGACAAATGTTGTTCACAAAAATAGATTCTAAAAGGGGAGAATTGACAAAAGAAGGGGATCAACTAAATTTCTGAGCACACAAGTAGGGGGAGCAAGCTCTTAAACATGAATGTTGCATTTTCATGTGCACTTCATATGTATGATGCATAGTTATGCATTTCTTTTTCTCTGATACTTTGCTTGTGTGGTGATTTGCTAGTATAATTTGAATGGTGTATTGAAGTACTAGCATAAATAGGAAGTAGTTAGATTGTTCTTGCTTCATGTTTTTCAAAGTGGTACTAGAGCCTTGCTTATAATGTTGATCTCACGAGGTTTCTAGTTTTGTTTGTGCTTTTCCAAGTGATATCTAACTACACAAGGTGCTAAGATGGTGTTTATCGCTACTCCGATGGTATCACGCTTCAAAGGTCTATAATCTCAAACACTTAGCACCTATTGATAGTCAATGCTCCTATACTTTCCTCTCTAACATGTATGCTTCCAAAATCCAAACATATAGCATACATGTAGGGGGAGCCATTGCTATCAATTTGAATTCATGATCACATGTCCATAATTCTTACACATGGTAATATACTTGGACAATGTGACATGGGTTCAATCAAAATTTTATCATAATATCTTTGTGAAAGGGTTGTCACCAATTACCAACAAGGGGGAGATTGAAAGCTCTATGTTTGGTGTTGGTAATTAGTGACAATGCCTAAGTACTAATCCTATGCCTAAGTTGTATGTAGCATATGAGGATTAGTACATTCCAAGGTTGGTGGCAAGATGGACATGGTGATCATGATGGCCACACTTGGATTTGGACGCGACCCTACGTGATCAAGGCAAAGGTATATGCTTAAGGGTTGTGTTTTAGTAACCAAGACACCTAGTGGGTGTGGTTACATTATAGGATAGATAGTCGTACTATAAAGAGGGGAATGACGCGGCTAATGAACTCCTAAGTGCCTCTAGATGTGCATTTCATGATCATATGCATTTGGATAGAACTAATAACGCCTCGAAAAATGATTGTGAAAATGCTAACACACATGCACATGGTGATGATCACTTGGTGGTGTTAGCACGTTTGCGATGGCGTTGGAGTTTAAGCGGTAGAGAGGGTTTGGGGTCCTCTCTCCCTCCCGCCGAGCGTGCGAGCGCGGGATTTAGGCGATTTCGGGGAAATGAAATGCCTATTTTCCACTACGCCGGAAGTCGGAAATCAAACGGAAATCAAACGGAAGCGAACGGAGGTCACAGTGGTGACCGGACGCTGCACCGGACGCTGCACCGGACGCGGTCATTGTTTGACCGGACGCGTCCGGTCAGTGTCCAGTGTCTGCGCGTGTTTCGGTTGTTTGATCGGACGCGGTGGCGCGTCCGGTCACAGTCGACCGGACGCGTCCGGTCGTCCAGGGAGCTTACTGGACTCCCACCGGACGCGGGCACTGTGGCGTCCGGTCAGTTCTTCAGCGCGTCCGGTCGACGGTTCGTTTTGCGCGACTCAGTGTTGACCGGTGCGTCCGGTCAGTCACGGGACCGGAGCGTCCGGTCGTGACCAGCGCGTCCGGTCGTTGCGACCGGCGCGTCCGGTCAGCGTTTCGAAAACTAGCCGTTGCGCGACCGGCGCGTCCGGTCAGTTGGACCAGCGCGTCCGGTCAGCGCGACTGCTGCTGATTTCAGTTTCTAACGGCTATATTCGAAGGGGTACGTCTATAAATACTCGTTGGCCGGCTCAAGGCTCTCTCTCTTGCACATTTGACATACTTGTGAGCACTTTGAACTAAGCAACTCCCCTCCCACTCATCTCTCTTGCTTGTTTGCATATTCGAAGTGAGATTGAGTGATCCAAGTGCATTTGCATTGTGAGATAGCATCTAGTTGGCACTTGGTGGTTGATTTGCTGCGGGATTCTTGTTTCTCTTGGTGGTTGCCGCCACCTAGACGGCTTGGAGCAGCTTGGAGGCGTTGGCAAGAGTTGGTGATTGTTCTTGGCCACCTCCGGTGATTGTGAGGGGTTTGTGCCTACCTCGGCGAAGCGCCAAAGGCAACATTAGTGAATTGCTCGTGTCATTGCAACCTTTTGCCATTTGGTAGGTTCTTGTGGCGCCTTTTGAGAGGCTCGGTGTGAGACCGATTAGCCACCGAACCACGTGGTGAAGAGGGACACAACGGGGACTAGCGTGCCGGCAAGCACGTGAACCTCGGGATAAATCTTGTGTCATCACTTTCAATTTGTGATTGTTTGATCCCGGTGTTCGGTTGTCTTGGTATTCATTGTTGATTATATTGGTTGGCTCAATACTTCGCCCCTCGGTGAAACCCTCCTAACTCAATTCCGTATTACTTTATTAGTTATCTTTGCTAGCTAGTTTGCTTTGCTAGAGTAGCTCTTTTGTGTAGCTTGCTAGTTGTAGTTGTAGTTACCTTCTCGGTTTAACTTGTGCGGTTGAGTGCCAATATACTAGAATTGTGAATTGGATAGGTGGCTTGCAAACACCCCGTAGGCTAAGCAAAACTCGCATCTCGCTATTTGTTGTATTGATAAACTTGTTTAGCTTGTCTTTGTAGAAAATTTTAAAAGGCTATTCACCCCCCTCTAGCCATCAAGACCTTTCACCTAGGCGATGGACGCATCCGTTGCTCCCGACTCAACACTAACGGCTAGTTGCTTACCCCTTCGCTATAAATAGTTGGTGGCCGGTTTTGGAGGATATGCTCTTGCACTTCTGAGATATTGAGACATCATTTGAGCTAGAGAACACTCCCTCCACTCATCTCCTTGCTTGGTTGCTAATCCTAGTGAGATTGAGTGAGATTCAAGTGCATTGCATTGAGAGTTGCATCTAGTGGCACTTGATTCTTGAGTTTGCTACGGATTGCTTGTTACTCTTGGGTGTTTCCTGACACCCTAGACAGCTTGGAGCAGCGGTGGTGTTGAGCTCGTGATTGGAGATTGTTTCGAGCCTCACCAAGCGATTGTGAGGGGTTCTTGAGCCTTCCCTGCGGGAGTTCGTGAATTAGCTACTCTAGTGGAGTACGTGGCTTGGAGGATCCTCATCTTGTGAGTAGATGTGCGGCACCCGCTGAGGGTTTGACTCTTGATAGTCTAGCTCGTGATCCATCAAGTGGGTGCATCGCCACAATGAAGAGTATCTTGCCGGAAAGCAAGTGAACCTCGGTAAAAATTCTTGTGTCATCTCTTGCCAAGGATTCTAATTGTGATTGTGTGTGATTGATTCTTTGGATACATCTCAACTCTACACCGTCGGTATAAGAATCAATTCTCTTCCCTTTTACATTTATGCACTATATTTTGTCTAGTGTGCTTAGAGTAGTTTGTATCACTTAGGGGTAATTAGTTTAGAGACTTAGCTTTGTTGGTGTAAACTAGAGATCATAGCCTTGCACTAGAATTGTATTTGTGGCTTACATAAAAGTAGTTGAGTTAGTGCTAGAATTAGCTTCGCCATCTTATTGTAGAAAATCTAAATAGGCTATTCACCCCCTAGCCATTTGGACCTTACAACTGTGGAAGAAAAAAGAAGTACGGAATTGGAATCTGAATTTGAGGCAAGGAAAAGGATACCAAGAAGACTAATGTGCACACCTATGTTGATGCAAGCAAGCAAAGTCTACACTCCGGTTATATTTAAAGCTTTCCAAAGTGAATATGAAAGGTCTATGACTGCTACAACTAGAGTGTTGGATGGAGATAACAAATATGCTGTTGCCATTGGGAGTTTGCATGGTGATCTAAGTTTTGAGGATGAGCACATAGTGAAAGGTGATCCTTTGAACCAAACAGCTTCATGTAGTTGTGGAATGTTCAATAGGACAAGAATATTGTGCGCACATGGTCTGAAAGTTCTTGATTTGATGAATATAAAGATATTGCCAACACACTATGTGTTAAAGAGATGGACTAGAGAAGCCCGCAAAGGAAGTATACAAGATAGAGAAGGAAGAAATGTGGTCGAAAACCTGAAACTTGAAACTCAACTTTGGTACAGATCCTTATCCCATAAATTTTTGAATATGGCATATAAAGCGGCTAGCTCTCTGGAATGTTGTTTGCTATTAGACAATAGACTTGATTGCCTTGGTACACAGTTGGAGGATAAAGTCAACGCATGTACTGGAGTTGTGAATGAAAACCCATTTAGTGGCCAGGAAAATGTTAACCCAAATGTGCAAGAAAGAGATGCCATTAGTGTTGCACAGTTGAAGAAAAAGGAAGTCCCGTCAAAGAAATCAAAGAGACAGAGAACTTGGTTAGATAAGTTGTGTAAGGTGAAGCGCAAACCAACCAAATCTGTTGTACCAGCAAAGAAGAAAGCAAAAGTATGTTGTAATTGCAATATGACCATTTCTATATGTTGTCATTTAAATCTAAATGTTGACATTTCTATAAGTTGCTACTCATCCTCTACTAATTAATTGCGATTCCTTGGCAGCAAAAAAAGAAAAAAGGTGGCGCAGAGCCTCAAGTAGAAGGAGAACATGATGGCCAGAACAAAGGAGAAGTCGAGCTTCAAGAGTACACTGTCATTGACAGTTTTACTCAGCTCATAACGGTTCCAGCTTCGGCAAATTTGGACCTTCAAGATCTGTTCTAGCTCCTATTAGTTGGTTACATATTATTTTGGACAGGCCTAAGTATAGTATTTTGTGACCTAAGCATAGTATTTTGCTGCCTAAGTATATCACAATGCCAATCAAGTGGACTTTTCTGAATGTCAGAATGTTGGAGGAGCAACCATTGTAAGTAGTCGATGGAAGCTTTGTAAGCACTTGATTGAGTTATGTCACTTAATTGATAAGCTGATGCACTTGATTAGCTGCTGGATTAACTAATTTTTGTAAGGACTGGATTAGCTTTGAAAATGCAGTGAGCTGTGGTTTGAACCATTGAATCTGGTTTCAATGGTTGGATGCTGAAGGTAAGTTACGTTGTGACTCGCCTCAGATAAGTCACCAAATCCCTGTCCACTGGAGGGAGGCAAGATGGCAGTGGTACGTCACAGGAGCTAGCCTCACGCGGCCCGGCCACGCAACGCCCGGGTGTCGCTTGCACCGTGCCTTTACTTTGTGCATGGTCTCAACTAGCATTGCATCGTTGATGAGGAAGACAGCGTCCTGTTCGATTAGCTTATAAGCCATACTTTTTTAGCCAACGAATAGTATTTTTCTCACACAGTAAATCAGCGAACAGTACTTTCAGCAATAACTTTTCAGCCAAGCGAACAGGGCCGGCAAGCCTTTGCGTGTGGGCATGCGTGACCAGGTATAGAGAGAGAGGTAGGTACTACCAAAGCACGAACAAGGGCGGCGGCGCCCGCAGAGTTGGGCTCGTGAGTAGGGGGGAAACTCTATGCGATCATGTCGCACAGCAGCGGTCGTATAGCACCGCCGGTACACATGACCCGTGCGGCGCTGCTAAAGCGTGAACGATCACCCGATAGGAATCGGGTACACACCTGCAAGTTTCCTTTTTAGGAAAAATAATAGTTCCCGCATGTTCCTTTTTGGCTGACCTCGTAACTGCACTTGTCTTTCTTTCTTCGTGCACATGTCCAGTTTTCATTTAGACGCACATGTAACTTAAACGGATAGCTTTTACGTGACAAGTTATGCGCATAACTTATACATATAAATTTTACATGACATGGTATGCGCATAACTTATACATATAACTTCGTGACAAAATTAGATAGCCTATATGTAAAAAGTTAGATTTATAAGATATAGATGAACAAATTAAACTTGTATGTACAAGTCAACATTGATAACTTATATTATAATAACTTGTTTGTATAAGTTAGATTATAAATTTATATATACAACTCAGCATTGATAACTTATATTATAATAACTTGTTTGTATAACTTATAAGTTAGATGAACAAACTTATATGTATAAGTCAACATTGATAACTTATATTATAATAACTTGTTTGTAGAACTTAAATATATAACTTGATTAATAACTTCGATGTAAAATTGAATGAATGAGCTATATTTGAGAACGGAGATGTGCAAATTAATATCATAACATATTAGCAGAAATATGAAAACATGGTGTACAAATTTATATTATACGTGTACAACTAGCATATGAATCATATACAATCATGTAAAATACATAAGTTAATGTATAAAAAAATTAAAAGGCAAAGGAAAAAAGTAGAAACAAAAAAAATAAATAGAGAAAGGAGGACGTACCTGCTTGTCGACGTAAATAGTTCAGAGTGTGCGCAGAAAATGGAGGACGCAAGTCAGATTGCGCACACCGTGGAACGGAGAGTAGTGAAGAAGTGATCGCTCATTTGAAAAAAAAGTGAACGGTCACTAAGGTCTTTGTTTGGATGCGTATGTATTCATGTCAATTCACGTGTGTCGAAGTGGATTGGATTGAAATTAAACTAAATTTCATTCTATTTCACTCCAACACATATAAATTACACATGCATCCGAACAGGCGTAAAATGAAATTGGATGACGCCTGTCATCTAACCTCACCACGCAGATGCCCATAATTTGGCTGGCTCCGTGCTTTTCCCTCCGAAGCTGGATGCAGGCGATAGTGGACCAAGAAACAGAGCGGAAGCGAACAGGCCGAAAGCCATCGAGTCGCACAGCCCGGCAACGGCCCACTGGCATCTCCAGCAGACAAATAGGAGAGGCCCAACGTCTAACTGTGTGAGCCGGCTGGAGCGCCAACGCGTCAGCCGCCAGGTAGGCAGATATAACGAGGCACCCGGATTCCCGAGCCGTGCCCGGCGCGCGATAGCCATTCGTATCCCGAGGCGGCCGCGGCGGCCAGTCGGCCACACCCCCGACCCCGCTCCCGCTCCGCTCCCAAGAATCAATCGCAGCCCGCCCTATCGCCACCACCACGCGGCACCGCTACAGCTCGAGAGAGGAGGAGGAGGGGGCAAAAAATCTCCGCCACCACCGGGAGCTTCGCGTGCGCCGCTTGCTCACTGCCCGCGCGAACACGCCTGCAGAACCCCGCTCTTCCCCCTCCCTCCTTCTGCGGCCATGCTCCTCCACCTGCTTCCGCTCTCCTGCCCCGCGCCGCCGTTCCACCTGCGCGGCGGGACCGGCGGCTCGCCGCGGGTCCGGGCCGGGGGCAGGGCCAGGACGCGGGCGCTGCGGGGGACGGACGTGGAGCCGGAGACCCCTCCGCGAAGGCGCCGCGGCCGCGATGGCCACGATCCGCACGCGGATGGGAGCGGTGGGGACACCGGGGCGCTGCTGGCGTCGGTCAGGAGGCTTCTGCTCTCCGAGGCGCCGGCGGCGGAGGAGGGAGCCACGGACGAGCTGGAGCAGGGACAGTTCCCGAAGCGTTGGGCCATCGTCTTCCTCTGCTTCTCCGCATTCCTGCTCTGCAACATGGACCGCGTACGTGTCACTGCTGGGGCACCCCTGCTCTCTGCATTTCTTACTTCGTATCGCCGGCTTGCATGATAGTGCCCCACAAGGCCACAATGGATCAAGCGAGTAGGATGCATCTTCTAGAATCCGGCACTAACTCTTGAACTTTGACTGTTTCGCGTGCTTGCCTTGAGTATATATATAGTGTGAGATGGGGTGTTCAATGTCCCATTAGTTCTGCAAAGACGGTGTCCTTTGTCTGTGTACCTCACTTATTCAAAGCTGAGAGGTAATTCTATGCTCTTCAGATAACCAAGTGCCTTGGTAAATCAACCACCCATTGTAACTAGTGTGCGCACAGCTTGTTCATCTTTCGTGGCATGTACAAGTCCCAAACCCGTTCCAGCCTTTGCTGCCATACATAGAATACTTCTAGTCTTATTCCTGTACCTGTTGTACCTTACAACAACTGGAAACCAATGGTAAAATGCATTGCAATTGTTTCCCAAGGAATGCATGAACTGTAGTGTCACTTTGTTTGTGAGACATTTATATTACCATCATTTGCAGGTAAATATGAGCATTGCTATTCTGCCTATGTCCGCAGAGTATGGTTGGAACCCACAGACTGTTGGTCTCATCCAGTCATCTTTCTTCTGGGGCTACCTCCTAACTCAGGTCGGTAACAGAAATTCTTGCTTCGTGCGACAACTCTGTATTAGGAATGAAAACACATAGCCCCGTTTTCATTGCAGATAGCTGGAGGAATATGGGCAGATACTGTTGGAGGAAAGACTGTCCTTGGTTTTGGTGTGGTATGGTGGTCCATAGCTACAGCTCTTACTCCTGTTGCAGCAAAGCTTGGCTTGCCATTTCTTCTTGTTGTGCGGGCTTTCATGGGAATTGGTGAGGTAAGCCTTGATTACTCACTGATTTACAGCAACTCGCCAATTCCTCTATCATCCAAGATTAAAAACTTCTTGAGGGTATGAGTTTTCAATGTAGAGTGACTTCTCCCCTAGACTTCTTCCTTTTGCCTGAAGGAATTACCTTTGCTTCCTTAAAATGATTGTTGTGCGTAAGTTAGTGGTTGTAGACCTTTGAAAGTTAGATTCACAGGGAGCTATGCACTCCTGCAGTCCTGTTCTCTCACTGTTGAGATTTGAGAACTCATCCTACCCTTACCCAGCTATGACAATTGACGAACTTCTTTCAGTTGCTTAAACCTGCATGTTTTGTTATTTACATCATCGATACACTTGTCTGATAAAACATATACATTCTTACCTCAGGGGGTTGCCATGCCTGCAATGAACAATATTCTTTCGAAATGGGTTCCTGTATCAGAGAGGAGCAGATCATTGGCTCTTGTGTATAGTGGAATGTACCTTGGGTCAGTTACAGGACTTGCATTTTCCCCCTTGCTGATACATAAGTTCGGTTGGCCATCAGTCTTCTATTCATTCGGGTCCCTAGGGGTTGTTTGGGTCACGACATGGGCAACCAAGGTATTCTTATCTTCAGGTGTTGCATTATATATATATGAAATTGTTCCAGTGATGCAAATATTGTCCTCTGATCTCATTGTATCATTTTTGAATGCTATTGCACTTTTCCTTTTAAGGCATATAGTTCCCCACTTGAAGATCCTGGAATCAGCGTTGCAGAAAAGAAGCTTATTGCTAGTCAGAGCACAGCAGGCGAGCCTGTTAAAACAATTCCGTGGAGATTAATATTATCAAAACCACCTGTTTGGGCACTTATAGTTTCTCATTTCTGCCATAACTGGGGAACTTTCATTTTACTCACTTGGATGCCCACATACTACAACCAGGTAACACTAAACACCAAATTTTCGACCTTGAGATCATGAACTTTTACCGTTCGTGCATTAAAAAGTTGCTTTGAAAACTTTGAAAATAGGTTCTGAAATTCAACCTTATGGAATCTGGCCTTTTCTGTGTTCTTCCCTGGTTCACGATGGCAGTTTCTGCAAATGTTGGTGGTTGGATTGCAGACACACTTGTCAGTAGAGGAGTATCTGTGACAACTGTTCGGAAGGTAAAGTGCTCCCTTGTCTTCAACTTCATAAAATTGGGCACCAGATTTTAGACAAATCCTGAATTTTACGCTCCACATAGGACCATCAAACTGAAACTGTATGATGAAAAAGTTAGTAATCACTATGCATTCTGGGTGATGAAATTTCATCCAGTGGCCTGATGATTTTTTTTTTCTCATGCATACTGAAGAATTTTCTTTCCATCATGTCATATGTATTTTCACGTTTGACAGATCATGCAATCAATCGGATTCTTGGGGCCAGCATTTTTTCTAACTCAACTAAGCCATGTCGACTCGCCTGCCATGGCGGTGTTGTGCATGGCCTGTAGCCAGGTAATTATTCATTTGGCCATTTTTTTAGGGTGAGAGAACAACACAGTTTCATATAACAACCTTTCTTTATGATTTACCATTGTGTTCTGAGCATAGCATGTTGATTGCATTATGTTTTTTCCAATGTCAGGGAACCGATGCATTCTCGCAGTCTGGCCTATACTCAAACCATCAAGATATAGGCCCTCGATATGCAGTAATCTCTTCCTCGTTCTATAGAACGTCTTATTTCATGCAAAATTTATAACCTCGTTATTGTTGTGTGCAAAATTGGACTTTACCGTGATAGTTGAAGGTTGAAAATTGGCTTTACCCTAAATGTAACTGAATCCATGAGGCACTAATCTCTCCTCCTGTCTTTCAGGGTGTACTGCTTGGTCTTTCCAACACGGCTGGGGTCTTAGCTGGTGTATTTGGCACAGCAGCAACAGGATACATCTTGCAGCATGGTATGGCCTAATCTCACTCTCGTGCAACTATAGCAACCAATTTTTAAAACCCAGTTCGCTTACGAAACTCCACCTCCTAAAAAATGCAGGTTCTTGGGATAACGTATTCGAGTTATCAGTAGTGCTTTATCTGGTAGGGACTTTGGTATGGAATGTATTCTCAACTGGCGAGAAGATTCTTGATTGAAGGGTGTACATAGTGTGCTTATAGTTCGAAGTGACAAATTCATTTCGGATCGACAACTTAACCCCTGGACACAATACACTTACAAGACAACAAATGTGTCATTGTGCAGCTCAGCTCTTGGATGAGGCAACATGATATTCGTACATCTAATATCAATACATGCAATGCCCAGCAGGAGAAGTATTAATTCTCCACATCCCGCACGAGACCAGATGAAGCATAGATGAGTTGAGCAATGCAACCCTTCCGGACATGCCACTGTATATTGTGTTGAGCATAGGTATCATGTACAGCATAGTAGAAAGATTAATCATACACAGTAGTCTTTTTTTACTTGTACAATTTTTTCCTCTTGAATAGCTTGTTCCTGTAACTGCCCGACATAGATCAAAATAAGGAAACCTGGGGAAGGGGCTACTACTAATGCAAACATTTGATGAATATTTATCCATTTACAGTCTCGGTTTTAACTATAGCAAATTGTTACAATATTTGTATCAATGATTGGTATTTCCTAAAGATGAAGTGATGTTCAACTTGAAATGTTTGACCATAGGAATTGAGTTCCTCAAAGATGTACAGTTCCCTCAGTAAGTATACCTGGCTGTCCTATCCCGAAGGGAAGCATTACAGACCAAAGCGAAAATCAACTGAAACTACCAAAATGGCACATACCATTTTACACGGTTCTACTTCATAGATATCATTCGGTACATTGCATTGTCGGTTCACTGGACCATCAGTCCAAGAGGTCTCAACTGAGCTACAAGATTTCGATAAGACTATCTACACGGCAAGAGTTGCCACTTGCCACCCACTTGCAGGCTCGCTACAAGCTACCAATACCAGGGCTACCTGGCAATCTGGCATGTTTTTCTACCAGGTGCTCCAATAAAGTTTTGATCCACTGATGTCCATGTCACGTGTGCGATGAGCTGCTTGGCACCTTCAACAGTTTGTGTCATACGTTGCAAGCCCTTGTAGCTCCGGGCCTTCCATCCTTGGATTATCGTCGAAGCTGCAGTGAGGTAAGACTTGTTTAGGAAAGACGACGGGTAGGACACATTTGTTTTGCTTATCTTGTTTTGCAATATAGATAAGTTAATTATTTGAGTGACTCATAAAGTTTCACATAATCACATTACAGCTATCTCTAAGTGAGCGACCAACTAGTCCATATGTGTCCTCAAGAAATCAAAAGATATAAACACTTCGTAAACCATCTATTATGTGTCACTTAAACTTCATTCGGCATATAAATAAATCAACTGGACAATCATTATATATCTAAGTCTGATACTGCAGCACAGATGGTATAATCCATGAAAGATCACGGTAGATGCTGAATATATTTTTCTATCTAACATTCAGCAACATAAAAGATATCTGCAAACCTCATATTAGACATAAACTTAACTGAGGTTCCTCATAAAACGACTTTGTAAATTCAAGTGGTATTAGTCTAAGGTTGTCAGAATAGCATGGCTACATGCTAATGGTCCTCATTCTCTAAAATATGAAGAATGTGCAGAAAGGTGGGAAGCAAGAAAATCAGTATTTAATAGTGAATTTACAAGGAGTTTGTAGATCATACTTGCTCAATGGTATGTGCTCAAAAGGCCCACTAGTTGGGATTGTGCCGCAAAGATCATTGTTTGAGACATCTCTGGAAGCATGCACACACAGGATGAAGTCATTAACATGTAAAGAAAGACATGCAATTCAGCAAGTACATAACAGGAAGCTGAAAGAACTTACATCACTTTGAGGTTAGAGATTTTTGTCAGTTCCCGTGGAACTGGACCAGTCAAGCGGTTGTCATTAAGTCGCCTACAATGCAAGAACGTGAAAAGATGACATAAGCATGATTAAAATGATACCAAGTGCCACAGACTGTAAAGATAGAAGGTACGGTTCCATTGCGTTCGAACTAAAGTATCAGTTCTCACAGGAACACCAAGGATTTTAGCTTGCCAAGTTCTTTTGGTATGGTCCCTGTGATGCTGTTGTTATAAAGGTCCAAGCTGATAAGGCTCTTCAGATTACCAAGCTCCGCTGGGATAGTGCCCTCAATATTATTTTGGTAGAGTTCTCTGCAACAATTAAGATTTAAGAATGACGTCAGAGCACTTATACCAATACAAATTTCAACCACAGTGGATTTTGAAACACTATGGATGATCAGTGCAGTGTGAGAGGATTAACTAAAAGATTAAGCATATATACAATAAAACACAATGAAACTATTTCTCTAACATAATGCACCACCTAAAGGCTGAGTAATGAAATTGTTAGAATTGGAGACTCTATTGATTTGGGCTAACCCTAGAAGGGTAGCTATATAGGTTCCTTACATGGGCCACATGGGCCTTAGCCACATGGGCTTACATATACTCTAACACCCCCCCGCAGTCTGAACTACCGTCGCAGCGGAGTTCGAGGCTGAACAAGAAAGAACACACACAACCCCCCCACAGACGCAACTAGCCACCGGTGATGTTGAGGCTGGAGCGAAACTCGGTGAAGGTCGAGGACGGGAGGCCCTTGGTGAAGATGTCCGCGAACTGGGAGGTCGTCGGAACATGAAGAACTCGTACCTCGCCCATGGCCACCCGATCACGGACAAAGTGTAGGTCGATCTCGACATGCTTCGTCCGCTGGTGCTGAATGGGATTGGTGGAGAGGTAGACCGCACTGACATTGTCGCAGTAGATCAGTGTGCTCCGGGAGGGTGGAGTGTGCAACTCAGCAAGTAGCTGCCGGAGCCAGGCGGCCTCCGCGACGCCGTTAGCCACGGCGCGGTACTCCGCCTCGGCACTGGACCGGGAGACCACCGGCTGGCGCTTGGAAGACCAAGACACCAGGTTGCCGCCCAGGAAGACGGCGTAGCCGGAGGTGGAACGGCGAGTATCCGGGCACCCGGCCCAGTCAGCGTCGGTGTAGACGACGAGGTCGGTGGACGAGGCCCGGTGTAGGAGGAGGCCGTAGTCGAGGGTGCCCCGGAGGTAGCGGAGGAGACGCTTGAGAGCCGTGAGGTGAGGCTCCCGAGGATCATGCATATGGAGGCAGACCTGCTGAACTGCATAGGTGATGTCCGGCCTGGTGAAGGTGAGGTACTGAAGGGCCCCGGCAAGACTCCTGTAGGCAGTGGGGTCGGCCACCGGAGGTCCCTCAGTCTCCGACAGCTTGCCCTGAGTGTCGACTGGAGTGGAGCAGGGCTTGCAGTCAGACATCCCAGCCCGCTCCAGGATATCCCGAGTGTACTGCTGCTGATGAAGAAGAAGCCCAGCAGGACGGTGCTCAACAGTGACACCGAGGAAGTGGTGGAGCTCACCCAGGTCCTTCATCGCAAACTCCTGCTGGAGAGCTGCAATGATCCGCCGAAGAAGCGGCTCGCTGGAGGCGGTAAGGACAATGTCATCAACATAGAGCAATAGGTATGCAGTGTCAGTCCCATGGTGATAGACGAACAGGGATGTATCAGACTTGGCCTCCACGAATCCCAGGGTCATCAAGAAAGTAGCAAACCGATGGTTCCATGCCCGAGGTGCCTGCTTGAGGCCATAGAGTGACCTGTTGAGCCGGCAGACCATGTCAGGACGGGTGGTGTCGACGAACCCCGCCGGCTGACTGCAGTACACCGTCTCGGTAAGAAGGCCGTGGAGGAAGGCGTTCTTGACATCCAGCTGGTGGATGGGCCAAGACCGAGCAAGTGCCAGCGATAGCACTGTACGGACTGTGGCCGGCTTGACCACCGGGCTGAAGGTCTCATCGTAGTCGACGCCAGGGCGCTGAGTGAAACCCCGAAGGACCCATCGAGCCTTGTAGCGCTCGAGAGAGCCGTCTGCTCGGCGCTTGTGAGTCCAAATCCACTTGCCGGTGACGACATTGGCGCCCGGCGGCCGGGGCACCAACTCCCACGTCTGGTTGGCGAGTAGCGCGGCATACTCTTCCATCGCGCGGCGCCAGTGAGGGTCCAGCAGGGCGTCGCGGACGGAAGAGGGTACCGGAGAGACCACCGCGTCGTCGGTCGAAGCCGCGAGGACACGAGGCGGCAAGGTGCCAGCCGCGTGTCGTGTCACCATCGGGTGAACATGCCGCGGGTGTCGGTGAAGCAGCGGCGGATGGTAGACCGGCGAGGGACCACGGGCCGGTGGAGACAGTGGCGGCGGTGTCGGTGTCCCCGGTGGAGAAGGGACCGCGACCGGAGGGGGCCGCGGTCTGCGCTGGTAGACCCGTACCGGCGCGGCGAACCTCGACGGAGGCGCCGGTGCGGGTGTCGAGACGGGATCCGGCGTCGGCAGCCGGCACGACCCCCCCGGAGCAGAAGCAGGGGACGAAGGCCCCGTGTCTGCACCAACCGAAGGAGACGGGGCCGCGCCGGAGGACGAGGGGCCCGGACTCACAGGGGAGCCGGGACCGGTGGCCGGCGCGGAGCGCGGTGAAGCGGTACCTGCAGGAGACCACAAGAAAGGTGGCTGGACCACCGGGTCAGTAGGAAGCAGGGTGGGTGGGTCAGGGACCGGAGGTGTAGAGGTGCCGGAAAAGGGAAAAACGGACTCATCGAACACCACATGGCGCGAGATGAGAACCCGGCGGGAGGCAAGGTCGAAGCATCGGTACCCCTTGTGATCAGGGGAGTAACCGAGGAAGACACAGAGCGTGGAACGAGGGTCCAGCTTGTGAGAGGAGGTGGCGGCAGTGTTGGGGTAACAAGCACACCCAAACACGCGGAGGTGATCGTACCGAGGCGGGGTACCGAAGAGGGCGTGGTGAGGGGTGGGAGCGGGACATGCAGCGGAAGGAAGGCGGTTAAGAAGGTAGGTGGAGGTGTGCAGGCCCTCAGCCCAGAAGCGAGCAGGAAGAGAGGCCTGAAACAGTAGAGTCCGCACGGTGTCGTTGGTGGTGCGAATCATCCGCTCTGCCTTGCCATTCTGCGAGGAAGTGTATGGGCAAGACATGCGCAACTGAACACCGTGAGAGAGGAAGAAAGCTCGGGAGGTGGAGTTGTCAAACTCGCGACCATTGTCACACTGGACGGCCTTGATGGTGAGACCGAACTGAGTGGACACCCAAGTAAAGAAGTGAAGGAGCGTGGTGAACGTATCCGACTTCGCACGTAGGGGAAAAGTCCACGAATAATGCGAAAAATCATCAACAACCACAAGATAGTACTTATAACCAGAAATACTGATGACAGGAGAGGTCCATAGGTCGCAATGTACAAGATCAAAAATGCGGGCCGCATGAGAAGAAGAAATAGAAAAAGGAAGGCGAACATGTCGGCCCAATTGGCACGCATGACACAGTTGCTCATCATGAGCTCGAGTACATGGAAGACCAGAGCTACGACTGAGCTGTATCAGGGCATCACGTCCAGGGTGGCCGAGGCGCCGGTGCCAGGTAGTCGAGGAAGGAGAAGCGGCGAAGGCAGCTGACAAAAGGGACGGCGAAGAAGACGAATGCGCCGCCGGAAAGCGAAGGGTGTAAAGGGGCCCGGAGCTGTCACATCGGAGCAGAGGACGCCGGGAAGCCAAATCCTTGACAGTAAGACCAGAAGAGTCAAATTCAACAGAACAAGAATTGTCAGCTGTAAAACGACGAATAGAAAGGAGGTTATGAACCATAGAGGGAGCAACAAGAACATCAGGAAGACGAAAGGAGCCATGGGCACCGGCGGTACCCACAGACGTGACAGGAAGGCAAGAGCCGTTTGCGACCATAATGGACGAAGGAAGTGAAGAGGACGGAGAATGGAGTGACGAAAGTATACCAGGGTCAGGAGTGGTGTGGTAGGTGGCTCCTGAATCGGCGATCCACTCGGGTCCAACCGGAGGTGTCAGACCCATGGTGGAGAACGAACGAGCCAGGGCCGTCGTGTCCCAACCGGCGACCCCCGGTGGAGTCCACGCTGCAGCAGGGAAGACGCCAGGTGGAGTACCAGCAGGAGGAGCCCCAGCAGGAGGAGCCCCGGTGAGGAAGGCCACCGGTGGGCGCGACTCGGCCCCAGTGGCGTGGTAGGGCCACATAGAGATGCGCCCTGCCCATGGGTGCTGGAAGGAGGGCCAAGGTGCCCCCCCCGGTAACCCACCGGGAGCCTGAGCCTGGGTGTGGCCGCTGCGGCCACCCCCTCGACCACCACCGCGGCGTCGGCGACCGCCACGGCCCCCCCCGCCTCCGCTCGGCCCGGAGGGAGGAGGACCCAGGAGAGACGACGGTGGTGGTGCAGTGGTCCGTGGTGGTGTAGGAGGGCGCGGAGAAGTAGCAGCCAGGGCCGTCGAGGAAGCCGATGCCCCTGCCGGAGTGGAGACCGGCTGGAGGCCCTGTGTGAGCTCCTCCATGACGAGATCGTCGCGGACCTCCAGGAAGGTGGGGAAGGGCCGCTGGCGAGTGATCCACGTCCGGAGGTGGGCGTAGCGGTCGCTGAGCCCCCGGAGGACGTTGAGGACCAAGATGCGATCCTCCACGGGCCACCCAAGGTCCCCCAGGGAGTCCGCCATGCCCTTCATCCGGCGGCAGAACTCAGCGACGGAGAGGTCCCCCTGGACGAAAGTCCGGAAACTCGCGTCGAGGCGCAGAGCCCGGGCCTCGGCGTTGCCCAGAAACTGGCCCTCAAGTGCAAGCCAAGCCCGGCGCGCGTCAGGAGAGGTACGGACGAGGTCGTGGAGGTCGAGGGAGATCGTCCCCAGGATCCAGGAGAGGACGATGCTATCCAGACGGAGCCACGACGGGGTCTGGACAGCGGCCGAGGCGTCGAGGAGGACGTGGTCGTCGAGGGCGTAGCGGCGAAGAGTAAGAACCACGAGGTCCCGCCAGCGAGCGTAGGAGGGTGACTCCGGCTCGAGGACGACCGGCACGAGGAGGCGTATGTTCTGGACCCCCCCGGCCTGGTAGTGAAGCTGTGCCACGAGCGGGTCAGCCGGATCGTGCCAGAGGACAGCAGTGTGAGATGCACGACGACCCGGCGAAGCGGAGGAGTGGGCACCCGCCGGAGAGGCGGGAGAGAGGAGCCGCTCCGCCTCGGCAATCTGACGAGCCAAGGCGTCGGCCGCTTCGCGCTCGTGCTCCCACACGATGGCGGCTGCCCGCACCCGGGCCTGCCCCTCCGCGGCGGCGGCACGCGCGGCGACGAGAGCAGCGGCGAGAGAAGATGTGTCACGGCCATCATAGGGTTGAGAGCCGGCGTAGATCTGAGAGAGGAGTGGCGGTGTCGAGGCCGGGAAAGTGGGAGCACCGGCGGGAAGGTGATTGCCGGTGTCCGTCCCGGCGCCGGGAAGGTGGACGGCGTCGGCGGGGCGCTCTGACAGGGCAACAACGCCCTCATCCTCAACACCCCCTGCAGGAAGGGCTGCAGCAGGGGCCCCCCCATGGCCCCCAACCGCCGGAGCAGTGAGGGAGGAGGAGCCCGAGCCCCCGGCTGCGCCCTCAACAGCAGGAGCGGCTGTGAGGGCAGCAGCAGAGGGGGGGGCGCTGGGTAGAGGGGTGCCCGGTAGAGGGTGACCGACGGCGGGGTGGTGGATGGTGGCCGCGCCAGGGGAAAAGGACCCCAGCAGCGGCGCCTGGAGGTGGAGCGGCCGGGTCCCCAGCGGCGCCTGGAGGTGGGGCGGCTGGTTCCCAGGCGGCGGCAGGTGGTGAGGTGTCTGGTGCCCGGCGGCGGCGCCTGAAGGTGGAAGACCGGCGCCAGCAACTGTGGCCCAGGAGGGTGTGGGGAGAGAGGGAAAAGAGTGGAAGTAGGAAGGGGAGGGTGGAGGGTCGCGGCGGCCAGCCATGGTGGCGCCCGCCGGCCAGGAAGGCGGCGGCGGCGGCTTCACCAGGGGGCGGCGGCTGCTACCAGGAAGGAGAAAGAGAGGCTGCTGATACCATGTTAGAATTGGAGACTCTATTGATTTGGGCTAACCCTAGAAGGGTAGCTATATAGGTTCCTTACATGGGCCACATGGGCCTTAGCCACATGGGCTTACATATACTCTAACAGAAATATCAGATGACAATAGCGGTAAACAAACAACTCTGGAAAAACTACTGAACTGTCTATCTTACAACTCTGGTTTCCACAAATGGGATTCAACAATGCCCATATACCAGCCAGCTAAACTGCAGACATGAAGGGACAAATGGGAGGAAAATTTTTGTGCCACTACTGGTAGCACTACATTAATGTTAAAAAATACATGACATTTTGCCAGCTTCTTAAATTGGTTTACTTTCTCTGCTATCAAATATCAGCAGCATTTCTACTTAAAGTTCAAAATTAAGGAGCTACAGTGCTTTTCTACTGCCCTTCATAAAGGAATTATAATAATGGAATATGATGTAATAAGACAGATCTTGTGATACAATATCCTATGTAACCCCACACCTACCGGCTATCACAGATAAGGAACAGTAAAGTATCATTTAGTATGATTTTCCCTTAATTAGACTTATTGAGCAATTTTTACACAATGAATTGAACTAAAAAAATAGATGGACAATTATCAAGTATTCAATCAGCACTTTTGCTGGTGGACGCATTGTAACTGTTAGCATAGCAACAACAGTATAACAAGTTACAATTTCAAATCCACTAGCTACAGTGTAGTTAAGGAGGTTCGACATCCAAGCACAATATTCTAGTTTGAGTAAGACCATGAGAATGTTGGAGGTACAAAGTGTTTACTCAGCCAGGGATAACACACCCAGGCGACTGCCCTTTCATATATAGGAGATAAGTAGCATATTGATTACATTGATGGCTCATTAGAGCATTAACTAAACAGCTAACTGCCTGGGTACTCGCACAGTCACTTGTGCTGCCCAAGGCCTTAATAGCAGAAACATAATTAAGCACAGATAACTAAGTGATAACTGGGAGCAGGACTTAACTTCTACAGTTCTCCCCCTAAGACCTGCTTCCCCCATCCTTGATCTTCATGATCCCAATCTTGCTTCTCATGTCTTCAAACTTGGCCTTGCCTAAGGCCTTAGTCAGAATGTCTGCCAGTTGATCATTTGTGGTGACGAACTCAGTCTTGATGCTGCCTTCTTCAACACAATCTCTGATGAAGTGTTGTTTGATCCTGATATGCTTGCTTCTGTCATGAAAAACAGGGTTCTTTGCAAGTGCTAATGCTGATTTGTTATCCACTCGCAGCTCTACTACTTCCACTTCCTTTCCCAACAATTCAGCAAGTAACCTAGACAGCCACAGAGCCTGTGTTGCAGCAGTAGTCATGGCAACATACTCTGCTTCACAGCTAGATAAGGCAACCACTCTTTGCTTAATGGACTGCCAACTGACCAGATTGTTGCCTAGGAAGAATAGACAACCTGTAGTGCTCTTGCTTGAGTCAATATCTCCAGCCAAGTCTGAGTCACAGTAGCCAATGAATCTGGCTTCACTGGATGCCTTGGTGAAGTGCAGGCCATACTCCAGACTGCCTGCCACATACCGAAGGATACGCTTCACTGCCTGCTGATGCTCTATGGTGGGCCTCTCCAGAAATCTACTCACAAACCCGACTGCAAATGCCAAGTCAGGTCGAGTATGAACCAAATATCGCAGGCTTCCAACCAGCTGCCTGTACTGTGTTGGATCAACTTCCTTGGCTGTACTCTTCTTGCTCAATCTTAGCCTTTCCTCCATAGGAGTGGCTGCTGGGTTGCAGTCCACCATACCACCCAATTCCAGTATCCTTTTGGCATAATGAGTCTGTCTAAGGGTGATGCCATCAGTGCTCTGCTGTACTTCAATGCCCAGATAGAAGCTTAAGAGCCCGAGGTCACTCATCTCAAATGTTGCTTTCATTTCAGCCTTGAAGTTTTCAACATCCTGCTCTTTGGCCCCTGTGATGATCAAATCATCCACATACACACCGACAAGCAACAGAGAGTTTCCAGAACCTCGCCTATAGATTGCAGCTTCATGGTTGCTTTGTCTGAAGCCTTTCTTCTTCAATGTTGAATCAAGCTTTGCATTCCATGCTCTTGGCGCTTGCCGTAGGCCATACAGAGCTTTGCGCAAGCGATACACCTTGTCTTCTTGTCCAGCAACAACAAAGCCAGGCGGCTGATGCACATATACCTCCTCGTTGAGGTCTCCATTCAGAAATGCGGACTTGACGTCCATCTGATGAACAGACCAGCCCTCCTGTGCCGCCAGAGCCAACAAGACTCGAACAGATTCCATGCGTGCGACAGGGGCGAAAGCATCATCATAATCCACGCCTTCTTGCTGGACAAAGCCACGAGCGACAAGTCTGGCTTTGTGTTTGATAACATTACCGTGTTCGTCCTTCTTCAATTTGAACACCCACTTCAGGGTGATTGGACGGTAACCAGCAGGAGGCTTCACAAGCTCCCAGGTCTTGTTTCTCTCTACTGATCGCAGCTCTTCTTTCATTGCTGCGCACCACGCTGGATCTTTCTTGGCTTCAGTATGCGAAGTTGGTTCGCCAGAGTGCGTTAGATGCAGCTCTGCGAACAGGCGAGTTGCAGGTGGCGGTGTGGGCTGCTGGCCAATGATATTGCTGACAGTTCTGTAGCGAAGTGGTTCATCCTCGTGATAAGCATCCAGTCGATCATCATCATCCTCCAGAGGCGTGGCATGCTCAATCTGAGGACATGGTGGCGGTGGTGACACTTCTAGTGCCACTGGAGCAGAATTAGCTTGAGGATGAGTTGATGCGGAGCCCTCTGCTCCTTCAACTCCAATTGGGCTGTTTGGTGCGGGTGTTCTTGGTGAATCTGGGAGCAGGGGCGACGACGGTGGCGCTGGTTTGCTCACCTCCTCATACTCAACTGTGAATTCACTGCTGTTCACGGCTGATGGCCCAGATTCCGGCGAGGACCAATCCCAGCCATGTTCTTCATCAAATACAACGTCACGGCTGATCCTGACACGCCCGCTCACAGGCTCAAACACCCTATATGCCTTAGCTCCTTCTGCATAACCAATAAACACGCCGGCCTCGCCGCGGTCATCAAGTTTGCGCAGCTGACTGAGCTTCCTTGTGTATGCCACACACCCAAACACTTTCATGTGTCCCAGAGTTGGTGAACGTCCATGCCAGGCCTCATATGGGGTGATCCCCTTCAACGCACGTGTCGGTGATCGGTTCAGTATGTGGACTGCTGTCATCACAGCCTCCCCCCAAAACCGAGCTGGCAGACCCCTCTGCTTAAGCAGTGCCCTTGCCATGGCCACTACTGACTGATTGCGCCGTTCAACTACCCCATTCTGCTGAGGTGAGTGGGGAGCACTGAAGTGCCTCTTAATGCCTTGTTCTGCGCAGTAGGTAGCAAAATCAGCAACTGTGAATTCTCCTCCATTATCGGTGCGAAGCACCCTGATTTTCTGACCACTCTCCGCCTCTGTGCTCAGTTTGATGCGCTTGATGGCTTCTGCTGCTGCATCCTTGCTTGGTATGAGCGCTGCCCACATGAAACGGCTAGCGTCATCGACGAGCAGCAGGAAATATCGATTTCCTCCAGGTGTTGCAGGTGTCACTGGTCCGCAAAGATCGCCGTGCACCAGCTCAAGGGGCTGTTTGGCACGGTACTGTGTTGCAGCTGGGAACGGGCGCCTTCTCATTTTGGTGGTGACACAGGTGTCACACACCTGCTCCACATGGTCAATAATTGGGACACCGCGCGCCATCTCCTCCTTCCCAAGTCTGCGGAGTGCATCGAAATTCAAATGCCCCATCCTCTCATGCCACTGCCACGCTACATCTCCTTTGCGTGCTGCAAGACAAAGTGGCTGGGCTGCATGAAGTTGGAGTGTGTACAATCTGTTAGCCCCTCTCTTCACCTTGGCAATCAAACGGCCAGTGTGTTCCCAGATACGTAACACGCCGTGATATATCTCCACCTTGGAGCCAGTCTCGTCAAGCTGACCCAGACTGATAATGGAATTCTTCAGGGCTGGTATATAGTACACACCCTGCAGCACCCTATGCTCACCAGTTCTTCCTTCGAAAGCAATCGAACCGATGCCTTTGATGTCAACCTTGGACGCATCTCCAAATCGGACCGTGCCTCGCACGTCCATGTTCAAGTCAGAAAAGAGTTCACGCCGTCCAGTCATATGGTGTGTAGCTCCTGAATCAAGGTACCACACATCTGCCTTTTCTTCATCGCCATTGGCACCAAGGAAGGCTCGGGCTTTTGGTTCTTCCAGATTCACCTCTTGAGCAGCATAGGTGTATGCCGGCGCGCACTCATCAAGATCAACGAGCCCATGCGCCAGAAACAGAGCCCCATCATCCTCGCATTCTGCATACTGCACACGGCCATTGTGGCCGCCGTCACCGCCGCCTGCGCCCCCTCGGCCACCAGCGTGCTGGCCTTGATTGCCACCGCGGCCGCTGCCACGACGGCCTCTGCCCCGTCCGCCGCCGCGGTCACCGCCACCATCACGGTCACCATCTCTGTCTCGGCGCGGATGAGGGCAGTCCCTTGCCCAGTGGCCCTCCTGGCCACAATTGTGGCAGGTATCGCCACAGCGTCCACCATCGCGGCCGCCGCCACGGCCCTTTCCTCGCCAGCCGCCGCGACCACGGCCACCACCGCCGCCTTGGCCGCCGCTGCGCTGATTCTTTGAACTAGAGCCAGCAGAATCATCCCCGCCGCCCTTCTTCTCCTTCTTCCAGCGTGCGCGCCATTGCTCCTCAGTATACATGAGCTTGCCGCCGACGGTGATTGGCTCGGTAGGCGCTTGCTCTTCACGGTCATCAACAGCCTTGAGCCTCCCAGTGGCTTCCTCAAGCGTGAGCATGTCAAAGTCCAGAAACTGCTCAATAGCAACCACAATCTGCGCATACTTCGGCGGTACTGTACGCAGATACTTCTCCACCACACGCCTCTCATCGATGTCCTGATCACCATGAAGGACAAGCTGTCGATGCAGAGTTGAGAGGCGGAAGGCAAAATCTTCGACGCTCTCTCCTGGCTTGACACTGATGTTCTCCCAGTCGCGGCGGAGGCGCTGCAGCGTCGCGCGGCGGACCCTGTCCACGCCGATGCGCGCAGCAGCTATGGCGTCCCACGCCTCCTTCGCCGTCCGCTTGTCGATGAGCGGAATCCCCATCTCCTTGGGAACCGCTGCGACAATCACCTCCATAGCCCGCCGGTCGTCGCGGAACGAGACCCGCCCTTCTTCAACTGCGTCCCACAGATCGCGGGCTTGCATTCGCAGTTTCATCTCTTGGCTCCATTCGTGGTAGTTCGTCTTGGACAGCATCGGCCAGTTCGTGCCGCTGCCCGAGTCCCTGTATACGACCCTGTCGTACACAGGCGACTCCCGACGCCCGCCACCGCGGCCACGCCTGCGGACTGGCGGAGATGGAGACCTCCGGCGCGGGCTCTTGACCTCCTCCTCTTCTTCTCCATACTCCAGCTCCTCTTCTTCCTTCTCTGCTGCAATATCCTCCCTCAGCACCCGCGCGGTCCTTGCCGCCTCCTCTGCAGCCGCCGCCGCCTGCCGCGCCGCCTGGACCGCCTGCACAGCTGCCTCCTCTGCAGCTTTCAAGCGCGCGGCCCGGCCAGAGGAGTCCTCCGCATTGCTGTCGCCCTTGGCAGCCTTCCTTCGGCGCTCAGAAGATGTCGAGGCCATGGATGAGAAAGCAGGGAAGGGGGCTCGAGTAGAAGATGAGAGAGAGGTGTCTAACCTAAGCTCTGGTACCAATTGTTGGAGGTACAAAGTGTTTACTCAGCCAGGGATAACACACCCAGGCGACTGCCCTTTCATATATAGGAGATAAGTAGCATATTGATTACATTGATGGCTCATTAGAGCATTAACTAAACAGCTAACTGCCTGGGTACTCGCACAGTCACTTGTGCTGCCCAAGGCCTTAATAGCAGAAACATAATTAAGCACAGATAACTAAGTGATAACTGGGAGCAGGACTTAACTTCTACAGAGAAGTGCTCTGTTTCTAATTTCTCAGAGCCTACCGCAAAATTTATTTAAATGAACTTCACTAATAACTGATCTCTATTCTCTAGCACAAATCTCAGTAGGATCCCTTCACAGCTTACACACGCATCATATATGTGTATGTGAATTCTCCTTACATGACTAGAAAATCTCTGAACAAAATTGCATGAGGGAAAATGGGAAATACAATGAAACCATGGAAGGATTAAGCTAGTTACACTTCTGACATGTCAAGGAATTGAAACTATATTCATCACTCACCATCAAATGCAACATTTTTCTTGTTTATCTGTTGTCATAACATTTTTATTTTATTTTATTTTTTTGCAAATCAACTTTATGCACACCTTGACTGTAAAAATAAAAAGTAATGTTTTGTCAGACTCACAGATATTGCAGGTGCTCGAGGTGGCCCAGTTCAGGAACAAGACTGCCTGACAAATTTGAGTTACCCAAATCCCTACAAGATACACAAGTGTCAGATAGAAATGTACTTAATGAAAGAAATAGAATATAGCCAGTGGTCATGTCATACTCATTTCATACAGATAAATACAGAGACAAATATATGTGGCTGGTTGACCCAGCAATATTTGAGTGGGAATATCCATAAAATATCAATTAGGAGCATGGAGGCAATTTGTTGGTAAGTTAAGACAGATTCTGTCAGAAGCAGCACAGCTATTCCATACACCCTTGTACCATACTGTTAGCTTGACATCATACGAGTAGCTGGTGCTTAATTATACATTTCTAATACACGGCGTTCAAATTTTTGTATGACAAATTTAGTGACCCAGGCATATAACATACATTGTGATATACATTGATCCCTCATCCCAGTAGTCATTAAAACAAAAACCAGAAAAGAAGGTGCTAGTTCCTAGTTTGCTACAGAGAAATTATGCCATATGAAAGCTGCATTAAATGAAACCATTTCCATGAAACAATTGCTTTCAGCAACCCAAAATATATGATAGTGGGCTTTGGACCTGATAATGTAGCAGTAGGCAATTTATGTGCACAATGAAAGTGGCAGCATCAAGCTGCAGGTAAACCCAAAGCTACAGTTTGCATCAGCATCATTCTATAAGCATGCCATGAGCGTGTGATTACAGTAGAGCTTGAACCAACATACAAGAAAAATCTATCTAGCTGAGTAGACTTTTGACAATTATAGTGAGGGTAAAATTACCATTTGACTAGCATCTAGCCATTAAAGTGAGTGTTCTTTTTTCAAAAGGCGGAAATGTCACAAGACAAGGCCCTTAGGAATCGGTGACGCAACTCTTGCATGATTGCATGACTAGAGTGTGAGTATTATTAAGTGGTCAGTCACTAAGCCAAAATTTATTGGGTTGGTTAATGCTTGCTGTAGCTCTATCACAGAACTTGCAGAAACATGAGCGCCGCGTCAAGCAAACATGGGATGAGCCTACGAACTCAGTAGCAATACTATTTGCAAGCACATTCAAGAACGGAACCGAGACTATAACAGGAGCAGCCGGGCATGTGATGTCAGGGAACCGAGGAGGGGGGCCAACGAGCTCACACGCGGGTGACGCGGTTGTCGCGGTTGCAGGTGACGTGGAACCAGGTGCAGGGGTTGACGAGCGTGGGGTCCCAGCTCTGCAGCACGCCTCGGGGGTCCGCGAGCGCGCGCCGCAGGGCGTAGAGCGCATCGCCCTCCGAGTTGGACGCCAACACCACATAGGCAGGCGACAGCACCGCCGCTGCGACCATCAGCGCCACAGCCGCCGCCCCGGCCATGAGCTGGCTGGCTAGGGTTTCGACTCCCGGGAGGAGGCGGCGAAGGGGAAGGGGCGTGGGGAAAGTGGCGCGGTGGGGGCGCAGCACTGCGGCAGTGACTGGTGACAGTGAGAGTTGGGACCGTCTTTTTTTTTTAAGTCTTTTTTTCAAAAGATTCTCTCAAATATATCCGAGACGAAAAGATTTTAGAAAATAGACTCAGGGCTTGCGCTATCCACGCTGACGCCAAGGTAATATAGCTTGACGACATTGGCGTTGGCGCCAAGCCCTCATGCCACTTGGCCGATTACGCCGAGCTGGCGGTGATGTGGCGGCCACCTTGGCGCCAAGGATCTTAGCGTCGAGCTGTTGGAATTTGTTAAGTCTGGAATTTTACTATGACATTGATAAATTTGATGCTATCTCATGGTAGTTGGTATTCTAACATATCCAGACCGCAGCAAAAATCCTGACTACCTAATTTTACTATGAGATGGACATACAAAGCTCTAAATTAACATGACTTGACTATGCTAGAATTTTACTATGACTTGGATTTTTTTCTATGATTTGGACATTGACAAATTTAAAATTTTATCATGATTTGATATTGAAAAAAGGCTTCATGTTTCGTACTTGGATATTAAAAATTTTACCATGACTTGAACCCTAATTTTACTATAAGATGGAATTTTAAGTTATGGTAAAAAGAGCTTCATGTTAAGTCGTGGAATTAGAGCTTCATGTTAATTTTACTATAAAATTTTACCATGACTTGGGCCCAAATCCAAAACATGAATAATTTAGAATTTGGCTAAGTCTTGAATTCTAAATTAGGGTCCAAGTCATGGTAAAATTTTAAATATAAGTCCAAAACATGAAACAATTTTTCAATATCCAAGTCATGGTAAAATTTTAAATTTATCAATGTCTAAATCACAGTAAAAATCTAAACTTAGCCATATTTCCATCCTCATCTCATAGTAAATTTAAAGACTTAGCCAAATAAATCTGGATTTTTGCTACGGCATGGATATGTTAGAATACCAACTACCATGTGGTAGACATATGAAAAAATAGTTTTTTTATCCTGACTTGGACATTTACAAATTTAAAATTTTACCATAACTTAGATATTGAGAAATGTGACTAACTCTAGAGTTTTTACAGTGACTTTCTGTTTGATCACTTAGAACAACCTAGAAATACTTAGGATAAAAAAATGATATACATGGTAATAGGTTTGTGCCGCCAGGCTTGGCGCCAATGACGATGGCGTCAAGCTTGGCGCCAATGGTGACGGCGCCAAGCTGGCCGCCACGTCACCGCCAGCTCGGCGTAATCGGCCAAGTGGCATGGGGGCTTGGCGCCAACGCTAACGGCGTCAAGATGTGTTACCTTGGTGCCAGTGTAGATGGCGCTAAGTCCTGGGTTCATTTCCTGAAATCTTTTCGTCAGAGGCATATTTGAAAAAAATCTTTCGAAAAAAGGGCTAAAAAATAAAAAAGACAGGAGTTGGGACAAGGAGCTCGGAAGTGGAACGGGTAAAGATTCTTTGCTGTTGGCCTGTTGCTTCTTGCTTCTGGCTGCTTTGGATGTCCCTGCACTGCATCCCACAAAAAAGAATTGAAGTATGATTTATCGAGCAAACTGTTCCAAATTTAATCGACTAAGGCCTTGTATAGATTGCATTTTTTTTGCAATCCGGATTACTGTAGCACTTTGTTTGTATTTGGCAATTAGTGTCCAATCATAAACTAATTAGACTCAAAAGATTCGTCTCACAAATTATAGACAAACTGTGTAATTAGTTTTTTACCTATATTTAGTGTTCCATGCATGCGTCTAAAGATTGAAGTGGTGGAGAGAGAGTGTAAAAATTTGGAATTTAGAAGGTAAGTAAACAAGGCCTAAGACTAATATTGTTACAATGCGTAATATCTATTACTATATTAATTATGAAATATATTTTATAATAAATCTATTTAAAAATATAAATATTAATACTATTTTCTTAAACGTACTTCTTATGACTGTTTAACCCTTTAGATGGCAAGTTTTTTTTACAGAGCAAGTATTATATCTATATATATAAGAGTATTAAAAAGAACCATCATTGTACAAAAATAATAAGATTACCTGCATATATACTATAAAAAAGCTCACGAGGAATTGTCCTCGACAAGCCTAGCAAGCCCTCAAGTTTTACTCCGATGTTGAGTGCTCACCTATAAGTTAACAAGACACTCCAATAAGCCTTGATTCCAACAGTTTTCCTCTTCATGACCCTACAACAAATGCAAAGAATCCTGGCGATAGACAGTCAGGTAGGGCGCTACTTGTGATAACTGACAAGTGATTACTCTTCAGCTCTAAGCTCTCTCTCGCTTGCTCCGCCGAAGGAATTGCAGGAACACTAAAACATTAGGCGCCCAATGACTAAGAACCAAAAACTATTTTAGGTGTGTTTAGTTTCCCATTTCATCCAAAAAAAAATTTGGGTTTTGTCCCATCATTTTGCAAAATGAAACTAAACACCATGCAAAATTTTTGACAAAAAGGTATTTATACTCCATTTTGGATTTTGGCCTCTTGAGGCCAAAAAAAAGTTAAAAAGTCAAAAAGCCCTCACCCACCCCATGAAAAATTTGGTATTTTGGATGGAACTAAACACGCCTATGAAAATTTTAGCATTTTGCATTTCATCATTCCAAAGTAGTTGGCATTTTACATTTTGCATTCCATGATGAACTAAACACAGCCTTTATGCATTACAGATATACACTTCAAATTTAGACATGGCAGCACTACAATATTAAAGCATATATAGTCTTTGCCATACAATCATGGCCATCAGCCTATAAAGGCACAGGCAACACAATGACAATATTTATTGATACACAAGGTTACCCTATTAGAAACTACTGAATCTAAGTCAATATTAGAAACAATGCAGGTTCACGCGCTTCGCTGCGCTCTAACACACTTCTTGGCTTCTATTGTGCGCAAGGATGAAGTGGTGGTTTGAATTCATGCTGCTGCTGTAGGCTGACTCGAGGTCACTGTAGCACCTTCCTTGCTCTTCAGGTTTCACCGCGACCGCAACCGTGATCTACTTGCACTCAGATCTGATCATCATGGTAGGTTATGTACACGCTACACCACACGCATAGAATAAAGTATATCAGATCTTGACCCATGTAACTGAATATGTTATTGGTTCATAGTAAAGATATATTCGGTGAATAAATGTATACAGAATATGTTCTGGTTGACAAGAGCGCATAATGTACAACACCTAGAGATCAACTATATAAACCATACAAATAATAATGTTATTATCTCATCTTGGTGAAGATTACAGATGTGAGCAAAGGGAGCGCAAAGACCTAAAACTTTCGTTTGGTCCAAATTCATGCATAATAAAAAAGAAAAAGGTACCCAATGAATAATACTATCCTTGTGTAACTAATTTGAATAAGGAAATTTCTGTACAGATGGGAGGACAGAGACATACTGCAGCAATTGGAATACAACATTTGCAAACCCAAGAACTCAGGAAGCAAAGGAACAATTTTCTTATGCCGCAATTGTAACGTCTATATCATAAATGATTTAAGGAACTCTGCAAGCTCTGTATCGTTCGAACTCTAATTAGGATAAAGGTCCTAAATGGCATATATCAAGGTAGGGACGGCCTTATCATGGTAAACAATTCAGATATATATGTACTCCTGTTGTGAAAACGACCACACATTTCAATTCCAGTCATCTAAAATGTTTCTTTTTTATAGTTCATACTTTGGATATGCATTAGTTTATATAATGCATAATAAAGGGGGCAGGGGCAGGCCAGATGGAAGCCTGCGTGGGGGCAGCATGTTGAGAAGCGTGCTGCCAGATTTGGATAGAACTTAAGATGCCATCCACGATAAAAAAATCATTAATTTAGACCATAAAAGTACTCATATATATTTTAATAAAGACACAACAAACTGGGAATAAAAAAATCTGCCTACAAAATAGTTTGTGTCACATCCAGACATCCTTTTGCACTAAACCCAAAATGGAGGTGTTAATCTGACAGCAAAGGGGTAGTTGGAGTAAGGCTAATATGGTTGCAGAAGGTCAGGCGAGATTTTTGATTCAAAGTAGGGGTTGTGCTAGACGATGAGGGAGCCCCACAGTACAGCCCGACGGTCATGGAGGCGACTACTGTGATGATCTAGACACACGAAGCTATACTCCGGCCACGTCACATGAATGGACACATAAAAACACCCCACAATATCAAGGATCTCCGACCACTTACCATGCTCTTGGACGTGAAGGGATACTTTTTGCATCCATGAGCCCTGTACTTGTAACCCAAAGAAACCAAGCCAATCACAACAACAGAACCAGGATGGAGTTATATATGCTTGGCAACCAAATCATGAGCACACAGGTGCAACCTATAATCTTAGCTTGAACACAATATACTCCCATGCGGCTATTTGAAATGAGCCCTCAAACAAATAGACCAAAACTTAATTTCTAGCTTCCTGGGCAAGGAAAGAACACACTGTTAGTAAGTTGCATACACTGAGGATAAAGTAAATTGGAACTTCCTACAGCAGACACTGAGGATGAAAGGTTTCTCTGAAAAGTGATGTTCCTGGGTGAAACTTTTCACACAACGAGGAAATGTAAATATTAAGATCAATGACCAGCTAGGCCCTTACTTCCAAACTAAAAAAGGCTTAAGGCAAGGCGATCCATTGTCACCAATACTATTTAATATAGTTGTCGATATGCTAGCCGTTTTAATTGCTAGAGCCAAGGAAGTGGGTCTGATAGACGGAGTGGTACCTCATCTCGTTCAAGATGGTCTTTCGATTTTGCAATACGCGGATGATACTGTGATATTTTTAGGCCATGATGTTGAAAAGGCGGTTAACTTAAAATTAATTTTAAGCACCTTCGAACAACTATCTGGGCTGAAAATCAATTATCACAGAAATGAAATCTTTTGCTTTGGTAGGGCAAAAGATCACGAAGCATTTTATTCACAACTATTCGGATGCGAGATGGGAAAGTTTCCCTTTCGCTATCTGGGTCTGCCCATGCACACCAGGAAACTAAGTAATAAGGACTGGGTGGAAATTGAGAAAAGAATTGAGAGTAAACTAAGTGGTTGGAAGGGTAAGATGCTCTCAGTAGGAGGGCGTCTAGTTCTCATTAACTCAATGCTTTCTAGCCTACCGATGTTTATGCTATCCTTCTTTGAACTACCGAAGGGAGTTTTAGAAAAGATCGACTGCTTTAGATCTAGATTTTACTGGCAAAGTGACCAACATAAGAGAAAATACAGACTGGCTAAGTGGGAGCTTTTGTGCCAACCCAAAGACCAAGGTGGTTTAGGGATACAAAACTTGGAAATACAAAATAAATGCCTGTTGAGTAAATGGTTGTTTAAGTTGTTAAATGAAGAAGGGGTTTGGCAACAGCTTTTGAGAAATAAATACCTAAAAAATAAACCACTGGGTTGTTGCATGAAAAAACCAACAGACTCTCATTTCTGAAAGGGTCTGATGAAAGTTAAAGATGTTGTCTTGAGTTTTGGCACTTTCAAGGTGTCTGATGGGTCTCAAACATGTTTTTTGGTTAGACACATGGATAGGTAATAAACCTCTGAAAGATAAATTCTCCGCGTTGTTTAACATAGTAAGGCGGAAACAAGACTCTGTGGCAAATGTCACTTCAACGGTTCCTCTCAATATTTCCTTTAGGAGAAATTTAGGAGACAGGAATTTGAGGGACTGGCACAGAATAGTAGCCTCCTTACATGATTTGAACTTACACGGGGAAAGGGATACTTTTGTTTGGTCACTAAATGCTTCAGGCACTTTTACGGTAAAGTCGTTGTATGCTGCGCTAATTAACAACGGGGTAAGGGTGTCACAAGATATTTGGCAAGTAAAAATTCCATCAAGAATTCAGATTTTCTTATGGTATCTAAAGAGGGGTGTGATTTTGACGAAGGACTACTTGTCTAGGCGTAACTGGAATGGTGATAAAAGTTGTGCATTTTGCCATTATTCAGAGACTATCCAACATCTCTTCTTTGATTGTTACTATGCTAAATTCTTATGGCGCGCGGTTCACCTTATGTTTGGGATCTCTGCCCCTTTGAGTATGGAAGATCTTTTCGTTACATGGTCAAAGATGGGGCAGTAAGCCTCAAAATGCTTTGTTATTAACTACAGCATCAGCCTTATGTTGGACGATCTGGTTAACAAGGAACGAGGTGGTTTTTGACAAATGTAGATAAAAAATTTTGCAGGTACTATTCAGGGGAACTTATTGGCTGCGACAATGGGCTAAGCTGCAACGGTATGAGGTGTTACGAGATCAACTTCTATGTACAGGGCAGCGTTTGGAGACATCCGCCCTTCAGTTCTTTAGTTCCAATGGGTGGCTTTCAAATAATTTTCTTGGCTAGCAAGTGTCAGGAACTTTTGCCTTTCTTTTCCTCTTTTAGCCGGATTCTGGCGGTTAAACTTTTTTTTCTGTGCTGTGGTCTTTGACCGTGAGACTGTAATAATTGGCCTGATTCTACCCTTTGGTAGATGAAGCCAGATAGGTACTATCCATTATCTAAAAAAAAAGTTGCATAAACACAGCTTTATGCAGTGTTCTAATTAATAAACAATGGCATTCAGTATTATTTATATACACCTTTTTATCTTTCAAGATTGCAGAGCTGCAATCACGAACATGCCAGTCTCCACAAACGCCATTTTTGTCAGTAGCAGTTACCTATGTGTCCACTTGAACCACATCACCCTGAAATTATGGCAATTTTTTTATACAAGTAAATTATTCTATCAATTTATCAGCACATAAATAAATGTCTCTGACTATATTTGAACCCTAAAAACAAGTTATCGTTTCTTTTCTCCAACAAGGAAAACTTGGACAACTGCTAACATGAACAAACAAATTTCATAGCAGCTACTGATTTTATGAGCACTCAAGTTATTTGCTCATAGAGACTACTGTTGCATACACGTGACAATACAAGAGACAAGCTTAGAAAATTTGGGGTAGTTCAACAGAGGCATCACATTTCATCCATAGAATCATATTGAATATGCTCCAGAGCTTGTTATACATCTTCATTTAGAATGGCCATATATTAATACAGACAGATAAATAATGACAGCAAGATGACACGAAATTTAAAAAGGACATGTCTACTAAACCCAGAGTACACTAAGACATTTTTAGATCTAATAAAGCAAACAATATCAGTTTGAATATAATGCTGGATGAATACAGCCTTATATACAAACATGCATGCCTCGTCGCATAACGGCAACTGAATGCATATGAACATATAGTCAAACAAATTTAGACAAAGTTCAAACCTATTAAGAAGCATAAAATGACATTTTGAGCGGTAGAAGAAATTCTCCCTCCCTCTGACTTTAAACACAGTTAAAATTGAAGTACTATTTTCTATATTTTAGAGTCCACTTGGAGAATTATCATATAAATACCTACATATTCGCTATTCCATATCCATTGCAGTAATACTGCCATTTGGAGACCTAAAATCACTAACAAAAGTTACAGCAAGCATACTCAAAAGTCTATATAAATCAAACAGAAGAGAGTTAGATACACTAACATGACTTCTCTTGTATATACTAACATCATTGTCAAAGAGGTTGCGCACAAAAAAAAGCAGAAACAATACACGCTAGATCTTACCACTGTCCCCAAACTCGCAGCCGGGCACTTCGACCCGCCAGCGAGCAGATCCAGCCACGCTTGCATGAATTTGATCATCAGGTGAGCGGATCTGGCAGCGCCAGCATGGGTCCTTCGATGTCCCGGAGGCGCCAGGCGGGAGCAGAACGTCCCAGTGGTGTGGCAAGCCCCGGCGTCGTCGTAGAGCCACGAGCGGGAGCAGAGGCGACCGCGGTGCAACACCAAAGGGAAGAGGCAGGGCCGCACACCATTTCTCCCACAGATTCAGGTGCGCCCGTGCGACACGACGAGGCAGAGAGGGGAGGAGGGAGGATGCGACGACGGCTAGGGGAGGAGGGAGGAGGGAGGAGGCAACGCCGGCTAGGGAGGACCCGGAGGAGGGAGGAGGCGATGGCGGCTAAGTCGCTCGTGACCGAGCCACGGTGCGGGAGGAGCGAGATTGTTGGAATGTCTCTGGACTACGGGTTGGTTTTTAGAAAGATAGATGAGTTTTTTTTGCAAAACAGGAAGCGACACATGTTGTGACATATAAATGAGCCACTGATGCTCCAAATTCTACGGTGGCTGCAGATTTAAGTGGGTTTTCATCAACCCTGATGCAATTTGACTGCATACTTTTTAGGCACTGCATGCCTCCGGGCGGCCATGGCTACAGTATGTGTGTGACTGTGCCTAACACCAGTGTCTGCTGCTCCCAGGAACCTATGCTCCTCACCTTGTGCCTCTGTCCGGACACCCACACCTCATTCGCTTGCCGCACCCACATGCTGCGCGGGGACTACCTGCGCCCCTGTGAAAGTCCTAGTTTGGTTTTGGATAATTGATGAAACATAGCACTAACCTTTATCATGAGTGGTGATATGAGTTAGGTTGGTGCAATCCAAGTGGTGAAGCTAGATGATGGTCATGGTGAAGGTGATGGCCACAAAAAAGGTAGATCAAGTGCTTCACATTTGAAAAAGAAGAAAGAGAAAAATAAAAATATGCTCAAGACAAAGGTATATTATTAGGAGGCATTTTTGTTTTGCACTCAAGACACCATAAAGGGTGTGAGTGACTTAGGATCGATAGCTAAGAGGAGAAATTCTCGGTTAAAACGGTTATCAAGTACCACTAGGTGAACTCATATGAGCATATGCATTATGACCTAGTGTGAGCTAACATCGAACCTTGTAAAATGCTTTAAAAATTGCTAACACACGTGCACACAAGTTCTACACTTTGCGGTTGCAAGTTGAAAGCAAGGGTGAAGTGGTCGCGCACTTAGAAAAAAAAGAGGAGAAGGTGCGTGACTGGACGCTGGCTGTGGGGTGACCAGACTCACCCCGGGCACGTCCAGTCAATTATAGGCGATGGCGCTGTTCTGGCCGAGAGCGAGGTGAAGGACCAGATGCTGCCACCTGCGCGTCCGGTCACTTCTTCAGGCGAGCGGACTCTAGCACCAGCGCGTGACCGGACGCGTAGGGGTTGTGTTAGGTTGCGGCTGACGTACGCTGGCGTCATCATTTGGAGCGCGCGGTGAGAAACACTGTGCTGACTGGACTCAGCAGCGCGTCTGGTCCCCTGTGACTAGACGCGTCCGGTCAATAAAAACCGACTCTGGAACCTCTCTGTACTCGATCTGACTCTCGGTGGTTCAGGGTCCGGTCAGTTGAGCAGTGAGTCCGGTCATTACTTAAGTGATCGCACGACTGTGAGATGAACGTTGCAATCGAACGAACGATATTTAAAGACGCGACTCGTGGCGGCCATCGAGTGACCGGACTCACCCAACCAGACACATGGCAGCGTCCGGTCGCGGTGTCCGGTCAGCCTGCGAGCAGAGCAACAACTCTATTTCGTTGGGGAGCTCTATAAATAGATGGAGTCGGCTCCAAGGCTTCTCTCTTGGACTCTTAACATTCTTGACATCCTTGTGAGTTGAGGAAACTCCCTCCCACTCATCTCTCTTGCTTGATTGTGAATCCAAAGCGAGATTAAGTGATTTCAAGTGCATTTGCTTAAGTGATTGCATCTAGTGACACTTGGGGATTATTGTGGCTGCTGATTTCTTATTACTCTTGGTGGTTGCCGCCACCTAGACGACTTAGAGCAGTAGTGAAGGTTCGACACGAGTTGGTGATTGTTCATGGCTGGCTCCGGTGATCTTGTGAGAGGTATTGCACCTTCCCGGGCGAAGAGCCACAAGGTAGCTCTAGTAAATTGCTCGTGTCATTGAGTTACCTCACTTTGAGTCAGTTCTTGTGGTGTCCAGCATGTGGACAAGGTTCGTGCAACACCTCTTAGTCGTCAAACCACCAAGTGTTAGTCGACACAACGAGGACTAGCGTGCCGACAAACATGTGAACCTCAGGAGAAAAATCATTTGTCTCTTGCAATTGGATTTCTCCCGGTATTCATATTATATTGATTGATTGATTGGTTCATCTCCTCTACACGGCGGTATAATCATCTTGCTCTCTCATTTACATTCCTGCAAAACTGTTGTACCAAGCTCTTTAGTATAACTAGTTTTAAGAGCTTGTCTTACCATTGCTAGCTTAGCTTCTCACCTAGTTGAGCTCTTTAGTGTAGCTAGCTTTGAGAGCTCTTAGTGACTTAGCCATTGATTGTCTTAGAGATTAGAGCAACTAGAACTGCTTGGATAGGAGGCTTGCAACACTTGTTAGAGCTAGTGCAAAAACCTTCATAGCCAATTAGTTGTCTAACAAGTTTGTCTAGTGGTTTGCAGTTTTTAAATTAGGCTATTTACCCCCCTCTAGCCAATTAGGACCTTTCACCCTGCCACCATCACCCTCCACTTTTTGCGCATGCTCCCCCACGCGCATGCACGACGCCCAAGCAGCTGCAGCAGGCGATTGTGACAGGCGGGTCAAATTGCAATATGTGCAACATCCTGATCTACTTTTAAAATATCCAAATGAAACACTTATAACATACGTAGGAAATAGCCAAAACACTTGCAAACACTTGAAAACTCTTGAAAACCATTGCAAACATATGTAACATCCTGATAAAATACTTGCAACATAAGTGTGAAACATATGCAATATCCAGATGAAACATTTGCAACGAACGTATGAAAAAATAGATGAAATATTTGGAACATACACTTAAAACATATGTGTATAGCCATTGCAACATATGCAACATCATGATCTACTTTTGTAACACCAAGATGAAACACTTGCAACATCCAGATGAAACACCTGAAACACTTGAAACGTAAGCTTGCAACATGCGCTAAGCAAATGTCACCTTGCTGCTTGGACGAGTTACCCAAGTAGCGTGGGCACGACTGCAAAGGAGAGCGCCGCGACGACTAGGATCTTCCACACACCGAGGTCGAGGTCCCCGTCAGGGAGGTTCGCGTTGATGAGCACCCGGAGGAGGTCGTCATTATCGTCCCCGCGCCGCTGAAGACGTTCAACTCATCGCCATGTCGATGTCGACGAGGTTTTTGGAGTGGGCGTGGCTGAAAGCCCTAGTTTGGCTTTGGCTAATTGATGAAACCTATTTGGA
This sequence comes from Saccharum spontaneum, assembly GCA_022457205.1. Taxonomy (NCBI): domain Eukaryota; kingdom Viridiplantae; phylum Streptophyta; class Magnoliopsida; order Poales; family Poaceae; genus Saccharum; species Saccharum spontaneum. The sequence goes on from CM039587.1 coordinate 19,872,179, forward strand.
CTAATCATTGCATCAAGTGTGTGACTAGATAGGATGGTCCAACCCAAGTGAAGGAGCTAGGTGGCACTCATGGATGGAGATGGCCACATGAAATAAAGTCCATGGTGGTGGTGTGGGCATGTGATGATGATCAAGCTCCGGGACTTGGAAAAGAAGAAAGAAAAAATAAAATGGGCTCAAGACAAATGTGATATCCATAGGGTCATTTTATTTTCGGTGATCGAGACACTATAGAGAGTGTGATCACATTTAGGATAGATGGTCGTACTATTAAGAGGGGAGCTCTTATCGGACAACTCGATCATAGTGCCACTAGGTGTTGCATATGCATTTTAGGCCTAGTGCACAATCGGTGAGAAATGATTAACCTTTGAAAAATGATTGTGAAAATGCCAATACACTTGCATGTGATGGTGAAACACTTGGAGTGTTAGCACATTTGCGAAGGTGGTGAAAAAGGTGAAGAAAAGGAGGCGTTGCCGGGCTTGGGGTGCTGCCACGAGGGCACCGCCATGCCCTATCCGATGCACCGCCACCCCTGTGGCAGTGACCGACTGAGGAGGCCGAGGGGATGGTGCTCGGGTGGGTCACCGCCACCCTGTCCGATGGCACTGCCACCCCCCACCTGGACATGGCCAAGAAGCAACTTGAGCGAGGGTGTCACCGGAGTGTCTGGTGTTCACCTCCGTGGTGAGGGAGGCGCACCGCCTGGTCAACACCACTCGTAGGGTGGTGCCACCGCCACTTTTCCCAGAGAGTGGGGAAGACTAACTTGGTCACTGCCGCTGTGAGGACGGTGCACCGCCGTTTTATTCCAGAGGCTTGGTTTTTTGGTGGATTGGGCGGGTGGTCACCGCCACCCTGTCCGATGACCACGGCTAGTCAAACTAGTCGTTGGATTCGACCGTTGGGGGGCACCGCCACCCCTAGGGCGATGCCACCACCGTTGTGTTCGGTGCCCTCGTAGAAGCTGGCTCCAAGGGGTAACGACGCTATTTGCTTATGGGCTTATAAATAGAGGTGGTGGCCGGCCTTGGCCACTCTCTTGGCACTTCTAACAGCTGCATACACCCTTTGGGAGCTGAGCACACCACTCCACTCACTTGCACACTTGATTTCATCATCTTGAGTGAGATTGGAGAGCCTCTAGTGCATTGCTCAGTGTTCTAGCATCTTATGGCACTAGGTGGGAGATTTGGGCTGGTGGAGATCTTGTTACTCTTGGTGTTTGCTGACACCTAGACGGCCCGGTGATTGGTGGATCATCGAGCGGAGGAAGGTGATTGTCTCCGGCTCCGATCATTGTGATTGTGAGGAGTTTTTGTGACTTCCTCGGTGGAGCGCCAAAGACAACTCTAGTGGATTGCGTGTGGCTTGTGGATCCTCATCTTGTGTTGGTTATGCGGCACCCGGCTGCGGGTTAGGCATGTGATGGCTATTAGCGCGTGAACCTTCAAGTGAGTGAATCGCCACAACGGGGACTATAGCTTGCCAGCAAGCAAGTGAACCTCGAAGGAAAAATTGATTGTGTCATCATTGTCTCCTTGGTATTCTTGGTATTTATTGTGATTGATCGCTTGCCACGGCGGTATATCATCTCTACCTCTCTTGTATTACTTTCCTAGTGTAGCTAAGCTCTTTAGTGTAATTAGTTTTGAAAGCTAGCTTGTGTCTTTGTCTAGTGGTTAGTGAGGCTCTTTAGTTAGTCTTTGAGAGCTCACCAACTTAGAGGTAGTGATCTAGCTTTGTGTGCTTAGAGACTATAGCAACTAGAATTGTGGTAGAAGGCTTGCATTTTTAGTAGGCTAGCACAAGTATTGCTTCACCTCATTTTTATCTAACCACTTGGCTTAGTGTTGTTGTAGAATTTTTAATAGGCTATTCACCCCCCTCTAGCCATTAGGACCTTTCAGCGGCGTGGCGTCAGACGCGGAGCGGAGCGGGATGGGGTCGTCGCGCGGCGCACAGCGGCGAGGCAGAGTGGGGCAGGCGCCCGATGCGGTGAAGCCGCAACGAGCGAAGCAAGTGAGGAATTTTAGGGTTTCTATCGTGGGGTAGAGATGGAGGAGAGAGCGTAGAGCGAAGCAGGCCAATTTCCTGTTGGGCCTGATTGTGGCACAGGCCCGGGAACAGGGACGTCCGCAACGAGCGAAGCAAGTGGGGATTTCTGGGGTTTCTGTCGTGGGTAGAGATGGAGGAGAGAGCGTAGAGCGAAGCAGGCCGATTTCATGTTGGGCCGATCGCTGCATAGGCCCGGGAACGGGGATGTCCGGTGCACACGCCCGAACAGATGCCCTACTCGTAGCATTACCGATATTTTTTCCCAATTTGGTTTTCAATGGTTATCTTATCAGGAGATTTGACAGGGCTGCGACAGACTTGATTTGGACATATTTGCACATACTATAATCCAAATGGAAGGGGATGTTCATGTAGCTTAGGCTGCTTAGCCATGTAGCCAAGTGTTCAGTTCATGGTTCATGGTGTATAAGGCTATGTTTAGTTTCTAAATTTGGAGTGTCAAAATTCACTGTAGCGACACTGTAGCATTTGTTTGTATTTGGTGATAATTGTCCCACCGTTGACTAATTAGGCTCAAAACGTTCGTCTCGCAAAGTACAACCAAACTGTGCAATTTTTTAATTTTTTTCCATATTTAATACTCCATACATGTATCGCAAGTTTGATGTGACGGAGAATCTTTTTTTTGCATAGTACACTTTTCAATGCAACTAAACACAACCTAACTATAATAATCTTCGACGACGAATAAATCCCAGACCACCCAGGCCATTAGGTACTATTTAGCACTGCAGCTGACATCATCCGTGCACCGTTCACCACACGACATTCACGGACTGTTCATTACTGTAGCTAACTTTTTTTTTATCTGCTACTTTTTTTTCGCACACACAAAAGGCCGGCGCAGCAGAGCGCATCCCCATGTGCTAGTTATTACCAACTGCTGTAAAATTCTCACTCTGCCTGATTTGCAGCGAATCATTAGAATGCACATTGACGTTGATGGTCATTTTTGTTCACTCTGTAGGAACACTAACGTGAATATTATGCCCATAACCAGGTAATACTTCGATGGCGTTTGGTTCACGTAATTATAACAGGTAACAGGTCCCCGTTATTCATTCAATATTTGTTTCTGCCTTCATGCAATCGAGTCCCACCGTTAACCGATACAACACTAAACAAAACCGATACGGCTCCTATCTCAGCGCAATCAGATACTGATTCATCGTCATCTCCGCATAATCCTGTTTCCTGTGCGTTTCCATTACCATTTCAGCAACCAAACACCAGCTTCAATTTGATCAATACTTTCACCACTCGCTGAACAACTGCAAACCAAGCCTTCAAGTTCAAGTTGCACAAACCACGCCTACGAGTTCCATTAAGTTAAAAACAGCAATCCACAAACTTAGATTATTCATGAATAGATCACACCTAAGCAGCATCTGGCCCCCATTCTCTTCTATCGACAGAAGTCAGTATGACAGGTTAGACACTACCTAGAGAACTTCCATTGTCTTATGAGCAAAGTTATATCATAATATATACGGATTGGGAGGCGCGGCGGAAGAGCGGCGCCTCCCTTAGTTAAAGCACCAGGTCCTTTGCCCTTGAGATCTGCTTGCGCCGCAGCATATCACCCCTTCACGAGGCCCATGCAAAGTATGGGCAGATCGCCCGCCTCGTGGCGGTCCAGTTTCCACATCCAAAGAAGTACCGTCCCTGCATGGGTCCTGGCTTGCGCACAACGCTCCACCTGCTCAGCACTCCACAGTAACAGTACAACGCTCTGTCCTTCCCTGCGGAGGTGGCGTATGGGTTAACCTGCACAGGAGATCCCAGCATCTCTTTTGGTTTCTGCTGCTGTTGGACTGGATCCGGAGAGTGGTCAGGGGATAATTGGCATGTGGTTGACTGTGGAGCAGGTTGCCACATAAGTGAGTTGGTGATAGAAAACTTGAAACCCCGGTGCATCATAAGTGCCAGGAGGCGAGCAGTATTGCGGGCATCATCAAGCCCGCAGTGAGCACGCCCCTCCCATGTAAGGCCAGCCAATTGGACTGCCTCCTTCAGGTTGCAGCGGACATCCCCATACACTTCATGGAAAGGTACCTTCAAGTTGATCCACCTGATCAAAATGTGTTCAAAAGACTTTTAAAATTAGAATAATAATCAAGATACCTTCAGATTCAGATCATAGCCTCAGATGTGCCTCACTCATAATGAGTTCAAAAGTTTCATTAGCATGAGACGGCACAATGGCGGTAAACAAGTTAATAGTCACCTTTAGCGTGAAAGCTCCAGATTGTTTACCTCTAACTGATATGTTTATTCTATACAACAAATAGACATAAAATAACAAGCAAAAAATATCCAATTGACAATCCAGATCAAATAAGGTCGTTACTAATATGTAGTCTCGCACTAGGTTTATATTACACCAAGTTAAATTATCTGCATATTTCATTATTTAGTTATAACAGAAAAAAACACGTGAGCAATCTTGACAATTTTTTTGAAAAAGGATCCTGACATTATTGTGAGAAAACATTTCCTGTAAAAATACCACGGACTGCCCTGAAAAGTTCAGCATAATAGCTTCTGATCCAATTTTTCTTTCTAGAATTAGTATAATAGAGGCCCCACAAAACCGCTAGCCCCTGGTTTTGGGTACCCAGTACCAGGGCGCCACTTCACCCCCTATCTCACTTATTACAAATACTCTTCTTTATTGATAACTTTGGAAATCTTAGTATGGACTACATATTCTAAGCATATATATCTTAGGATCACTCCTGGTCATTAAATCCAGGAAGGATGACCGATAAAATGTGCCTTGCATTTCATCACCTGTTTTACAATGAACTATCGGTACCCAATTCAAGTTAGCATGTATTTGAGCACACTGCACATAAATTTTTGCCATCCTCTGTGTTATGATTATAAGTGTGAATGATACGAGAAGTCGAGAACCAGAAGATTCGGTGCGGAAAACATGAGAAACATGGTTATAAGCTCAAAATACCATGAGAACCAAAAGATTTAGGGCCCCTTTGGAACACAGGGATTTTACAGGAATCGTACAAGAAAATCAGTTCATTTTCACAGGAAAAACGCAGAACAGGAAAATTTCCCGTGTTCCAAAGATATTTCACACTGCAGTAAATTGTACGAAGTAATATTATAACTCAAGGTACATCCTGCCATTGCACTATTACTATATCCCTACCTTTTGTGATACATCCAGTAACAGTCTCTAAAATTTGACTATCCATTTTTTAATAAAAGTACATAAAAAAATGTTGTGTAATATGCCTGAAAATGTCCTTACAAAATACAGAAAATTGAACATGCCACCTTATATTTCAGTACCAGTTGCAACACCCTCCTATATAAATTAAAATAGTTCATTTAACACTCCCCACATATCTGCTCCCATTGCAAAACAACACCTTGGGGATTCAAACAGTGCCAAAGGTGGCTAAGACATGCAGATTGGACAGCAGAAAAACCTTACATGGCTCCCCTAATAGGTTGTTTTATTGGGTTGTTGCAATAGTGTTAGGGTTTACGGATGGTGCAGGATGAGCTCCAAGGCAACAGAAATGATGCTACATTTTTCATTTAAGTGCAATTTTCGCCGCAGGGGTTTCAATTCAATAAGTTATACATTGCATAAAACGGCTTGGGTTTTTATTTTAATTTTGCAAGCTACATGTTCTGCCAAAAATACAACTATAGGTTTGCAATGCTAGTAGAGATATAGGGTGCTAAAGACAGTTATTCAACTTAGCAGCATATATTAGAAACAACCTTGCAAATTATTACAAATTTGTATATACATTTATTATACAATTCATGGAGATCGAGTAGTGTAATTTATTTCTTTAGATTATTAGTATTGTAGAGGTTGGTAAATGCACAACTTGACAGGACTCAGAACAACCAGAGTTTAAGTGATTTGGGAATTTTATATTGACACCACAGACAGGCGCACAGGTTTCATAACATACCAGTACACCACTAACTGTTCACCAACATCAGAGCCTGTCTGGTGTTTGCCATCTAGCACTAGTAGCGTGTCTGGTGTACCTGTGCTATGTGAGGCCCTGAAGTCTCCACGAAACTTCTAGCACGAGTAGTGAGCTTGCACACATTTGTGGTGTGAGTATGGTGGGTGCTGGGAAGTGTTACCTTATTGAAAATTGAAGCTTTTGAATTACATAGATAAAAATCCCATTGCAAAAAAAAAGAAAAAGAAAAAAATCAGAAGGTAAGGAGCAACCACAATCATGAACCGCTCGTCCACTTTTTTGAAAATTGATGTAGATCATCTAACAATCTGGCTCTTATCTATTCAAGCTTGTCAAAGAGGAAAATAAGCAGCCCGCATCTTCACTTTTATGTTACACAGCATGAAAAGATAGAAGATACAAATTAAATTTGCACACTATTACTACCCAGGGCCCTAATTCACACAGTTTCATTTAGATATTATTGTATCCAAATGCCATGTATATCTCATGTGAATGAAACATAATGTGGGAATTAGGGGTTGGTGACCAGGGCATCATGATCACCTTTAACAAACATGATCAATCCAACATGTTGCAATGTTCAATAAAATCTACCAAACCCGTGGATGTAGTACACATAAAGTTAGGTAAACCAGCAAAAATTCAAGTTCAATCATCTTTGATTCAAGATTCATCAAACACCACAAGGGATATTGTTACTACATGACAAACAATGCTGGATTGACTGCTTGTCCATTTTGTTTCTGAACATCAAGGATGAATCTGAAATTGAATTTTTGCAGGTTTATTTAGCTTTGTATGCGCTACAGGTGTGGTCTCTAGATTAACCTTTGAAATTGCAACATGCCACATCTCTAGCATACAAAATCCACTCACAACCTACTTGGAAGTCGTGGTGTCTGAAATGAGACAGGAGAAATGAGTATCAATGACATCAATTTGGAAAAACTCTTTTTTTCCATAGCCTGTTTAGATGCAAAAAATTTGGCAAAATGGACACTGTAGCGTTTTCGTTGTTATTTGGCAATTAGTGTCCAATCATAGTCTAATTAGGCTTAAAAGATTCGTCTCGTGGATTTCGTCTAAACTGTGTAATTAGTTTTATTTTTTATTTATATTTAATGCTTTATGCATGCGTCCAAAGATTCGATGTGACGGGGAATATGAAAAATTTTGCAAAATTCTTGGGGAACTAAACTGGGCCCCAGTTTCTGCAATTTGTCATCAGCACAGTTCAGTTGGCAAAAATCAACATATGCATTTATTGATATACTGTAACATGCACTGTGTGGCAGCAAACTTTTTTGAATAAAAAATCTAAACATGAAATGCTTTCAAAAAGTATTGGTTGCTAACGCACTAATTGAAATTTAGAGTGGCAACCCACCAAGATTCAAGTTCAGGATGCCAATTTACGCCAAATCTGCAATTTTCATAAAGCACACGTGGAAGCAGGATAGTAGTCATTTGCATATCCTACATGACCCATAACCCTAAATCTATGATATACACACAGCATCAGGCACATAATCCATCACTAGAAAGACACAATTTTCCTCAATACTGAGCAATAAAAAATTGAGAATTCAACTGACTAAGTTATTAGCCATGTATATACAAGATACGTTACCTGTTAAAATAAGGGGGCTTCCTGATTCTCTTAAATCTGCATTCTGACTCCAGCATTGTACGGCAGTCCCAGTTAGACCAGGTCACAATAGCAAAGTTTGTGTTCTTGATGCCCTTGTCCTCTAGCCACTTATCGTGCATGAGTAAGGCTTCACCTAAAGGCACACCTCTGTCCACCTACACATGCATGGATCGTGTTCATATGACAACAGTAATATTCAAAACTGGCACAACAATAATGCCATGGAACCAGTGGTTTCGCATATCCATTGTGTTCAAAGTGAGATAAAAACAAAGGTACACAAAACAAAGGTGATCTCTTTATTTGTCGAATGGATTTACTAAACAAATATTGAACTCCAACACCAACATTCCAACTAGAAATAACCAAAATACATAATAAATAATACTATAATAGTAATATTTCAATGAAATAATACAAGGATTAAATTGATCAGTTAGTAAGAACTTATTATCTGCTAACCTTGAAATGCTAAGGAGCATGCTACATCGTCATCAAATCTGATGTGCTATATTTTCTTTCAGAAGAGGGAAGGAAGACTTCCATATAGTTTAAAGTTTCCTGGATCAATTTCTAGTTAAAAGATGCCTATATGTTACATTGAACACAGTGACAAGTACTTAATTACTTTTTTGTTATATACCCATCAGTGACTGATACAAAACGAACACTATGAATTGCATGATCATATTGGTCAATTGTTTCTCTTAGTTCCTTTTTTTTAAGACAACTTCCTTAGCTCCTTTTTTTAAGACAACTTCCTTAGTTCATTGTACCGTCATTGAATAACACCACTCTACAAATTGCTCAGAAAAGGACACAAAGTACTTGCTCCTCCAGCACCAACTACCACTCATAATCCTAAATGTCAAGTACGGGCTACCATGGCTGGCTTGTCCAATCAGCAACCAGCATCTGCTAAAAACTGTTAAGTACCACGCACTTCACAAGGTCCATACTCCATATAACAGCAAATGGCATTGACATGTACCACATGTCCACAACCAAACCGCAAAAGCTCATTTTGTCAGAAACTAGAAGCATGTAGGTTGAGCTGAACTGCTTTAGTGCACACGGTGCCACAATATACGGAAGATCAAAGGCAGCAAGAATTGGTAGCATCTTGAAAGCATGACAAAAAAAAAAAGTGCAAAAATTTCTGTCCCTCAAAAAGGGCTACTGTTCCACACTAAGGATGGACCCCACAGGCTGAAGTGTCTTTCAAGATTTCCCTAGTAATTTTGGTCACTATCGCTACAACAAAAAATAAAAGCCCAAAGGCCCCCTAATAAGTGACTTAGGGCTGCTTTGAAGGAGTTATGCATCACGAGCCCACAACTTAGCAAGTTGGCTGACCCTTTTTCCACGGACCCCACGTTGCTCTTGTAGGCGGCATGGGAGCCCACAACTTAGCAAGTTGGCACCAAAGATTCATGTGAAAGGCGAATTGGCAATTCATTAATTATAGTTCATATTTGTTGTCTTGATGCTATTGATTCATGTTTAATGACTTGGTGTGGTCAGTTCAGTAGATTAACTGTAGGAACTCAATCAACCAAAAAAAATGTTGTTATTCTAACATCATTATGGAGTAGAGGTACAAATAAACCCTTTTGTCCTACGGCTACTAGTTCCAACAGCAAGCATTGAAAGAGCATTTTCGGCGTTCAATGGTTGTTTGATTATATTTATAGAGAAGGAATTTTTCCTACATATTGGAAATAGAAGAGTTCCTTGATTTGGCTAACCCTAGAAGGGTAGCTATATAGGTAGCATACAAGGGCCACATGGGCCTAGCCTCATGGGCCTAATACATTCACACTCCAACACCCCCCCGCAGTCTGAACTACCGGCGCAGCGGAGTTCAAGGCTGAACAAGAAAGAAAACAAGTAAGAGCACAACACACACAGGACCCCCCCACAGCCACAACTAGCCACTGGAGACGTTGAGGCTGGAGCGAAACTCGGAGAAGGTCGAGGAAGGGAGGCCTTTGGTGAAGATGTCTACAAACTGGGAGGTGGTCGGGACGTGAAGAACCCAGACGTCGCCGATGGCCACCCAGTCGCGGACGAAGTGTAGATCGATCTCCACATGCTTGGTCCTCTGGTGCTGCACGGGGTTGGTGGAGAGGTAGACCGCGCTGACGTTGTCGCAGTAGACGAGCGTGCTCCTGGCGAGTGGGCGGTGAAGCTCAGCCAGGAGCTGGCGGAGCCAGGCGGCCTCAGCCACGCCGTTGGCCACGGCACGGTACTCCGCCTCGGCACTGGAGCGGGAAACCACCGGCTGGCGCTTGGACGACCAAGAGACCAGGTTGCCGCCGAGGAAGACTGCGTAGCCGGAGGTGGACCTGCGGGTGTCCGGGCATCCCGCCCAGTCAGCGTCGGTGTAGACAACCAGCTCGGCAGTGGAGGACCGGCCGAGGAGCAGTCCGTAGCCAAGTGTGCCACGGAGGTACCGGAGAAGCCGCTTCATAGCAGCCAGGTGGGGCTCCCGCGGAGCATGCATGTAGAGGCAGAGCTGCTGGACAGCATAAGTGATGTCCGGCCGTGTGAAAGTGAGGTACTGAAGCGCGCCAGCAAGACTCCGGTAGGCGGTGGAGTCCGCTGGCCCAAGCATCGGACCCCCAGCCTCTGACAGCTTGCCCTGGGTGTCCACCGGTGTAGAGCAGGACTGGCAGGCGGTCATTCCTGCTCGCTCCAGAATGTCACAAGTGAACTGCCGCTGGTGGAGGAACAGGCCTGAAGGTTGGGGCTCAACAGTGACGCCGAGGAAGTGGTGGAGCACCCCAAGATCCTTCATAGCAAATTCCTTCTGGAGTGAGGTAATGATGCGGTGGAGCAGAGACTCGCTGGAGGCGGTGAGAACAATGTCATCCACATAGAGGAGCAGGTAAGCAGTCTCATCCCCATAGTGGTATATGAACAGGGAGGTGTCAGACTTGGCCTCCGTGAACCCAAGAGTCTGCAGGAAGGTAGCGAATCGAGAGTACCAAGCCCGGGGTGCCTGCTTGAGCCCGTAGAGAGATTTGTTGAGCCGGCAGACAAAGTCAGGACGAGAAGAATCCACGAAACCTGCCGGCTGACTGCAGTAGACCGTCTCAGTCAGAGTGCCATGGAGGAAGGCATTCTTGACATCCAGCTGATGCACAGGCCAGGAGCGCTCGAGAGCCAGGGAGAGGACGGTGCGGACTGTAGCTGGCTTCACCACGGGACTGAAGGTTTCAGCATAGTCAATGCCGGGTCGCTGAGTGAAGCCGCGGAGGACCCAGCGAGCCTTGTAGCGCTCCAGGGAACCATCAGCCCGCCTCTTGTGCGTCCAGATCCACTTGCTGGTGACAATGTTGGAGCCCGGCGGACAAGGCACTAGGTCCCACGTCTGGTTGGCGAGGAGGGCCGCGTACTCCTCGTCCATCGCGCGGCGCCAGTGAGGATCCGCCAAGGCCGCGCGGACGGAAGAGGGTACCGGAGAGATCCCCGGCTCGCAGGCGGCGGTGATGAGGGCCTGCGGGCGAGACGCCTGCCTCGTCACCATCGGGTGAGTGTGACGAGGGTGCCGGTGAAGAAGAGGCTGGTGGTACACCGGCGGGTCGGCACGAGAGCGTGGCGATGCCGGCGGAGCATACACCGGCGATGACGGCGCCGGTGACGAGAGCGGCGGAGCCGGCTCACGCCGGCGCTCGTAGACGATGCCGAAGCGCCCGAGAGGAGGTGAGGGCGGATGCGGCTCCCGCCGGCGCTGGTAAACGAGTCCGAAGCGCCCGGGAGGAGGTGGGGTCGGTGTGCGCGGTCCCGTGATCGGAACGGCAGCATCGGGCACAACGGGAGGCAGCGAAGCCACAGGGAGCGAGGGTGGAAGCTCCGGGGCTGCCTCGACCGTGTCAGGCACCGGAAGGTCCTGGTGTGAGTCCGGCAAGGGCGAGGCGGGACCACCAGGAGAGTGCGCCGGAGCAGTACCTGCAGGGTAGAGGGAGAAGGGTGGCGGAATCGCCGGGTCAGTGGGAAAGAAGGAAGCCTCCGCAGGGTCAGCGGGAGGTGTGGGTGGAGAGTTGGTGGAGTAAGGGAATGCCGACTCATCAAACACGACATGGCGAGAGATGAGGACACGGCGAGAGGTAAGGTCAAAGCATCGGTAACCCTTGTGATCCGGAGAGTATCCGAGAAAGACACAGAGGGTCGACCGGGGAGCCAGCTTATGGGGAGCAGTGGCGGCGGTGTTAGGGTAACACGCACACCCAAAGACTCGAAGGTGGTCGTACCGAGGTGGGGTACCGAATAGAGCGTGGTGAGGCGTGGGAGCTGGGCAAGCAGTAGAAGGAAGACGGTTAAGGAGATAGGTGGTGGTGTGCAGACACTCAGCCCAGAAGCGAGCGGGTAGAGATGCCTGGAGCAGAAGAGTGCGCATGATGTCATTGGTTGTGCGGATCATACGCTCTGCCTTGCCGTTTTGAGAGGAGGTATACGGACAAGACATGCGCAGGTGGACACCGGAAGAAAGAAAGAAGGCACGGGAGGTTGAGTTATCGAACTCACGACCATTATCGCACTGAACAGCCTTGATGGTGAGGCCGAACTGAGTGGATACCCAAGCAAAGAGGTGGCTAAGAGTGGGGAACGCCTCGGACTTGGCCCGCAGGGGAAAAGTCCAGGAATAATGGGAGAAATCGTCGACCACCACCAAGTAGTACTTATAGCCAGACATGCTGAGAACAGGAGAAGTCCACAAGTCACAATGAATAAGATCAAATGCACGAGGGGCATGTGAGGATGAGGACTGAAAGGGAAGGCGAACGTGACGGCCCAACTGGCACGCATGACACAAGTGTTCATCATGAGCCTGAGAGCACCGAATGTCGGAACTACGACTGAGCTGCATCAGGGCATCCCGGCCAGGATGGCCGAGTCGACGGTGCCAAGTGGTGGAGGAAGGAGTGGCGGCGAAAGCGGCTGAGGAAGGCGAAGAAGGTGAAACAGACGCCGGAAACCGAAGAGTGTAGAGGCCCGGTGCTGTTACACCGGAGCAGAGGAGCCCGGGAGGTCAAATCCCGCACGGTGAGGCCAGAGGGGTCAAACTCAACCGAACAAGAGTTATCAGTGGTGAAACGACGAATAGAGAGAAGGTTGTGAACCATCCCGGGAGCCACAAGAACATCAGGGATATGAAAGGAGCCGTGGGAACTGGCAGTGCCCACGGAGGAGACAGGAAGGCAGGTGCCATTGGCGACCATGATGGAAGAGGGACAGGAAGGATGGGGAGGACGGAGAGAAGAAAGTAGACTCGCATTGGGCGTGGTGTGGAAAGTGGCGCCCGAGTCGGCGATCCAATCAGGACTGACAGATGGCAGCCCTGCGGTGGTGCTGAAGGAGTAGGCCAAGGTGGTTGGGTCCCCCGCGGCCGCGGCCGCGCTTGGACCGGTGACGGCGGCACTGGGCCAGCGGCCTGGCGGCGGCGACTGAGGCACCGGGAAAGGCATGGCCGCGGCGATCTGTCGGGCCAGGGCATCGGCCGCTTGCCACTCACGCTCCCACACGAGGGCGGCCGCGCGCACCCGGGCCTGCCTCTCGATAGCCTCGGCCTTGGCAGCAACTAGAGCGGCGGCGAGGGGTGAAGAAGCGGTGGCGCGGCGCGGTGGGTGCGGGGACTCCGCCTCTGGAGGCAGGACGTCCCTCGCCGGGGTGTTAGTGGGCACTCCCGCTCGTGGAGATGAGGTCGGCGAGAGACATGTGGGTTCCTGCGGCGGGGTAGGGCCGGCAGTGGCATGCCAGGCAGCCGGGGCAGCGGCACCACCCGCTGCAGGGGTAGCAGCCGCGAGTCCAGCAGGGGCCGCAGCCATCAGGGCAGCAGCCGCGTGGCCGTCTGGGGCAGTAGCAGCGAGATCGGCCCGCGGGGCACCAACATCAGGACCCGCACCTGGAGGAGGGCGGCAGGAGGTGGGGAGGAGGGCGGCAGGAGGAGGGGGCGGGTGGGCTGTTGCTCCGCCAGTAGCAGGGGGCGGGGCTCCGCCAGCAGCTACTGCCCAGCTTGCAGACACCGTCACAGCAGCAGGGGGCGGGTCTCCAGGTGCACCCCAGCCCGCAGCAGAGAGGGGGGCTGCAGGCCGCTGGCAGGGGAGATGGGCGCCAGCGCCAGCACCAAGCAGTTGGGCGGCCCCAGCAGGGGCGCCAGGCATCTGGGCGGCCCCAGCAGGGGGCTTGGCCGGCTCGGCCCCCTGGCCAACGGCTCCAGGAAGGGCGGCCCCCTGGCCGGCGGCGCCAGGGAGGGCAGCGCCCTGGCCAGGGCGGCGGCGGCATCAGAGGAAGGCTTGGCGGCGGCATCAGGAAAAGGGTTGAGGCGCGGAGGGGCAGCAGCAATCGGGGCCCAGGAAGGAGGGTGGGAGAGGGGGGGAAGTGAAGGAAGGAGGGAGGAGGAGGTTCAGCCATGGCCGGCTGTAGGGGAGGTGGCAGGCGGCGGCGCCCTGCTGGTGGGTCAACCGGCGGCTGGGAGAAGAGGCTCTGGTACCATATTGGAAATAGAAGAGTTCCTTGATTTGGCTAACCCTAGAAGGGTAGCTATATAGGTAGCATACAAGGGCCACATGGGCCTAGCCTCATGGGCCTAATACATTCACACTCCAACACTACATGATACAAATGAAAACATCTCTCATTTTCAAAAGCCCCCTCATCGACTTCATTTGTAATTTTACTTAGTTGAGACTTTAGGTGTATGGATTAAAGAACTATTTGTATTTCACCCTTTGCTTTCAGACCTTTTAAATTTTTATATATGACAATGTGTTGGTTATCTATGTACACGCGATCTTGAAATCATGTGTCTGCTACTGGCAGCGACTTGCCCTTGCCCTGCATGGCAGTGGCTTGCTTGATGTGGAACATTAACTTTAACGGCAGCACGAGCAATGACAACGGCGTGTCAACTTAGTAGTGTGTGGCGACACACACCATCGCCTTCAACTCTTTCTTTTATTTGCCGTCTTAGCCTAGGTGTGAGCTTTCTAGAGTATGAAGTATGAACATTAATATTTTCCACAAGGTTGGGTACATAAAAACTAAGTATATGATTCATTGATTTGTCTTTAGAAACGCTTTCATAAAACTATAGTAGTCAGTATATATAATGACGTAGAGTACAGAATAATTGTAGTGGACAAATTTACATCTCAAATACCAAAGAAAGGTAAAGCTTCAAACAGAAAAGAAGATTGGGAGTAAACTTGCGTAGCACCAGATCATATAGGTCAAAAGGCATCCCACGTACCCATATATTAGTAGGAATACTACAAGAATTTGAACCTCACTATGTAGTCACATGATTATAAATTCTGCCTGGTTAACAGAATATTAATTATTTTATTTTTATTCTCAAGCAAATAAAAGGACTTAGCAAATTTTCTTTAACAGATCCAAATGTGAGCCTACATAGGTCAGTCCCGAGTCTTGATTCAAAAGTCATTTCAAAAGTATAGCAAAATCCTCTGAAGAAATTCACTAGCTACCAAGCAGTGCCCTTAAGGAGGTATAAGGAGACGCATGGCAACCTACCCTCTTCACAACACTGTTCTTGTGAGGTGAGGCAAGGTGACGCCATACTAACATAAAGAGGAAATGGAGAAAACGAGATGCTAGGGAGGAAAGAAAAAGGAGAAAGGGGAAGGGGAAGAGCAAGATAGGACCAGCCTGTCACTCCACCAGCGAGTCCATGACCCTTGCTCTCCCGCCCCTTCCCATAGCCATGCATCACACCCTCTCTGTAGCTGGCCGCTGGTGCCACAGCCATAAGGGAAACAACTGCAGCTTAGCGTTGCTGGCTGGACCGTGGCCCCACTCATGCTCCTATTCTATGCACTTTAGTCCTTATGGTATAAAGAAATTTTGTTGGTATATGCACCATATGTCCCCATGCATCTAATGTTGTTTCTTTGTCAATTTGTGTAGCCCCTATTATCTCAAATTCTTGGTCCCACCTGTTGCCACACCACACATACAAACAATGGGTCATAAACAGGCCTTTAACTTCGCCAGCATCTAAAGGATGAACATAATCTGCATTTCCAAAGGTAGCTTGAAATTCAGAGTAAGCTATTTGTGTGTTTATACAACTTGTACAATTGAGACTGCATTGAAAATAACTGGTTCCTTGCTTTGTATACACTTGAGTACATATATGACTAGTCAGTCAAAAACACAAAATTCTATTAGCTTAAGCTATCATGATGACACTTATTCAGAACTATGGCCTCATGATTATTCAGATTATGCACTGACCTGAATCTGTTGTATGCCGGTAAGCTCCTTGCAAAAATCGGTCAAAAATTGATGATACGTCGGCCGAACATATGTTTGGAAGCATTCTTCGAGTTTTCCAGTTGCACTGTTAACCAAGACAGATGGAAACTCAATGATTTCTTGTGGAAATGGATTGTTCACCTTGTCACAGGTTGCTTCAAAGTCAATAACCACGAAATACTGAAATTCCTGAAGCTGTACATCATGGGGGTGACCTTGAGGGAGCATCTTGAATGGAAGATACTGAACTCTGTTCTCAATAGGGAAACCGTGGTCCCTATTTATCTGATAAAATTGGTTGTCAAAACCATAAGGTAGTGGCTGACGCACCATTTGATAATCTGAATAAATATATGGCCAGGCATAAAATTCTTGTCGGTAGAAGGGCCTCCTAAGGCCTTGATTTGGAATAGGAGACGCCTCCCAGATTTTTTCGGCAGCAACAATATCATTCCTTTTTTCATTATTCTCAGGAAACCCTTCAACTCCACCTCTCTGCTCCGGAGAGTTATACTGAGAAATATTTGGCTTGAGGCACCCTAGTGGTGCCTCATTATTGACTTGCATTTCCTCTGCATCAAATAAACTACATACATAAGAAAATGATGAAACGGTGCAATTAAGATTGTGAAATAAAACCATGCATGAAGTCAGAACATTTAATATGCATATAATTAAGGTTACGACCAGATATTTAAAGATTCAACCAAAGAAAAAAAAAATACCAAGGATAGAAAGGCATTGTTAGGGCAGCTCCGACAGTGTTGCAAGAGAGGTGCAAAATAGAGATGATTGCATATCTACTATACTTAAAAAGCAAAGTTTGAATTATGTTCTAAGAAAGCGCCTTAAGCTAGAATAGGCACCGATGCAAGGGAATCAAATTTTTGTGGGGCCCGCCTTTTAATGTCGGTAGACTTTATGGGATGAGAGAGGATACAACTTTATGCTTTCAATATCATTTTGGGTGGATCCTATTCCAAAACCAACTAAATTTCTAAACACTGGAGAAATTTGCCAAGCTAGCACCCTTCATACGGGTCCAACATTTGTAAGAGATTGTTCTAAACACTAAAGTTGCCCTTGGTACACCAAGGCCCAAGAACATATAGCTGACAAAGCAAAAAGAAAGTCAAAAGAATCATAAAATCAAAGTCAACTGTAACAATGACTGGTCCACAACACAAGGTTTGGTGGCTAATATCTAGCAGCAGCTTCTTTGACAAAAGGTAATTGATGAGTTATGCTCTGATCCTAGGTGATGTTTCAAGTAATTGAACTCTAGTATGTTAGCTAAAGCTTCAACTTTGTCAGCAAAATATGTGAGTTTTGTGAGACTTTGATCCAGAGCTTTACAATTTTTCTGGAGGCATCCAAAAGTTTCCGTTCAATGTTACAAACATCAGGTTAAGTTTAGAAGCACAGGTCAATTGTCAAGCGCTCAAATAAAAAGGATCATTTGGATCATCATGGGGTTATCAAAGTATTTTGGAAGGAGTAGCATAGGTATGTTGTGGTTCCCACCTATAACATTTGGGGCAGAAACTAATTGAAACAGAACTGCTACTGATCGCCTGATCCTTTTGTAGGAAACATGACAAGAGGTAGAAGCAAGGGAAATCTGGACCTCAAAGCAATGAGCAATGCGTTCCGAAAGGGGCTACATGTAGTTGCTAATGCTGACAAACTGCCAGCTGCTCCCTCCGTTTTATTATGTTTGTCCACAACCCACCATGCACCTCAACATGAGAACATTACATCAAGCAAAAAAAACATTGTGAAATGACCACCCACATCCCTATTATATGACATTATACAACCAATTTCTCTATCAAAGAAAAAAAGTACTATAAGCAGCTACACTTCATAAGTTCATATCAATTTGTGTCAACGCACACCCAATAATTTTTTTGAGCATAGTATATCTTTTCACAAACTGCAAGAATCACATATATTAAATTAACGCATTAAGCTAAGTGACATAGCAGTTAGCGAAGAGGCCTTCATATTGCTAATGCTTGTTCGGCTGCATACAGGGTCAAGCAAAATGATTTGAAACAACCAATTCAAACATTCATCCAAACCCAGTTAAGTTACCACATAATTCTGAAATTAAAGCATGGCGCTAAAAAACACTAAAGCCAGCACATTTCCCCCAAATCAATACAAAGATTTTGCTGCATATGGAAACTCAAGAACATTTGTTTGCATGAGAAATCATCCTCAGGACATGTTTTAGTGCAAGCTTCTTTTAACATGATGCAGAAGCTACACTACTAGTGCTAAACATCATAACAAATAAACAAGGACACTCTGAAGAAATCAGTGATAGCATAGTAGCAGCAAGCCAGCAAGACAAAAATTATTAAAGAACATTTCAGATAACCATTAGTACAAACTGACTTCAATGTTGCCACCTATTTTTTGGATGCTTAGTAGCCTCAATGCGGATGGAGCTAGCTTAAGTGTTTAAACACCAGATGGTATGCGACTTTAAATCAGTTGCAAAATGCTGGATCTGTGAGAAAAAGGCATGGGGTGCTAAATGTGTTTAGCTCCGCAGTGATGTGGGGCCTTTGGAAGCTCAGACATTCTATGTGTTTTCAGGATGGCATATGGTGCGGTATGCAAAAGTTGTAGCGATCCATCTTCTCGTTGCTCAAGTCTTGGGAGTAACTGTGCCCCACTCGCCACCTACAGCAGTTAAAAGCTGTCGCTATCGACTCGGTGACCAGACCAGCAAGAGTTACAATGAATGGGGCATGATCAATGGCATGGATGATACCTTTGGTTTTCCTAGCGTGGTTTACTTAGCATAGCCTTGGGCGTGGTGTTCTGTGTGATGTGTGCAATGTTTCTTTTATATACAAACTTTGAAACTCTGATGGGTGTTTTTGGTAGGGGTGTTGGGTGTGGCCATTGATCTGTTGGTATGTAACAAACCTGAAACGCTATTGTGGTCCTGAATGTAATGCTGATGGACCAGGGTAAGCCACTGGAATTCTAAAAAAAACTTCAATGCTGCCACCAAATCAAATGACTGTTGTTGCTTGAAATTTATAATTAAGCATAGTATATATACAGATTTGCTTCACTACAAAAGACAACGACATACTAGTATAAAACCGGGGGGGGGGGGGGGGGGGGGATCTTTTCTTGGCACAATATATCCCCACTAGCAGTGACAGCAACGTAAAATTATCCCTGCCAAACTTGCACTCAAAACGCAAGAAGCACTACATTCAGTGAATTCATCGCATATTATACTACCATCAGTCAGTTACCAATCCCAGCAGCACCAGCTCTCAGACCAGCACACAACCAAACTCACCAAACTGTGTCCCAACTCTGCAGCAAAATAAACCACCTCCGTGCACAATGGCATCTCTAGTATAGCATTTCACGCAGCTACTGCAACTAAAATATCTACACACTCAGTGAGACTGCAAAGACCGGAGCCCCACACAGAGGAAGAGAGAATTCCGCTGAAAGCCCACGAAAAATCGCATCTTTTCGCCACTACCACTCGCAAGACGCGACCTTCGATACTGGAAATGGCGTTACAGAGCAAGATCTAGGGTGAGAGATGTCTGACCTGCTTGTTTGCGATCAATCATGGCCGTGGGCGATCCCGCGGCGCTGCACCATCCGGATCAGAGCTCCCCCCGCGCCACACGACCTGATCTCCGAGGGGGAGAAAGAAAAAAGAAAAACCCACCAAAAGGGAGAACGGCAAAAGCAACAGATCAGCACAGAGAACGAGTAGATCGAGCAGTAGAGAGGTTCGGCGGCAGGAGATCGAGCGTGGGACAGGGCCGGCGGACGTACATGTGACGGCGAGAGCCGGAAGGAGGAGGGGGCGGAGGAACAGAGCGGCGCGGTCACCACGCGATGACGAACCTCTCCTGCTCCTGCTTCCCCTTCCCTTCTCTCCTCACACAGCCGCACGGAGACGGGGATCGGGTGCGCATGCCGAACAGCGCGCAATGGTGTGGATCCAATGGCTGGCTGCCACGCGTGGTTTCTCTTACTTCTGGTGGCGGTTACCAGCGGAGGCGGGCCGAGGAACCCGTGTTTGGTGGAGACGGCGACCAACTGGCCGCTGCGTTATCTTTTCTTTCTTCCCGAAAACGCAGCCTGTTTCGAAATATCAGCCCTTTGAAACAAAGGAATTACAAAAACACATGAGTATAAGAAAAACAAACAAATGAAAAGCAACACTTGAATTCAAAAAAAAGTAACACTTTAAATCCTACAATATTTTAAAACAGATGGAAGCTTAGAAATATGTCTTTAAAAGTGATTGATATAGTTTGCTCAAAAAAGGCGATTGATATGGGGAAATACAAAAGAAACAAAAAAACAAAGTTAGAGCTCATATGTTTAGTTTCCTCCAAAATAATTAGAATAGTACCAATTCATAAGAATTGTTGGAAAACATTCTTGTGTTCCAAAGAGCTTCATATGATTTTTTTTCTATAGAAATTGATTTGGTCAAATTCCTATGTTTTGTGTTCATTACAAAGGGGTCTCAAGTTTGTGATAATAAAAAAAGTTTTATAAATCATGACAAGGTAATTAGAAAAGATCGGTTATTAGATAGGTCCATGGTGATATATTGAACATTAGGGTTAATACTTTTATAAAAGTTATATACGTAATGCTATCTTAAAGATATCACAATATTATAATGACCAATAATTTGGCCAATGACAAATAGGAGAAAACAAAATCCATATACTTTCAAAAAAAAAATTTGTATATTCTAAGGTAGATCTAAGGCCCATAGAGGCATTAAGCAAAGGTTCCACGCATCATGTGATTAGGTTCTTTGGGTTTAAGGCCAGTACCGATCTTATAAGTAGTCCCTACATCATTCATAGATGACATCGTCCCACCACGTTGTTGCTCCCTATCTTCTCCAACATTGTGCTCATCCCAACAACTGCTGGCTCTGACGTTCCTTCCTACGCCCTCCTTGCGCCTTACTATTGTGCATCGAGCCCGCCGCGTTTTTACCGATTACATGTGTTTTGTCGGGACTTACTAGAGAAGCGATGTCAGTGCTGGGCTTGTTGTGACAATTGACAATGGCATGTCTTGTGAAATTTTTTAATGCTTGAGACACGTCTTCAATTTTTTTAGCTTAAGACATATTTAAGGTAGAATAGTGTATAACCGTTAGCTCCTATTTTCACACACCACATATGCACTAAGCTCAAGTTAAAATCAAGTTTTGAAATTATCACACATATATAATTTCAACTTGAAAGTTCTCAAAGGTCGTAAGTTTTAGGGTAGGCTCAAACAATCCTTAAAAAAAGTAGGACAAAATGCTTATGAATAAAATATCACTTTACTTAGGGCTTGTTTGGATCCATTAGCACTAAAAAATAGTTAGCTAATAACTAATAGCTGCTAATTTTTAATTAGCTAATTTTTAGCAAGGGTTGTTTGGATCCACCTGATAATAGTTGATTATATAGTTAGTTGAAGGTACATATGAACTATTAGCACATATTAGCGACTTCAAACATGCTAATGGAACTAATAGTTAGCAGCCCTCCAAATAATAATTAACATATTTATTAGCATGTTCGTTTGGATCCACTAGTACTAATTTTAGCCGCTATAGTGCTAATAGATCCAAACGGGTCCATAGTCATCCATACATGTTATTATGAATGTTAAGAGTACAAAGTATTGTCATATCCAATAGTTAATGATCCTTAATTACATACATGGAGGGAGAAACACTATTTTTACTGTACCATCGAGCATGTGTGGGAGCAAGGGGCAACCATTTTCTAATAAAGGGGGAAAAAAAGAAGGCCCAACACACCGATTCCCGTGTACCATCGAGCATGTGTGGGAGCATGTGTGGCAGTAGCGCTAGCTCTGGCCGAACCGCAGAAATATCTAAGGGTGCGTTTGCGAGGGTGGCCCAACCCAGCCTTGCGCTTGTGGGCTGCACCTGCTCGTGTTTGCGGCCTTGGCCCGCATTGGAGCCCGGCTCACCGCAGCCAAAAACGACGCCGCAGCCAGGCTCCAGAGAAACGCCGCTAGGGTTTGTTTCTTGCGAGCTCGGCTGCGCGCAGCGCACTCGGACGATTTCAGGGCGGCAATGGGTGGCTCGCGCGGGCTTGCGCGGGAAGGGGAAACTTCAGCGCGCGTGCTTCCCTCCGCACGGGAAGGCAAACCCGCCGGCGAATCCTCGCGCCTGTAAAGTGCGGCCGCCCCCTGCCTCTCCTTCTTCCTCTCGCTCTGGTCACCTTCCACCTCCCTCCTAAGAGACTGGCGGTGAGTGTGTGGCGGCGGCGGCGACCTTCAACGTATTTTTCCTCCGTTCCGCGCCTTGGGGGTTCTTCGCCGCGTTCCTGCTCCGGCTCCTGCTAGGACTCGGTGGCGTTGGTGCTTCCTCCTCTTCTCCGTCCCCGTCTTCTTCGACTTGAGCTCGATCTGCTTCCTCTCCGGTTCAACGACCCCGAGCCCAAGGTGAAATGGACAACCCTTCCCCCCTCCCCCCTCCATCTTCTGTTAGGGTTCGGTACTTGATGATGATGGTATTTTTTGGTACCTGATGCTGCTGCTGGTTTGGATTGTCTTATGCTTTGGTACCTGATACTACTGCTGCTTTGGATCTGTTAAGATTTGCTACCTGATGCATGTATTCTTGTTGTAGTTGTTATGTATGTCTTCATCTGTTGGTTATTCAGACTGTTCTTTGTCCATGATATGCTATGGTTGGTTAGTATTCTATGAGATGTGGTTGATGATGTGGTCCTTTTTTGCACTGGGTTTACCTGTGTTGGTGCAAGTACTGGGAAATTGATGGCCAATGATGCAACATAAAACATGAGGTGGATGCCCTTTTGCTATGTTATTGATCTGTTGTTGTTTTGTTATGCTTTTCCATGCTTGTCATCTACACTTTGCTCACATGCACTGCTTTGCAACAACATCCATGATGATTGATGGCAGTGAGTGCAACAATGTGAGCACAAGTGTTGATTGGCAGGCTTGCAAGTTATCTATTTTTTAAATTCTGCTGTTTGTTTGCTTTCTGTTTTTTTGTTGTTGTTGGCATCCACCAGTGATTAGAATCAATGACTAAATCCAACACAATGAAAAAGCTGAGGCCAATATTATGTTCTTGAAGCCAATGATGTCAGGATAGCTATTTCAAGGTAAGCAGTCGACTGAGGCACACCTTATTGCTCTGTAGTGCCTCCAGTGAGGAGCACTTACATGATCTACATGTCATTTGTTTCAGACAATGGCACCTTGTTATGTGGTGTTCGAAGGCAAGAAACCTATCATTTATTTTATTTGGTATGAGTGTGCTAAGCAAGTGCTAAAGAAAGAAGGGGCCATATATCAAAAGTATGGCAGCTATGATGAAGCTCTTAGGGCTTTCAGTGAAAGGGTACCTGCAGCACCACTGCTGTTACCCACTGATGGCTCATCTGGATTGTCATCTGCAGCACCCCTGCTGTTACCCATTGATCCCCTAGCTGTTCGTAAGCATGGCTGTTGAAAAAATATGATCATCTTGATCTTACTTATGATTGTAGTTGCTCTATGCTACCTGTTGTTCATGTGCAAGAAGTGAAACTGTTTTCATTAGGCCGATGATGACAATGTGGATGGACTAATTAGCTGGCTATATGTCATTTTGCTTTACCAATTCTGTTTCTTTAACTTGTTATTCTGCTGGGCTTCAAACATAGCTTATGTTGTTGTACTTCTGTCTTTTGGTTTGATTATTCCTTGTAGCCAGCAATGCAATGTGAACTTTATAAAATTTGTCTGAGGCCAAGTGCTAATGTCAGCACTGATTGTGTATGGTTTGGTAATGATGCCCATGCTTATGTTCATGATCTTCTTGCTCATCTGTCAAACATTCTCAATTGATCAAGCTATAAATCTGTTTTGATCCCTGAGCCAGGCTGACCACAGCCAGCTGCCAAATACGTTCTCGGTTTGGCAGTTAGTGGCGGTTGGTCTCTCAGCCCGGCTAAGGGCTGGGTCACAAATATGACCTCGCCTGAGCCGAGCTCTGTCGGTGCATGTGCACAAACATGTGCTCTTGGACAGGCCTGGTCCAGTTCGGCTGGCCAGGCCGCCCAGGTGCAGGGTCGCAAACGCGCCCTAAAAATCGCACCCACAGGTCCGCCGCGCCTCCGCTCCGCTAGGGTTTTAGGGCTGGTTCGGCAGGTAGGAAAGTCGGCAGATTTCGGCTGATTCAATAGTATTATGTGAGAGAGAATAAGCTGAAACAAGCTGAAATAAGCCGAAACATGACCAGCAGAACAGGACCTTAGACCTCACTCATCCTCCGGACCTCCCCATTCTCCCTCCAAAAGGCAGCCGCCCGCTAGGGTTTTAGCCGCCGCCTCCTTCCTCCCCTGTCCCCTCAACGCTTCCCTCCTCCACGCCTCCTCGACAGCCGCTGCCACCCGGAGCCTTCTCGCAGCGACGCCATGTGGGCTCTCCGCCGAGCTGGCAACCCCCTCAGGTAGTGATCCTCCCGGCCGCTGGTTCTCCGATTAGGTCTCTTGTTGTCATCCCCCTGTATCCGTCGTTTTAGTGGCGGCCTATTTGATCCGCGCAGGGCTCCTTATTCGCTATGCTTATTGCGTCGCAGCGCCAAGTAGATCCGTTCATTTTTATCTTATGCATTCCGAAATGCGTGATCCCATAGGTCGCGATTGCTTGGAATAGGTCTCTTGTTGTCATCCCCCTGTATCCGTCGTTTTAGTGGCGGCCTATTTGATCCGCGCAGGGCTCCTTATTCGCTATGCTTATTGCGTCGCAGCGCCAAGTAGATCCGTTCATTTTTATCTTATGCATTCCGAAATGCGTGATCCCATAGGTCGCGATTGCTTGGAACACACGGGTATAACATTATGAGGGGATAAAGTTTAAATCTTTGTTAGAATTGTTCATTGCCAAGTTGAGATTGTTGGTATCACTTAATAATATGTTGGGCCTATTGTGTTTCTGTGCCGATTTAAGGATAACTGTATCTATGTATTTGCCAAGGTTAAGAGTAATCATCCGCATCTGTTATGATTTCTTATATTTTCTTGTCTAATAGTTTGTTTATATGTTGTGAGATTGGCTATTACGAGTGCATTATGATGTATTTTTAATGAAGAGCAACTTCTCATACTTGTTTGTTCAACTTCACATTCAGTTGCCTGTTTCTTTCATGTTTTTTTTTATCTGCATGTGAAAGCATGCTCAGGATCGCTCTTCTATGTCATGTTGTGCATGCAATTTGTTCTAATAATTGGTTTGCAGCTTTTGCTAACTGCTTGATTCTGATTCAGGTTCCACGCCCAAAAAGCTGTGAGTGCCCGTGGTTGCGCGAGTCTTGAGGTGCTGCTAACTGCCGATGCAAAGAATGTAGAAGAGCACCACGAGGCAGACTGTCAGAAAGCGTGCTGCTGTCATAAGCCAAAGCCACCAGCCTTCCAATTGTCATTTTCATCTGGCCAGTTTGCTTGGAGTAGGGGTTTCTCCTCTCAGCCAGGTGAAAATTCTGGTGACAAGGATGATGAGTTAGAGGATGGATTTTCTGATCTCGAGGTTCCACCAGAAGCTGCTAAAAATGATGCTGGGTTGACATCTGAAGATAGTTCAGATGAGGATGCCGCTGATGAAATTGGCTTGCCTGATGTGGATGCTGATGCAAAACCTGAGAAGGAGTACATTAAAAGGACCTCTGGTTCCATCTTCCTCAAGACTGTGTTGGAAGCTCCGAGGCATCAACTCACTAAAGTGCTTGAGAAATGGGCAAAGGATGGCAATGCATTTGATAGGGGCGAACTCTATTATGTCCTTCTTAATCTTCGAAAGCGGAAGTGGTACTCCAAAGCCTTGGAGGTATTTAACATTTAACCTACTGAGAGGTGGTTTTATATTTAAATCGGGTGCAAACATTTAGTATGCTGGATTGGAGGTACTTAACCAGGAGGTGGCTCTATATTTAATTTTTTTTTAAAACACTTAATACGCTGGATAATATGTGAAACGAATGATATGCTTTACTCAACTTGCAATAACCTGTTCAATGTGAAAATAAGTATTTAACCAGCAACATAGAAGCATGTTTGCTTGTGACTCTGGAAAACTTGCCAGGTATAGGCAGGTGCTCCCAGGCGCACGATTTGTTTGATCAGTTAATGCTGAAATGCAGATTTTTTAAGGTGAAAATAGGTACTTAGCATGTAGATTTTTTCCCTGTACTTATTTTTAATCATCTTACAGAGGGTAAAGACAAGTGCAAAGATCCTTAAGTAAAGCTTAGAAGGGGTTGGCTAAAATGTTACCTAATGAAAGCAAGGCATGATAATCCCAGATCATATGAATGATATGCAAACTGCATCTTTGCTGGTGTATCTGTGATTCTGTATAGTTCTAAGTAACGTCTTGGTGCTTTTGTTTTGTTTATTGCAAAAGGCTATTTGTTGCTTTCTGCTCAGTATAACTTTGCTCAATCATTTTTCTTACTATTTTTTCTTTATACTTAATTCTGGAGTCTTTCTTTGCATTTCTAATTTATACCTTTATCAATTGCCAGTACATTTATCCTATCTACGCATCAGCAGTAGTCGTACAATACCACTGAGGAAAGCAACACAGCTAATGATGTAGTTGCACACTTATAGTTGGTTTCAAAATTAATGAGAACAACCTTCATGCTAAATGCTTGTGTTCAACTTCATGCTACCACTTTCCAAAATCCAGATAGGATGCCCATTATTTGATAATCTGTAATCAGAAACAATCACTCAATTAAACATTCAATTATGCACTGTATGCTATGAATAGATAACTGATGTTGTATCAAGGTGATTGTGTACCTTCATATCATCATATGTGTGCTGTTCTGACTTGTGAAATAATGTTGTCACTATTTCTCTGCAGCTTGTTGAATGGGTTCAAAAATCACAGCTGCTCGAACTTGTAGAGCGTGATTACGCTGCACGCGTTGATTTAACAGCTAAGGTCTATGGTCTTCATAAAGCAGAACAGTATATTGAGAAAATTCCTGCATCTCATAGGGGTGAGGTTGTGTATAGAACACTTTTGGCCAATTGTGTTGCTGCAGCCAATGTCAAAAAATCAGAGGAAGTTTTTAATAGGATGAAGGACCTTGGATTTCCTCCTACAACATTTTCTTTCAATCAGCTTCTGCTACTCTACAAAAGGTTGGACAAGAAGAAGATTGCTGATGTTCTCACAATGATGGAAAAGGAGGATGTGAAACCATCTCTGTTTACTTACAAGCTCCTTGTAGATGCCAAGGGATTGGTTGGAGATATAGAAGCTATGGAGAAAGTGGTTGAATCAATGGAGAAAGATGGCATTGAGCCAGATCTCATGTTTAATGCCACAATTGCCAAGCACTACATATTTAATGGTCAGCGTGAGAAAGCAGAGACACTTTTGGAGTCAATGGAGGGTGATGATATCCAGAAAAATCGTGCTGCTTGCAAGATTCTATTACCTTTACATGCTTTTCTGGGCAATAGTGATGATGTGGAAAGAATTTGGAAGGTGTGCGAGGATAATACTCGCCTAGATGAGTGCCTGTTTGCTATAGAGGCCTTTGGTAAGCTTGGTGATGTTGAGAAGGCAGAGAAGGTTTTCGAGGATATGTTTATGAAATGGAAAACACTCTCTTCCAAATTCTACAACTCTTTGCTAAAGGTGTATGCTGATCAGAACCTCTTAGACAAAGGTAAGGAACTAGTAAAGCGGATGGATGAGAACCATGTCAAGTTTGGTACCTCAACTTTGGATGCACTTGTGAAGCTGTATGTTGACGCTGGAGAGGTGGAGAAAGCCGAGTCCCTATTGCACAAGATATCTCTGAAGAACTACATCAAGCCTAATTACAGCTCGTACATGAAGCTGCTTGATAGCTACTCAAAGAAAGGAGACGTCCACAACTCTGAGAAAGTGTTCAACAAGTTGCGGCAGATTGGCTACACTGGGAGGATCAGGATGTACCAGTTGCTGCTCCATTCCTATCTACATGCTAAGGCCCCTGCTTATGGATTCAAAGAGAGGATGAAGGCTGACAACATTTTCCCCAACAGTGCCTTGGCAACTTTGATTGCGGCTACTGATCCGTTTGTCAAGAAGAAGTCAATATCAGACTTGCTCGATTAGATTCTGGAGTAGTGTGAGATCCATCATGTTGCCATGCAACGCATGTGCTGTTTTTGGCATTCTGCTAAAGAATATGGTGAGATAATAACGTCCTAGTCTTGTAATGAACTACTAGTGTCTGTTTGCATTTGGGGACTCATGCGCTTTGCTGAACTGAGTCATAGAAATTTGATACAGTGACCCAGAAATCCTGTGTGTTATCTCTTCATATCTTTTTTGTTATCCATTTCATTGATCCAGTAGAATCAAGATGAGCCTTTCGCACATCATTGGCCTTTTGCGGTTCCAAATCCGAATTGGCAGCTGTGAGCTTAAGTTTGACGGTGGCTTCTGTAACCTGCGGCTGCAGCTGATGAAATAGTTTGCAGGTTTCTTGACATGCTCAACGGCTTTGTGGGCAGCTGGCTGCCATTGCGCTGTGCTGCTGGTATAGCAATATAGGGGTACTTTTGTGCTATATATGGTACTTGTTTTTTTATGGAGGGCCATTAGTTCAATTGCTTTTGTACTAGTTCGTTTGAAACTCGGCGTGTGAACCGATCTATCTATTCCTCGAAAGGGAATGCTAGCGTGGCAATGCTAGGAAAGAAAAAAAAAACATTTTACTTCTGAATTTCTGATGGTAGTTTTTCACGATACAAATGCTATTGCTCAATGATACAGCAATGCAGCCGAAGGCAATTCGAGCAGAGCCTTTGCCTTTGCTCTGGCAAAAGCTCAAAAGGGTCCAAACTCAGCTCAACTCGTAAAGAATCCCTGAACCATGGAGTTCTTGACGTCCGAGCCCAGCGCCCCTAGGCGGGGGTCCCTGAGCCTGAAGACGCTCTCGACCACCGACACCTCGGTCGCCGTGGTGTCCGACCCGCAGAAGGCCGTCCAGTCATTGACGGCCATGCCGGCGGAGACGACCTCGCTGCCCCTGTTGACGGTGCCGGCGACCATTGGCACCTGCAGCAGCGTCGACAGCTCGTCCAGGTCCTCTACCGACGTCTGCGGGTGAACCTGCACGCACGCACATGAAAAACACAGGGGTTGCCGTTCACGTTCAGTATCCGAATTCAGCTCTGCTCGCGGTGATAAGAAGAGGCTCTGTTGATTGAGGGGCTTACGAGTCCTCCTTTGTTGGTGAAGGTGCAGTAGCTCCCAACCAGGATGTTCCCCGCGATCGTCTGCCTGAACACCTCCACACCGAGAACATCTGAGATGACTTCTTCAGTTTCCTGTTCCAGAGAAAATTAGCAAGGTGACTAGGTGAGAGATGGTCGGTCACACACTCACATGGGAGCAGGACGGTAGGCATTCTGAATTGGACCAGCTGCTTTGCTTATCTGGTACTGTACATGGGACATCTTGGAATCGAGAGTATAACGAGGGGTAGGGGGGCTTGCCTTGTCGAGGTCAGGGTGTGTGAGAGCAACATGGTCGTTGCAGGCAATGCAGTTTCCCAGGGCGGAAAGGCGCTCGTCAACGCACTTGACCACCACTTCATCGGGCAGGCTGTTCCTCAGGTGCTGTATCTCTGGGAACGGGAGAAACCACAGTCTGTCAGACCACCAGACCGTGGTCTGTCGGTGAAAGAGGAACCTTATACTAGGAATGACGCTTGCCCTGTGTTTACAATCAATCGATCCCCTATTCCCACGATTTCTCAACTCACATGTTAAACCAATCAGCCCCAAAAACAGCAGCTACTGAAGTCACCACTGCTCTTCGATCAACCCATGGTCGATTCGCAACAATGCGATTGAGCAACTATTTTGGGCATACCATGCCATCAATACATATGCAAATGATTCAACAAAGAGTAGCGGTGGTAGTAGCACCTTGGTCGGTGGCGGTATGGGGAAGAAGCAGCCCTCTCTTGTTGCCGACGCAGAGCCTCCCGACGATCCTGGTGCCGGCGACGGAGGTCCTGACCACCGGGACGGCGCCGGCGAGCTCGCCCTCGAGCACACTGCATGCATGCCGCGGTCGTCAGAGCACGTGAGTTCAGTATCAATCAATAGGCCGCAATCAATTGTGATCGCAGATTCGGAGCAGGAATATTAAGATAATGAAGAAGCCGAGAGCGAGCGACCGACCTGTAGAAGCCCTCGGAGGCGCCGGCGGGGACGAGGCAGTAGGCGTTGGTGAGCCTCGCGAAGACGCCCACCTCGCACGAGTTCTCAAACTTGACGCCTGCACGCGCACATCAGAATTATTACTGCTTATCACATCAACAAGGACGCGCGGGGCGGGGGTCAAAAAATTAAGCGGAGGCGGAGCCTTCTTACGGGACGCCATTGTCGGCGATGGATGGGCTTCCTCTTCTCTCGCCGGCGAGTAGGGTTTAGCAAAAACGGACGGACGGACGCGTGCGCGAAGAGTGGGGGCGTGGGGCTGGGTTCCTCGGGTGAACTCGTGCGGCGCTTGAGTTGCCTGCAATCGGAGGCGGATTCTTATACGGGGCCAGGGGCCAGGGGCCAGCGCCCAGCGACATGCTCTTGCTGTCTGCGGCAGTTGGAGCTGGTTTCGTCGCGCCCAAGTCTCCGTTTTCACCACGTTCTGGTCCGGTCCGGGGCTTCCTTCCGGTCGAGCCGTGGACCCTGCTTGCTGTGGCTCTGCGGTGCCGTTGGACCCAAGTTTCCTGCTGCCACAGTGTTTCGCTACTCATCGTACTGCTCCTCCCTCCGTAACACACACACACCACAAAAAAAGAAACAAAGAAAAAAAACTTGACAAGTCTCAAGTTTGATCAATGATAAATACGGCGCGATAACTATGAGGTGTAGTAAGGCTATCCGCACTCTTCGTCTTCTAAATCCATTCTTTATCTATCCTAGTCATCAAGATTCTTTACTCTATAGACTTTTCTTCCGTATTCATCATCCTCTATATTCCATACTCTATACCAACTACCAACAGTGGGGCCTACTTGTGACTTTATCTAAATATATCCATGTGAGATATTGTTTTGAAGGATTTATTGAAACAAATTTAATAGTGTAATCGAAATTTAATTTGGTTTTTTGTTCGTGAGTTATAATATTTTTTAGTTAGTTAGCACCAGCGGGGCCCACGCATGCACTTTCTCCCTCCCATCTCACGCTGCAGCAGCAGCGGGCCCGCGCCACATGCACCGATAGCGTGCCTCCGCTATCCCGGTATATATAGCGGATGAGGGCAGGTAGCGGTTCCTTTTAGCGTATCCGATGCAACATTTTTTTACGCTATGTGTAGCGTAGCGGATCGTTTACTGGACCCAATGCGGTCAGTCTAATAACTATAACTGTTTTGTGGGGTCTGCAATAACTATAACTGTATTAATCACTACATTTTTCTCATAGAAATATAAATATTATTATTAATTTTTTCTATAACCTGGTTAAATTTAAGAAAGTTTAATATAGTTAAACCTAGAATTATATCTTTTTGATAGAGATAGTTCAATCAATCAGCGTGCTGTCTGTAGTCAAGCCCTGTTTGTTTTAGCTAGCTTGTTAGCTAGCAAAAATGGCTGTAGCTTGTTACTGTGAAATACTCCATCCGTTCCAAATTATAAGTCGCTTTGACCTTTTTTTACATCCATTTACATGTTTTAAGCATACATTTCAAATGTTTCAAATGTTTTAGAGGTATGTTGAAAGTGTTTTCATACAGATGTTACAAAGTAGATCGGGATATTGCATATGTTGCAATGGTTGTACGCGTATGGTGTAAGCGCCTATCCCTAATGTTACTATTTTCCAGACGTATGTTGCAGTGTGTTTATCTGATGTTGCATATGTTTCACACTTATGTTGCAAGTGTTTTACATAGATGTTGCGTACGTTTGCAATGTTTTTCAAGTGTTTTTCATGTGTTTCAGATGCATGTTTCAAATGTTTCATCTGTATTTTTTGTATGTTGCAAGTATTGCATCTGGATGTTTCAAAAGTAGCTCGGATGTTGCACATGAGGTGTCGTGGGAAGCGGGAGGGGCACGAGCGGTCTCCGCGTGGACACACAGCCTGGGTGGCCCGGGCGACGCGGCCCCCGTGTGGGCACGGGTGACGCAGGCGCGGACGAATGACGTCCGGGAGATGAGGGCCCCAGCGTGGACGGGCGAAAACGGACTGCAGCCGTGGGCGTTCGTCCGAACGTCCGGGCGCTAATAGTTTCCTATTTTTTAACCAATATAAGTCAGCTCCTACAAACATCTCATTTCTACATATCCTTGGGTTAGAGGCGGTTAAAAAACAGTCCTTAAATATGAATTTTGGCTGGCTGGCTAGAGGGGGTGAATAGCCTTTTAAAATTTTCTACAAAGACAAGCTAAACAAGTTTATCAATACAACAAATAGCGAGATGCGAGTTTTGCTTAGCCTACGGGGTATTTGCAAGCCACCTATCCAATTCACAATTCTAATATAATGGCACTCAACCGCACAAGTTAAATCGAGAAGGTAACTACAACTACAACTAGCAAGCTACACAAAAGAGCTACTCTAGCAAAGCTAACTAGCTAGCAAAGATAACTAAGAAAGTAATGCGGAGTTGAGTTAGGAGAGTTTCACCGAGGGGCGAAGTATTGAGCCAACCAATATGATCAACAATGAATACCAAGACAACCAAACACCGGGATCAATCAATCACAATATGAAAGTGATGACACAAAGATTTATCCCGAGGTTCACGTGCTTGCCGGCACGCTAGTCCCCGTTGTGTCCCTCTTCACCACGTGGTTCGGTGGCTAATCGGTCTCACACCGAGCCTCTCAAAAGGCGCCACAAGAACCTACCAAATGGCAAAAGGTTGCAATGACACAACAAATTTACTAATGTTGCCTTTGGCGCTTCGCCGAGGTAGGCACAAACCCCTCACAATCACCGGAGGTGGCCAAGAACAATCACCAACTCTTGCCAATGCCTCCAAGCTGCTCCAAGCCGTCTAGGTGGCGGCAACCACCAAGAGAAACAAGAATCCCGCAGTAAATCAACCACCAAGTGCCAACTAGATGCTATCTCACAATGCAAATGCACTTGGATCACTCAATCTCACTTTGAATATGCAAAGAAGCAAGAGAGATGAGTGGGAGGAGAGTTGCTTAGCTCAAAGTGCTCACAAGTATGTCAAATGTCCAAGAGAGAGAGCTTTGAGCCGGCCAACGAGTATTTATAGACGCACCCCTTCGAATATAGCCGTTACGCACTTGAAACAGCCGAAGTCGCGCTGACCGGACGCACTGGTCAAACTGACCGGACGCGCCGATCGCACAACGGCTACTTTCGCGAACCACCGACTGGACGCGCTGCACGCAATGACCGGACGCACGAAGCTCGACCGGACGCGCTAGTCCCATGACGGACCAGACGCGCTGGTCAAGCCTGAGCAGCGCACAACGAAACAGCGACCGGACACGTTGGAGAACTGACTGGACGCCACAGTGCCAGCGTCCGGTTGGAGTCCAGTAAGCTCCCTCAACGACCGGACGCGTCCGATCGACTGTGACCGGACGCGCTGCGCGTCCGATCAAAAAGCTGAAACACACGCAAACGCTGAACACTGACCGGACGCGTCCGATCAAACAGAGACCGCGTCCGGTCCAGCGTCCGGTCACCACTGTGACCTCCGTTCGCTTCCGTTCGATTTTCGACTTCCGGCGTAGTGGAAAATAGGCGTTTCAATTCCTCGAAAACGCCTGAATTCCGCCTCGCAAGCTTGGCGGGAGGGAGAGAGGACCCCAAACCCTCTCTACCGCTCAAACTCCACCGCCTTCGCAAATATGCTAACACCACCAAGTGATCACGTAATGTGCGAGTGTGTTAGCATTTTCACAATCATTTTTCGAGGCGTTATTAGTTCTATCCAAATGCATATGATTATGAAATGCACACCTAGAGGCACTTAGGAGTTCAATAGCCGCGTCATTCCCCTCTTTATAGTACGGCTATCTATCCTATAATGTAACCACACCCACTAGGTGTCTTGGTTACTAAAACACAACCCTTAAGCATATACCTTTGCCTTGATCACGTAGGGTTGCGTCCAAATCCAAGTGTGGCCATCATGATCACCATGTCCATCTTGCCACCAACCTTGGAATGTACTAATCCTCATATGCTACATACAACTTAGGCATAGGATTAGTACTTAGGCATTGTCACTAATTACCAACACCAAACATAGGACTTTCAAACACCCCCTTGTTGGTAATTGGTGACAACCCTTTCACAAAGATATTATGATAAAATTTTGATTGAACCCATGTCACATTGTTCAAGTATATTACCATGTGTAAGAATTATGGACATGTGATCATGAATTCAAATTGATAGCAATGGCTCCCCCTACATGTATGCTATATGTTTGGATTTAGGAAGCATACACGCTTGGATAGGAAAATATAGGAGCATTGACTATCAATGGGTGCTAAGTGTTTTAGATTATAGACCTTTGAAGCGTGATACCATCGGAGTAGCAATAAACACCATCTTAGCACCTTGTGTAGTTAGATACCACTTGGAAAAGCACAACCATAACTAGAAACCTCGTGAGATCAACATTATAAGCAAGGCTCTAGTACCACTTTGAAAAACATGAAGCAAGAAAAATCTAACTACTTCCTATTCATGCTAGTACCTCAATATACCACTCAAATTATACTAACAAGTCACCACACAAGCAAAGTATCGGAGAAAAAGAAATGCATAACTATGCATCATTCATATGAAGTGCACATAGAAATGCAACATTCATGTTTAAGAGCTTGCTCCTCCTACTTGTGTGCTCAAAATTTTAGTTGTTAGTTGATCCCCTTCTTTTATCAATTTTCCCTTTAGGGTTTTCTCCTCCTTTAGAATTTATCTTTGTGAAGAACATTTTCTCCCCCTTTGGCACCAATGACCACAAGGGACCAATTTTAGATAGATTATCATGTTTAATTATGGGGCGAGGATCAAGTTTGTGATTCAACCTAGATTGCTTGCATAAATAAAATGCTTCGGTTTGATCCAAGGGCAAGCTTCTTCACACCTCACTAGAAGGGTTATCATGCACCATGTTGAAGCAAATATTTAGACAAGTTTTCTAGATTAAACACTTAGGATCACAAGCTACTTAAACAAGTTATATGCTACCACTAGATCATACAAGTCATGGAAACAATAGTGGCACCATATAAACTTCAAAGTCATTTGATTTTCATGTATGAGCCTAGAACATGTAAATTATGACTAGATGCACTAAGCAAGTCCTTAGCATAGAATGCATGACATGTCAACCAATTTTACCTTGGGACTCGAAGGAGAGGCATGTCATATATGGGGTGCATCAACTCATGTTGGAGAAGTTAATTATGTTCAACTCATTCTTTAGCTTGTGAAATCTCTTCTCATCAAGTGGCTTGGTGAATAGATCGGCTAGTTGATCTTCGGTGCCCACACTCTCAATAGCAATGTCACCCTTTTGTTGATGATCTCTAATAAAATGATGACGAACATCAATATGCTTTGTTCTTTGATGTTGAACCGGATTGTTGGTTAGCTTCACGGCACTTTCATTGTCACATAGCAATGGCACATTCTTGAAATTGATTCCAAAATCCTTCAATGTTGCCTTCATCCACAAGATTTGTGTACAACAACTACCCGCGGCGATGTATTCGGCTTCGGCGGTAGATAGTGCAATACTATTTTGCTTCTTGGATGACCATGAGATAAGTGATCTTCCCAACAATTGACAAGTCCCGGAAGTGCTCTTTCTCTCCACTTTGTCACCGGCATAGTCGGAATCCGAATATCCAACTAGCTCAAAGCTTGCACCTTTGGGATACCATAATCCAACATCTTGTGTATGCTTCAAATACCTCAATATTCTCTTTGTTGCCTTCAAATGACTTTCTCTTGGTGAGGCTTGAAATCTTTCACACATGCATACACTAACATCACATCGGGTCTTGATGCCGTCACATAGAGTAGGCTACCAATCATTGATCTATAAAGCTTTTGATCCACCATGTTGCCACTCTTGTCACTATCCAAACTTCCACTAGTTCCCATTGGGGTTGTAATGCCCTTTGCATCTTCCATGCCAAACTTCTTGAGCATATCTTTGATGTACTTGGTTTGGCTCACAAATGTTCCTTCCTTCATTTGTTTGATTTGAAGTTCAAGAAAGAAACTAAGTTCACCGATCATTGACATTTCAAATTCCTTTGCCATCATTTTCCCAAACTCATCACAATAATCTTGATTGGTTGAACCGAAGATGATATCATCAACATATATTTGCAATACAAACAAGTCTTTCCTAATCTTCTTGGTGAATAGTGTCGTATCAACTTTGCCCATGACAAATCCTTTGGATAGCAAGAAGTCCCTTAATCTTTCATACCATGCTCTAGGTGCTTGCTTCAATCCATACAAAGCTTTCTTTAACTTGTATACAAGGTTGTGTTTCTTGTCATCTTCAAAACCGGGAGGTTGCTCTACATACACCTCCTCTTGAATGTACCCATTTAGAAATGCACTCTTCACATCCATTTGATATAGCTTGATATTGTGAGCACAAGCATAGGTAAGTAAAATCCTAATTGCTTCCAATCTAGCAACCGGGGCATATGTTTCACCAAAGTCAAGACCCTCTATTTGTGTGTAACCTTAAGCCACTAATCTTGCTTTGTTCCTTATTACTATCCCATCTTGATCTTGCTTGTTGTGAAAGACCCATCTTGTTCCAATGATATTATGATCCTTAGGCCTCTCAACTAGTTCCCATACTTCATTTCTCTTGAAGTTGTTGAGCTCTTCATGCATTGTATTTACCCAATCCGGATCTCTCAATGCTTTATCAATGTCCTTGGGTTCTTCCATTGACACAAAAGAAGAGTGAGCACAAAAAGATGCCAATCTTGATCTAGTTTGAACTCCCCTTTGTATGTCACTAATGATGGAATCTAATGGATGGTCTCTGTAACACTCCGGTGTTACGCAATGCATTTTTGCATGGCAATCATATTGCATAGCATTCATATCATTATAACCATGTATGATAATGGTATAATTCGATTAAAATAAAAGCTTAAACATGCTACATTTCACGGATTATAATAATATGATAATCACATTATATCAAAAGCCTTGCAACCATAAATTCTACATCACTTGGAACCCTAGTTCAAATTTTAGAGCTCAAAATTTGTCAAAAACTTGTTTAAAAGTAATTATGAAAAATATTCAAAATTTTCTCCTATTTTAGCTTTTATTTTGTCATTTAAAATCTATTAAGAATTTTGAAATGGCCCCTTAATCAAAGTTGTAGAGAATTTAATTTTGAGCAACTTTTATTTTTGGGCCAAATCCATAAAATGCTTTCTTCTTGTTCAAAATTGGGTTTGAAGTTTGAAATGCATTTAAATTTGAAAATCAAAAATCAAAAATTTCGTTTTTCCCTCGCGGGCCGCCGCCACCGATTCGGCCCAGAGCCAGAGCCGGCCCGCCTCACCGCGCGCGCGCGCCCGCGCTGCCCCGCCTCGGCCCAGGCCCAGCCGGCCTTCTCCTTCCTCCGCCCGCGCCCTCGCCCGCGCGCGCTGGCGCTCCGGCAGAGCACGCGCGCCGCGTGGCGGCCGCATGCCGGCCACAGCGGCCGGGTGGCGCTCGGTCGCCCCCACCAGCGCGAGCGCCCACGCCTTAACCCCCCCCGCATGCGCCTCGCCATTCCTCCCTCCGCTCTGCCTCCTCGCTTGTTCACCGAGCGCAGCTGCCGTTTTCCGCCTCCGCCTCTTCTTTTCCCTCACTCGCGCAAGCATCTTGTTCGCCTCCTCCTCCCGGTGCTCGGACACCATCTCCCGTGCCGCCCCATGGCCGGAGAAGTGCTCCCGCCGGTGAGCAGCGCCGCCGAGCCGCCATGGCCGGTGGCAAGCTCGATTTCGAGCTCCTCCGGTCATGCCAATGGTCTCAACGGGACCGCCTCGCCTTGGGGATCACGACGGTGGTGACCTCGTCGCCGGCGACCTCGCCGTCGTCGAGATCCGCGCGGTCAGCGCCCTCCTTGACTCGGAGCGGCTGACGCGTGGGACCCGGTTGACCCGCGGGCCCGCCTGTCTGTCTCTGTGTGTGCGCGCGTGTGTAGATCGCCGGGTGCGTCTAGCCGTTCAGCGGCTGGATTTAAAAAGGATTTTTGAGATTTATTTTTCAGAAAATGTATAAATGCTTTAGAAAAATTGTAACTTGCTCATTTTAGCTCCAAATTTGATGAAACAAATTTCTATGGACTCTTTGGGACCAGATCTATGATGTAAAATTGTTGCATGTCAAATTTGATGAACTTTTCTGTAGAGTTTATAATTAAATAGTAAAATGGCTATTTTCTTGATAAATACTTAATAAATCCTAGAAAAGTCAGAAAAATATGATTCCAAATTTATTAATCTTTTTGTGTCATGTACTTTCTAGGAAAATTTTATATCTTGGGTGTTCTGTATAAAAATTTGTAGTTGCAGTTCAAATGCTTTTTATTACCAATATTTGTTATTTTTGTTATTTAAATAAATTTGAATAAAACATGCAAGTGATAATTTTTCCATAGTGTTTGTTTAGGTAGTAGATAGTAGAAAAATTCCTAAATCTGTTGTTTGATACTTTTCATAATGTAAAGTATTTTAAATATCTATTTTAGGCCCTAGTTTGTTATTTTTGTGTAGGCAGTTCTAGTTATCCAAATGCAGTAAAAATTTTATGTCAAGCTATTCTTGATATTAGTAATCCACTGTAATTTTATAAGATTTTTCTGAGCTACTAAAATATGTGTTGCTGTTTAACCTTAAGACTAATTAGGGTTTCTATTTATTCTTAATACAAAGTTAGTTGGAAAATTATACTTTGGTGTATCTTTGAAGCCTCTTGATTCTCAAATACTCTCGCATGGTAGAAACTAGTGTTGGTAGTTTCCGAGTACATGTTCTTGGATGACGTAGACTACCTTGTAGAAGAGTCATAAGTTCCACATAATCCGATGACGTAATACATTCATTACACCGCATGCATTCCGCATCTTCATCATCTCATGTCACTTCTGCATTGCACCTATGCATGTTGCACTCATACTTCTGCATCATACAGGATCGCAGGAGGTGGTTCCGACAGTTGTTCCCGAGGACGCAGAGGAGCAGCTCGAAGTGACGGAGCCGGAGCCAGCAGAAGCAGAAGAGGAGTCCGGTGAAGAACTTCCGGAGTGCCCTGACCATCGTCCCAGTACCTTCGAGCGAGGCAAGCCCCGGAGCATTTCTCCCTCGGTTTGCAAAGAATTATTTATTAATTTCACTTAACCTGATGCATTAAGTTTAGGAGTTGTTTGCAAACGTTGCTGCATTATACCTTGTTCCACCTTATTTTACCCGATCCTTGTCACCCTGGTGTCCACGGTCAATACTTGCTTAGTTTGCTTAGACCGGTAGAAGTCGGGTGATTGCCTGTCATCCGCGAGCTATAGGGGATTACCTGGTTTATGTGAAAGAAATGTCATGTGAGAATAACTAAGTGTGGAAATGAATATGAGACCGGGCGGAAGCTTGCAGGGTTCTGGACTGTAGTGTCTTCCGTCTGTGTCGATTAAGGACCGTCCGATGTCGGGCCTCGGGTCATGTTGAACGCATGCCTCACATTTAGCTGGCCGGATAAAGTACCTTTCGACCGCGAAGCCGGGAGATTATTCGGGCCGAGTAGATTGCCCGCAACGCACTGTACCGGAGCAGTAGTGGCAGGAAACGGGGGCGCGATGATAAGGCCAAAGAGCAGTCGGGCGGCCCCCGGGTACATGTGGTTCCTGGCAAGCTCGCGACTTTACCTGAATGGTTGACTCGGTGACCAATACCTCACTTTAGCGGGTGAGTGAGGTTTGTGTGAGGAATAAATTACCAGCTGGTCAATAATCGATTCGAATCGCCATCGTTCACTGGATAGTGAACACTTGACTTGAGTTACTTCATCGTAGTAATATGGATGCAACACTTGGATAGTTATGAGGAAATGACATGGTAACTATTGTAAATTATCAATGGAAATCCTTGCTTGCTTAATTACATAGTTACTTCAGCATAAAGTGCAAACATAGTTGACAGGAGAATAAAGAATTAAAACATGACATGCTTTTGTAAATGATTTGCTAAGCTAAAAATGCTTTTCTTGCAAATGAGTCAGCTACCCCACCAAAACGCCTATCATGATCCTTGGAGTCTTTTGTTTTGGTTCTGTCGGGTAAGTCTAGCTGAGTACCTTCTCGTACTCAGGGCTTTGTTCCCACTTGTTGCAGATGGACAGATGTACTATGGGTATTGTATCAACTGTCTCTACCCTGCGATGGGCGAAGCCTAGGACCATGGGCAATGGTCACTCACTACTCCTCGCCTGATGCTTTTGTGGGAGATGATCGCGAGCTGGCACTTTATTTTGGAAAGTTGTGCGGGTGTGTGTGTGCTTTGAACTAATGCTTCCGCTACTTTATTTGAAACTGGTTTGTAATAACTATGTTTAAACTCCGATGTATTTTGTGCCGCAAACTACTGTGTAACTTATGAAGGTAATCGCTGAACTTATTACGATCTTGGCTGTGATGTGAAATGGTTTGAAATCCGTCGAGATTTCACGGACTACCGGGTTATACGGGCTTAAGTTTGGTAAATTGTCCGTTCGTTGGATGATTTTCTTACTTAATCTCGTATAATTG
Organism: Saccharum spontaneum; assembly: GCA_022457205.1. Taxonomy (NCBI): domain Eukaryota; kingdom Viridiplantae; phylum Streptophyta; class Magnoliopsida; order Poales; family Poaceae; genus Saccharum; species Saccharum spontaneum. The sequence continues at coordinate 19,913,042 of CM039587.1, forward strand.
GGCGGTTCTGTTACAGCTGGTATCGGAGCATGGTTTAGCGTAATTACTGTCATAAGTGTATTTAAACCAAAACCCTGCTTAAAAAGTGTGATTTTGAAACTAAAAAGTGTGCCAGTGGTCATATCCGGTATGCCCAGTTAAGGACTCTAGGTGGCTATTTAAGTACTAACTTGGGGTTCTGCACCATATTTCTTTTTCGTTGCTCATACGGCGTGCTATTGTATGAGTGCCACTTAATTGAGTGGTAATGTATGGATCAGTTACCTCTACGCTTCGGTAAGTGTGAGTTGTGAGAGCATGATCGGATACACCGCCGATCTAGGGAAAGTGCTTATATGATACTTGGATAATTACATGTTTTACACATGTTTTTATAAAAGTGTCGCATGTGTGGGTGTTCCGTCCGTTGAGGCGATGCCGTCAATAGGACGATGTGTTTGGGTAGTCACTACCGTTGTACACGCATCTGGGGATTCGTGTAAAGCGTGTAGGTAGATTTACTGCTTTCATGCATTCATGGGGAAATGGGCTGAAATGAGTTTTCTGCAGGTACATAACAGCGTATCGTGTAGACCGAATTAGTTACGTATATGAGAGATCGTTGTATGCCACCGAATTCACCGTTAGATGCTTTTTCATAAGTTTGTGAGAACGTAAGACTCGTGCATGCATCATATTGTTTGTGCATTCCATTCATGGCATGCATTCCTCCCCTTATAAAAGGATTATCCCATTTCGATAAAAGTGACCTCAACTAAAATATGTTCTCACCGGGTAATTTAAAACTTGTGCTACAGATGGCCCGCACGAAGCAGACTGCCCGCAAGTCCACTGGAGGAAGAGCACCCCGTCGTCAGCTAGCCCCGCGGGAGCACCGCAACACAGACACTTTTCTAAGCGAGTTTGGCATGCCCACCTTGCTTTGGAGAGTGCTCCATGATGTGGGGTACCCGGAGGGACAAGAGCCAGTTTACTCTTGGAGCGAGAGCCAGCTAGCTGAAGATGGACTTGTTGTGGTAGAGATCACCGTCCCTGCTCTTGGTGATGCGCCAGAATGGGATGGTTGGCATCTGGAGTTCGAAGGACGCACTCCAGTCGAGGGTGCAGAGGGCGCAGCTTTTCGCGTCATCCGAGACATCATGAGCAGATTTCCCAATGAGTTAGCAGCAGCTTTGGCCGGTACCTTCCCGAGAGATGATCCTCGCGACGCCATTTGGGTACAGCCGCAAGGAAGTGCCCTGGTTAGAGGCCCCAGTGAAGGACGGGCTAGCGACAACCACACCATGAGTGCCATGTATGCAGCCATCAGAGCATACCAAGGTCTGGAGAATACCTATTGGACCTTGACTGGCCTACGTGGTGATGATCGGCTTGAAGCAAGGAAGCAGAAGAAAAAGCAAGCGCGTGCCATAGCTAGCTTGCAGGAGCAGTTGGCTGATATGAGCTTGCAGCGGGACCGAGCTCTCGAGAGAGGCGAGAGTTCCATGCAGCAGGTACAGAGGCTGACTCAGGCCAACAGGAATGCAGATCGCCTGTTGGAGCAGCTAGTACAAGAAAGGAATGAAGCCTGGAACGAGAGGGACCTTCTGAGGCAGAGGGTCGAGGAGCTAGAAGAGTACAATGCCAACTTGCATGAAGAGTTCCATGCCCTCTACAACGGGATGGGCCCGTATGCTCCTCCGAACGCCGCTCAGATGGACATCGACGACGACGCTGCAGCTGAGGGTAGCGATGGCGACGCCTCCGACATCGACGATGGCCCCGAGGAGTAGGATAGTGTCCTGCGTTAGTAGCTAGGCTTGACGCGATGGCCTTCTTTTGGTTTTCATGTATCATGATGTATCCTGTTCGACCTTGAGACTGACGATCTTTTGGAGTTTGGTTGTGTATGCGATACCCGAACGCATAAAAGTCCAGTGTATGTATGCTGGCAACGTGGTTGTATGGAACGTGATGTTGCATTTGAAGTAACTGAATTGGTGCTGTTGTTTAATTGGAATGAAATTATTGCGCCTCTGTTTTCTTGTATGACTTGTTCTCTCCAATGAATTCAGTATGGCATAATTGTTCATTCGGACATAATTTTACAACTTCACTCAATTGTACTTGTTGCTGAAATATGCAGATGGCCAACACTCGTCGTGCTACATATGAAGCCGCTGAGACTGGTGGCAATGGTGCAGGAGCTGGTGGAAGTGGTGCCAACAATGTCAACCACCAGGAACCACGTCCAGAACCACATTTGCCCCCTCCTCCGCCGCTTACCGCAGAAATGTTCTTCACACAGTTCCTTGGAAGTCAACGCAGTACTGAACAATCACAGAGGAATATGGAAGACTTTCTGCGTACCATCGCGGAAAATGTTCAAAGAGGAAATAATCAAGGTGGTGGCCATGGAGTGAACCAGTACAGCAGTTTCAAGGATTTCATGGATACGAGGCCACCTATTTTCAAAGAAGCAGCAGAGCCACTTGATGCCGAAGAATGGATTAACACTATGGAAGATAAGTTTCGTGTGTTAAGGATGACAGAAGTTCTGAAAGTAGAGTATGCTGCACATCAGTTACAAGGACCAGCAGGAATGTGGTGGAAGCATCACCGCAGTACTTTTCCTCCTAATGCCCAGATCTCTTGGAGGGATTTCACTGAAGCTTTTAAGGGAGTTTATATTCCCCCAGGGTTGGTTGAGATGAAGCTTGGAGAGTTTTTAGCCTTGAATCAGGGTACCAAGACGGTGACACAGTATCTGCATGCCTTTAATAATTTGTGCCGCTATGCTCCAGACATGGTTGACACAGATGCAAAGAAGATTGCTAGTTTCAAGAGAGGGTTGAGTCCGAAGATGATGAAGCATGTGGGTACCAATACCCGCAACAGATTCAACGACTTTATCAATGACTGTTTGAAGCAAGAGAAGAACAATAACGCTTATACCGCATCCAAGAACCGCAAGAGAGTGTTCGAGTCAGGACCATCCCAGTCCAGAGTTGTCCCTGCCAACCGTTCATCTTATCGTCCGTCCGCACCTGGTGCGAGGTTCAGGCCGCCGCAGCATAAAACCCAGAACTACAAGGGGCCACAGAAACCGTACAAGATCGCAGTGCCACCAACAAAGACCAGCGCAGCTGCAGAACAGAGCAACTCCAAGGGAGCTATAGGGTCTGCTGGTACAGTGAAAGGGCCCTGCTACAACTGTGGTCAGCCAGGCCACTTTTCCAAGTTCTGCCCTTATCCGCCTAAAAAGAAGCAACAGACTTACAATGCTCGTGTACACCACACCGCCATTGATGAAGTTCCTGAGGGAGAGCCTGTAACTGCTGGTAAGTTTCTTGTGAACCATCACCCTGCAGTTGTTCTTTTTGATTCTGGATCTTCGCATTCTTTTATGAGTCAAGCATTTGCACGGAAGCATGAACAACTATGCACAGAATTGAGTTATGGTTATCGCATAAGTTCAGCAGGAGCTGATGTGTTAACCAATAAGATGGTTAGAGGGGCAACCCTTGAGTTAGGTAGTCGGAAGTTCAGAGTGAACCTGGTAGTTATGCCTGGACTAGTTTTGGATGTAATAATAGGAATGAACTGGATGAAAGACTGGGAAGCAGTCATAGATACAAGCAGTCGGATGCTTACCCTTAAAGATCCCCAGGCAGAGGGTACTTTTCAGGTACCATTGCCTAAAAGAACAGATCTTGTGAGTGTGACCTGTGCCATGGAAGTTACTCCTATCCATCAGATCCCAGTAGTATGTGAATTCCCGGATGTGTTTCCAGACGAGTTGCCTGGCCTTCCTCCAGATAGAGATGTTGAGTTCGGAATCGAGTTGATCCCCGGGACGGCTCCAATTTCAAGGAGACCTTATCGGATGCCGCCGGATGAATTAGCTGAGTTGAAGAAACAGTTGGAAGAGTTATTAAAAAAGGGGTTTATTCGCCCAAGTAAGTCTGAATGGGGATGTCCTGCCTTGTTTGTAAAGAAAAAGAAAGAGGGTACTCTCAGGATGTGTGTGGATTACCGACCTCTTAACGCTGTAACTATCAAGAATAAATATCCCTTGCCTCATATTGATGTTCTGTTTGATCAGTTAGCTAAAGCCAGAGTGTTCTCCAAGATAGACTTAAGGTCTGGGTATCATCAGATAAAGATTAGACCTCAAGATGTTCCGAAAACCGCCTTTTCTACCAGATACGGGTTGTACGAGTATCTTGTTATGTCATTTGGACTAACAAATGCTCCTACATATTTTATGTATCTGATGAATACGGTTTTCATGCCAGAGTTGGACAAGTTTGTAGTTGTCTTCATTGATGACATTCTAGTATACTCTGAAAACGAGAAAGAGCATGAAGAGCATCTGAGAATTGTCTTGACCAGGTTGAGAGATCATAAGTTATATGCTAAGTTCAGCAAATGTGAATTTTGGTTGAAGAAAGTTCCTTTCCTCGGTCATATCCTATCTGAGAATGGAGTTTCTGTAGATCCGAGTAAAGTGCAAGAGGTTATGGATTAGAAGACTCCAACAACAGTGTCAGAAGTCAGGAGTTTCCTAGGGCTAGCTGGTTATTATCGCCGCTTTATCCCAGACTTCTCGAAGATTGCCAAGCCTATGACAAGTCTGTTACAGAAAGATCACAAGTTTGCGTGGACAGAGGAGTGTGAGACAGCTTTCCATACCTTGCGGAAACTGTTGACCACTGCTCCAGTTCTTGCACAGCCCGACATCGAAAAACCTTTTGATGTGTTCTGTGACGCATCAAAAACAGGGTTGGGATGTGTGCTGATGCAAGAAGGAAGAGTAATTGCTTATGCCTCCCGGCAGTTGAGAAAACATGAAATCAATTATCCGACACATGATCTTGAGCTTGCCGCTGTAGTGCATGCCTTAAAGATTTGGAGACACTATCTACTGGGTAACGTGTGCAACATTTTCACCGATCATAAGAGTCTCAAGTACATTTTCACCCAACCAGAATTGAACATGAGACAGCGGAGATGGTTAGAGCTGATCAAAGACTACAACTTGAATGTACAGTATCACCCTGGGAAAGCCAATGTGGTAGCTGATGCTTTAAGCAGAAAGTCACATTGTCTGAATGTGCAACCCTTGCTTGAAGATGGTTTCGATCTAATACACCCTGCCGTGCTACAAAGTATTCAGGTCAGTTGTTCCTTGGAGAGTAAGATTATAGAAGGCCAGAAAGCAGACAAAGGGATATTTTACATCAAAAAGAAGATTCAAGAAGAACCCTCGAAACACTTCAGGGTGGATGAGCAAGGTGTGTTGTGGTTCGACAACCGTCTTGTTGTTCCAAAGGATAGAGAGCTTAAGAATAAAATTTTGGATGAAGCTCATCTCTCCAAGTTGTCTATTCATCCTGGCAGCAGTAAAATGTATCAAGAACTAAGACCTCGTTATTGGTGGACCAAGATGAAGAAGGAAATTGCAGCGTATGTAGCCAGATGTGACACATGTTGTAGAGTAAAAGCAATTCACATGAAGCCTGCCGGAATGTTACAACCTTTGTCAGTACCAAGTTGGAAGTGGGATGACATAAGTATGGATTTTATCACGGGTTTACCCACTACTCAAAAAGGTCACGATTCCATTTGGGTAATTGTGGATCGTCTTACTAAGACAGCCCACTTTCTGCCTGTCAAAACGGAATATAGACCACCTCAATATGCTGAGAAGTATATTGCGGAGATTGTGAGATTGCATGGCATACCAAAGACTATAGTGTCTGACAGAGGGTCGCAGTTCACTGCTCACTTTTGGGAGCATTTACACAAAGGCTTGGGGACTAGTCTGATTCGTAGCACTGCCTATCATCCTCAAACCGATGGTCAGACTGAGAGAGTTAATGCTGTTCTAGAAGATATGTTAAGGGCTTGTGTGTTGTCTTCCAGAGGTTCATGGGAGTCATGGTTACCATTAGCAGAGTTCTCATACAATAACAGCTATCAAGAGAGTATCAGAATGGCACCTTTTGAGGCTCTGTATGGCCGAAAGTGTAGAACACCGTTAAACTGGATTGAGTCCGGAGAAAGAAGGTATTATGGTATTGACTTCGTAGAGGAAGCCGAAAGGAAAGTTCATATCATCCAGCAGAATATGAGAGCGGCCCAGTCACGTCAGAAAAGTTATGCAGATAAGAGAAGGAGACCGCTTGTGTTCGAAGTTGGCGACTATGTCTATCTAAAAGTTACGCCAATGAAAAAGAAAAGGTTTGGTGTGCGCAGAAAGCTGGCCGCCAGATTTGTGGGACCTTACAAAATCCTGGAACGGAAGGGTCCTGTGGCTTACAAATTGGAGTTACCGGAGTCAATGGGTGCTATATTCCCAGTTTTTCATGTATCACATCTCAAGAAATGTTTGCGCGTTCCAGAGGAACGGATTGAACCTCGAGGCATAAAACTAAAGTCAGATTTGGTGTATCGTGAGCAACCAGTTCGAGTTTTGGATACCAAGGAAAGGGCTACTCGAAACAGTGTGGTGAAAACGTATAAGATACAATGGAGTCATCACGATGAAGGGGATGCATCTTGGGAAACGGGTGAATACTTAAAGAACGCCTATGAAGATTTTTATAATAAATGGTTCGTAACCCAAATCTCGGGACGAGATTTTTATAAGGGGGGAGGGCTGTAACACTCCGGTGTTACGCAATGCATTTTTGCATGGCAATCATATTGCATAGCATTCATATCATTATAACCATGTATGATAATGGTATAATTCGATTAAAATAAAAGCTTAAACATGCTACATTTCACGGATTATAATAATATGATAATCACATTATATCAAAAGCCTTGCAACCATAAATTCTACATCACTTGGAACCCTAGTTCAAATTTTGGAGCTCAAAATTTGTCAAAAACTTGTTTAAAAGTAATTATGAAAAATATTCAAAATTTTCTCCTATTTTAGCTTTTATTTTGTCATTTAAAATCTATTAAGAATTTTGAAATGGCCCCTTAATCAAAGTTGTAGAGAATTTAATTTTGAGCAACTTTTATTTTTGGGCCAAATCCATAAAATGCTTTCTTCTTGTTCAAAATTGGGTTTGAAGTTTGAAATGCATTTAAATTTGAAAATCAAAAATCAAAAATTTCGTTTTTCCCTCGCGGGCCGCCGCCACCGATTCGGCCCAGAGCCAGAGCCGGCCCGCCTCACCGCGCGCGCGCGCCCGCGCTGCCCCGCCTCGGCCCAGGCCCAGCCGGCCTTCTCCTTCCTCCGCCCGCGCCCTCGCCCGCGCGCGCTGGCGCTCCGGCAGAGCACGCGCGCCGCGTGGCGGCCGCATGCCGGCCACAGCGGCCGGGTGGCGCTCGGTCGCCCCCACCAGCGCGAGCGCCCACGCCTTAACCCCCCCCCGCATGCGCCTCGCCATTCCTCCCTCCGCTCTGCCTCCTCGCTTGTTCACCGAGCGCAGCTGCCGTTTTCCGCCTCCGCCTCTTCTTTTCCCTCACTCGCGCAAGCATCTTGTTCGCCTCCTCCTCCCGGTGCTCGGACACCATCTCCCGTGCCGCCCCATGGCCGGAGAAGTGCTCCCGCCGGTGAGCAGCGCCGCCGAGCCGCCATGGCCGGTGGCAAGCTCGATTTCGAGCTCCTCCGGTCATGCCAATGGTCTCAACGGGACCGCCTCGCCTTGGGGATCACGACGGTGGTGACCTCGTCGCCGGCGACCTCGCCGTCGTCGAGATCCGCGCGGTCAGCGCCCTCCTTGACTCGGAGCGGCTGACGCGTGGGACCCGGTTGACCCGCGGGCCCGCCTGTCTGTCTCTGTGTGTGCGCGCGTGTGTAGATCGCCGGGTGCGTCTAGCCGTTCAGCGGCTGGATTTAAAAAGGATTTTTGAGATTTATTTTTCAGAAAATGTATAAATGCTTTAGAAAAATTGTAACTTGCTCATTTTAGCTCCAAATTTGATGAAACAAATTTCTATGGACTCTTTGGGACCAGATCTATGATGTAAAATTGTTGCATGTCAAATTTGATGAACTTTTCTGTAGAGTTTATAATTAAATAGTAAAATGGCTATTTTCTTGATAAATACTTAATAAATCCTAGAAAAGTCAGAAAAATATGATTCCAAATTTATTAATCTTTTTGTGTCATGTACTTTCTAGGAAAATTTTATATCTTGGGTGTTCTGTATAAAAATTTGTAGTTGCAGTTCAAATGCTTTTTATTACCAATATTTGTTATTTTTGTTATTTAAATAAATTTGAATAAAACATGCAAGTGATAATTTTTCCATAGTGTTTGTTTAGGTAGTAGATAGTAGAAAAATTCCTAAATCTGTTGTTTGATACTTTTCATAATGTAAAGTATTTTAAATATCTATTTTAGGCCCTAGTTTGTTATTTTTGTGTAGGCAGTTCTAGTTATCCAAATGCAGTAAAAATTTTATGTCAAGCTATTCTTGATATTAGTAATCCACTGTAATTTTATAAGATTTTTCTGAGCTACTAAAATATGTGTTGCTGTTTAACCTTAAGACTAATTAGGGTTTCTATTTATTCTTAATACAAAGTTAGTTGGAAAATTATACTTTGGTGTATCTTTGAAGCCTCTTGATTCTCAAATACTCTCGCATGGTAGAAACTAGTGTTGGTAGTTTCCGAGTACATGTTCTTGGATGACGTAGACTACCTTGTAGAAGAGTCATAAGTTCCACATAATCCGATGACGTAATACATTCATTACACCGCATGCATTCCGCATCTTCATCATCTCATGTCACTTCTGCATTGCACCTATGCATGTTGCACTCATACTTCTGCATCATACAGGATCGCAGGAGGTGGTTCCGACAGTTGTTCCCGAGGACGCAGAGGAGCAGCTCGAAGTGACGGAGCCGGAGCCAGCAGAAGCAGAAGAGGAGTCCGGTGAAGAACTTCCGGAGTGCCCTGACCATCGTCCCAGTACCTTCGAGCGAGGCAAGCCCCGGAGCATTTCTCCCTCGGTTTGCAAAGAATTATTTATTAATTTCACTTAACCTGATGCATTAAGTTTAGGAGTTGTTTGCAAACGTTGCTGCATTATACCTTGTTCCACCTTATTTTACCCGATCCTTGTCACCCTGGTGTCCACGGTCAATACTTGCTTAGTTTGCTTAGACCGGTAGAAGTCGGGTGATTGCCTGTCATCCGCGAGCTATAGGGGATTACCTGGTTTATGTGAAAGAAATGTCATGTGAGAATAACTAAGTGTGGAAATGAATATGAGACCGGGCGGAAGCTTGCAGGGTTCTGGACTGTAGTGTCTTCCGTCTGTGTCGATTAAGGACCGTCCGATGTCGGGCCTCGGGTCATGTTGAACGCATGCCTCACATTTAGCTGGCCGGATAAAGTACCTTTCGACCGCGAAGCCGGGAGATTATTCGGGCCGAGTAGATTGCCCGCAACACACTGTACCGGAGCAGTAGTGGCAGGAAACGGGGGCGCGATGATAAGGCCAAAGAGCAGTCGGGCGGCCCCCGGGTACATGTGGTTCCTGGCAAGCTCGCGACTTTACCTGAATGGTTGACTCGGTGACCAATACCTCACTTTAGCGGGTGAGTGAGGTTTGTGTGAGGAATAAATTACCAGCTGGTCAATAATCGATTCGAATCGCCATCGTTCACTGGATAGTGAACACTTGACTTGAGTTACTTCATCGTAGTAATATGGATGCAACACTTGGATAGTTATGAGGAAATGACATGGTAACTATTGTAAATTATCAATGGAAATCCTTGCTTGCTTAATTACATAGTTACTTCAGCATAAAGTGCAAACATAGTTGACAGGAGAATAAAGAATTAAAACATGACATGCTTTTGTAAATGATTTGCTAAGCTAAAAATGCTTTTCTTGCAAATGAGTCAGCTACCCCACCAAAATGCCTATCATGATCCTTGGAGTCTTTTGTTTTGGTTCTGTCGGGTAAGTCTAGCTGAGTACCTTCTCGTACTCAGGGCTTTGTTCCCACTTGTTGCAGATGGACAGATGTACTATGGGTATTGTATCAACTGTCTCTACCCTGCGATGGGCGAAGCCTAGGACCATGGGCAATGGTCACTCACTACTCCTCGCCTGATGCTTTTGTGGGAGATGATCGCGAGCTGGCACTTTATTTTGGAAAGTTGTGCGGGTGTGTGTGTGCTTTGAACTAATGCTTCCGCTACTTTATTTGAAACTGGTTTGTAATAACTATGTTTAAACTCCGATGTATTTTGTGCCGCAAACTACTGTGTAACTTATGAAGGTAATCGCTGAACTTATTACGATCTTGGCTGTGATGTGAAATGGTTTGAAATCCGTCGAGATTTCACGGACTACCGGGTTATACGGGCTTAAGTTTGGTAAATTGTCCGTTCGTTGGATGATTTTCTTACTTAATCTCGTATAATTGGGCGGTTCTGTTACAGTCTCTAGCAATGTTGGTTGGTTGAAGCACTTGCACTTGATTGCTTGGATGTTGATGTTGATTATGAGTTGGAGATGATGAACTAGCCACTTGTTGATCTTGTTGCACTTGAGATGATGTACTAGCTTGATTTTGCATTAGAGACCCACTAGCTTGTGTAATTGGACTTTGGAGCACTTGATCTTTGTTGTCATCCACATCAATCACTTGCTTTGGCCTAATATCACCAATATCTATTTCTTTCATAGCATTGGTCAATTGAGTTCCTCTCACATCATCCAAGTTATTTTCTTCATCTTGAGAGCCATTTGTTTCATCAAACTCAACATCATGAACTTCCTCAAGTAAACCACTAGCCAAATTTCAAACTCTATAAGCTTTGCTAGTAGTGGAGTAACCAAGTAAGAATCCTTCATCACATTTCTTCTCAAACTTGCTCAATCTAGTGCCCTTCTTCAAGATGTAGCATTTGCAACCAAATACCCAAAAGTATGCAATGTTGGGCTTTCTTTCATTTAAGATCTCATATGGTGTCTTCTCTAAGAACTTGTGGCAATAGAGGCGGTTGCTATAGAAGCAAGCCGTGTTAATTGCTTCGGCCCAAAATGAATGACTCACATTATACTCATTCAACATTGATCTTGCCATATCAATTAGGGTTCTATTCTTCCTCTCAACTAGGCCATTAGATTGAGGTGTATACTTGGCCGAAAATTGATGTTTGATTCCAAGCTCATCACATAGCTCGTCAACTCTTGTGTTTCTAAACTCACTTCCATTATCACTTCTCACTTTCTTGATTGTGGTCTCAAACTCATTTTGCACTCTTTTGATGAACTTCTTGAACATGTCAAATACATCACTCTTGTTCACAAGAAAGAATACCCATGTGTATCTAGTGAAATCATCCACAATCACAAAACCATACTTATTGCCACCAATGCTTGTGTATGTAGTTAGCCCAAATAGATCCATGTGCAACAACTCAAATGCCTTGGAAGTACTCATGATGCTTTTCAATGGATGAGTGTTGCCCACTTGCTTTCCGGCTTGACATGCACTACATAGCTTATCCTTCTCAAATGTGACATCCTTCAAGCCTCTAACTAAGTCATGCTTCACTAACTTGTTCAATTGCTTCATGCCAACATGACCAAGTCTTCTATGCCATAACCAACCCATACTTGATTTAGTGAGCAAGCATGTTGAAAGTTGAGTGTCACTAGCATCGAAATCAACCAAGTATAGATTCTCATATCTAAAACCCTTGAAGATCAAATTAGAGCCATTAACACTAACTATCTCCACATCATCAACACCAAATATGCACTTGAAACCTAGATCACACAATTGAGCAACCGAGAGAAGATTGAAGTTCAACTTTTCAACTAGGAGCACATTGGAAATGCTATGATCATTTGAGATTGCAATCCTTCCAAGAGCCTTCACATCACCCTTGCTATTGTCACCAAATGTGATGCTATCAATGCCACTATCATTTGATTTGAGAGAGTTGAACATTCTTGAATCACCGGTCATATGTTAAGAGCACCCACTATCAAGCACCCAATGCCTTCCTCCGGCCTTGTAATTTACCTACAAAATAAATTAATGTTTCTTAGGTACCCATACTTGTTTGGGTCCTTGGAGGTTAGTAACTAAGCTCTTTGGTACCCAAATGGCCTTCTTCTTTGGACCCACAATTGGTGTACCAACAAACCTAGCATGCACACCTTTCTCACCCTTGGTAAGCACATAACAAGAATCAAAAGGAATGTACTCCATTTTAGCATGAAACTTGTTGTTCTTGTTCATTTTTATTACAATTAATCTCTAGATGTCCAATTTGCTTGCATCTATTGCAATAACGACCATTGCTCTTCACAAAGCGAGACTTTGGAGTAGCAAAGGCCGCCTTGCCCTTCTTGGGAGTATAGCCCAAACCCTCTTTATTAAGAGAGAACCTTTGGCTACCCAAGCATTTTAGCAAGCGGGCATCCCCAGCATAGGCATTGCCTAATGCACGGGTGAGATCATCCACTTCTCTCTTGAGAGTCTTATTCTCAACCACAAGTGATGAATCACTAGTAGTAGAGATAGAGTTGGTTGTGGTGGATGATGATGAGCTACATGAAGCATTAGTAGGACCAACAAATAAAGAATCATCAATAATATCACATGTTAGTCCAATATCACAAGTGACAATCACTTGCTCTTCCTTAGCTTCCTTCATAAACTTCTCCAACTTGAGGTCCTTTTCCTTGATGAGCTCAAGTAGAGTGGAGTGGGCTTCCTTAAGCCTAGTGTGAGCAACTTTAAGGTCCTCGTGGTCTTCCTTTAGACACTCACGAGAGGCCTCTAGCTCATCAAAGGATTTTCTAAGAGCTTTGAGCTCTTGTTCAATTCCTTTGCACTCCTTACTCTTTTTGAGAGCAACAAGCTCCTCCATCAAGGCATCATTTTCATTGCTCTTGGCAATGAGCTCTTGTTCCAAGATTTTGTATTTCTTGGTTGTCCTCTTGTAGCCCTTGCTCATTTGATCTATTATGCCCAATAGATCATCCTTGGAGTAGTCCTCATCCTCCTCCTCATCACTCCTACAACCATCACTAGCACAAGAATCATCATCACTATCATCATATTTTACCTTGGTAGGCTTGGCCATAAGGCATGTCGATGTAGTGTCGAAGATGGATGACTTGTTGGAGAGAGCGATGCTTGCAATGGCTTGCCTAGTGGTCCTCTCATCATCACTAGAGCTTTCATCATCATCACTATCGGAGTTGTCACTATCCCAAGTGACCACATAACCACCACCCTTCTTCTTCTTGTTGATAGTAAAGCTCTTCTTATCTTTCTTCTCCTTCTTGTCCTTCTTGTTCTTCTTCAACTTCAACTCCCCATCATGATATTTTTTGTCTTCATAGGGGCACTTTGCCACTACATGATCGGGGCTATTGCAATTGTAGCAAAGCACTTCCTTTGCCTTCATGAAGTCCCTTCTCTTCCTTGCCCCATATCCTTTCTTCTTCATGAACCTCCCCATCTTGTGCACTAGGAGGGCAATGGTCTCATCATCGAATGGATCATCATCATCACTCTCCACCTTGCTCTTGCCCTTAGAAGATGAAGCCTTAAATGCAATGGGCTTTTCTTGCTTGACCTTGGTCTCCTTCTTCTCTCCTACCTTATCTTCATCATCATTGTATTGGGTATCGGTCATTATATCTCCAAGCACATCGGTTGGTTTGACCTTGTCTAATCACTCTCTAAAGATCATTCTTCTCAAGGTGGCAAACTTCTTGGGTAAGCACATCAAGAACTTGTGTGAGAAGTCCTTGTCCTCAACCTTCTCTCCAAGCCCCTTGAGATCATTGACAATGACTTGGAGCCTATAGAACATCTCCGGGATGGATTCATCATCCTTCATCTTGAAAGTGGAGAACTTGTCCTTGAACATATATAGCTTGGCACTTTTTACTGTTGAAGTGCCTTCATATGTTTCTTCAAGCCTTATCCAAAGCTCATTTTTCTTTTCAAGATCTTTGATTTGCTCAAATACTTTGTCATCAATGGCACGGTAGATTGTGTCAAGTGCCGCCGTGTTGCATTGTTTGTTGATGCGGTCATTTGGAGTGAGATTTTCTTCATCAAGAATGATGTATCCTTCTTTGGTCACATCCCAAACCTTCTCATGTATATTGCCTAGATATTGCTTCATCTTCCTTTTCTAATGATCAAAGGAAGAGACGCCATCAAAGAATGGAGGCTTGCCATTAACATGATTGAACATAACTTGAGCCATCTTGCACCGAGGTTGTTAAGCCTTGCAAACGGTGACCACGGCTCCGATACCACTTGAAAGGTCTTGATGGCTAGAGGGGGTGAATAGCCTTTTAAAATTTTCTACAAAGACAAGCTAAACAAGTTTATCAATACAACAAATAGCGAGATGCGAGTTTTGCTTAGCCTACGGGGTATTTGCAAGCCACCTATCCAATTCACAATTCTAGTATAATGGCACTCAACCGCACAAGTCAAATCGAGAAGGTAACTACAACTACAACTAGCAAGCTACATAAAAGAGCTACTCTAGCAAAGCTAACTAGCTAGCAAAGATAACTAAGAAAGTAATGCGGAGTTGAGTTAGGAGAGTTTCACCGAGGGGCGAAGTATTGAGCCAACCAATATGATCAACAATGAATACCAAGACAACCAAACACCGGGATCAATCAATCACAATATGAAAGTGATGACACAAAGATTTATCCTGAGGTTCACGTGCTTGCCGGCACGCTAGTCCCCGTTGTGTCCCTCTTCACCACGTGGTTCGGTGGCTAATCGGTCTCACACCGAGCCTCTCAAAAGGTGCCACAAGAACCTACCAAATGGCAAAAGGTTACAATGACACGAGCAATTTACTAATGTTGCCTTTGGCGCTTCGCCGAGGTAGACACAAACCCCTCACAATCACCGGAGGTGGCCAAGAACAATCACCAACTCTTGCCAACGCCTCCAAGCTGCTCCAAGCCGTCTAGGTGGCGGCAACCACCAAGAGAAACAAGAATCCCGCAACAAATCAACCACCAAGTGCCAACTAGATGCTATCTCACAATGCAAATGCACTTGGATCACTCAATCTCACTTCGAATATGCAAGGAAGCAAGAGAGATGAGTGGGAGGAGAGTTGCTTAGTTCAAAGTGCTCACAAGTATGTCAAATGTCCAAGAGAGAGAGCTTTGAGCCGGCCAACTAGTATTTATAGACGTACCCCTTCGAATATAGCCGTTACGCACTTGAAACAGCCGAAGTCGCGCTGACCGGATGCACTGGTCAAACTGACCGGACGCGCCGATCGCACAACGGCTACTTTCGTGAACCACCGACCGGACGCGCTGCACGCAACGATCGGACGCGCGAAGCTTGACCGGACGCGCTGGTCCCGTGACGGACCGGACGCGCTGGTCAAGCCTGAGCAGCGCACAATGAAACAGCGACCGGACGCGCTGGAGAACTGACCGGACGCCGCAGTGCCAGCGTCCGGTTGGAGTCCAATAAGCTCCCTCAACGACCGGATGCGTCCGATCAAAAAGCTAAAACACACGCAAACGCTGAACACTGACCGGACGCGTCCGGTCAAACAGAGACCGCGTCCGGTCCAGCGTCCGGTCACCACTGTGACCTCCGTTCGCTTCCGTTCGATTTTCGACTTCCGGCGTAGTGGAAAATAGGCGTTTCAATTCCTCGAAAACGCCTGAATTCCGCCTCGCAAGCTCGGCGGGAGGGAGAGAGGACCCCAAACCCTCTCTACCGCTCAAACTCCACCGCCTTCGCAAATGTGCTAACACCACCAAGTGATCACGTCATGTGCGAGTGTGTTAGCATTTTCACAATCATTTTTTGAGGCGTTATTAGTTCTATCCAAATGCATATGATTATGAAATTCACACCTAGAGGCACTTAGGAGTTCAATAGCCGCGTCATTCCCCTCTTTATAGTACGGCTATCTATCCTATAATGTAACCACACCCACTAGGTGTCTTGGTTACTAAAACACAACCCTTAAGCATATACCTTTGCCTTGATCACGTAGGGTTGTGTCCAAATCCAAGTGTGGCCATCATGATCACCATATCCATCTTGCCACCAACCTTGGAATGTACTAATCCTCATATGCTACATACAACTTAGGCATAGGATTAGTACTTAGGCATTGTCACTAATTACCAACACCAAACATAGAGCTTTCATGCATATGTTTCACACATATATTGCAAGTGTTTTATCTAGATGGTGCGTATGTTTGCAATGTTTTCAAGTGTTTTTCATATGTTTCAGACGCATGTTTCAAATGTTTCATCTGTATTTTTTATGTTGCAAGATTGCATCTAGATGTTTCAAGTAGATCGGGTGTTGCACATGAGATGTGCGTGTGAAGCGGGAGGGGCACGAGCGGTCCCCGCGTGGACACGCAGCCCGGGTGGCCCGGGTGACGCGGCCCCCGCGTGGGCACGGGTGACGCAGGCGCGGACGAATGACGTCTGGGCGATGTGGGCCCACGCGTGGACGCGCGAAAACGGACTGCAGCCGTGGCCATCCGTCCGAACGTCCAGGCGCTAGTAGTTCCCTATTTTTTAACCAATATATATGTTAGCTCCTACAAACATCTCATTTCTACGTATCCTTGGGTTAGAGGCGGTTACAAAAACAATCCTTAAATATGAATTTTGGCTGGCTATATATAAAAATTGTTTCTATAGTAGTACTATAGTTGTTGTCTATGTTTTGAATTTATTGCTAATCTACAAATGTTTATAGTTAGTTAGCGCTAGTAATACAAAAAGTTGTTTCTTTGAGAATATAGTGTCACCTTTTCATGGTACATTTTGGGTTACCCAAAATCTTTATATGATTTTTAAAATAATAACAAACAAATTCAGCTGTTTTTTGGTGTTTGTTGTCTACGAATTGTTCCTCGGGAACTGATGTACATTACAATCGATTTGAAATGGAAACAATATAGTTAACTTTGTAGTTGAAAATTGTTTCAGGCTACCAGGCACTCTCTGCTATCATTGGCCATAAAAAAGATAAAGAAAATTAGCCTATTATTAGGTGCACGGCGAACCAAAAAGTGCATGTTTCGTGGCGCATAGTTACATGTTATGCACTTTAGTATAGTGTAGATTTGTTACAAACCAAACATCTTACTATTACTAGCGTGAAAGGATCAAGGTGGCTCCTGCAAAGTTGTATTTCACGTCGCTCACGAAAATTTTAATATAAACTTTGTCATTATCTGACTTTATATGAAAAAGTTATACCTTTATATAAGAGAGACTACGTCCACTGCTATGTTAGCAAAACCGCCTAAGAAAAGAAATCACTTTCAAATGGTTAAAGGAGTACTGGTATTAAGAGTTACGTTGTCTGATATGACTCTATGAGAGTGCGGAGTTTGTTTTCAAATTCAGCAATATATATGTTCAGGGTATAAAATGGACTGGATTAAATATATGCCTTCTTCAATGTTTAACGGTAGACCACAGTGCTCCAGATATTACTCGAATTTTCGCAATTCGGGATCGGTTTGCTCAATCATGCACCTAGGTGGTTGGCTCATATATATAGGTAACATGATGAAGGACACTGGACTCATGGTTACAAGAGATGTTGAAATTGAGATGACCCCTGCTCAAATCTCAATAGGGGTACTGCTAAATCGATGAGATCTTTGACGTAGCAGTGCTTCAACGAATCCTCGGATCTAACTAAACAACTAGGGCCATATTTAGATTGCTCTAAAATTCTTTTTTTCACTCTCTCTCTGTCACATCAATTTTTGGACGTATGCATGGAGCATTAAATGTTAGTAAAAAATAACTAATTATACAGTTCAGTAGTAAATCACGAGACGAATCTTTTAAGCCTAGTTAGTCCATGATTGGACAATAATTACCTAATACAAACTAAAGTACTACAATAGCTAGAGTTGAAAAAATTTGTAATCTAAACGAGGCCCCGATAAAATCTGCTCTATTGTTTTATCGTGCCAGGACAGGAACAGACATGGCGAAAGTGAAATATTCACTACACCCAGTATCCAGTGACAGATGATCAAGCAAGGCAGCACATGATCCAAACAAGCTTTTTCAGATACAATTATGAGCTATGCAGTGATATGCAAAGAAGTGAGTCGGTCGGAGTGACGAGTGAGCCTGTCCTGTCCAGGTTCATGACCCAAAACCGGCCGGCGGCAAATTGCAGAGCCGCAGCAGAACTTGCAGTTCCAGCCCATACCTGCAAATGGATTCAGTGAACCTGCCCATGCCCTCAGGGGCGGAGCTCTTGCATGGCAAGGTATGGCGCTTGCCATACCTTGAATTCCCAGAAATCTTTACCCTCAAATCACTATGTACCATGGATATATTAAGGAAGATGAAATTTCACTGTTATAAACTCTCAGCCGGCATCTAGAGAAAGAGCAGTAGCGACTCGAATATTACCTGGACGTTCTCTTGGGCTATTGGCATATTGCTGCTTTTGGGCTGCTACGTACCTTATTTAATTGAACGAAAGTATATCTGCTTTTGGGCTGCTACAATATCAACTGTTGTTTGCCATACCTTTTTTTTCCCGTCCTCCGCCACTGCATGCCCTGATGATGCCCAGGATGCATGGCACGGCGATGCTAATTAGCAACAGCAGATGCCATGCGGCCTTCCCTTTCGTTTCAGTGCTCTCCTCCGGTAGGCCGGGGGCCGGCCGGCTACTTGCTCCTTGAGCATCTTTGTTGGGCACTGCGTCATCCCGATCGTGTAATCTCGACTCGCATAAAGGCACATCACCAAGTTGCCATTGTTTATTACTAGTATGGTTTATATAATTGCAATTGCAAAGGCGATGAGCTCTGCCGTCGATCTAGTATGGCGGCAATTAACAAAGTTTGATGGATCAGCCAATTCTATCTTGTCTTGACTACGTAAAGCTTAACAAGGCTTGTGCAGCATGGGCTTCGAGAACGATCCTTGAGGATTTCTTTATATATAATTAAAAAAAATACGTGTTGCTGGATGCTACTTTTGGATTTTATTTCACATTTTAAAAACAAAAACAAAAACGAACACTCGTAATTTGTCAGAGTGGACCCCATTTGAAATTTGCTTTCTGCTAGTGCTAGTCATCTAATCTGTTGAAAGTTATATTGCTAAGATTATGCATGGTATTTAGTTTGGTCCCGTGCTTCATAGAGAAGCACTTGCAGTCATCATTTCCTTTAGCGCATCTTATCTGAGAGCATCTCCAAGGGTTTTTATAAAATTCACTCTCTAAATCGTCATTTGGAGAGTTATTTGCAAAAAAAAAGTCATCTAAATCGTCCTTTGGAGAGTCTATCTGTATAAAATTCGTTTTTTATATATATTTTCACTCTCTAATAACTTTTATATATCTTGTGTACACTCTAGAGAGTCATTTTACTATCTGTCTTTGGCTAGCAAGGAGTCCGAATACATGATGGCTATATTTGGATAACAAAATAAAGAAGTTGTAGAGTATTTTTTATCAGAATCTCTGTTTCGAACAAGTAGGAACGCTCTGAAATAAATCCTTGACACATCTATGAACACCTAAAGAAAATTTGACCGACACATTTGAGATTGATGATTCATTGTAAATGTTTCGTTTTGACCACCGTGTTGCTAAGCGTGCTGAAAAAAGTAAAAATTTATTCCTTGAGTATGTAAATCCGAATAAGTGATGCACTGTACCCAACCTAGCTAAATTATTATTTTTTCTATGTATTTAGATATATATAATGTATATTTAGGAGCATGGTAAAGCTATGTATTTAAAAAAACTAAAACGTCTTATAATTTAGAATGGAGGAAGTATAACACATTTTAGCTGCTGTTTCGAATTTCATATATCAAATCAACTCGGTGGCAGGTCAGCTCCGTTTTGCTCGATACTCCTTTTCCTCAACGACGTTGTCATTTTTACTTTTGTTTCTGTTCCACAACCCAAATGTCAAGTAAAGATTCACCTTAAAAAGTAAGAATCACCATAAAGACGTGATCCCCCCCCCCCCCATCTAGCTAGCTACAAGCATATTTATTTTACTACCACGCATTTGGCATCATCCATCCATCCAACAGCATATAATGCCAGCCGCCAGCGGCCATATGCGGCAACCTTTCACACCCCTGCTCCCCCAAAAAGGACCCCTTGCGAGATGTTAGTGTTGGGAGATGTTAGGTTAAATTCACACGCTGTCGTCCAAGTCTAACTATACTTAAACTAATCCTCGTAAACCTAGCATCCATCCTCCATTGTTGAATCTGTACACACTGCATAATGATAAACATTGTTAGACACGTAAGCCTGCATCTTAACAAATCTATATAGATAGAAAAGAGGAGGAAAATAAAGGCCGCGCTCGATCGACGCCTTTTTCCACGTCCGAATTTTCCAAACCGGGGGCTCTCCCTCGTTGTCGAGCGGAGAGGCGTTTCCCGGCGGTTTTGTGTCGGCACCCGTCGACACACGTCCAAGACGGAACAAAAGAGGATTATATTTGCCCACTGCCGTTACCACTAGCGGACGATTCTATATTTGTCACGTATCTCCTACCATATCTAGCGCTATCGCTTATTTAATTTAACGCCAACTATTAGGTGGACACGCACCCTTTTCTTCAGACTTCAGACGACTCAGTATTATATTATATACAAGGTTATTAATTAAGTCAGAGAATGAGATTAGGGAAGATACGCTAAAGCTACTGCGCTGTCTGATGCATTGCTAGCTGCTGAATCCTTCCCGGCCACACCACGCCCGCCGTTGTTTCGGACATCGACACCGTGCATGCATGCCTAGAGCACCATTAACATTTTTTGAGTTAAAAAAATTAAAATAGAGTAACCTAAGACCTAATATGTTAGTATAGAAAAAATGTGTGAGTATAGACACATGAACAGCATGAAAGTGCGTGAGGTTAGTTTTTTTTATGAAGAGATAATTTATCATTCTTTCTTTTTTTTAATAAAATATTCTATGATCTAGTATTTTTTAAGACACTATTGGAGCTACTCACTCTTAGTGCTGGTAATTACTGCTACTACTATATGCACACTGGATCGATGGGTTTCCTTTTGTCGTAGCCGGGAGCATGCATGCTGTATGTTGTTCCTTAGTTGGAATACGGAATAATAAACTAATACTACCCTGTTCAACTTTTCGTTAATACAGTAGTCCTTTAGCCGACACGTCAATTATACAATTCTACTCCCCACCACTAGAGGAGTGCCTCTCATCATCAGCATCAAGTCTTGATGAGGATGGGTCAGCACCCCAGATGCGTGCCCCAATTATCTAGGGCACTCATTCATGACGTAATAGCAAGTTGTTCTTTGATGATGGTCAATTTTTCTTTTATTATTGACTACCTAGAGCCCTTGCATTTCATTCATTATGCTATTTTCTCTTGATTTTTTCCTGGTTCCTTTGTAAATAGTCCCTCTATCGATTCTGGTTTTAGAACATGAGATAGGGACATGGCGGTTTCTTTCTCTGGCCGCTGGCCATTTAGGCTTTGTTTGATGGGCTTGTGAGCTTGCGCGCTACAGTGATGACCTGTTTTTTCTCCTCTCTTTTCAAAATGAACTAGGAGCCTATAAA
The DNA here is from genome assembly GCA_022457205.1 of Saccharum spontaneum. Classification (NCBI taxonomy): domain Eukaryota; kingdom Viridiplantae; phylum Streptophyta; class Magnoliopsida; order Poales; family Poaceae; genus Saccharum; species Saccharum spontaneum. Next base: position 19,934,632 of record CM039587.1, read on the forward strand.
GACATCTTTTTTTTATCGACTCTAGCCCCTCCGCACACTGTAGCAAGAAACAGAAGACCGTCTTAAACCATGCCAAACAGGATCCAAAACACCGTACCATCCGTCACGGATCATGCCACATTCCTCCATGTTGCTGTATTGGTTTCCGGTGGTCTACTCCATGGGAGCAAGCGAGTGGGAAAGCAAGCTTTTGAGTTATTATTATTGTTGTTTCTAAAATTGCTTCTCACACACAAATATATATAGGAGTATTTATATATATATAATTCTCCCCTAAGTTTGGCCACGAATCCGTTGGACGGCATCCCAGCCCAACCCTGCATGATTGGTCCTAAACGCGCGCGAGCGAACGCATGGCTCCCAATTATTGGCGCTCGACGGCTCCTAAATCCACTGCCCCAAAAAATTGAAAAAAAAAATAGCAAAAACAAGCGGCATGGAACCAAAGTCGCTACTACAAACAAGGACAGCGGCAAGAAGACGAAGAACCACCACACCAGCTTCAATTTGCGCCCATAAATATCCTTCTCCGCCACTTGCAATTTTTCCTATTCCATTTCTTCTTCGTCCTCGCACCAGTCCCCTCCTCCTTGGAAGCGAGAGAGGAGAGGGGAGGGACAGGGAGAGGGAGGAGCGAGGCACCGGTGAGCTCGGGAGGAGGCTGCGTGGGGCTTGCACGCCGGCCCTACCCTTCCCCAGCTCACTTACCACGCCACGCTCTCCTCTCACCAACTCTTTCCCTCTCTCTTATCTCCTTCCAAGATCGGGGATCCCACCCCCATTTTTTTGTTTTGTCCCCACCATTCTTGCTAGGATCATTCTCTGATCTTTCGCTCGCTCCAGTACGCCCGTTTTTTTTCCAGCTCCGGAGATCCCATCTCGGCCACCACCTCCTGCGGTTTCCAAGCTCCAAGAAGAGGCCAGATTCCAGCTCAAATTTGAGCTCAATTTGCCCGCGGAGCTCGAATCAATCCAGGAACAACCAACTCGGCAACAAGTGTCCTTCGTTTCCCCCGATCCCCGGGCTTCGATTCGATCGAATCCGACCTAATTTTATTGTGCTTGTGCGTGTGTGTGTTTTAACCTTCTCTCGTTGCGCTTTTCCTTTCTCCTCCCTGTCGCAAAGTGGGTTCCATCGCGTCACCCGCACGGCTCCTCTCCGATCGGCCGGAGAAAGAAAGCGCATAAAAGGCGAGCTCTTGATGCGGTCTTGGTCGTAGCAACATACAGCAACTCCACTGCTCCTGGCCTCGCTCGCTCGCTGTTGTTTATCCATATACGGACGGAGCAGCGGCGGCAGCGCGCTCCCCAGCCAGCGCGTGCTGATGCTTGCCCTGCTCGCCGCCTTCGCCGTCGCCTGCCTGCTCTTCCTATCCAGGCCATGCGCGCGTGACATGAGACTGTTCCTCGCCTCCCTTTGCCGGCAGCTCCTGCTCTCCCTGCTCGGATTCCTGGCAGGCCTCCGCCTGCTCGGCGGCGTCGCGGCCGCCTCCGCGGCCACAGAGACCATGCCGCTCATGCCGTCCTTCAAGAGGAAGCGGGCCGCGGCCACGGTGGAGAATGCGGAGGATGCTTCCGCCGGCGGCGGCGGCGGCGGCGAGCCGTCGGTGCTCGACCTGCCGGAGCTGGCCATCGATTGCATTCTCGAGAGGCTGCAGCCGGCGGAGCTGCGGAGCATGGCCGCCGTCTGCCGCTCCATGCGCGAGCGCTGCCGCGGCGACCACCTCTGGGAGCGCCACATGACCAGCAAGTGGGGCCGTGTCCTGGGCCGCGCCGCCAGGGACGAATGGAGGACGCACCTGGCGTCCGTCAGCGAGTCCGGCGCGGGCTCCGTCTCGGGCGGCGGCGGCAAGCGCCGGAGGTGGCTCGCCGCGCTGTCCTGCGTTTGCCCGGTGGTGTCCTGGATGCGGCCCAGGCCCGACGGTGGCAAGTCGTCTGCCCCCGTGCTGGACGATTCCATCATGTCGTGGTACCTGACCATGGAGAGCGGCAAGTTCTGGTTCCCGGCTCAGGTCTACAACCGCGAGGTACCATCTCATGTCTTGTCATTTACTAGCTTGCAGTTCCATGATTGCAAAGCTTGCTAATTACAGTACCACTCTTTGTTCGTCCTCACTAGTGCTAATTACTGACCTTTTAGTGTTGGATTACCGGAAATATTTTACATCCCAATTTGGTTTAGTAGTATATTTGCTTCTCTGCTCCAGCTGTGCTCAGTCCTGGACAGGCTTGCAATAAGTACACCTTAATTTGGTCAAATACTAGGATTCAGCTTGCATACATTTGTGTTCTTGTTGGCTCTGTTCTTTGTTAGTTTCAAACATTCGGGGTTAAGTTTATTGAAGCAATCCTGAGGTTTCCTATCTCTTTTGCAGCATGGGCATGTTGGGTTCATGATGTCATGCTATGATGCAGAGCTCAGTTATGATTTCCACACTGACACATTCCGTGCAAGGTATGAATAACTTTTTCTGGTTTTTCCTTTGACGGCCAAGAAAAGATGTGGACATGTTCTGATGATTTTGTGTGGTGGATACAGTACATACAAGAAATATGATCTTTACAGGCTGAAAAGTTGTTTCTTGAAATCGCCTTGCTTATTGTTAAAATTGTTTATGTGCCAGGTATCCGCCACACGGTCGACGAACTGTGGTCTTGGAGGATGGTGTGCATTGGGACAGGGTCAGGGCACCACCTGTTGACACTCTTGCGCATGATCTGCACACCTCTGACTGCCTACATGAACTCCGGCCTGGTGATCATATTGAGATTCAGTGGAGAAGGAACAAAGAATTCCCATATGGTATGTTCCCGAGCACCCAACAATGCTTACTTTAGGCTGTGCCAGTGGAATCATTAAACACTGCCGTATGGCATATGCTAATCTTATCTGATAGTGGCGAGGAGTATTTTATCAGTGGATAGTGTGTTTATTCATGCACTTCTATGTTTGGCAGGCTGGTGGTATGGAGTTGTTGGGCACTTGGAGTCATGTGATGGAAATGAACACTTTTGTCGGTGTCTTCTTAGTGGTGAGAATATCTTTAAGCAAAATAGCTACTTATTGAATTGACTAATAATCACAGAAGTTGTTGTATGCACATCTACTTTTAATAGTCATGAACATGGCCGCAGAGTCTAAAGAACATTATTATATGGCAACATCATTGCCTCAGACTCATTTTTCTCAAGCATTTTAGAAAAGCAAAATAGTGCTCCCAAAATGGTCAATTAAGATATGTAGCTTATGTTTGACCTTAATTGTGCTATAAGGGTGTTGCACACTAATGTGTATTGCTATTAATAAACTAAACTGCCATTTTTAACTATGATTATGGAAGCAGCTGGCTCTTACCATGTATGGACATATTCAATTTTTGTGCTGAAACCATTTATTTTTAGGCACTAAACTTTCATTTATTCATTTATAATTGATCCATCCAAAGGTCAGCATCACTTGTTCTGAAGTCTGAAGAATATCTAGTGTTAGACACGTGTAGGATATTTGAATGTCCTGTCACGGTGCATTTGTCATGAATGGAATATCACTTGAGATGATCCTTAGTAATTTATCTGAGGCCTTTTGTGATTTCATGTACTCCTACTCAAATTAACCCCAACTGTTGGTTATACTGCAGATACCATCGTGCTGGAGTTCAATCAGTACACGCCAGGCTCAAGATGGAGGCAAGCGCTGGTAAATCGGAAGGAACATAGGGAAGAGGGCAATGAGGGCGATGGGTTCTACGGCGGTGTACGGAAGCTCCGCAGCAAGGATGACATCTCCAAGTGGAGGCAGCTGTGGCCAACAGACATCCTGGAGTAGCAAGAACATATTACTTCTCACATTGGGATTGCTCAATTGACATACCTTCCATTGACCATTATTGCTGTGTGCTCTGTCCACGGCCAATTCCTCTGTCGCGCTGTTGTACACGGATTAGAACACAACAAGGTGGCAACAAATCCTGTAGCTGGACAAGGGTGTAAACTTATTGTCAGGCATACCGGGCGCAGACTGCTTATTCATTCATGGGACTGTAACTGTAAGCCTGTAACCCTAAGCAGTCTGCGTCTTGTGCCTGCTGTTGTAGCTGTAGGGCAGAAAGATCAAATGTAAATTACATATTTTAGCTCAAATTCACGACGGCCTTGTTTAGATCCCCAAATTCCACCCCAAATTCTACTATGCAAAAAGAAGATTCCCCATCACATCAAAATGTCGGCACATATATGGAGTACTAAATGTAGATGAAATTAAAAACTAATTGCACAGTTTTGTTGTACTTTGCGAGACGAATATTTTAAGCCTAATTAATTAATATTTGGACAATTATTACCAAATAAAAACAAAATTGCTACAGTGTGACGGGACATTTACTATGCAAATTTTACATCCCAAATTTGGGATCTAAACAAGGCCGACAAATTAGTGGTGTCTCTCTCAGTTGTCCTTTCGGCGTAAGAATGCTTGAATTTCTTGGAACAGCTTGGTCCATCGCGCTTCTTCAATCTTCAAGCAGCAGGATTTTATTTATTTTGCAGCGGCAATCGTGTGTGCTACAGCCTACAGAGTAGTTTGAATGGGAGCAATTTTGGGGGACTTGTGCCCTAAGGCTGCGTTTAGTTGCCAAAAATTTGGCAAAATGGCATTGTAGCCACTTTCATTGTTATTTGGTAATTAGTGTCCAATTATGGTCTAATTAGGTTTAAAAGATTCGTCTCGTCCATTTCGTCTAAACTGTGTAATTAGTTTTATTTTTTATCTATATTTAATGCTTCATGCATGTGTCCAAAGATTCGATGTGACGGGAAATCTGAAAAATTTTGCAAAATTTCTTGGGAACTAAACAGCCCCTAAGCATGGGTAGCAGCAAGGGGCAATGGTATTCAGGAAAAAAACGGTTACCCGAAGCTGGTTGTAGGATAGGTTTAATTTCCGTGCAGCTCCATTTATAATTGCCATTGGACTTGATTAGCATGTGGAGTGCAGCCATAACAGGCCTGATTGCAAACGGAGAAACAAAATGGCAAAGTGCCTTATGGGCCCACGAGTAACCTAGACACATCTAGCCCATAAGGGCGTCTGCAGTGGTGCTTAATCTGCTAAAAAAAAACAACTATGTCAGCTTAAGTGTGGAGGTGAGATTTGCTCAAAAAAAAAATTGTGGAGGTGAGAGACAAATGTAAAGACTATTTTATATATTTTATTTTTCAATATGTCACTGGACCCATATGCTCATCTGTCAACTATTTACTCATCACTAGTGATGTTAGAAGAGTCAAGGGCCTATTGGGCCTTAGCCCGTTAGGGTTAATTAGTCACTTGCTTAGGGATTAAGTAAGACCTCTTCTCTATATAAGGAGAGGAGATGTATCAATCTAATTAAGCAAGAGATTAGAAGGAAAAACCTTCTCTCTTGCCGGCCGTGGGCGAAGCCCCGCGGCCGGCATTCCCAGCGCCTCTCACAGCCCTAGCCGCCGGGTCTCTGCCTCTAGCTCATGAACAGTACCCGCGCGGTATTGTAGCGCGCGGGTACTGTAGCGCCGCCAGTCTCTTCCTCCTCAATTCTCCCCATCCCAACGACGTCCATAACAATCTGGTATCAGAGATGCCAGGTTTCGATGAGCAGTTGTGGGATCAGCTCGCCAAGGCGCTGGCCGACATCAACGCATGGTTGGCCGCCATGGAGAGCCGTCAGGCGGCGTTTGCACGCCAGGTGTCGGCGGCGGTGCGGCTGCAGGCGGCGGCGCGTGGCCTCCTGGCGCGCCGGCGAGTGCGGCGGCTGTGCGATCTGCAGCTAATTCAGCCCCGCACCCCGTCGCAGTTCCTCCAAGCGGTGCTTCGCCGCGCGAAGACAGACACCGCACAGCAGATCAAGCAGCGAAAGGACATCGCAGCGCAGCCGATGCTTATTCACCAAGTGTCGGCTGTGGTGCGGCTGCAGGCTGCTGCGCGCGGTCTCCGAGCACGGCAGCGGCTGCAGGAGATGCGCCAGAAGATGCGGGAAGCGGTCCTGGCGGCGGTGCGGTTACAGGCTGCAGCACGCGGACTCCTGGCGCGACGGCAGGCGCGGGAGATGCATGGGTTGCAGCTGGTGCCTGTGCCCCGTGCTTCTTTGCTTCGCCACCAGGCTACGCTTCTCCACATGGAGGGCCCCGATCTCGTCCGCTGCGTCATGGAGATCGGGCGTGGCATCGCCACCTCGGGTGGCGAACTCGGTGTCTACAGCGCTGGCGTTTGGGGACGCGGGTGTGTGGCCACCCATAGGCGGACCTTACTTAGCGCTGCCGTGCTCCGGCACCGGCCGCCGCGAGGACGTCTCCGCTGGTCGCTATCGCGACTAATTTCTGGTGGCTATACCCGTGCACCCCTCTCGTTTCGGTGGGCTCCATGGGATCCAGGTGGCTATACACGTGCATGTCCATTACGAGGAGGGTGTCCGCCGTATCTTCAAAAATCAAAAATAAAGAGTCGCACTCTATTTCAGGTCAATAAAATAAACCGAGATGTAAAAGGCTTGTTTTTAGGTGTTAAGTTTGTGTCTAGCAGAGTCATCGTTAAGTTGCAGCTCGAGGACGAGCTGCATGTCCAGGTGGGGTGTAGTGTTAGAAGAGTCAATGGCCTATTGGACCTTAGCCCGTTAGGGTTAATTAGTCGCTTGCTTAGGGATTAAGTAAGACCTCTTCTCTATATAAGGAGAGGAGATGTATCAATCTAATCAAGCAAGAGATTAGAAGGAAAAACCTTCTCTCTTGCCGGCCGTGGGCGAAGCCCCGCGGCCGGCGTTCTCAGCGCCCCTCACAATCCTAGCCGCCGGGTCTCTGCCTCTAGCTCATGAACAGTACCCGCGCGGTACTGTAGCGTGCGGGTACTGTAGCGCCGCCAATCTCTTCCTCCTCAATTCTCCCTATCCCAACGACGTCCATAACAAGTGACGACTCTCATCCAATCAGCTAGCTGTTGGGAACACCCTAGACAAGGAACGCTGTCCTTTGAAAGGGATAAAAAGGAATTCCTTCTGTGTCTCTTGAGGGGATGTGGATCGTTGTCAGAAAAGTAATAATCTTATCTTAAACAGGATTCAAGTTGCATGGCTTCACTTTTGTGAATGCATCGGCAGGAATCCCAATCCCAAGGTGTCTCCCTCTCCCGACAAATGACTAGGATATGGCCGATTCAGTGCCCACAAGCAGCAGGCAATCAAGAAAGCAGTAAACAAATAGCCAAATAGGCCATTGCACCATACGGAGAATGTCTTTAACCTATTTATTCTATCTTACGGAGTAGTTTCTTTCAGTGTGTTCAAAATCGATGCTACTTTTCGTTATACTCTGTCGGTGAATTAGTGAGCGAGCATAGCTTGCTGACTTTAGTATGTTACTTCGCCTGTTAGTTGTGTGATATGTCCTATGATATGATCACCCTAATGTGATCAGAATTCAGACTAGCATGTGTTACTTTAATTTGTTATAAGAGAAGATGAAGTTATTTCCTGTTCTTGAACTGGATTTATCTTCATTCAGACATCGATTTTCACTGTTCGTGTTGGTCTGTTACTCTGTTTGTGCCTTCTGGCTGCCATATAATTTCTGGTGATTTCAGGCTGCTTCATACAGTGACAGTCAGATAATTCATCCAGGAACAGAAAGCCAAGTAACACAACAGAGCATTCAAACTCACGAATTGCCAGTGTTCCAAAGACCGCTATATAAACGGTGCCAGTGTTCAGTTGCATCAGACAGTGACTTGAGTATACGAAGTGCAAATGCATAAACAACAGCCAGTTCGCTTCATCCTCTGCTCGCGAGCACGCGTTTTAAAAGAAAAGATGCAATAGCAGTACATCTCTGCGCTAAGCAAATTCATGGCCGAATCTTAGCACGCAGGTGGCGGCAAAAAGATGGATCAGCCTCACATCAGTCCCCCGTCGTCGTCCAGCTGGTTGCGGAGTGCGCCTCCGCCCCTGAGTCGTCGTCGGGGCAGCGGCTGACGAGGACCTCAAGAGGATCGGGCCCCGGCGGCTTCATGGTGAGGTCCGCCACCGTCCTGTCGATGGCGTTCGACTCCCGTTCCGGGCAGCCTGGCCCTGGTGTTGAGATCCCACTGCTGAAGACAAACAACAGACCATAGTCCATAGTCAGAGAGAGGGGGAAAAAAGAAAGAAACACACATGGACATGGGCGGCAGAAATGAACGTCACGTCACGTACCTGGACGCATCGCCGTCTGCTGCTTGCTGGACATCGGTTTCAGAAGAAGGCGTCCCGTTTGCAGCGCTGCACTTGGCTCTCGAACTCTCAGCCAGCCTGAAGAAGGCGTCCCGGAAGCACACCCTCGTCCTCTTCGTCAGCTTCAGTTGAGAGCAAACAAACATGTTTCACTTTCACCGTTACAACCACAACCACAAACAGTCACATTTTTCTGCACTGCAGATGGATCTGGTGAGGTGAATTAAGGTACCTGGAACACCACGTCCTCGAGCTCCTGGAGCACCAGCGCTTCGAAGAACACGCTCCCTTCAGCGGCGACGGATCTGCTCCTTTTTGTCGTAAAACTCGTCCCATCCTGGAATGGAAACATTCAGAGCTCATCAGATCATCACTTCATCAGTACCTGTCTGTGCTAGACTAATCGTCAGCGTAAACATTGGTGTCATGACAGTGAGCATCGATCACACGTCGCCGGCCTGTACCTGATGATGATCCTTGGGCGTGGCAAGATCGGGCAGCACTAGCTCCGTCGGCGCGTTCTGCATCAGGCCGTGGCTGAAGAGAGGGAAGCCGCAGGTGTCCATGGTGTCCACCCCCAGCGTGGCGTCCTGCTGGTCCTCTGATGATGAGCCGGTGAGCACCCCGCTCAGCATGTTCTCGTAGGACAGCAGGCGGTGCATGGAGCCCGGGAACATGTCCAGCGCCTCGAACGGCGCATCCATCCTCCTCATCTCCTCGTCCGAGAACTGGCTCCTGCAAAGTCATCATCAGAGCACACAAGTCACAAGGGATCAGGATCAGGATCAGGATCATCCACGGCCAATGTCAGAAAGTTTCTAACGGCAAGTACAGAAACAGCAACGGCAGAAATTTCCACTCCGAAAGTAGCATGTCGTGGAGCAAGTGCAGAAACATACATGAAGATGTCGTCTGTTGGTTGCGTGCGCTGCTGCGGCACGAGGACGGGGCCCTCGGTGTGTTCGTCAGAACTCCCCGCCGCGTCGCCGTCGCCGTGCTTCTCCGCACGCGCGCCGCCAGCGCCGTGACTGCCATGATCGTCGTCAGCTGATGATCCGAAGGTCCACAGCGGCCAGCCGGCGCTCAGCTGGTCGTCGAAGAACTCGTCGCCTGGAACCGACGGTGTGCCTCCGCTCTGCGGCAACGGGTACCACGCCATGATGCTCATCTGAACCAGATCAAGAGGTGCGCCTATTAGGATTAGGATCAAACAGATTACATACATGTCCACAAACAACTTTGCATCAGAAGCTAAACTTAAGTTATTACTCCTATGGCTCCTGATTGGGGATTAGATCCAGATCATCAGAATAAACAAACCAAACCAAAGCCCAGATAATAGCTAAACTTTACAGAAAGCGAGATAACCAGCCGTCTTTGCAGGATCAACAAGGCATGAAAAGTAGAGAGAATTCCATTCACGGCAGGAACATACTGGTAGACAGAAAATCGAAATTCATGGAGCCGCAAACATATGAAAGAGGAACTCGATCTTCTTGGTTAAAACGTACACTGGCAGCCGAACCCTTCTTGTCGCCTCCGCCGTGAGACGAGACCGTGACGCTGTTGTTCGCCCGGAAGCGCTTGTTCCTCTTCTTCCTCTGCTACTGCTGCTGCTGCTTGTAAATCGCTGTGGCCACCCGGTGGAGGAGGAGGAGAAGAGAGAAGCAGGGAGGGGTGGCAAGGGAGACGAAGATGCACTTGCATCCCTCCCCTGCTGTTGGCTGGAGTACTTAACCACTCTACCCCCACATCGCCATACGTGGGCCCAGGCAGCGCCGCGGCCCCACTTGCCATCGACCTCCGCGGGCCCCACGAGGTCGCCGGGCGAGCTGCGCGTGACTTGAGCCAACGACAGCCAGGCGGCCGTGTGTGGTCTGGCGCTGAGAAGGGATTCGTGTGGCTGCCGCGGCCCCGAGCCCCACCCCCCGCGCCAGCGTTATCTAAATCTCGGCTGCTGCGTCGCCACGTCGACCTGGGCCGGTGGGCCACCGGGCCCCGCAACCGGCAGCTGTCCCACGTTCTCCTTGCTGGTCGGCCGGTACCGGTAGTAATCGTGCGCGGCGACCCATCCGGTTTTTTTGCCCAACGGCGACTGTGTCCGTGTCGTTAAAAAAGAGCAGTCCGGTTTTTTTTTCTTAACGAAGGAAAGTTCTTGTTGACTCACAGCAGTGGTGAAGCCAGTGCAAAATAGAGAGGGTGCATCACATTAGCAATGATACAAAAGCACAAATCTATTTATGTATGTTCTTTTGAAGCAACATAGACTAAAATTAACTAGTAACATCATAATTCAAAGTGATAATAAAAATAAATAATTTAGCTCTTTTAAAAATATGGTACAAAGAAAATTAAAAAAACTTTTCATTTTTCATATTTTTCTTTGGCATGTTTGGATTAGCTAGGGCTTGTAAGAGAACTAGTTAGAGACTTGGTTAAAAATTAGCGCATCTATTAGCCCCTGATCAAATGAACTGGAGTTAAAAATTAGTTGATTAACAATTAGCTATATGTAACCAAAGTTCCAAACATGTCCTTATTGAAGCCATTCGGTGATCAAACCATCGACAACAAATACTTCTTATCCACGTCCTGCTTTTTTCTCTAAGCATGAAAATAATAAACAATATGATTATTTATTATATGTAATCAAATATGGTTTATCTTTTTTTTACATTTTACTCATTTTATTCAATTGAACATTACTCTAATTCATAAGTTCAAGAAAGAATATTAATAAAGAACAAAAAAAGAGACAAGAAACCAAGGGCACCCATCACCCGTGCCCATGCATGGGATCCGGCAGGGGCGGATCTACAGGGGGGGCTGCCGGGGCTCAAGCCCCCCTACCCTGCTGGCGCCATTGGAGCCCCCCCTTAGCCCCCCCATGAATTTTGCAGCCATGGACAAGAGGAAGGAGGGGCTGGACGTCCTGGAGATGAGGTTGAAGACGACTTCGACCTGGGCTGTCTTCATGGGCTACCATATGTGTTTCACTTCAGGAGGCCCATTAGCAAGGCTTGAACGGCCTTTTTTTTTTCTTTCCTGCTTGTCTATTCGGCTCCCTCTATTCTATCTATCGCTCCTGTTCGGCTGTTGCGAGTCGAGCGAGAGGGCGCCAGCGGCTAGCCGCCAGGGAGTCTAGGGTTAGGGACGCGCCGGCGGCAGAGGCCCTGCGCGCGCGGAGGGCGGAGCGCTGGAGCCGGAGGGCCGAGGCCGCAGGCGCGCAGCAGCAGCGGCGAGCGGCGGCAGACGGGCGCCCAGTCGCGCCAGCTAGGAGCACAGGACGTGCTGACGGCTACCGTGCTGGGGCCGGGACGCCGGGTGGCCACCGGCCAGGCAGGACAAAGAGGCGGCAGATTGCAGCCTGCAGGCTAGCCGGGCACAGCTGCACAGGCCAGGAGCAAGAGCCGGTAGCGAGCACTCAATCAGGCAGAGTCACAGAGATAGTGAGCAGCCGAGCAGGACAGGCAAAGCATCATGATGTGTTGTTAGAAAAGTTGGAGAGTGGAGAAATTATCTCTGGAAAAGGTTTGAACCAGGAATGTAGCCTAGCAAGGCCTGGAGATACTAGATGGGGTTCACATCTTAAAACTTTACTTCGTATTTTGGTGATGTGGGAAGCTGTCATAGACATTCTTGAGATAGTAAAGAAAGACTCTGTTAAACCAACAAAAAATAGAGAAGCATTTGGTTTAATTGGTAAAATGGAGAGCTTTGATTTTGTGTTCATAATGCATTTAATGATAGAATTGTTGAGCATCACAGACAGTCTGTCACGTGCTTTGCAAAGGAAGGATCAAGACATTGTTGAGGCAATGCATTTGATCATAGATACAAAAGAGCAGTTACAGGATATGAGGGACAATGGATGGGATCCTTTATTGAAAAGAGTGAAAACATTTTGTGATAAGCATGAAATTGAAGTGCCAGATATGGACAAGGAAACAAATGCTAGAGGGACATCTACACGTAGAAAGCAAAAGGTAACAAACAAGCACTTCTACCATGTTGAGGTTTTTCTTGCTGCCATAGATGCCATTTTGTCTGAGATGAATCATCGATTTGGTGAAGTTAGTTCAGAATTGTTAGTATGCATGGCTTGTCTTAATCCAAGGAACTCCTTCTCTAATTTTGATGTGGATAAACTTGTGAGACTTGCTGAAATTTATGCTGAGGATTTTGATGTTAGTGACCTTGTTCGTTTGCCTACTCAACTTAGAGGATTTCTCAATCGTGCTAGAAGAACTCCAGACTTTCTTGGTTGTACAGAGCTTGGAAAGGTTGCTGAAATTATGGTCAAGACTAACATGAAAGCATCTTATGGATTGGTGTATCGGCTGATTGAATTAACATTAATTCTTCCGGTGGCAACAGCTTCAGTTGAGAGGATATTTTCTGCTATGTCTATTATAAAGACAGATTTGCGTAACAAAATGGGTGATGAATGGCTCAATGACTTAATGATATGCTACACTGAGAAGGAGATATTTAGAGGTATCAAGAATGATAAAATCATAAAACGATTTGAAGACATGAAAACATGGCGTATGTTGGTGCCTCGGAACAATTTAGTGGTATGATATGTGTTTTCTTTTACCTCCAAAACTTTAAAGTTAAATACTTGAAATTAGTGTCACTAATTTATTTTTTTTCTTGTATATAGATTTCTTCAAATAATTCATGAAGAATGCGGCAGCGGAACATCAATCTTTTGTTGGTTAGTTATAAAAATTGTATCTTTTACTTTTTATTAAACGTTTGTGATGCACTTTCAATTAAGACTGCTATATCTTAGCTTTGTATGGGATATAATTGAGTATTTGAGTTCAATTGGTCTACCTCTCTTTGGTCCAGCCCCCTCTAATTTTTTTTTCTAGATCCGCCACTGGGATCCGGCAATCTGGTGAGCCTCTATGGGGAATAATTAAGAGTGAATAGTAAACCAAGACTAAGAGTAGATGAGAACGAAAGCACCAATGGATTAGATGAACTAGCTAGATTAGTTTATCGATCAAAATTGATTTCATGCTGGACCACTTAGCTAGTTAGCATGCTGGACATTCTCGCAATTGGAACGTGTGAGTTTGAGGCAGGGGGGGGGGGGGGGGCAGAAGTTTCCACCGGGTGGGGTTGCATAAGCTGTTAAAGTTTGAAGGTTATCTCGTTTTGGAGTGGGTGCGGCTGCACCCACCGTGGATCTTGTAGCTTCGCCAGTCACAATTATTACATCGGAGTCGGCTGTGCTGATAAGCCGGCTGAAAAATACGGCTGATTTGTTGTGAGAGAAAAACACTGTTCCAGCTGAAAGAACAAGTTGAAAAGTACGGATGATAAGCCGGATGAACAGGGCCATTATATCAGAGTTGACACAGTGATAGGTAACATGTACTCCCTCTGTCTATAAAGCATGTAATTATAGGTTGCGTGTCAGAAAAAACAGTTCACGTTTGACCAAGTTTTTAGTTAATAGTATTTATATTTATGGCTTCAAATCAATTTATTATGAAAATACATTTCATAATTAATCTAATGATATTTATTTGATATCATAAATATTGATACCTTTCTTTCTATAATTGGTCAAATTTAAGATACTAAAATGTACTCCTATAAAACTTTTATCACCTCTCTCTTTATAAATATAGTGCCGTGTCAGTATATTTAATGCCCATAAAATTCTACGAAACTCCCGTTGAGAATGGCCTGGGAGGGTCCGTGATTTGGGTTTTGTAGCCGGTTCGATGCATTAAATGCAGGGGTGGTTCCGATGGAGCAACCGACAAATCGGTTCGGTTTGTTCGGTTACTCCAAATTTCGGTTTCTCCAAATCAACGACCGATCGGTTTCCTGTACAGCTAAAAACCGACAAATTCGGTGTCGGTTTCTCAGTTCGGGTTTTCGGTTTCCACCAAAACAACCGAAACTAGAAGAGGAAAAATTGAAAGGGAGCAGAACGCCAGAACAAAGAAGAAGGAATCGCGCAGAAGAACGAATCGACAGGCTTCGTAGTCCTCAGATGCCGCCACAGCCGGATGCGCCGCCTGCGATGCTCCCTTTCCTCGTCGCTCGGAGTCGGATCTGCAACTGCAACGCCGGCGAAGCCCCCGCTCACCACCACGGCGCGCCGCCCCCTGCTCGCGTGGTCGGGGCCACGCAGCGCCGCCGCCGCCGCTCGCGGCTCGCCCACGCCCGTGCGGGCTTTGCACAGAGAAAATTTAAAAACTTTTCATTTTTCATATTTTTCTTTGGCATGTTTGGATTAGCTAGGGCTTGTAAGAGGACTAGTTAGAGGCTTGGCTAAAAAATTAGCGCATCTATTAGACCCTGATCGAATGAACTAGAGTTAAAAACTAGGTGATTAACAATTAGCTGTATGTAACCAAAGTTTCAAACATGTCCTTATTCAAGCCATTCGGTGATCAAACCATCGACAACAAATACTTCTTATCCACGTCCTGCTTTTTTCTCTAAACATGAAAATAATAAACAATATGATTATTTATTATATGTAATCAAATATGGTTTATCTTTTTTTTTTACATTTTACTCATTTTATTCAATTGAACATTACTCTAATTCATAAGTTCAAGAAAGAATATTAATAAAGAACAAAAAAAAAGAGACAAGAAACCAAGGGCACCCATCACACGTGCCCATGCATGGGATCCGGCAATCTGGTGAGCCGCTATGGGGAATAATTAAGAGTGAATAGTAAACCAAGACTAAGAGTAGATGAGAACGGAAGCACCAATGGATTAGATCAACTAGCTAGATTAGTTTGGTTAAAGTTTGAAGGTTAGCACTAATATCTCGTTTTTGTGTGGGTGCGGCTCCCACCATGGATCATGTAGCTTCGCCAGCCACAATTATTACATCGGGGTTGATATTATATCCGAGTTGACACAGTAATTGGTAACATGTACTCTCTCTATCCATAAAAACATGTAATTATAGGTTGCATGTCAGAAAAAGTAGTTCATGTTTAACCAAGTTTTTAGTGAATAGTATTCATATTTATGGCTCCAAATCAATTTATTATGAAAATACATTTCATAATTAATCTAATGATATTTATTTGATATAGTAAATATTGATACCTTTCTATCTATAATTGGTCAAATTTAAGATACTAAAACGTACTCTCATAAAACTTTTATCATTTCTCTCTTCATAAATATAGTGCCATGTCAGCATATTTAATGCCCATAAAACTCATTAAGGACCTGTTTGGTTTGGGGTGTTAAAGTTTAACAAACACTGTAGCACTTTCGTCTTATTTGACAAAAAGTTTCCAATTTTGGACTAATTAGGCTTAATAGATCCGTCTCGTAAATTACTCCTAATCTATGCCGACATGCATGCAATTAGTCTACATTTAGTACTCTATGTATTTGCTGCAACATTGATGTGACGGAAGTTAAACTTTAACATGTGTAAACCAAACAAGGCCTAAAACTCCGTTGAGAATGGTCTTTGAGCGTCCGCAACGTGGGTTTTGTAGCCGGTTCGATGCATTAAATGCAGGGGTGGCTCCGACGGAGAAGCAGCTCCGAGCTATCGACCCCGTCCATTTTCGATAAAAATAGATCACTGCAGTAAGCCAGGGCAAAATATGTGGCAGAACCGTCTAATGCCCTCCCAAGAGTACTCGCCTTCCATTAGACACTAAGTACCCAGGAGAGAACACTAAACTACGTGATTCCGTCGAGCACACCACAAGGGAGAACTCGAAGCTCCACACTTTTACATCAGGATCACAAATGAGAGAGTAAAGCTTACAACATCATTGCCATTTCTTACATTACTTTAAGTACAACATCAGAGTAATTCATTATGTAGTTATAACAGCGGAATATAAACATTATCAGAGTTCAGCGGAAAAGAACCATTTAATGAAAAGTTAAACACTAACATGAAGAACGTTTACATGCATGAAATGATATCAGGTTAATAGGATTTTCCTTGTAAAACTTTTGATGAGAGTTTGAATAAAGCAATACTACTCCGCATCGCAAGGAAATCCTCGCTGAGCCCACCAGGAGGTTTCCACACACAAGTGTCAGCTTATCAGCACCTGTCACTTGCAACAGGGTAGAACAAACCCTGAGTACTCGATTGTACTCCGCAAGACTTACCCGTCAGAAGGAAAGAAAAAGACTCGAAGATGATGCAAGGCTTTCTGGTTTGTGGGTTTACTGCGGTTGCAAGAAACAACACTAAGAGTGTGTCCTTAATTTCTTACTTTTAATAGCCGTATTTTATTTCTTATCCAACCTTCTATGTAAGCGCTGTCACGGAACCGCCCAAATTATAAGAACAAAAGTACAAAAACAATCGCCGGAGCAATTAAATTCCCGTACTTAAGCTCTTATAACTCCGGTAGTCCAATAAAATCCCGAGGGATTTCAAACCAACCAACATACAAGCCAAGATCGTAGTGGTCCAACATAACAGGTCATATGTTACATCCATTTCATAAGTAATTCAACATATATCGGAGTTCAGTAGAGTTATTACAACTCAAGTCCTAAAGTAGCGGAAGCAAAATAGTTTGAAATTAATATCACCTTAATTCAAATACATGCCAGTACCAAGGTCAATTTCCCTAAAAGCATGAGAGATAAGATAGCTCAGAAGGATCATGCCCATGATCATACTCCGCCACTACAGCCAGAGTCTTCCAACTCTTGCAGTAGCTATGTTATATCACAACCTGCAACAAGTGGGAATAAACCCTGAGTACAAGAAGGTACTCAGCTAGACTTACCCCGTCATAAACCAGAAATAATATGACACCAAGGAGTAGCAAGGCTTTCTTTCAGTGGGCTAGCTTGACTCATTTGCGAAAAGCATAAGTTATCATGAATAAACTACTTTAAGTCCTTTTGCATCATATTTATTATAACCTATTCAATCTAGGTAAGCACCTATGCTAAAGCAATCACTTGATTAACCATTAACATCAAAGGTTACCATCTCAGGTTTAGCATTTTCACATTATCCACATATCATCTGTGTTCCATCATCATTACTACGATGCAGTAACTCGAGTCAAGTGCTCACTATCCAGGAGCGATGGCGATTCGAATCGATTATTAACCAGCTGGTAATTTATTCCTCACACAAACCTCACTCACCCGCTAAAGTGAGGTATTGGTCACCGAGTCAACCATTCAGGTAAAGTCGCGAGCTTGCCAGGAACCACATGTACCCGGGGGCCGCCCGACTGCTCTTTGGCCTTATCATCGCGCCCCCGTTTCCTGCCACTACTGCTCCGGTACAGTGCGTTGCGGGCATCCACTCGGCCCGAATAATCTCCCGGCTTCGCGGTCGAAAGGTACTTTATTCGGCCAGCTAAATGTGAGGCATGCGTTCAACATGACCCGAGGCCCAACAACGGACGGTCCTTAATCGACACAGGCGGAAACTACAAGCACCCCAGAACCCTGTTTGGTTGCCCCATACTTATTCCGCCCGGTCTCCAATTATTCATCAACACTTGGTTATTTCCAGGATATCATCCATTCATAGCTAAAGTATTCCAGTAACCACCTATAGTTGCCGGTGACAGGAAATCACCGATCGCTACCCGGTCTAAGCAGGGCTAAGCAATATTTTCGATCCCGAACCAAAATAGGATTTCAGGCACTATTTGCGGGACAAGGAAAAGGATATATATGCAACAAGTGTTTTCAATCAACTCCTATAACTTCATGCAACAATACATATATAACATATATATACTCCCGGGGCTTGCCTGAGATCGAACACTGGGTTAGTGATTGACAGATGACACTCGCTCGGCGAGCATCTCCCAACCCGACACTTGTTTAGTCCTTCCATCTTCGGGATAGGTCCACCGAACACCGTCTTCAGGTTTGGCTTCAACATCTCATCCTTCACGTAATGCATCTAGCGAACCTAAATGAGATGCAAGATGCATGCGTATGAATATGATGAATGGTAACACAAGATGCATCACATAATCATTCATGTAAACACACGATTAAGACATAGACACCAAAAGCTAATTAACTAACATCACACAACCAATTAAAGAGGGCAAGCACATTAAGCATAACACAAGTTTAACAAGATCATAAGTATCTTAACTTGACCATCATCAAGGGTATAAGCCACACTTAGCAACACATGGAGTAAACAACCGTAACTAGCATCTGAAAATTCCTGGACTGCAAGTAACATCTACATGTTTGGATCATAACTGGAGTTATAAAAATCCAATAGCCATGCAACAAGACATTCTGGAAAGCTTATGAAATTGTCTATAATTCATCTTTAATCATCTTAGCATGGTTCTCAAGTTAACCAAGTCAAACATGCATAATTACAGAATCTGCTCCAGAGATTCCAGAGAGCAACTATTTCTGGAACCCAACTTGAAACAGTCATTACTCACAAACTATAAGGCCAAATGCCACCAAAATTTAACACAAGCTAGATTAATGAGTTATCTACAACTTTGTTATAAGCATGTTTCTCAGAAAACATCATTTTCATGGTGCAATTACTAAAGTCCCAGAAACTGTCCAGGAAAGCATCAATTGCAAGAATAAATATTAACTTACATTTCAAACATATATTTGGCCACAACCAATGTAATCATCATAAAGTGCATGTTAAATGATCACCAAAAAGCATAGTGCTCAACATTAAATAATTTCTTTTAATGCATTTCTTAATTTATTTAAATAGCAAAGTGAAATAATAAACATATATCAAAAGTCCATAATAAAATCTATAAAAATTACAGTAGATCTTACATACACCCAATAGTCTACTGTACAAATTTCAACTCATTTGGACATGTATATCAACCTCTATGAAAAAGACAAATGGTTATTGCAAGAATTCATGTGAGAGCAAGATACACTAATAACTCACTCAAATGATAACCAAAATTCATGAAATTTTTATCACACATCAATCATCATATGAGTAGCATGCCACAAAAATTTCACTTCATTTGGAGCCCTAGATCTATAGTTATAAAAATGACAATTACATCTAGCAATGAAAACCTAGCTGCACAAATCCATTTTTACAGAGAAAACTTTAAACTAAAACATGCAATATTATAGATCTAGTGCATAGAGAATTTCACAAGGATTCCAAAAAGTCCTCATTTGCTATTTTACGATTTTTCTACAATTTATTATGATTTTCCAAAGTTTTAGTCATTTTTCTGAAAAAGAAAATTATTAAACCGAAAAGGACAGACACTTTACAAAGGGACCCCTGGAAGAAACTTTAATTAAACCGAGCGGATAAGTCCTTCTTGCACTATTCAACTGAGTCTGTGGTTCGCAGAAAAACCCTTCCCTTTTTCCTTATTGAAGCTCGTGGTCCATCTTCTTCCCCAACGCAGAGCACGCCGAATCGGACAGTGCCGGCGGCAGGGGGGCGGTGCTCCGGTGACTTGAGGAGGTGGCGGAGCTACAGTCGGATAGCGCGCACCTATTGATGCCCACAACTTGGCTTGAGGTGGCCCGAGGCCGGCCGGCCACGAGAGCACGACGGGCCGGGGCTTGCGGCCGCGTCGGCAAGAGCAGCCGGCGGTTCCCGAGCGACGAGAGACGGCAGCGGAGCACCAGAGCATGCTCGAGCAACTTCGGTGGGGCGCAGCTTGGCTCGGGAGTGAGCGCAGTAGCGGGCACGGCAGCGGCACGAGCTTGAGCTGGAGCTCGACGCGGCCATGGCGCGTCCGCGCTCTGTATTGCACGGAGGGGCGCGAGGTTGAGTGAGGGAGTGGAAGAGGAGCTCGGCACTCCCTCTGGAATAGCAGGGCGCACAGCAGAGGGGCAGGGGCGCGTGGCGGAGGTGGGAGCACGCGTCGGAGAGGAGGGGCGCGCGGCGTCCATGCACTGCGGCCACATCGACATTAGACCGAACACGTGGAGTGCGAAGACTTGAGCAAGGTGGGCGCTGGTTCGGGCCAAATCCAGGCCGAATTCGGACATGGGCCCAAAACGAAGATTGAAGACCACACAAAGCTCTACGTTTTTCATTAAGGGGCCAAGGTCATTAGAGCAACGGATTAGCGGTTAACTAGTCGCCAAAACTGCAGTGTCAACACCTTGATGACAGTCACGGAAACTCGCTTTCGGTGGTAAAAACTTCTTCAAACTGAATCCAACTTTTTGTATGCTCTTCACCAAGGTGTAAACTCCAACTTTTGTTTTTGTACCAAATCAAGTTGCTTAACAAAATTTGGAGAACGCGGAATGCCAACGTCGTTGCTTAGTGAAACTCCAGACTTAGAATAATTCTAAGTGTTGAAATCAGCAGCAGGTTCCAACTTCGAGCCTCTGTTTGACTTATTTTCAAGTTGATCTAGCTCTTGACCATTAAATAAAGTTTGTTCTACACAAGATGAACTATAACTTTTGTTTAAGGTCAAACCTCATAACTGGTACAGAAGTCAAACTTCCACTTTGGTCAAAGTATCAACCCGGTAAAGCTGAAACTAGGGTTTTAGGCCAATCGGGGCAATTTCTTGACCTTTGCTCAACATGAACTCTTCATGACTTTTGTTATAGAGTCCATATAGAGTCATTTGGGCAAGGTTGCAAGATTTGGTTGATGACCTATATTTCCATCCACTTAATAATGCAATTCCAACAAGCATATAACTTATCATTTCATGTGACTTTTTGATTCCAAACGTCATGAAACTTTTCCAGTGACCAATATAGATAGGTACTAAGGTGAGACACCTGAAGATATTGCAATAACACCACCCAAGCATATATATTGAAAACTGCATATATGTAAAGCAGTGGTGCAGCATCCAAGTTTAGGTTGGGGCTCCTGTCCATAGGTTGACCTTGACATCCTCATCTCCACTTAATCTATCATGTTTAAGCTCAAACCCACTGCTTAACTGGTGGCAAACACCTCGGGTGTTACAGCCCTCCCCCCTTAAAAGAATCGCGTCCCGAGATTCGGTGCGAAGGACTTTTCAAGGGAAGAGAAATATGTTATCCAATTCCAACATCTGCAAGTGCATTAGGCTACTTAGCTTCAAGTAGCAGAGAGGCTAATTGGGCAAGACACTTTCTGATACTCGCTCTATGTAGAAACTTTTGTCTGAAGAATTTCCTTCACTGACTTCCATGAAGTATTGTTACTTTAGGAGGAATCCAAGACAATACGGTACTTTGTTCACGGTGCACGGAGAGTACTACAAGCATGGGCTAATTACTCGTAGCATTTACTTTTCTAGTGGCATAGCATGTACACTTTCGATAAGGGTTGGATCCATATACGAGGTAAACATTCTTTGAGGCTATCAGAAACTGTCTAACCAATAGACAATGTCTATACTGGTCATAGACTATTCACTCACTCATATGCCAACCGATGGAGAACTACATATTGCTCCACGTGTGTAGTTCTCTTTCTCTGATGCCAACACTGTATTATCTGAGTCTATTGAGGGAACAATGAAAATGATAGCTGATTCTGTCGGTACTAGATGTCTGCCAAATGTTACCTAAGAAGATTCTCTTATACAAAGGCACATAGGGGTGCAATTAGTCTTTCCAACTTCGTTTGAGTCACTAGCCGTTGACTTGAAGATAACCGATGTAGTGCCACAAAATTCTGGACAAATTTCGTGTTCTTCCTTTTCTTTTGCTTCACATGTTGCGGTGTGTGTTTTGCACTCTCTGATCTTTCTCATAGTAGCAGAAGCCTTTCTCTAGCTGAGAATGGAGGCTATAGTCTTCCCGACATGTTTCTCAGGGAACAAGTTCAACCGTTGATCTAGTCACCAATCTTGACAATGCACAAGCATTGGAGTTGTGGGCTGTTTTCACAGAGCACAAAGCATCATTCCACATGGAGGGCATCCCTAAGTAGATAAGGAACCATTTCTGAATATTTTCTGGTATTTCATCCAATAGAACCTTGAACCAAAACTGTTCGTGGTACTTAGGGGCACAATGATGCAGATCGAAACTATGGACATGCTTTCTCTAGTCCTTCACATGGCTAATACAACATCTTGCACTATATACATGATTGTCCAAGATGGAATTGACTTGATAGCACATTTGGAGAAGATGCAACACCTGCATTGCTGACCGGCTTCATGGCTTCTTTGCTTACTATTGCTTGTCGAGACATAACTATCACAGCTATCAAAGAATCGTTACTTGGCTGGAGATTAACCTTCTTACTGGTAACTAATCAGTTGTCTCTCAACATTTAAGTTCTAAATCTTCACTCTTGATCACAACAATAATTACAGTCGAAGCACAAACAAGTGGTCGGCATCGAAGTCTACAGATAAGGAGTCACACCAAAGAGAGTTGATTTCATCTGTATGACTGTCATCTACACAAGGATCAAGACTTTGTTAGTTAGGTCATATGCACCATGTGACGATCGGTTCTTTTCCAATGGATAACTTGTCCAATCATTTAGTGTTAGGTGCCCATTCGATTCAATAAGGATGACATACATTGCTCAATCGATGACCGACGTCGTACAAGGACACTTCGGAGAGTCACTTGTCTACCACCTCTTGCAGTCTGTTAATGTTTATGTCGGTGACTGTTCTTCGAATGTTATCCTCTTAGAAACTTCAAGGGAAAATTTACAACATCAGGTCTAAGATATGAATCTTCAGATAAGATATAGGGAGATAACCAAGGAAAACGGTCACGAGAATTAACACGTCGACTGTCGTTTCATAATGGATCATGACTAGCAACCCTGATACCAGCGCGTGCCGAGCAGCACAACCTTGTGTGCGCGCCCACAGGAGGCTCTCGGTTTCGTCGCGGCACCATAGAATGCTAATCGTAACACCATTATTAAACGCACAAACAAAGTGGAATTTCAAGTGGCACCGATTGGGTGGTAAGAACAAGTACCAGACAAGGGAGGAGTAGCAAGCAAGGGTAGTTACAAGGTTTAGAGTCAACACGGAGGTGATCCGAGGATTAAAACACAGCGCAAGGGAACATAGCTTAATTGCCGAAGACAACTAAGCAAAGGTTCTTGGTCACGTTGGACAACAACATGAGATCAAGATTAATAATGTTGAGAGATGTTAGAAGTTGAGATGGACTTTAGCAGACTTCTAGAACAAAATGATACACCGATCAGAGATTGGATTGATAAGATAGCCACCTAATTTCACAAGCAAAGATTTCTAGATCAGACGACGAGAGATTAGCGTTGCTCGGATCATCTATAGGAGAGACAGTCGGGAGGTCCAACATGGAATTGGGTAGGGTCTCCAAAACTTGGCAAGCAACAACTGTGGTTAAGATCGACGTTCGTTAGGACTTAACTTGGTTGGTCAATGGAACAAGTGCATTCTCCAAAGGGTAGTGGATGTCCAAGGCCTAAGAAAACATATAAGGGGACTACGCTAGGGCCTACGGTTCAAGCAAGGCATGGATACAAAAACATTCAAGGGCTAGCAACCACGTCTAAGGCTCTGGCTCCTACGGAAGAATCTAATTAGAGACGACAACCATGCGAGTACGTAACATGAGCGTTGATCTAGGATAAAGCATCTTCAACACTCACATGCTCACCGAGGACAAAAGAGAGGTCAACTATGACACTACCTATATAACAAGCATCTACACAGCATCACAGTTTTAAGCGGACACTTGAGATTATTAGTCAGGTTAGCTTAAGCATCCAATACTAAGCATAAGGTTCACACCTAACAAGCATTTTTCAACAAGAACTAACTACAAGTTTAGCTAAAACAAAAGCATGCTAGAGTGATCAACTTAGTGCATACACATCAATCACAAGTTACTTATTTATTAGGACAAAGGTGGGAGGAGCATAGTTATATGCACAAAGCAACAATCATGACGATGCATGTTTCGTCCTATTCGTCCTTACAAGATTGCCAGCCTAAGGTGGCAATCACGTTCTATGTCGGTGGCATAACACGCATTCTCTCGATATAGAGCTAGTCGTCAGCTACATTCAACTTACGCATTCGTGGTTAGTGTACCTGCAGAAAATTTCATTGCAGCCCAACAATTCCCAATATACCACACAATGAAAGCAGTAAACTAAATACTCTCCATACATACATCCCCTGATGCATATACTTCGGTATCAAAGCTACCCAACAAATGTACCCACAATTAAGTACTTTCATAACTACATGGTTAAACATGTAATTATGTCAGTAACCACAGCTAACTCTCCCCTAGACCGATGGTTGAACGGTCATGCTCTCCCAGCTCACACTTACCTTGGCGTAGGTGCGACGTTGCAAGAATGTAACTCTAGCGACATATATGGCTATTTCATATATGAAGGTTACCTCTACCATTCGACCACAGGGCAACGGTGCGGTCAAGTTATCACTCATACATACCTTGGCTTTGGCGTAGATGCAAAAATTTAAAACCCCCAAGTTAGTACTTAATTAAGCCACCTAAGGGTCCTTAATTGGGCATAAAGGAAATGACCACTGGCATACTTAGATTTAAAATTCAGATTTGAACAAACCTATATATGCAGTAGCTATAAGTTGTCGAAAACTGAGTTTTGCAAACAAAAACCTTTGTTTTCAATACACATATGACATGTTTAGTGTTGAACCTTGCTCCGATACCAGCTGTCACGGAACCGCCCAAATTATAAGAACAAAAATACAAAAACAATCGCCGGAGCAATTAAATTCCCGTACTTAAGCTCTTATAACTCCGGTAGTCCAATAAAATCCCGAGGGATTTCAAACCAACCAACATACAAGCCAAGATCGTAGTGGTCCAACATAACAGGTCATATGTTACATCCATTTCATAAGTAATTCAACATATATCGGAGTTCAGTAGAGTTATTACAACTCAAGTCCTAAAGTAGCGGAAGCAAAATAGTTTGAAATTAATATCACCTTAATTCAAATACATGCCAGTACCAAGGTCAATTTCCCATAAAAGCATGAGAGATAAGATAGCTCAGAAGGATCATGCCCATGATCATACTCCGCCACTACAGCCGGAGTCTTCCAACTCTTGCAGTAGCTATGTTATATCACAACCTGCAACAAGTGGGAATAAACCCTGAGTACAAGAAGGTACTCAGCTAGACTTACCCATCATAAACCAGAAATAATATGACACCAAGGAGTATGCAAGGCTTTCTTTCAGTGGGCTAGCTTGACTCATTTGCGAAAAGCATAAGTTATCATGAATAAACTACTTTAAGTCCTTTTGCATCATATTTATTATAACCTATTCAATCTAGGTAAGCACCTATGCTAAAGCAATCACTTGATTAACCATTAACATCAAAGGTTACCATCTCAGGTTTAGCATTTTCAACATTATCCACATAATCATCTGTGTTCCATCATCATTACTACGATGCAGTAACTCGAGTCAAGTGCTCACTATCCAGGAGCGATGGCGATTCGAATCGATTATTAACCAGCTGGTAATTTATTCCTCACACAAACCTCACTCACCCGCTAAAGTGAGGTATTGGTCACCGAGTCAACCATTCAGGTAAAGTCGCGAGCTTGCCAGGAACCACATGTACCCGGGGGCCGCCCGACTGCTCTTTGGCCTTATCATCGCGCCCCCGTTTCCTGCCACTACTGCTCCGGTACAGTGCGTTGCGGGCAATCCACTCGGCCCGAATAATCTCCCGGCTTCGCGGTCGAAAGGTACTTTATTCGGCCAGCTAAATGTGAGGCATGCGTTCAACATGACCCGAGGCCCAACAACGGACGGTCCTTAATCGACACAGGCGGAAACTACAAGCACCCCAGAACCCTGTCTGGTTGCCCCATACTTATTCCGCCCGGTCTCCAATTATTCATCAACACTTGGTTATTTCCAGGATATCATCCATTCCATAGCTAAAGTATTCCAGTAACCACCTATAGTTGCCGGTGACAGGAAATCACCGATCGCTACCGGTCTAAGCAGGGCTAAGCAATATTTTCGATCCCGAACCAAAATAGGATTTCAGGCATATTTGCGGGACAAGGAAAAGGATATATATGCAACAAGTGTTTTCAATCAACTCCTATAACTTAATGCAACAATACATATATAACATATATATACTCAATTGCTTTTGTAAAATAGGAGGCTTAGAATGCTCCGGGGCTTGCCTGAGATCGAACACTGGGTTAGTGATTGACAGATGACACTCGCTCGGCGAGCATCTCCCAACCCGACACTTGTTTAGTCCTTCCATCTTCGGGATAGGTCCACCGAACACCGTCTTCAGGTTTGGCTTCAACATCTCATCCTTCACGTAATGCATCTAGCGAACCTAAATGAGATGCAAGATGCATGCGTATGAATATGATGAATGGTAACACAAGATGCATCACATAATCATTCATGTAAACACACGATTAAGACATAGACACCAAAAGCTAATTAACTAACATCACACAACCAATTAAAGAGGGCAAGCACATTAAGCATAACACAAGTTTAACAAGATCATAAGTATCTTAACTTGACCATCATCAAGGGTATAAGCCACACTTAGCAACACATGGAGTAAACAACCGTAACTAGCATCTGAAAATTCCTGGACTGCAAGTAACATCTACATGTTTGGATCATAACTGGAGTTATAAAAATCCAATAGCCATGCAACAAGACATTCTGGAAAGCTTATGAAATTGTCTATAATTCATCTTTAATCATCTTAGCATGGTTCTCAAGTTAACCAAGTCAAACATGCATAATTACAGAATCTGCTCCAGAGATTCCAGAGAGCAACTATTTCTGGAACCCAACTTGAAACAGTCATTACTCACAAACTATAAGGCCAAATGCCACCAAAATTTAACACAAGCTAGATTAATGAGTTATCTACAACTTTGTTATAAGCATGTTTCTCAGCAAACATCATTTTCATGGTGCAATTACTAAAGTCCCAGAAACTGTCCAGGAAAGCATCAATTGCAAGAATAAATATTAACTTACATTTCAAACATATATTTGGCCACAACCAATGTAATCATCATAAAGTGCATGTTAAATGATCACCAAAAAGCATAGTGCTCAACATTAAATAATTTCTTTTAATGCATTTCTTAATTTATTTAAATAGCAAAGTGAAATAATAAACATATATCAAAAGTCCATAATAAAATCTATAAAAATTACAGTAGATCTTACATACACCCAATAGTCTACTGTACAAATTTCAACTCATTTGGACATGTATATCAACCTCTATGAAAAAGACAAATGGTTATTGCAAGAATTCATGTGAGAGCAAGATACACTAATAACTCACTCAAATGATAACCAAAATTCATGAAATTTTTATCACACATCAATCATCATATGAGTAGCATGCCACAAAAATTTCACTTCATTTGGAGCCCTAGATCTATAGTTATAAAAATGACAAATACATCTAGCAATGAAAACCTAGCTGCACAAATCTATTTTTACAGAGAAAACTTTAAACTAAAACATGCAATATTATAGATCTAGTGCATAGAGAATTTCACAAGGATTCCAAAAAGTCCTCATTTGCTATTTTACGATTTTTCTACAATTTATTATGATTTTCCAAAGTTTTAGTCATTTTTCTGAAAAAGAAAATTATTAAACCGAAAAGGACAGACACTTTACAAAGGGACCCCTGGAAGAAACTTTAATTAAACCGAGCGGATAAGTCCTTCTTGCACTATTCAACTGAGTCTGTGGTTCGCAGAAAAACCCTTCCCTTTTTCCTTATTGAAGCTCGTGGTCCATCTTCTTCCCCAACGCAGAGCACGCCGAATCGGACAGTGCCGGCGGCAGGGGGGCGGTGCTCCGGTGACTTGAGGAGGTGGCAGAGCTACAGTCGGATAGCGCGCACCTATTGATGCCCACAACTTGGCTTGAGGTGGCCCGAGGCCGGCCGGCCACGAGAGCACGACGGGCCGGGGCTTGCGGCCGCGTCGGCAAGAGCAGCCGGCGGTTCCCGAGCGACGATAGACGGCAGCGGAGCACCAGAGCATGCTCGAGCAACTTCGGTGGGGCGCAGCTTGGCTCGGGAGTGAGCGCAGTAGCGGGCACGGCAGCGGCACGAGCTTGAGCTGGAGCTCGACGCGGCCATGGCGCGTCCGCGCTCTGTATTGCACGGAGGGGCGCGAGGTTGAGTGAGGGAGTGGAAGAGGAGCTCGGCACTCCC
The DNA here is from genome assembly GCA_022457205.1 of Saccharum spontaneum. Taxonomy (NCBI): domain Eukaryota; kingdom Viridiplantae; phylum Streptophyta; class Magnoliopsida; order Poales; family Poaceae; genus Saccharum; species Saccharum spontaneum. The sequence continues at coordinate 19,963,035 of CM039587.1, forward strand.
TCTGGAATAGCAGGGCGCACAGCAGAGGGGCAGGGGCGCGTGGCGGAGGTGGGAGCACGCGTCGGAGAGGAGGGGCGCGCGGCGTCCATGCACTGCGGCCACATCGACATTAGACCGAACACGTGGAGTGCGAAGACTTGAGCAAGGTGGGCGCTGGTTCGGGCCAAATCCAGGCCGAATTCGGACATGGGCCCAAAACGAAGATTGAAGACCACACAAAGCTCTACGTTTTTCATTAAGGGGCCAAGGTCATTAGAGCAACGGATTAGCGGTTAACTAGTCGCCAAAACTGCAGTGTCAACACCTTGATGACAGTCACGGAAACTCGCTTTCGGTGGTAAAAACTTCTTCAAACTGAATCCAACTTTTTGTATGCTCTTCACCAAGGTGTAAACTCCAACTTTTGTTTTTGTACCAAATCAAGTTGCTTAACAAAATTTGGAGAACGCGGAATGCCAACGTCGTTGCTTAGTGAAACTCCAGACTTAGAATAATTCTAAGTGTTGAAATCAGCAGCAGGTTCCAACTTCGAGCCTCTGTTTGACTTATTTTCAAGTTGATCTAGCTCTTGACCATTAAATAAAGTTTGTTCTACACAAGATGAACTATAACTTTTGTTTAAGGTCAAACCTCATAACTGGTACAGAAGTCAAACTTCCACTTTGGTCAAAGTATCAACCCGGTAAAGCTGAAACTAGGGTTTTAGGCCAATCGGGGCAATTTCTTGACCTTTGCTCAACATGAACTCTTCATGACTTTTGTTATAGAGTCCATATAGAGTCATTTGGGCAAGGTTGCAAGATTTGGTTGATGACCTATATTTCCATCCACTTAATAATGCAATTCCAACAAGCATATAACTTATCATTTCATGTGACTTTTTGATTCCAAACGTCATGAAACTTTTCCAGTGACCAATATAGATAGGTACTAAGGTGAGACACCTGAAGATATTGCAATAACACCACCCAAGCATATATATTGAAAACTACATATATGTAAAGCAATGGTGCTGCATCCAAGTTTAGGTTGGGGCTCCTGTCCATAGGTTGACCTTGACATCCTCATCTCCACTTAATCTATCATGTTTAAGCTCAAACCCACTGCTTAACTGGTGGCAAACACCTCGGGTGTTACAAGCACCTAGTCTATAGTCAAGCAGGGTTAAGCAAACAGAAACCATTCCTTTCTCTTTCAACTGCCAGTTCTTACTACGATGCCAGAGCGTAGTCAAGCCATACCGTCACGCAGAAACGGCGATTCGCGAATCAATGTGCCCAGCTGGGTGCCCCGAAAACACACGCCTTGCTTGTACCCCGGACACAAGCAAGACCAACCCGTTCCACTCCTGTCAAGGGGTCCACGTCCCCGTCCAAGCTCGGACTCTAAGCCCCCAACACTGCAGGCCCGACCTCAGTATGGTGCTTAGACCTCCTCAACCCAATATATATAACCACCCTAAGAAGCCGGTCCGGAAAGAGCCGGAACCCACGACAGGAGAGAAACAAGTCTTCCCGCTCCCATAAGCAAGTATATGCTCGGGACAAAAAAAAAATCTGTGACCTGATCGGGGTCCATGCAACGAACGGTTCTTAATTGACACAGGCGGAACAATGCAACAAGAGCCCCGCTCTGTTGCCCAACCAGGTCCAAGTCCATCCAACCCGTTCCACCCGGTCTCCAATTATCCATATACATTTATATTTTATGTGATAATAACATGATAATAATAACAACAATATCTTTTCCTATCCTCTCGCGAGTGACAGGCAATCACTCGACTTCTACCGGAGTCCTGTAGCATAGCATTCTACACGATCCTGTCATACTAGTAAGACTCATGGGATCAAGATATATATGCAAGTGGGTTTTATTCAACTCCTTTAAACTTAATGCAAAAGCATAATTTAAAGTGCAGAATAATAGGGGTTATGCACCGGGGCTTGCCTGTGTAACAATTGACCAAGTTAGCATTTCGTCACGATGACACGATCCTCAAGGCACCAACTTTTCTACTATCTCCGGGTGACTCCGCGATCCACCATCGCTCCTATTATGACATTCGTGGAAGGCAACACATATATATGTAAATAGACAATGATAACTGCAACTAGGAGACACGTTACGCTTCGCAAGCTAACGAGCTAATTCTACGCACTAGGCCACGTACCCACGTCGTCGGATGAGACATCATTTTCCAACCCTTGCTTTGTCATACAGACCGAGGTGTCGGTTTATCCTTTTATCAATTAAACGCATAGATTCTAATTAAGGTTCATTAGCTACCCTAACACATTAATTATTATGGAACCACCAAAGTTACAGTGAACAGCTTCTGATATTGAGGATCTACTATAAATTTTCAAAGCCAACACTATCCCCATTTCCACACAAAATGTTCCACAAGTTTATATTTTAACAATATTAAGCATTGTGAATTAATTAGCGAACTCCTAAAAATATGATGCAACTATGTGGTTAAAACATACTAACAGATAGATCCTGATTTTAGGAGCCTAACAAAATTGGTTTCCCAATTTTAGGACTTCTACATAAATGGATATGGAATTTTTACAAACTTAACTCAGAAACTAAATTAGAAAGAAAAAATTCTTTGGAGAGGAATAGGGCCGACGGCAACCCTTCGGCCCAACGGCTCCCCAGCCCAGCGCGGCCCAACGGGGCGCTACCGCGGGCGGCCATCCAGCCCAGCACGGGTGCGGACGCGCGCAAGGCAGGCCGGCCCAACAGGCCCGCTCGGGCGTGGCTGCACAATTTTTGCAGAAGAAACCCTGCACTTCTACAAAACCGCGCTACCACCACACCTACTATTCCTATAGTCATCCATTTTACAACCAAACCCTCGAATGCTCTCGCCTTTACCACGGAGAGCTCCCTGGGCTCCCCTGCTCTCGCCGGCGTGGCAGCCGATGGCACAAAACGGCCACGCCGAGCCAACTAGCCCGCTACGCGCAAAGTGAGGGGCCAACCACCATCACCGGCCAAACCCGCTAGGGGGTGGCGGTTAGAGACTCGGCGAGGTATCCCAACCTATTCGACCACGGTGATGGCTGGAGAGACTCGGTTCACGGCGGTGGCGGGGCCGTTCCGATGAGCTAACGTGGTAGCGAGGACAACAGAGAGGTGCGAGAGCAACAGGGGATTACCACGAGCCTATCCGAGATGACAGGTGAACAGGAGGCGGCCCGGACGGTGCTGGCCACGTGCGCGGTGAAGGGGACTTCGGCGCACCGAGCTGGCGCTAACGCGCCACCTCCCGTTCGGCGAGCGCCCTGGCCAAAACAGCGTGAGCACCAGATAGAGAGAGCCACGATGAGCCTCGGATTATGAGCAATTGAACTATTACGACCCCTGCCTTCCTCACCTCCCAAAATCCCGGTCACAGCGGCGGACATGGCCGGCGGCGGCAATTGCCCAAAAATTGAGGTCATGGGTGCTCATCTGGAAATGGGGAGAGGCATGGCATCAATTGGCGTCCCTACACCGCTTGATGGCACAAGCAATCGGCCAGAAAGCCGTGGCTAGCTAAATCGCTGGCCGATGGCACCGAGCTCTGGCCGTGGTCGAACCGGGGGGGGGGGGGGGGGACACACCAGCGGGGCGAGCGGTTAAGACGAGGCGGGGGCCGACCGGAGGCTGCAGCCCGTGCACCCAAAGACTGCCGAAGAGACCGAAAGGCCTGGTGCACGTGCTCGAATCGTGGAGGTCAACACCGAGCAGTGTCCTCCGATGGCGTCTAGCGGGACACAGAGCAGGGCGGCACGCAAGACTGGCAAGGGGGGGTGCAACCGCGTCGATGGCAAGTTAAAGGAAGAAGGGCAGCGGCACAAGGCATAGCGGCAGCAGTGCACGGCACAGGGTGTGCACGGCAGCGAGGCAGCGCGTAGCCCACCGCGAGGACGCTGCAGCGCAGCGTGGGCGGCCATGCACGCGCATGCGCGGGCAAAATGCGGCTTGGGAGGCCGGCAGGGGAAACGCTGCGGCCGACTGGACCAGGCGCGCAACCGGTAGCTGCAAGGGTCGACCCGTGGTGCCGCGGCCACGGCCTCCGAGCGAGCCAGGTCCAGCGGCGCACGCGCGTGTGGTGACCGCGCCCAGAGCACGAACGGCTAACCACCGAAGTAGACACGTCTTCTAGAGCGTGCCAAAACGGTTTAACGGCTCAATCAAGTTCTAACCCGACGCCCAAAACCAAAAGCCGATACCTCCAAGTAACAATTGGAGCAAACCCCATGGCCAAAGAGTGACCTGAGAGTGAGAAACAAGGATGCCAACAAGAGCTTGTCAGGCTGCATTCCAGAGCGCGAACCAGGCACCCAAACATGATCCACAGCGTTCTAGGGGTTTTTGACAATTTTTGAAAGGTTAACGCCGCACCCAACTCAACTACAGCCTACGCCATTCCCAAGTGCTACACTAGAGGCAACCAAATGTGCAAAACATGGTGGAAGTGCTTAGGCATTTTGGTTGGAAAATAAACACCGAAATGGCCTTGCCATCACATCTCTCAGTCTTGGACGAGATCCGGAGTTTAGGTAGGATTGAATTCGAAACTGCTTTACAGAGCTAGCGAGACTCTAGCTAAGAGTACTTATTCCCCAAACAAGAAGGTCGCACTTCCATCTACGCAACTCACGCATAAATCTTTACTTAAGCGCACAGCCCAAGTTATGTTTTATTTTTGTTATAAAAATTGTTTTTCCAGCCGAATAATTAAACTTATTTTCCTATTTTACTAATTAAGGTCTCATGAGTATGTTTTCAAGTAAACCAATTAACCGCCATTATTTTTTTACTATTTCTTTTTTATCTTAATTGCGATGCTAAGCAAACTCGTAACACCAGGGGTGTTACAAAATACCCGATACCCATTACCCGTACCCGAAATACCCGAACCCGGACCCGAATTACCTGAACCCGAGGTACCCGATCCTAAATTCGGATAACAATTCTGATTACCCGAAATAAGTTTGGGTAATTCGGGTAATATCTCCCAGTAGCCGAACTACCCGAATATGTGTTTGTGTCTTTGTGTTTGTGATGTGTTGTCGGTGGAGTACTTGAACCTATCACTTTATTAGTATATGATTCTCTTTGTTTGAACAAGTAACTGTAATATATTATTCTCTGTAAATTACTATTGAAATTTTATACAAATCGTTGTTGAAATTATGTATAAAATTGCTATAAAAGTTTAGTGCAGTTTGTTCTTTTCTGTGAATTCGGGTATATTGGGTATACCCGAACCCGAACCCGAACCCGAATTATCGGATACCTGAAATTTCAGGTATAGTTTTTTCAAGGTGAATATCGAGTAGAAATTTTCATTACCCAAATTTTAAATTATCCGAATTACCCGATCCAAAAAAATCGGGTAATCCGAACGCCCAGGCCTGCACTGCGGAGCTAAACCCCGGCCTTAGAGCGTCTAGTTGGATACACTGCGAGCTAAACACCCAGATAAGTCATATCATTTGTGGGACCTAGATAGGAGCGCCTCCGCTTCTCCACACTGCAAACGCTCTTAAACTACCCGCAGTGGGTACTCTAAAGGGATACTCTAAAGCTTTAGAGTATGAATATAGAGTAAAAACTGATGCACTGGGTACTCTAAAACGATACTCTATCCTTTCTCTCACTCTATATTTAGAGTAGTACAGTGCTTACTCTATAGTGTGCAATGGCGGACCTCACTGGCTAAACATAGGAAAAATGCTATAACTCACAAACCAAAAATCCAAATTAAATTTCGATTGTACCATTAAATTCGTCTCAATAAATCCTTCAAAACTAGATCACACATGGATATATTTAGATAAAATGACAAGTGGGTCCCACGGTGGATAGAGTGGATAGAGAATGATATAGAGGATGGATGAGTGTGGAAGAATTGAGTATAGAGGAGAGAATCTTGCTGACTATGACGTATAGAAGATGAATATAGAGGTCTATGAGCACAGATAGCCTTAGGACGTGCCCAACGGGCAGGGCCGGCTCTAAGGGGTGGGCAGGTAGTGCGACCGTCGGGGGCCCATGGAGCTAGGGGTCCAAGACCATATAGGTAATTAGTACATATAATTTTTTATTTGGCATAATAAGCATTTGAAGGTCCATCACAAACTAGCCCAAGCCATAGGTAACTCTTCCTTCTAGTCCTATTCTACATAATCTGGATCCATCGAGCGGAGCGCAAGCGACGTTTGGTTTGATCGTTTCCTGCCGTCGCGACCCTGCTCATCAACGCATTATCTTGGTTGAGGAGAGGAGACGCCGACGCACATTCGATTCGCTCCTCACCCGACGACCGACAACAGCAAGGACATTGATCTGATTTTAGTTTTTTTTGTTACACTATTGTTATGTTTTATGAGCTATACATATATTACAAAGTAATTTTTATTATTTATATTATATATTATATATACTGTAATTTTGATATTAAAAATTAGTTTAACGGGTTTTTATCTTTTTACTTAACCAAGGGCCCTTAAAATTATAGAGCCGGCCCTGCCAACGGGCCAGCTACGTCATGCTTCGTTTGACGTGGAGGAGAGATGGGCACAAAATTCTCGTCGCTAGTGACTTCCGCTGTCTCTGCACTCACCGCTCACCGGCCCATACTCGTTCATACTAGTATATGTAGAGTTTCTTTTTTTTTTTGCGTTTTTTTTAAATTCTCTCCCACGCCAGCTCAGCTAGCGAAATTGACGGTGTTGTTGCGGACGACCTTATGGAGTAACAAAAGTGCAAAAAGGTAAATTTATTTGGTTACATGTACTAAATAAAGCCATGTCTCCTCGTGCACAATCAAACAGCCATAAAACAAAATATGATGTATGTCCTAGAATGAACTGCGAAGCGTAAGCAGTGCTTTGATACGGTGGTTTAGCCCGTGTACACACCGGTTACACGTTATACAGTGACGCTATTTTTATATAATCAGTCTTTTATCCTGTTTAAACGATCATTCTGTGCGTTTAGATCAAATAGTGGCTAAACAACAAGTGACCGACTGCTTAGCATTTAAGATAACTATAGCAAAAATACCCAATGCGTTGCAAGGTGATGAAAAAAATGGTTCTAATAAAATAATGTGGCATACTTTTCTCTAGAATAGCACACACTATTAGTATTTGACAAAAACATCACACGGTTAGTTTGTGGCCGCGCGCACAGTGTGGAGGCGACGGCGTGGGCGCCCTGGCCAGCGAGCACAGAGGCGGCAGGCGGATCTGGCTGGCAGTGCAGATGCCGCGGCATGGGCGCCTTAGGCGGCCTGGAGGCGCGACGCTGTCTGATGTCCTCTTCGATTCTTTCTCTGATTTCCTTGATTGAAATTCTTTATCTGATTTTCGTCTTCGATTGATTCGTGTATGGATGGAGTTGATTTGATTATGATCCGCATGGAGGGGACGATGATGCTGTTTGGTGAGGATGCAACACACAGAACATGTGAAGCCGTCGAGGACTTTTCGATTGACTCCAGCAATGTTTGAAGACGACAGACTCTTTTATGATTCGAAAATCCCCTTTTGCTGCTCATAGTTGTTTTTAAAACGTTGCCATCTCTTCTTGCGCCATGCCTCGTTGTTGCCGGCCTTCCATGTGCTCGAGGCTAGACTTTGATTTGGTTCTCAATTTTATTATAAAGGCACGAACCTACTTCTAATCCTTCATGGACATGCAAGGCTAAACGAATTTTGAGGTTATAGAGGGGATAGCTAATTATAGTTGTATGTTTATCTTTGTAACTTCCGTAACCCAATCGAATACATTAGAAGTTAGACACGGACACAGAACTCCTGGGTGGTACAGATGAATTTAATATAATTTTGGCTCACACACTCTTTTCGAAACGACGACCCGTATCGGAGTAGGACATGACCTTGCGCATGTAGGAGATTAGTCAGATGCTATTTATTAGTGGTAAACAAAACAAATTTTAGTTGGAGACGGAGTCTGGGCGCTGTGGCTCATTAAAGTCCACGAAACACAGACGCCAGCTTGCCGCATTCTATTGAGAGTCCTCGACGCTCAGCAGTAGACACACTACAACTATCAAACCTTGACGTTTCCTTTATAAATCAGTTCTATAATAATGGATTAGAGATTCTAACACATGAACAGGGCTATGAGTTCTGGTCACGTACACGACTCAATACGTTTACATGCACGACTCAATACGTTTTAGAATCAGACTCCATATTGTGCTAGATAAAAGTTATTCTAACTGGTATGAGCAGGAGTTATTATATATATAAGTTCAGATGGAAGAAACTCCCCATTGCTCGGTAGTTAGAGGGAGACAAACCAAAAAATGGATGGACAAAAAAAATAGGCTAAAATTTTGCTTCTTTATTATTATTATTAGGTATAGAGGTATAGGTCCCGTTCATTCGGCTTATAATCTATCTTTTTCAGCTTGTTTTTTCAGCCGGAACAATATTTTTCTCTCATAACAAATCAGCCAACAATGTTTTTCAGCCGGCTTATCAGCACAGCCGAACGGGGCCTATGATATAGACTTGTCCATGTCATACTTGCTCATGAGAAACGCTCTCAACCTACGTTTCTCTGGAGCCTAGGTGAATGTACTTTGATGTTCATGTTAGCCTGGCTGAGAAGATCAGAGCAATCAACTAAACAAGTCAGGCCCAAACCTATACAAGCTTCCAATCACACTCTAAATAAATAAACAGCCTAAACAAAACAAAACAAAAACAAAAGCTTGTCATTCTAATGACTATCACTTCTAAGACCAGCTCTCGACTCATGTGCCTAGAAGAGAAACATTGTAACCGCTTTGTGCCAATTGTTACAACGTAGCTACAACAAAAACCAACAAAGTAAGATTTTGAAGGATAACCCATGTGTAGAGCTAATGGTTAATCGAATGTACCACCTGCAAAATGAGGAAAAAAAAGCATGTTTCTTTTCAAACACCAAAGTGACCAAGAGTAAGCTGCTGCTACTAAATGTTTTAAATCTCGTCTAAACCCCCTAAGCCAACTCCAAACATACGAGAAATGCTACAAGGTTGAATAAAGCTTAAAACTATATGTATACGATCCTAAATCGCATGCAAAGAGTGCCTTGTGCGTGATAGTATTAGGAAACCAATGGCCACTACATTATCGGCCATTAAAAGTGAGAAATTACACTATAGTGAGATTTTCTATGTACCAAAGTTTTTGAAGAGAAGCCTACACCACAAGACTTGTAGAAATAAAAGATAAATCATAGAAATTCTCATAATAACCAGAAACATCTAACATTTAATCTCTATCATCTTCGTTATCAATAACATCCATTCAATGTATTCTCTTTTATAAAAAGTTAGCCATTAAGTATGCATGTGTTTCTACTCATGCATTTCTACCACTGTTAAATTTAAAGCATAATGCTATGTGTGAAACAATATATATCAAGTAAACATGCACACATTATGATAGAATATTACTAGCGGGAGGTCCTCAATGGAGCCTCCATGTTAATCTTAGGAGACATGCTAGGAAAAAAATATAAATTCACAAACTTATCATAATTGATAATAACATTGATTATAATTAGTCACATCCACCATGATGAAGACAACATAAATTACTCTTCAATCTATATCTAAATTACATATTTATACCACTATAAAACATAATCTAACTCTCTCTTTGCATCTAAGTAATCTTAATAACCTTTTAAATTTACATCTATGCCAATCTAGGAAACTAGAATATTCCCTCAAATCTACACCTAATTTAGCAATATATGCTATTACAAAAGAATGTTTAAAATAACAATAAATTTTGCGCATGTATATTTCTAAATTACCCACTCCTATTAATAAATAATATATCAAAAGTTGAGTAGACTTGTAAACACGCATGGTGTGCCATAATGATAATCAAGTACACATGTAGCGATAAATATTTATCTTATGTTTCATTAATCATGAAAAATATTTTCTTAAACCACTTGTATAACAAATTACTGAAAATAATATCCATTATAACAAAGTAATACCAGTCTAATGCTTTGTTAGTGGAAAAGTGTATTGTTGAGATCGTAGACCTGAAGGCCTTAGGGGAGTTTTTTTTTGAAAAAAGGCAAAAGTTTCATTGCATCACAGACATGTTACAAACATGTTACAGAGATGGGGATTTTGTTACCCCAGTCGTTATTTTGTAGCACAAGCTTGATTTTACAAGTTGGATGATGCGCAAGTGCCTGGCAAGAAAAAAGACCTGAATTCAAGATGCTTGCTTGTCTTGCCTTTTTAGCAAGGCTATCAGCTATCTTATTTTGCCTCCCTATGGATCTTATGTACTGTGTAGCTTTTTGCTTGGATAATGTCCTATATTTTAGCAATGATTAGACGTATCGACCAATGTCCAGGATGAGTGCGTGGCGATCCAGCAAGTACAACGGAAGTTAGTACTCCCTCCGTCCCCCTCCGTCCCAATGAATGTGCAATTCTCACATCCCGAGAAATCAGCCATCGCAAATTTTGATTAAAATTATATAAAAAAATATTAACTCTTATGAGACAAAATAAGTACCGTTAGATTGGTTATGAGATATATTTTCATAATAAATTTATTTCAAGACATAAATATTAATACTTTTTGCTATAAATTTGGTCAAAGTTGACACAGTTTGAACGATACGTTTCCCATAATTACACAATCAACCGGACGGAGGGAGTACTTGGTTGTCAGTGAACAGAGTTGCGTCCCGCAGATTGAGAGCTGTACCTAACTTTGCACCAAAAAGGAGGGCCTGAGTTTCAACCTCCAATGGCTTCAAGACCTGTGGAGTCGCTACCTGGAAAAAAAACATGGGAGGTACTTCTAGCAGGTCGGGTGAGAATGTAGACTTCAATCCTTGTTTGGTTTGTTGTAGTAGGATTTTGAGAATCAACAGAGGCATCACAAAAAAAATCTTAGGAGCCTCCTGGGCCTGCATTGTAGTAGTATGAGTAGCATCTGCTATTCTCTCAAGAGCCTGCAAGGTAGTAAAGCAAGTAGAATCAGCAGTTGTTGGATTTGTAGCAGCATGTGTAATAGATTGATGCATAGTGTTGTCACCAATTGCTATATTGTATGCCGTATCAGTATCTTTTGCCTCATGCAAAACCCTTGTAACCATCTAGTTGGATTTTTAAATCTGTGATCATTGCGAGCTTTCCACAAACACCACATAATGGAGAATATCATACCTGTAGTATCTTGAGACGGTCCCTGCTGCAATATAGCAATAATTTGGGAGTGGAGACCGTGACCTGTTTGTGGTAAGGCATCGGCTCTAAGGCCAATGGGCAAAGCAAACCAGACCGCCCGAGCAAAGCTGCAACCAAAAAATAGATGGTTGTCATCTTCAGTCCTGCAGCGAGAGCATGTATCATCGACTGCCGGAATAATCCTATGGATCCTGCAAGCTGTCCCAAGTGCAAGTCTAAGAAGTCTCCGAGCAAAGGTTTGATTCACGGCTGAATTGTTTTATCCACTCAAACATGTCTGAGAATTTGCAACACCTGCATACAGTGGCGGGCCCAGGATTTTGAGGTTGGGTATTCGAAATATATAAGGGCACAAAAAAACTTCACAACCAAAAGGCTAATATTTGGCATGTATAATGCCGCATGGTTGAAACTGCATAAGGCATAATATATATAGGAAATATATATGAAATTTGAAATTGCGTAACATATATAGGAAATATATATGAAATTTGAAATTGCATAATATTACATAGGAAATATATGAAATCCGGAAGCTAAGCCAGGAGACAGAGACTGAAACTTACATAAGTTGGCCGGGACAAACTCAGGCTTGGCAGCCGAATGTCGCCGTCGGAGCCTCGGACTCGCGCCTCGCTGTTGCGTGCTGTCGGCTGCAGCTCTCCGCCCGACGCCCCAGCCGGCCAACCGGCAAGCGCCGACGCTGGCAGCCTGGCGTGGTGCCACCGCCCGCCCGCCCCTGAGTCCGTCGTGCGCGGTGCCGGTACGCCCTGCCGCCCGCCACTGGGAGTCAAACAGACAGTACCTGTGACTTTGCGGGTGTGGGAATGGAGAATATGGGCTGGCAGGCCGCTGGGCCTCGTTGGGCCTTCGGGTATGGGAGAAAAACGAGCAGGAACATGTCATTTTGGGTGGATTTGCGGTATAGATACAGTTTTGTTGTGTATTTTTGTTTTTTTAATATACAGACATGTATATGGCTTATATATATGAAATCTTTTGTCAAAAATTTTGGGTATTCAACTGAATACCCTTGAATACTAGTGGGCCCGCCCCTGCCTGCATAGGAATGTTAGATGCCTCCTCGGTCGCTAGCATCTTGCAGGCACTTTTGGAGGAGCACATGCCAATAGAGGCTGGCTTCCAACACAAAATATCAGGCTCATCTCCCATCATAAGAGGAATCTGCAAAAGAACCTGCAAAGTTTGTTGACCAAAGAGAGCTACTCCCTTATTGCAGCAGCCTGCTGCTAATTTATTTGCCTTTTATCAAAAAGAAAATGCTTTGTTAGTGTGCTTCTATTTGAAATTCTACCTCGTGGGAAACACGGGTGCACCGGTAAAGAGAAGCCTGGGTAATGGCCGTATGGGCTGGAATCTTGGCAGGCCGAAATGCTCGGCTGTGCTACCGCTGCTGGTTGCCTACTTCCTTCTTTTCCAAAATTCCGGCTACTGTAGTGTCGGAGCTCAGCGCCGGTGAGGCAAGTAGGCCGCTGACGACCATGCCACGGCAGCCGCCCAGCCGCCAAACTCGAAGTGCGGCTAGTACTGTCACAACGTTGGTCACGTGACAACGGGCAAATATGTGGTCTTCTTCAGACCTTGCGAGGATACCGACCGGGGTACATTGCACGCACCACGCAGGCCACAGGGTCAAGTGCAAACCTGCTTCACATCACATTTCCACAAGAACCTTCAACAAACATCACATATAACCATTAACCTACCGACTGATATAATCGTTTAATATTTGCCGACGTTTCAAGTACCATACTGACCTAGGCTAGCAAAGCAAAGAGCACATGACCAAAACAAATGGTACCATCGAAGCGATGATACAGCAGCATCAATAGTCGTTTCCCAAGAGACGACAACAAGGGAAAAAAAAAACAAAAGAGCAGCAGCGAGCCTCTGCACCCCAGCTCAAACTGGCAATAGCTTCTTGTCAGGGGATTGAAGCGCGACGGCCCCGAGCTTGGGGCTGGAGTACTTCTTGTACACCGCCTTCTGCTTGCTTTCCGGAGCCAGGGCATGGAATCTGATCAGCCGCCTAGCGCAATCCCTGCGGATACACACATCATCCCCAACAACCAGCAAGTTACTCTCCTAGTCATGAGCCAAAGAAGCCAAAAGTAATTTATACATTGTTGTGTCCTGCTAATGCTATAAATATTCAGCACATATGCTTTGCTGGCCTACTACAGTAAAGAAGAATACTAAACAATGGATGACATATCTTGCACAAGTCAATACAATACGAAGTGGGGGGACACCAGATATGGCAAACTGACCAAATGTCTCTTGCTGTCTAGCATGAGCATTCAGCTAGGAGCAGCAGGTTGGTTGCAATAGCAAGTCAGAATCACAGTGAAACTTCTGAGGATATGCAATCAACTCGACTTGCTTCAATTAGTTTTATCATGAAAGAAACAGCAGGCTTAGGTCGACATATTATGAGGATGTTTTTTTTTAGCATGATCATTCAGTTAATACTTGACAGAAATGGATTGGTTGTCAAAATCACATTTTATTTTAGAGACTCCTGATAATATGCAGTAAACTCAACTTATTAGTAATCAATGTTTCGGACTAGAATCGGATTTCAAAGGAAAGATATAGTCATCAAGGACGTACAGTAACTGTGGCTCAGTTAAGCCAGTGTGATGCTCCAGAATATCAGTCCACGGTGGATTCATTCCAAGGGTACACCTGGCAGCATAGACGGCAGCAGCTGCGGTCACTGATGGAGGGTAAACCAGCATCGTGTACTGGACCAATGCCAGCTCAGAGTAGAAGAATGCCATGTTCTCAAGCTGCGCCAAAAGTCCGGAAGAAAATGGCATATTACATGTCAATATCTAAAATATGTGGTGGTAAAACACATTATTACGAGTGGATAGAGCTATACTTTTTTGTCGCCCATTGCAGCTTTCAGATACCGAACAATGAACATGTACACTGTTGGAACCGTCAAGTTCCAATGGAGCCTGTCCAGGATGGCTTTTTCCTTGGTCAGAATCTGGTCTCTGGTAAAGGCATTGTCACAAAGGCACAGCAAATCCTTGACCTGCAAAAACATTGTTGTTTTGGGTAAGCTAATCGAAGCCATGGTTAGAAGCACATAGAAACAACATCAGCAATATTCTGGGGAAGCCTACCAGTGGAGCCCATGTCTCTTCATACTTGCTTGCTATCAGCATGGCACTAATGCCGACGAGCTGTAGCTCCTTTCTTGGAACACTCTCCATGGATAAGTACTGATCGATGATGTAGACTGTCAAGTAAAGTGTCTCTGGCATTAGAATAAGCCTGTACTGTACCTCAATAATCCAGTCGATAAGGATAGCTCTCATTCTCTCGCTGATTTCAGCCTGCGAGCTCATGTAGCTGCTGAGGGGCAGGCAGGTGCCCTGGACAAGCAACAACGCCACAGATCAACAATGATCAGAAATGGTCACTTCAACAATCATTTGAATCAGCAATGCAGCAAGATAAAAAAAACTGTGGCTTCACAATTTTATCACAAAAGAAGTGATCTCACCTCAGTGCTCTTGTAGAATCTGTAGATGTCTTCAACATATTCAACCACTGCCAGCTCATTGCAAGAATCAGGTGTATCAATGTCATATGGATCTGTCTTCTTCGGGCTGCTGACAACCCCATCAGAAGCCTGTGTACAGACAAAAAGTTATGCAGCCATTCTTAGAATGAAAAGAAAGAGACAATTTTAACCTTAGAATTTTGCTTGTGTTCATACCCTGCTGCATTTTGTCAAATGTTCAAAAAGTGTTGGTACCCTTCTACAGACTCTCGGACCCCCTGAGGTTTTCTTCTCCTTCTCGGTATCTGGACTGATCACAATGACTTCAGGCTTCACCTTGTATTCCTTCAGCATTACTGCTTTCCCATTCCTGGTAGACACATCAGCCAGTGGCTTCTGACGATTTGCAGGAGCAGCACGGTCATTGGTCAGAAGATTCCTAACGTTGGCAAGCGGTCGCCGGCTTCTTGCTGCTGCCTGAGGAACCAGTGGCTTCTTGCTGCCAACGTCAACTGCTTTACGACCTTTTTCTGTTGCTGCAACCGCTTGCTTCTGACGGTTCACAAGAGAAGGCCGGCCATTCATAAGATTGCCAACGTCGACAAGTGCCCTACGGCCTCTTGCCACCGCTTGCTGTGGAAATGTAGTCATTGGCTTCCTGACGAGTCTGGCCGCATCTGATCAAGTTGAATTGTTAGAAGACGAACATAAGTGCATTAGCAGAGAGAATCTTAGTACCGAAATCACGTGAAGGACAAAGCAACATTAAACCATTGTTATGAATGCTACTTATGGAACAGCAATCTGAAGGGTACACCATATAAAATCTTGCAGAATAAAGAGAGAAAGAAACATATTCCCATTTATTAACGATTCGACACAGCATTATGGACACAGCAGCTAAGATCCTGCAGTCATTATGCATGTTCACATCAAGATCATGGATTTCTTCATTACACTACTGACAGAGAAAAATCAATAAGCACAAAAATCGCAACCACAAGGGGAAATTTGGTATAGACGTGCATATATAAACCAAAATTAAGCCCAAGAATCAAGATCACAAGGGACGATTTGGTATAGACGCGCACATAAACCGAACTGTTGAAAATCTGCAATCTTTATTCAGCAAACAGGACAAGAATCGCAACGATGCCCAGCCTGCTCTGCGTGATATGGAAGCAGAGACCCGCAAGTAAGAACAGCACAAGGTGTAATCAAAACGATCGATGACCCGTCACGGCCTCACGGCAGCCAAGAAAGAACATTGGCCATGCCAACTGTCAATTTCA
The DNA here is from genome assembly GCA_022457205.1 of Saccharum spontaneum. Classification (NCBI taxonomy): domain Eukaryota; kingdom Viridiplantae; phylum Streptophyta; class Magnoliopsida; order Poales; family Poaceae; genus Saccharum; species Saccharum spontaneum. Next base: position 19,979,122 of record CM039587.1, read on the forward strand.
CGAACAATTCCACAAGAAAAATCCAAGAGACCGTCCAACGCAGAGACCAAAACAGGACTTCTAATTGCAGATCAAGAAGCCTAATCCGCCAGACCAAAAGCCAAAGATCTTTTTCGTTTCCAAAAAGGCGCTCCCTTTACGGCAAAGAAGAACATGATCCCCAACTGAACCCATACACGAAGAACTAGGCATCAGCGCAGCGATGCCATTTATGTGACGACATGATCGACCCGGAATTCATGAACCGTCGATCTGCTATGCAAACGCGACCAAGAAAGAAACCAACCATTACTGCGACGCGCCAGCCAATCAACAATCCCTACGAGAAATTCGAGAACACTACGAGCGCGGCAGCATCCGAAGCCACATCCTTCTACTCTAATCCCCCCGAATCACCGAACCAGCACAGGAATCAATCAAACGAGACGAAGAATGCGCCAGGGAGGAAACTCACCGCCGCCGTTCTTCTGTTCCTGAGCGGGAACCGCGCCTCCAGGCCCCGCCTGCTTCTTGGACGCCATAGCCTCCGCCGCCGCCGTCCACGAGGAGCGAATCCGCAACCCCCTTGAACCTCCCTTCGAATCCTTCTCTCGCGGTCCCTAGGGCTCGTCGGGCACGAGGTATGGCGGAGAAGGAAGCGGGCGGCGGCGGTAGCTTTGTAGGTGTTGGGTTTCGAGGGATTTCTCCAACGGTCAGAATTTTATTAATGGAAACTGGTGCCGGGATGGCGCTCGGATCCATGATCGACGGCCAGGATTGGCTGCTCCGAATTTTTTAGCCGTTTGGGTCATTGGGTGGAGAAGAGGAAAAGTCGAACACGGTTAAAACGGTGGGTGGCCCGGATATGGAAGTGCTGTGATATTGTGCTATCTGTACCAACAAAATCCCTCCTCTGTCTCCAACTCTCCCTTCGATCTCTCCTAACCAATTCTTATGGTACTTTTTGGAATGTAGTACCAATGTAAACATGACAATTGAAAATAAATAATGTGTTGGTAAAAGACAGACGCAAAACAAAACATTTGAAAACATTTTAGATTGAACACAGGAATCGAAAGAGAAAATGCGTAAATAACAAATGTTGCAATTCATCTAAAATCTTCATGAGACCAACCACGTCAATCCTGCTTTCAGTGGTGTTAAGACTAGGGATGAAGAGAAACTGAGTCATCCCTCACATAGAATATACCCTGAGATTCGGAGATGAACTCATTTTGAAAACATTTTGGATTGAACACAGGAACCCAAAGAGAAAATGCGCAAATAACAAACGTTACAAACAATCTGAAATCTTCATAAGACCAACCTCAATCCCACTTTTAATGGTATTTAAACTAGGGACGAGGATGGACAGAGTCATCCCTCACAAAGAATATATCCTGAAATTCGGGGATGAACTCATCCCTTAAGTCTGCCCCTTGGTTATGGCATGACAGAGCGTCTCCTCTCCCTTGTGTCGCGTCTTCTTTGGGCGAGCAAAGCATGGCAACCACGGCAAGTGGTGTTGGCGGGGTGGCCTTGGCAGGCAGTGATAACTTGGGCGACCGAGGCGGCCATGGCCAACGAGCACTAGGGCAGCGGGGCGCAAGCATGGGCGTGGTTGTAAAGGCCATGGCCAACGACGACGGAGATGGGAGGGGCCCGCATGGCCAACGGGGATGGGAGCGGACGCAGTCTTAGCCATTGGGGATGGGTAAGCGTGGCTGGCATCGCTGCACAAGATGCTCGCGGTAGCCCATGGTCACGGCACGTCGAAAGAAATGGTTACTTGCAAGAAAGTCTTAGGGGCCGTTTGGATCCCTTTATTTTGGAGGAATTGGAATCTACTTAATGAATTAGGCTATTTGACTTGGAATTTGATATTTCATAACTTTCTCAAACTCACAAATAAGTCTATCTCAAATTCATTGGGTGGGAGATGGAAATGGATTCTATAGATCACTATGCTATAATTCTACTCTCTAACTTATAGCACACTCTTCAACTCACTTCCCTACAATAGAAATACAACATATAAGTATGTCCCTTGGATGCCTAACAATAAATATGCAAATATATTCTATTTACAACTATACTCCCTCCGTTCATTTATCTCCATCATTTTAGCCTTCGGCGTAGTGACCAAGGAGCAGAGTAAAACCACTCAGTTTGTATTTAATCATCGCGTGCTGAGCGCATACGAGAAGTCACAGGCCAGGAACAACCAATGAGCAGCAAAGAGACAATAAATGCAGACGGGTGGTAGCCAATGAGCAGCAGACAGACAATAAATGCGGGCAAGTCTCAAGCTAATATGAACGAGATTTTTGAATAAAAAGTTTTTGCTTAGATGAAGGAGATAAAGGAATGGAGAGAGTATTAGCTTAATTAATCTATGTCTAAATTGTAATTATTAGAATGATTTCAATTCCAAGGATCCAAACTGACCTAGAAATCTTGTAATTATTTGCTTAATATGTGTGTGTTGACTTTCCTAAAAAAAACTATGAACAATATTGGAAAAGGAGAGTGACAGCTAGGACCGAGGTGACTAATGAATAAAAAAACCGACATACAGCATCTCCTTGTCACCCGGAAATAAAACATAGGACAAGAATGACTCTATCATCTCAAGCAAATGAAAATATGGGATCGGCCCATCCCAGAAAATCAAGACAGAGCCATCCTGTCCCATCTTGTTCCGGAATCAGATGCAACATAGGGCAGAGGATTTTGATATTTTGTTGATAAGTATGTCGCTCACGCAATATGAACACACATGGAGAGTTGGAAACTCAAACCTGATGGGCATTTTAGCCGTATAAAACTTTAACCAATGGTGCTACATTCAATCCAGCAATGAACTGTGTGTGTGTGTTTTGAATTACACAGTATAATGCAGACAGTGGCGGATTTACAGGGGGGCTGGGGGGGCTCCAGCCCCCCTAATGACTTGATTTACCACTAAAAATACTATAGTAAAATCTCAAATCACCATTAAATTTTCATGCAAATCAACATCTCCATTGTTTTAGCCCCCCTTGATTCTCATCCTGCATCCGCCACTGAATGCAGATGCCCACAACACAATCCGCAAGCACACTCACCCCTATGAACACATGTACGCAAACTCTACCCCTATGAGCATCTTCGAAGGACTAAGCCTGTAGATCTCGAGATTTACGAAGTCACCGCTGAACTATGTTATTGGTTAGGCACTTTAGTTGAACAATGCCACATACGTTTTGGTGTGGTACATCACTAGTTCACCTCGCACAAGTGGCCTGAACCACGGCCAATCCGATGTTCCAAATGTGGTGGTTTTTATTTGCAGAATTACTGTGAAGACTTTTAACCTTTTTGATGGAGTATATAATTTTACAGCACGCTGGTTTGATTGACTCCTTGTACTGGCCCAAAGTTGTTGCCAACTGTAGCTACGAAATGGAGAATATGACATCGAATTCAAAGCATCCAAATACAGTACTACATTTTTTTGATCTTCAGGAGCTCTGCAGGAATAATTTTCACAGCCCTAATAACTAAGGCCTCTTTCGTTTGGCCGGTTTCGAGGCCACGAACTATTCCAGGTAATCTATACCAATATAAATAACATCATCAATCCTGCTAGAACAGTTCCGTAGCATCCATTTCAGATTAAACGAACGGGCCCTAAAGGTGGGCGGAGAGATTTCCAGCCTCCATAACATCAGACACCACTGACATGTTTACTGTAGTAGTAGTAATAGAAAGTGTAGAGCAGAAGAAGCATGTCAGCATGACGGAGATGGACGCGGGCTCTCATCTCACAGTCACACGCCATATCCGAGGCAGACGAGCAGACCTGGACGGTAAGACACGCCGCCGTCTTTCCGACGCGGCCACAGGGCTTTGGGTGCCGCGGCGGCGCTCGCCGTCAGGACCCTGCACAGCAGGTGCCTGACACCGCGGCCCTTCCTCGCCCGCCTCGCCGCGGCGCGCGAGTCGCCGCCGCCGCTGTTCGTTTGTGCGGTGACCGCGGCAGCGCCGCGCAGCGGAGAGAGCGACCTCGCGCGCCTCACTGTTACTGGTGCGCCGCCGTCCCTGCGCACCTTCTCGAGCGCCGCCGTGAACGGGTCGAACCCCCTGTGCTTCCTGCTGCTCCTGCAGCTGGCGCTGGCCGCGGACCACGACATGGTGGGCGACGTCGCGGCAGAGGCGGGCCCCGCGGAGTAGGCGGGCCGCTGCAGCCGCGGCGGCAGGCTCAGCGGGAGCAGCGCGCCCGCGCGGAACAGCTCGTCCGCGAACGCCGCCGCCGACACGTCGCTGGCGCACGCGCGCAGCGCCGCGCCGCAGCCGTTAAGGGCCGTCGTCGTGGCGAACTCGAAGCCATCATCGTCGTCGCCGAGGAGCGGCAGCGGCGGCGGCGCCGCCAGCCCGTGGCTGGCGTTGGCGATGCTGGCGGAGTCGTAGAGCAGGTAGAGCGGCGCGCTGTGCGGGTAAGGCATGAGCGTGGCCGCCAGGTCTTCCATGTCCGCCGTCGTCCGCGTCCGGCAAGGTGTAGCACGCTTATTACTAGCTCGGAGAGAACTTTGTTGGCTCGTTGGCGCGGGATGGATGACTGCTGACTGGTACGATGCCTGTATATATAGGTGTAGCAGCGGGAAGGAAATGATGGCGAATGGCCTCGTTTCCGGCCCAAAGAAACTGAGATTTTGACCAGGAATCTCTTTGCATTGCAATTCATGCACCCAATGATTGCAATTTGCAACTCTAACCCCAGAGGGCTCTGAGCCTCTGACCAGAGAATGATGAATGCAGTAGTGTATGTACTACCTCTTGCAGTCTTGCGAGCTACGTACGCGACTTGCTGCTTGGGCAAGCTGTGCTGCCATCCGTTGTGTAGTACACTGTACAGTACGTGTAAGAATCTAGAGGAATTTCCGCCGGAATGCAATCGTCAAATTCGTGTAGTTAACTTTATCCGGATGGCGAAGGACATGGTTTTACATATATGTATGTCTTGTCAGTGTTGTCTTGCAGGCGCACGCACATTTGCCGGGCTTTGAAGCGAGCGAGAATGGTGGTACTGGCAGGGGGGGTTGCAAGTCTGCAGGCCAAGAAATGTGGCTCAAATTCCGGGAAGGGGTGACGTATTCTAATCGGGCGCTTGCGGCAGTCTTAGGGTGTGTTTAGTTGGGGAAAATTGGATGAAAAGTTACTGTAGCACCTTTCGTTGTTATTTGATAAAATTTGTCCAATCATGAACTAGCTAGACTCAAAAGATTCGTCTCGACATTTACAGACAAACTATGCAATTAGTTATTTTTTTTACCTACATTTAATGTTCCATGCATGCGTTGAAAGATTCGATGTAATGGGTGGAAGAGAAAATATTTTGGGTTTGCATGGGAAGTAAACAGGGCCTTATTTCTTTCCGCTTTCAATAATCTGGCTGCCCTTTTCTTTCTCCCTTATATTCTGGCGGCTGCGCAGCATGTCGCCTGCTTCCTTTGAATCAACGCACAGTGTCAGACGTCACCAACACCAAGCAATCAATCGTATGATCACTGCCTAGGCCCTAGTAGTTGGGAAGAAATTCTATGGGGCCTAAGAGCAAGAGCAATAATACAGCCAAGTTGCTTGGCTATAAGACAAGCTATAAGAGCCAAGTTATACAATAAGTGTCTCCTATTTGTCTTTAAAAAGTTTCTCTCTCCTATTTCTCCTCACAACACTTGCTATTTGGGCCCACTAATACCTATGCTTCCGTGCCCAGCTTGGTGCTTGCATAAGAGCCAAGCTCTCATCTCTCTCCTCCCTTCTCTCCTCCACATCAGCATTAGCTTGGCTATAAGCCCATTATTGTACCTGCTCTAAGGCCGCCGTCGTTTCGGTTTCAGTTTGGGATTGTAATATGTCAGAATGTCACTTTTACTACCCCAAATTGAAATAAACCATGTCCTAAGGAAGAACACCAAAATTTTAGATGCATCCTTCACCATGATTCGAGAGATTACTGCTAGGTATTGTTACAGTTTGTACAGGAAGGAAGCCCCATGGTCAATTGGGCACGTTTGGTATGGTTCCCGGCGGATCAAGCTCCTCCCTGCAAAACAATATAGTGTTACTGTTCATGAGAGCTCATTTTCCCCTCTCTCCCTCCTCCCTCTCAGGGCTGTTTGGAACACAGGAATAGGGAAAAACACAGGAATGAAATGAATGTGTAGTGGTAAAACAGAGGAAAAGGACAACGTAGGAAATAACTAAGGAGCGTTTGGAACGCAGGAATCCATAACACATGAATCATTAGTCTGTGAATGATATAGAGTCATTATTAGTGCTTAATGAAATGATAATATATACTGTCTTAGTTGCATATTTTTTCCATGATCCTCTTAAATGTGGGGCCGCTAGACCATGTTGCTACAGTAGGGTCAAATAAATATCTGGACAACGTCTTTCTCCACGCACTTCTCTCTCCTGAATCTGTAATCTTCTCTGCTCTCATTTGATTTTCCTCGGGCAAGCGCAAAGGAAAACAAAACCAGAGGTGAGAGCGGATGCTATTTTTCCTATGAAACCGTGTTGTTGCTACAGGCTTCTGGAAGAAAGGTTCCGCTCGTTTCCTTCGTTCCAAATGGTCTTCTCATCTTTCTTTCCTCCGTTTTCATTTCCTTCATTTTTCCTACGAAAAACCTTTGTTCCAAACAGGCCCTCAGATAGCAGGCTGGAGCCGGAGAAGCCAAAATTTTTACTCCGGCAGCTCCTCTGTGTCAGAGAGAGAGAGGAAAAAGAGAGGAAAACAGAATCCATGCATAGTATGAACAGTGCGGTGGCAAAGGATCCGAAGCTGGGGGAATCCCTCCCAAAGAGGCCGGTGCGTCCAGGAAGGTTACATACAGTGGTGGTAGTACTGATATTGTGCTTGGGTATGCTCATTTTTCTACTATCTTTAGAAGGGTATGCTCATTTTTTTACTATCTTTAGAAACTATATATTCCAGTGCCATAGCAATGGAGGAAGCATTTCCTTGTATGAAGATCTAGCAAGGGCTGTATGTTTTCGCGGATCGCTTGAGAGTGCTTGACATGCGAAGGTACGCGTGTAGCATGAAGAAGGTATTTGGGGATTCTGATTGCTTGAAATCTTTTGACGGAAACGCTCCTTACAGGGACGGACCCCGCACTCGCCCACACCGCCCCCGCTTGCGTCGCCCGCTCGCGCCCGTGTCGCGCATGGCGCGGTAGGCGCTCGCTAGCTCGCTCCTGGACTCGCGCCTCCCGTCGCGGCTGTGCTCCATCCGCCTACCCCTGTCCCTGCCCCTGCCGAGGTCTGTGCTGCCGACGAGCTCCACACCGCTGACCTCCGCGTTACTCCGCGGCGTCGAACTCCACGTCGACGAGCCTCCATTCGTCCGAGCAGCAAGCAGATGCTACGCTGAAATTGTATGTTGCAATAGGATGTTTCAAGTGTTTCAGATAGTTCCGAGGTATGTTGCAAGTGTTGTATATCGATGTTGCAAAAGTAGATTGGGATGTTGCACATGTTGTAATGGCTATACACGTATGTTTCACTGTTCCAGACGAATGTTGCAAGTGTTTTGTCTGGATGCTGTAAAAATAGATCTACATGTTGCATATACATACATGTTGCAAGCATATGTTTTAAGTGTTTTGCACGTATGTTTGCAAGTGTTTAATCTGGATGTTGCATATGTTTGCAATGATTTTTAAATGTTTTTTAGACGTTTTTACAAGTATTTCAGATGCTTGTTTCAAGTGTTAATCTATCTTTTTTTTTATGTTATAACTGTTGCATCTAGATGTTTCAAAAGTAAATCATGTGTTGCACATGGGATGCGCGTGGGAAGTGGCCGGCGGTGCTGACAACGTCTGGGGTGACGTGGGCGACATCCGGGGCGACGTGGGACCACTATTGGTGCACTCCTTCACGAGCTCGACACGCTAGGCGCTCGCGAGCTTGACACTCTAGCCGCTAGACGCTCGTTCATTCTCTGTGTGGGCATCGTCTGAACGCTAGCGCCAGTCCTTTCAATGGTCATGGACTTGGAAGGGGTCATGGGTCAGAACTCTCTACAAAGTATCATTAAAATGCATTTGTTTTATGGGTGGTCTACTAAAAATTTTCTTTTGGGTCTCTTAACACCTGCACACGATGATCCCAAATTGCAAATTCTACTTCAGTCTATAATTATCGCCTAAGAGTTAACCATAGAAGCTAAGATATGTAACAACTTATAGATATTAGAGCATTCAAAGTTACTCTTGAAGAACTTAAATCATGTGTTTTTAGACTTTATAATGGCCCTGTTCGACAGGCTGTTTTTTGGTTTATAAGCCGGCTGTGACTGATTTGCTGTGAGAGAAAAACACTGTTCCACGGTTGATAAGCCGTGCTAATAAGCTCAGCCGAACAGGAGATTGTTAACTACTCAAAACTATTAGCAGTACCAGTGGTGATGCTTTAAGTTTTTAATTTCCTTGTTAAATTAAGCGGATCATATTAAGTCTTATTAGTGAGCCCTAAGCAACACAGAGCAACCTAACACAACTGCCGACGCAGGCAAATCTATATGTAACAGAACATGAATTGATCTCTATAAAAAAATAAGGTGACAACACCGCCTCCGAGAGCTTCTGTTTCAAGACCACAAAATTAAAATAAAAGCAAAATATAACATCAAAACAAGAGGGATTCATAATAGTACAAGATCACAGTTGATCTACCTGTCGAGAAATCAACATAACGTCACAACTTTTTCTACATTGTCATTTTATCAGGAAAGGAAGTTGGAACAGCATCGTTACTACAGCAACATGGATCTTCAACCGAGAACTTCATGCTCAGGGATCTAACACCGTGACTTCCTCATAACTGTCCTCTTATCTCTTTCTTTGATCCTTTTGTACAAAAAGCATTTATACTCAGTTCAATGCCACGGCACTGGTATCTCCGGCACGTGGATTTCCTAAAAGAGAAAAATGATGATACAACTGTGACACTTGTCACAGTTAACTGCCACCCTTCTGCTTGAGGGTAATCTTGTCCCCTAAGCTCAGTGCAATTCCCTGGGTCTTGCTCCTTATTCTGATGTAACCACTGAGCTTGCCATCATGTTGCTTCTCAATGCTGATGTTCACCAAAGCATCCTCGCCAAACACACTCTTTGCATAAAGATTAGCAGCAAGGAAACCACATTCTCCGTCTAGTGCAGACCTGGTGTCACATAACGGGTTAGAAGTTCAGAGAACAAGCAAATATTTTGGCAGAAATCCACCCTAATCACCATGTCAAACACATCCACTCAAAGCTAAAAGGCAAAACTTCTACAAAATTCAGCTAACCAAATTAATTCATCATCTATTTGTACAAAAACATAAAGTCCGTCTCTTGCTATTTTGGACAAATTAAACTATCCTGGAATGGGAGCGATAGTTGACCAGTTGCATGCAATAAGTGAAAAAGGTGGTATTGTCTCCAACTTGAGAAAGGTTTGTTTGAGAAGTTACATTTCTCCAAGGCCAGATGATTTTATTTGTACTTAGTCTACAAACAAAAAAAACCTTGGCATTGAGCTAGAAGTTAGATTGATAATAGATTAGCCTGCCAATTTCAGCACAGTAATTGAAGAATCTAACCTCTGAATATTTTCATATGCACCATGCATGAGTTAACTAGTCATATTCATGATTATGGGCTTAAAAATGAAACGGTTTTACATGCCTAAGATAATATACATAAAATTAAAGATATATAGTTAAGTAGAAATAAATCCATCCGCAGGTCAACATGAACGACCAGTTTTCTGAACGACTTACGGTGGTGTCAGACACTTCATGTTTGTTGACTTGATAATGTGATTCAAGAATTCCTTCTCATCCTGAATCACAGTATTCACTGCAACCTGATAAACGAGAAACAACAAATCTTAGCAAAAGAAGTCAAACCAATCACAAAGAAGGTTTTCCCAGATATAACATAAAGGAGCATGGCAGAAAAAAAATTTAATGAATTCCAGATTCACCAGAGCAGGTCACTAACAATACACAAAGCAACTGAATAAATCAATTACAACACGGTGCACAAAAATATGGAGCACCCATCCTATGCGTCACAGGGATATCTTCCAAAGAAAATTTTGGTAAAAACAGAAAAGGTTTCAAACTATCTTTTTTTCTCATCCTTTTGCACAAAAGAAACTAATGTTGTGTCCGTTTTGCATGAAAAATGACTAGAGAAATCAAACACTGAAAGAATTTTAGTATTATATCCACAATTGCTGACATAATCTCCAAGAGCCCTATAGATGTGTTAGTATTTACATTCATGAAATTTTACTTAGTTAAATGTTAAATTAGGAATTTTCATGTTTTCTAAAAGACCGTTAAATGAAGTAGCTTTTGTTATATCCCGCCGTAGCTTTTTATAGTTCTTGGATTGGAGAAGGCCGCTGCTAGGAGATTACAGTTTAACAAGAGATAACATCTCGGCATCTTGCCAAAACAAATATTTCACACAACTGTAATGTACAGAGAAGATTGTTACCTTATTTTCCCATTCAAATTCTGCCCACATGTTCCGGAAAGTAACATCAGCACACGTAGCAGGTGAGATGTAATCCATGATGTCAATGTGAATATCATTTAGGACAACCACTGATCGTTCCATCACATTTGAAGTCTCATAAACTATGTTGCCAAATATAACTCCAGTCTCTGTTGATGAAACCTTGATATTAGCACGGATCTGTTTGCTAGACTCAGGAGCCAAGGTGTAGTTCTGAGGGCGATCAACAAGTTTGAGGTCTCCCATTGTAGCCAATTCCAAGCACAAGTTCTGAAGTGTCTCCTTTGTACGGTTAATGACAGTAACATCAAGTACAATGTCATAATGGTGAACTGTTACAAATGCTTCAGCATACACAGGATCACTGAAACCAGTCAACTGAAGAATGCGGTTGAGCTTGTTTGCATCATCTGCATCCTTAGTAAACCCACCAGTTGCAGCCTTCAAATCATCATGCACCTCATCTTCCAACTCAAGCTGGCTCATGCCCTATGACAACAAAATAGCATGCTTTAATAACTGAAGATGCAAATGTGAAGGCCACACTAAAAGTGGCAAGGTATCAACCAAGACAATACACAACACCAGACTTATGACATGCATCGCCATATTAAACATTAAGAGCAGACCTTAGTCACACTACACATGAACAATTTGTGGTCAACTTGTGCGTCTACCTTAACATGCAATTTATCTATCATCACTGGCACAACTGTTCAGAAAATTATTTGGCTTTATCTCTACCAAATAAGACGTGATTTTCCTTCTACCGGACAAAAGTTTACTAGCTTATTAACTTAAAGTATGGACCAGAAGTTTAAATCAAACAGAACATGAATTCAATGGAACTACAGCAGGAAGTTCGGGCATACATATGTTTACCGTGCAAACATTTGCACACCATAAAATCACAAGAGCATGAAAAAGGCTTGCTCATGACTGTTTACAGAACAAATTATTGCATGAGATGACAATGCAAACAAAGAGAGATACATGTGTGTCGGCTGTGACAAATTATTGCTTCAGAGGGGTGGGGGGATTTCATACAAGTTATTGTTTATAAATTATAAGTTGACGTACTCTTAAAGACTGCCAAATAGAAATGTTAAAAACTTAAAATAGGTTGTAAGACAAATAGACAATGTAGGAACACAAACTGCAGATGGTGGATGCATCACTCTAGTGTCATATCCTATTCTAAACTTTTTTTAATTGTAAAGTGAATGAAAAAAGAGTTCATCACTCTTGGATGCAGCATAGAGTAGCATTTTATATTCTAGATAATAATAATTTATCTCTGACCACATCAACAAATTGGCAACAGCATTAAGCCAATCATCATTTTAATGCACTAATGAGACAACATTATCTAAACTAATATTGGTTCAACAAAGAAAATATTGGCATTTCTATAAGTGAAAATGCAACAAGAGAGCTATTTTTCTTACCTTCCTGCTCTTCAGGTGGTAAAAATCAATAAGATCATCTGGCTGGGCATGAGAGATCTGTGCCTTTGCCTTCATCTCCTCTGTCTCCCTGAATTGCTTCTCTGCAAGCATTTTCGCAAAGCTCTGTCTGCATGACTGCAACCAAATCTTCCTGACATCATCACCAGTATTGCAAAGCAATCTCACACACAGCACAATCCTATCATATGAATCATTATCAATCGGGTGGGGAAGGTAAGAAGACTGGCCCAGCTGCAGAATCGATGTCATGATCAGCAATGCTCCAGTGCAAGCCTTGTTTGATTCAACCTTAGATGGCTGCACTTCTTCCAGCCTCAACACAAGCTTGGTCAGGGTACATGCAACAACAGCAGCCAGGAAGAAATCACCTGACAAAATGAGTGATCTGAGGTTCAGGGTTGATGCCAATGACCCAGGAGCAACTGATGGAGAAGAAATGGTCTCAGTAGCAGCACTCTGTGTGGCATAGGTGCCATCTGCAAGAACAACAGGCCGCCTGGAAGATACAGTGACAGAGTTCACCACCGTCTGGGCTGGCTTGGCTGAATCAGTTGCCTCCCCTTCATCAGAGACAGTGTAGAATGGTAGATCCCCAAGACATTGTTTAATGGTAGCAATGGCGTTTTCAACCTCTGATAGAGAGAGGGAGTACTCCCCAAGGATCCAGAGAGCACATGAGCAGACCCGGGATGCCCGAATCTGATAGAATGTATCAATCAGCCTCTGGATCATGGAAACACGCAGCTTCGGATTGGTCTCAATGATCTCACGTACAAACAGCACAACATCAACAGCTGCAGCAACATTGGTGTCACCAAGAAAGTCCATGAGGAGGTGCACTACAGACCCAGCAACCTCTGGGTACTCAACAGCGCAGGCATGGATGGCCTGCACCAGCATCTGGCGGTACTCGCCACCCTTCTCGAGGTCTCCGGCCTGCGTCTTGACCACCTCCTTCTTGAGATAAAGCACCACCTCCTCAACATTACGCGGGGTGAGCAGATCAAGCACTAAATCAAGAACCTTTCTCTTGACATCTACGTTGGGGCTGGCCAGTGCACGAAGCACGTCCATCACCACCCCCACCATGACATCCCGATGCGAGGTGCGCAGCTCGTTGAGGCGATCCAGTAGAATGAGCTTCACATTGTTGTCACTCTGCGACGAGAGCAACTGGCAGTAGGTGTTGGCAGCGGCTCGCACTGCCGTGGGCGCCGAAGAGAGTGACACCAGCGCGCCAGCACATTCATAAACAACCGCCGTGCTGGGCGTGGAGAGCAGCGAGGTAATGATGGTGATATACCTTCCCTTGTTGGCGCGGTTCTGGGATCGGCAGACCTTGCGGATGAGATCCACAACGGCCATCTGCAGCAGATCGGGCCACTCAGCGACTCGGTCTGCGTTGGAGAGCAGGTAGGCGACGGCGCGGTCCTGTGCGCAGGCACAGAGCATGAGGAATGCGTTCCTCCGCGCGGAGGCGTCCTGCTCAGACGCGAGGAACCGCTCGACGAGCTCCGGCGCGTCGGGGATGAGCTGGTCACCATGCGGGAGTCGGTAGATCGCGGAAACCGCGGAGACGGCGTGTCTCCTGATGAAGTGGTGCCTGTGCTCGAGGTTCGCGAGCACGGACGGGACGAGCGGCTCGAGCACCTCGGGCTCGGAGAGCCTGCAGAGGAACCGCAGCGTGACGCCGCGGATGTACTCGTTGGGGCTCTGGAGGTTGTTGCGGAGGTTCTGGCAGATGAGGATCATCTCCGGCAGGGCGCGGCCGGCCGGATCCCGGCGGTCAATGATCTCGAGGTAGAGGAGGAGCAGCTTCTGCACGGTGTGGTCCTCGGAGGGGAGCACGTAGCGGACGATGGTGATGAAGAGCTGCGGGAGGGTCTCGCCGTTGAGGAGGAGCGAGATGGCGCGGCGCATGGCGTCGGCCTTGGCGGGGCCATCGCCGCCCTCCAGATCCGCCTTGATCTCGTTCGCCATCGCGGCCGAGCCCTTGTCGAAGTGGACCAGGAGAGAGCATGGCTTCTCCATGGCGGCCGCCGCGGCGGATCTGCGGCGGGAGGTGGTGGCTGGATCTGCCGCAGGCGGCGGCGGATCGGGATCTGGGAGAGATGGGAGCGGAGGGGGAGGGAGGAGGAGAGAGTGCACGGTGAGATGTGGGTCTTCGCTTTCCGTCGGTTTTAAGGTTTGGACGTGCGCCTTGTTCGTTCGTTCGTTGGCAAAGTGGCTGCTGATCTTGGGCCGAGAAAACGGATCTACGTTTTGAGGCCTGAGCCATCGGGCCGCTAAGTGGGTGGTATTGCGTTCCGCAAAGGCCCATCTCTTCGGCTCAGCATACATGGACAACTGGCCCAAGTATTGCGTTCCGCAAAGGCCCATCTCAATTCGCACTAGCCAGAAGACTGTTCACGATCCTCCACTGCAGTGGTACTCTAAAGAAATACTCTTAAAGCTTTAGAGTATGAATATAGAGTAAAAACTGCTGCACTTGGTACTCTAAAATGATACTCTATCCTTTCTCTCACTCTCTATTTAGAGTGGTACAGTGCTTATACTTTATAGTGGGCAGTGGCAGGCCCCACTAGCTAAACAAAGGAAAAAATGCTATAACTCACAAACCAAAAATCCAAACTAAATTTCGATTGCACCATTAAATTCGTCTCAATAAATCCTTCAAAGCTAGATCACACATGGATATATTTAGATAAAGTGATAAGTGGGTCCCACAATGGATAGAGTGGATAGAGGATGATATAGAGGATGAATGGGTGCCAGAGAATTGAGTATAGATGAGATAATCTTGCTGACTAGGACGTATAAATGATGAATATAGAGGTCCATGAGTACGGATAGCCTAAAAGAAGAAGAAGAAGAAGACTGTTCACGATCCACTCACAAAAAAGAGAAGAAGACTGTTCATGAATGTAGTTTCTCAGCTTCCTTTTTCTTTCTCATCTCATGTGTGGCTATTTGTGTATTTTTATAATCTCAAAAGGTTTTCATAATGAGCAAGTCAATTGAATCTTTGATTTTTTATTTCTTATAACTCCAAAAATGGGACTAGGAGAGGGGGCGCGGATAATAAGGAACCAAAATGTTCTACCTTTAGATAGAGCTAGTAGCTTCCATAAAAACGCAATTTTGAACTTTCTTGAACTGCATTTGAAGAATTCTGAATTCATTCATGGCTTTCTTGATTTTTGAAAACTTTCTATTAGGGTATTACAAATATACGATTGTTTTAGTAGAATGGATAGAGTTTGGGTTGTTTCTTCCAACTTGTATTGTACGCAAAATTATGTTGCACTCCTATATAAATACTTATGTTTTATATTTTTTATAAGTATTTTAACAAATTATTGGTAGAAGACCCCCTTTCCCCTCCTTCCTCCGCACCCAAACACAAATAAGAGTTTACTAGCAAAATTGCACGTGTGTTGCGACGGATTATTTTTAAAAATATTATAGTATTGATCAGCTACACTAAAAAGATTAACATCAGAAAATGCATCATCAAAATTGTAATATAATACAACATCAAATTATTATGTCGTAGGCTATAGAAAAATCAACTGTCATCCGATGAATTAAACAACATCAGTACCGACCTTCAACACATATATGGAGCAGGCTTACTCGTACATTAGTTTAGTTAGCTACTTAGTTTGGTCCCATCTCGTCCACTATTGCTATTACTGTGCTAGTGAGCCCTTTTATAACAAAAAGCTAGGTCACACGTACAAACGGTCACTTCGTGCAAACTAATTGCATGACCAATTAAAGCAGGACCTGCATCTATCATCTGGTTTCATAGCTGGATAGCCCATAGTGCCTTTTTAAATTAATCGTTAGTGTCTTCAGTGTCAAGTCATAGTTTTCCCTGTATCCGTAAGCTATGGAATTTTTTTTTGTCTGCCAGCTTTCCCCATCCACTCGCTCGCCTCGCTCAATAGCTCATCGTCCCATCTATTCTATTATGCTCTCGTGTCTTTCACGCTCCGTTTGATACAACTCCACTTCGTTGGTAGAATAGCTTGTTTTTTTGGCTTTAGCTGGTAGAGCAACTCTACTTGTGGAGCTTAAGCTTTTTATAAAAACGTTTGATTGTTAGAAAAAACATTGAAATGTCTATAATGTTTTTTATTTTTGTTCTTGCCTTTTGTTCTCCTTTATTTCTTTTGAAGGAAGGAAAAAAATAAAGGAGAAAAAGGGGCAGCCAGAGCCCACAAAGCACGGGCACCTCCACCGGTCACGGTTGTGTCATTGTGTATGGCTTGATCCCCTCCCGAAGCCTGTAACCAGCCTGGGTTGATCGTGATCAAGCTACCTGGACAGGTGATTGAACGAAATAAACAAAAGTGCGTTGTTCAAAAAACAAAAACAAATGTTTAAAGACACTATCTAAAGTTCAACTCCGTAAACACACCTTCAGTCAGGACTGAGCAACCATCCTCAGATAACTGCGAGTCTGCTACTCTAGAAAGGAAGTACTTCTCATTAAAAGAAAAAAAAACTTTAGTCAAAGTGTTGGGTGCATACGTATGTAACTATGTACTATATGACTACTCGTCAGATTCTTCTGAATCCTCCGACTCTTCATCCTCTTCTTTTGAATCTTCTGAATTTTAGTCGCCATTTTCTTTTACGGCTTGATCATTGTCCGCTTTGGCCATGTTTGCCTCCACCGATCGAAGCCTTGGCCTCTTCCCTTCTCCTCTTCAGCTCCTCGATCAGGTAGCATATCTGAGCCGGTGTTCTTGGCTGTCATGAGGCACTCGGTGAGGTCCACCTCCATCAGCTGCTCCTTAACGGCGCCGAACAGTAGGTGCGCATCAATGCCAAGGTAGTTCTTGGCCAGGATCCTGAACGCCTCGATGTGGTTGTCCATCCGCCCCCGGATCAAGGCTATCCATGCGTTGTCTTCGTCATAGTACCAGTACTGCGAGATCCTGTTGTTGCTGTAGGACCACGTGGCGGCGGCTGGCTTCTCCAAGATGTCGAGGTTGACGTAGGGCGCCTACCGGGCTGCCCCATGACAGTCATGGTTGTCCTAGATCTTGTGCGTGTCGGCGCTGTTAATCGCACAGCTGGCCGTACATTTATACGAAGCGATTCACCTGAGTTCGTTTCGAATTGTCAAGGCAACAAGCATATGTGAAGATTAGAAAGTCTCCGGGTTGATCTTTAGGAAAAAAAGGAAGTCTCCGGATTTTTTTCCGGCTTGCCCAGGACTGGACACAATAATGAACTCCTGTTGCAAACCACAGTATTTTTGTACAAACTTTCTATTGCAAATCGCAATAGTTTTGTACAAACTTTCTATTTTCATTGAACGGTGTCCTGCACCACACCTTTTCGATTCTGATCCTGTCACCATGTATGGCCACCGATCAAACTCTTATGGTCGATCTTAATTATTCTTCCTCCTATATATATAGTTGAGGGTGGGCACCAGGCATATATATAAGTTTGGACAGAATACTCTTCATTGTCCGGTTGTTAGAGGAAAATGGACAAAAAAATGGATGGACCAAAAAAATAGCTAGAAATTGTCTCTTTATTAGTAGGTATAAATAATCTAAGAATTTGTTTGATTCTTCACATATGCTTTGATTAGGTTAGATGTAATTGAGAATATTAACATTTTCCATTAGTGTGTTTGGATAGTAACAAAAGGTAATCCTGGCTGATAATTAACAAAGAAAACGACATGCTTTGAACAAGTGCAAGACATAATATGACAAAAACATCCATACGAGACTTTACAGGATACATCGTCAAGCTTTTTAGGTAAATCCAAAACTAGTTCCATGTGCTAGATGTTACATGGAAAAATGAAGCAACACAAATTTGTGATAAGCTCAATGACTATGTGTTGGAGCTTCAAATTATTCGCAAATTTAAAAGTTGAAGCACAATGCTAATTTGAAAATGAATCCTCACCAAATGCTTGTGGGATTCTTAGGTGAAAATTTGATGATGAAAAACAATACTAACATGAGTGCAAGAATGTGAACCATGAAAATGGAGCAATGGCCAATAACATACATGTATCACAAGCAAAACAGACTCAAAAGTAAACATATAAATGAATCATTCACAATAACCTTCCATGCACAACATTCCTAAGAGACATGGATATGGATGTCAAAAAATGTCTAAACTAGTGCATTATAGAAACTAAATCATATCAAATTGCAAGCATGAGTGCAAGTTTAGAGTATTTTGGCTACATAAAGACCTTGTGTATTCCAAATAGGTCATCTTCTCCCTGAGCCTTGTCAAGCTTCCTCCCACTAAGAATCCCATAAAAATGAAGAACATGGGTTAGCTCTGAGAGAAAGTTGGGTGGATCTAAGTGGAATTAGGAGAGGAAGAAGGGGAAGGAGATGGGGTGAGTCATAAGTGGTCCTCATCAGTGGGGATGTGATAGAAGCTGTAAAATTCACTGATATGTGGATATTCCTAGAGTCATGGGTCACCATGACCTTGTGAAGAAAAGAGGGTGTCACGTGGAACTGGGATTGTGTGGAGTTGAGATGAGTGGAACAAAATTGGATAACATTAGAAGTGGAGTAGTTTGACTTCCTACATATCGATTACATTAGAAACGGAGTAGTTCAACATGAACTAACGCTAAAAAAATAGAATGTGAACTAATTATGGTCCATAAAAAGTTGACCCAAACAACACCTTAGTTGTAGTTGAAAGAGGCTGGATCATTTTTTTGCATGTGCATACCACAAAGTTCATTGTCACTTGCTACCATGGCAATTGAGATCTTGTTTGCCCTATTGATGGAAACAACTTAAACTCTTAATGAGAGTATGGATTCGTTAACCCAACAAGTGAAATTATTATTTAAATTCATTATTATTGAACCACGTACAAATCGAACAAATAGCCACAATAAGTGAAAGCATTGATTAACTAAATATATTTCATATGTAGAAACCCTACTAGCACTTGACTAGGCCAATAAATAGATTAGAACAAGAATTCCCCTAACCCAATGCCATGTGCCCTTACATACGTGTCAAAGAACATTAGTATCCTAAACCGAGGTGAACATGGTGGAGTGAGCTAGGACTAACATCATCATGGATAAGGTGACCCCAAGGTTAGATAGAGTCTGACAAGTTAGGCTTGAAATGATACAACTACCTCCAATTGTGTGTATGGAATTTGTGTTTGTTTGTGGTGGTGTGGGGGTGTGAGGCGGGGGGGGGGGCATGTGCCCCCTTATTCTTCGTTTAGGCTAACTATAGTTAATAAGATCTATGGATGATGGATTCTTTTTTTTTTGTGGCGTTCCCATTGAAATGTAGGTGCTAAGATTTACAACACACATGTTGAGTCTTGACGTGCTCAAGGACAGCTAGCTAAGATAAAGGATAGCACTGCACATAGATGGGAAATGTAATTTTTTATAATAGAAAATGTGCATATATGTCGTACTACAATTTGCAAGATACTCATTAGTTACTCCCTGTCACTATGATAGGGTCATGAGAAATAATTAAGATACTTTTCATCCCATCTATCAAACTTAATCAACTCTAACGAAAATGATGACTTGCCTGTTCCAAAGAATGGGATTGTTATTCAGATCATTACGTATTACGAAACACGGTACGAATGAAATAAATAGCCACAATATACAGTGAAAGCATTTCACTAACAACTAAACATATTTCATCTATATATAGAAACCCTTCTACTGTATTTGACTAGTGCAGTAATAAATAAATAAATTATCAGGCCACGACACAAACAAAAGAGAAACTAACGTATGCCACTTGCCACCTACATCGCGAAGAGCAATGTGATGAGCAGCGTCACGGTCACGGGCAGAGCGGACCTCAGCTGGCTGGCAAGAGTCCGAGCAGTGGAGGAGCCGGAGGTGCCACCACCGCTTGGTTCACCGTCGTCGTCGTCCGCCGCGCTGGGCGTGGTGACGTTCTTGGGGTGGCTGAAGTCGAGAGCGGCCGCTCCGTCGGCGGTCCCCGTGGAGGAGGAGGGCGCCGGCGCGTCGGCGACGGGCGGCCTGAGGTCAGGTGGCAGGCCCTGGCCGTGGGCCACGTCGATGGCGAAGCGCTGGCCGCTCTCGCACTGTTCGCCGTCGTAGTTGCCCGAGAAGAAGTAGGCGCGGCCCTCCTTGAGGAGCGGCACGGCGACGGTGACGGCGTCCTTGCTGAACTCCGGCGCGGCGGCGGACCACTCGACGGTGTCGTCGGGGCCCGAGTCGTTGTAGTCGCAGCTCTTGTACAGCGTCCCGTTCCGCGTCTGCACCACCGAGTGGTTCTTGTCCGTGTTGAAGACTGCAGTGAATGAAGGTGCGTTGGTTAGTCAGGACTGTCAGGAGATTAATTGAGCAATCATGTGGTTGGATGCAATGCACGGGTATGTAACTAAGGCCTTGTTTAGTTTTCCTCAAAATTCCAAGTTTTTTCATTCTCTCTCCATCACATCAATTTTTAGCCGTTTGTATGAAGTATTAAATGTAGATAAAAAAACTAATTATACAGTTTAGTTGGAAATCACGAGATGAATTTTTTGATCCTAATTGATTCACGATTGGACAATATTTGTCAAATAAGACGAAAGTGGTACTATTCATCGGTTTGAAATTTTTTTCAATCTAAACATGGCCTAATTTTCTGTGTGATGTGGCGAGTGCAACCACCAGTTAGCTAGTCAGGTAGAGGAGCTTAAGAGCTGCTGCTGCGACGTTCTTGTCACTCTGAGTGGGCTGGCTACACAGAGTGACAATTTCATGTTAGTTGCGTTATCCAGCCGAGCAGACGAGCAGAGTGCTGGTAGTTCGTATCCAGAATTCCAGATCCCAACAAAAGCATACTGATGCCTTACACTTTGGCCATGTTCTTCTAACGTGAAACGACAGCAAATAAAGTCGCAGCACGCACAGGCACAGCAAAGCTGAAAGCTGAAATCTTGGATGCCAAAGTGCCGAAAATGAGCATACTACTAATTGTGATGGTGATTGATAATGGACCACCTGAAAATGGAGCGGCGTTCGAGCGCCTTTCCCCCCACAGGCCATGTGCACAGGCCATGTGCACCAGGAAATGGAGAAAGGGAGCAGATTCCCAGACGGATCCATGCATCGGGACGCATTGGCAAAGCAAAACTGGGGCCATGGGTCATTGCGTGCTTGGCCTGGTGCACATGGCCTGTGCACATGGCCTGGAATGCGAGTAATTCCAGCTAGTAATATGCATGTTGTCTGGCATGTTAAAACACCTGACCAGCAGGTCAGTAACCCAAATGAAAGACAGTTGATGATGACAGTAACAACGATTAACTACTGGACCGCTTGAAAATAAATCAAGGTTAGCATAGGTGGAGTAGAGTCAGGGAGAGGGCAGGAGCATGCAAGTGCAAGCAGTACTTGTCTACTCACTGAGAAAATCCCCGAGGCTGAAGTTTTTGCCGTCGGCCCACGCCTGGTAGTCCACCCCCGGCAGGGTGAGGCCGTCGTACCAGCCCTTGTCGTCGCCGACGGTGTAGTTCTTGTACGCGTCGGCGCCGCGCGGGGCCGTGACGGCCAGCACGGCCACCACCGCCGCCGCAAGGCACGGCACGATCATCAGGCCGCGGCGGCCACCGGAGGAGAGCAGCACCATCTCGGTAGTACTATATGGTAGGTTGCCTCTCGGGGAAGAGACGCACTGATGCTGCTCTCCTGATGAATGATGAATAATGATGTTTGTATCATTGGGGGTTGGGGAGATGGATGCATGGGGCGGCTTTAAAAGAGTGAGGGAGCTCAAGAGAGAGAAAGTTGCTTGGTAGCATATATCTTTTCTTTCGTGATAGTGGCGCTGTATGACTCGACATGCGATTCTGCCGTATTGCAGGAATGCCACTGTGTTCGCCGGAGCTGGCGGCTTGGCGTGCCACGGTCACTACTGGACAGTATCGATGAAAACGGTACGGATATTTTTCGACCGTATTTGAGACTGAATTCGTTTAGATGGGTTTTAATCCATCCGTATCCGAGTCCGGATATTTAACATCCGATACTGTATTCGTATCCGAATATTTAAATCACATATTTATAATGTCGATATCCAATCGTATTCTATCCGGTATTTTTGATACTATCCGTATTCGAATCCGAATCTGGACATAAATATGAAAACAAATATGATATCAGTGATATTCGTGCGTATCCGATCCGTTTTCATCCGACAGTGTGTCGCAGCGCCGGAGTTGACGGGGTGCCATGTTCTGTGTTGTGCTCCCACGGTGATGCACATGTGTCGGCAGTCAACCGGAGTTGATGCCTGTGTTTAGATGCCGAATTGGCACACCCAATTCTGCACAGTGCGTATTAAATGCGCACTATAGGAATTTCGTTTGTATTTGGTAAAAATTGTCTAAACTTTGACTAATTAGGCTTAAAATGTTCGTCTCGCAAAGTACAACAAAACTGTGCAATTAGTTTTTAATTTCATCTACATTTAGTACTCCATGCATGTGCCACCATTTTGATGTGATGTGAATCTTCTTTTTGCATAGTAGAATTTGAGAGTGGAATTTCGGAACTAAACAAGGGCGATAATCTGTTCTGTTATGTTGTACAGTAAACGAAAACGAAATTACGTGAGCAGGCGACGTGGTTCAGTTTCGGTTGCGGCGTCCCGTCATGGGATCTGCGTCCCGTCTTATCCCCTCTTTCACACTTTGACAGCTGCACCTAGTAGCTACCTACTCCGTCTAAAAATACATACTCCGTCTAAAAATACTAGTATAATAACTTTGTACAGTTTCGTTAACTAAACTTATTTAAAAATACTAATATTTACTAATACTAATTTTTTGGTTATATTTAGGCTCCGTTTGACACGGCTCTACTTCACCACTGAAGCTAGCTATTATTTTTATCTTCAGCTTTATGAATAACTTTATCGGTGAAGCTGGAGCCTTTAATAGTAAACTGTTTGGCAAAACAGCTTCACATATAGAGCTCCTTAAAACATGTATGCTCTTACAGAACCTCGTACAAAACCCATTAGGACGAGGTGAAGCCACTATTTTTGGCTCTATCCTCCACACATCCTTTGTGAGAGCACATTTTAAAAAGCTCTTTGGGTAAAACTATTTCGTTTTACCCCGTTTGGCACACTCATTTTAAAATAGGATGATTATTCAAACCAGACACCCATGTTAAGTTACAGTATAAAAGTTCGGGTCTTTGGTCAAAATGAGGATATGTACCTACCTATATAAGTGGCCGTACATCACCTGTCCCGCTGAATCCAGGTCCGACTACAGGACGTCCAGCCATGAGGGGTAACATGCATGAAGGAACACAAGATAACGAAAGTACAATATATAAACACAGCACATCTGTGACGTGTCCGTGATGGAGTACCTGCTCGGTGCTACGGGCAGTTGTAATGATAAGCTCAACTTTGCTTGTCTGCTTTAGTTAAACAATGCCGCTAGGTGCTCGTGTTCGGTTGTTCTTATTTAACATGAACCAATTCATTGCAATTGCAAGTGTTCTCTGCTGATTCCACCGCACAGCTGCGCCAAATTGTTTATGCTTTTGCCACGAAAGAAATCGGACGACAAAGACGGCTTACCTATGGATTGAAGCTGAATTTTGACCTGTGATTCTCTCCGTTTCTTTAGCACCTGCTTATCTGTATGATGTGTTTCTTCTACCTTTAGTAGTTCCTGGAGTGGAGGACGCTAGAACTACAAGGGCGTCCATGCCGTTGCCACGACGTGCCTTTGCATCAGCCACGTCGCTGCCGTGCAATGAGCTGCTCTTAGGCACAGAGGATCCAGATCGGGATATATATTCTTTGCAGTCTTTCCAGGTGGGTGGTCAGTTTACATCATTCAGGCTATCCGCACTCATGGTCCTCTATATTCATCCTCTATACGTCCTAGTCAGCAAGATTCTCTCCTCTATACTCAATTCTCTCGCACCCATCCATCCTCTATATCATCCTCTATCCACTCTATCTACTGTGGGACCCACTTGTCACTTTATCTAAATATATCCATGAGTGATCTAGTTTTGAAGGATTTATTGAGACGAATTTAATGGTGCAATCGAAATTTAATTTAGATTTTTGGTTTGTGAGTTATAGCATTTTTTTCCTTGGTTTAGCTAGTAGGACCCGCCACTGCGCACTATAGAGTAAACACTGTACTACTCTAAATATAGAGTGAGAGAAAGTATAGAGTATCGTTTTAGAGTATCCAGTGCAGCAGTTTTTACTCTATATTCATACTCTAAAGCTTTAGAGTATCATTTAGAGTATGCCACTGCGGACAGTCTCATTACGACTTCTGCACGGGAGTCAGGAGTACATACAGGCTGTTCCACTTCCACCAGCGCATCTGGAACGCAAAAGTTATTCAGCGCGCCGGTTGCGTTTGGTTCTGGGAGGAGAGGGACTGAATGATCCATTCCAGTTTCGTAGGATGGGATAGTCCCTGCTCTGTGTTTGGTTGGAGGTACAGACCGTGTTAAGCGGGACCCACATGTCATACTCAGTTTTTCTTTCTTCTTCATCTTTCTCAACCGTCGGACGTAGATGCGACATGGCCGAGGCTGGGATCGAACTCGCGCCATCCCAGGGCCGAGCTCGCCCGTGGCTGGACTTGCCGGGGCTAGTCTCGAGCTTGCCCGCCGCCATCCTCGCCGAGGCTAGGCTCGAGCTTGTGACAGAACCGTCCAATTTATACAAGATCAAGTACGACTACCCCCGCCAACACGTTGGCACGCACGTATTTTCACTTATATAAATTCGGTAGTCCGCCGAGTGTCACGAAGGACCTCGATAAATCCACATCACAACCAAGAACGTAATAGATTAAGCAAATACACATCATATACAAGAGTTTGCAGCGAAAATAATATTACAATTGAGTTCACAAATAATTAATACACTACTAAGTTCAAATCTGATTAGCAAAGACAACATAGCTTTGAAAAGATTATAATAACATAAGTTGAAATACATTGCTAACTTAAATGACATCCTCCAATAAAAGCATATAGATAAGAAATAAATATGGAGTTGCCAAGCCCACCGGCACTTAGCCACCATCTTCGACAGGCCGAGAACTTCACCTGCAACATGGTGGGATAAAACCCTGAGTACTAGAATGTAATCAACTAGATTTACCCGACGGGAGAGAAATAAAAAGACTTTTAATGATATGCAAGGCTTATTTGGTGGAGTTGGTTGGATAGCATAACTTTGCAAAAAAACATTACTATCATAAGTCCTTACTTTTAATATTTTAGTCAATATTTTAGCATCAAATTGAGTGAAGGTTATTATAGCTATACTTGCACCTATTCTATAGCAATCATTTGATTAACATTAATAAGCATCATAGTAATAACCATATCTAGTTTATCATAATAATCAGCATAACCATCATGTTCCATCAAGTATTACTACGAATGCTGGATAGTGAATAAGTTTCTCACTATCCGGGAGAGACGGCGATTCGAATCGATTCAGCTAGGCAAAAAATCCATAACACAAACATAGGCATACCGTGCGAAGACAGCCTTAGGTCACCTTTGGTACAATTCAGGAACAGTCGTTGGTTTGATCTGAGCCGCACACTTAGGGACCAACAGGAAGCCAGGATATTTAGACAACGGTATGTTCAAGGTCCTATCCGTGTCCCTGCACATACATCTTTCCCTCCAGTGCGCGTGCCATACATAAGAACTCCTAGCCCAAATTGAACTACTTGGCTTCGCGATCGGAACGATTTATCCGGCCAGCTAAGTGAAACGTGTTCAATCTCGACCAAGGTCCAACAACGATACAGTCCTTAACCGACATAGAGGGATCAACATAGCCAAACCTAACACCATTTGCATATAAGATCTTGCCCGGTCTTCATTTATATATATAACATAGCATTGTTCTTTTTTACGATAGCAAATATAGCCAACTGTGACCAAGTATCCACTTATATCTCACAGGTGGCAGGAAATCACCCAACTTCTATCGGTCTAAACATGGCTAAGCATGAAACAACCTACTCATACTAGTAATAGGTATATGTATTTATATATCTGGTGGACAAGGTAGGTAATGCAGCAACGGTTTCATCCAACTCTTATCAACATAATGCACAATACAAGATTATACTCAAGTGCATTTTAAAAGAGATAGAGGAGGCTTATAATGCTGGGGCTTGCCTGGGATCCAACACTAGGTTAGTTTTGGTTAGATGACACTCGCTTGGCGAGCATCTCTTATCCTAACACTTGCTTAGTCCTTCCATCCTCAGGTTAGATCCACCAAACACCATCTTTGGGTCTAGCTCCAACATCATGTCTGTCAGCTCCTCGCATTGTACACCTAGCGTACCTAGATGAGATGCAACAATACAAGTGCATGAATGCGATGAATGACAACATGAGATGCATCACATAAAAGTATTCAAGACAAGAACAAGGTTACATGAGAAGGCATAAGCACCTAGAGTTGTTTAACTAAACATGTCTAACTAAAACAAGAGCGAATTAAAGCAATCAACTTAAGCACATGTACAGAATTTGGACAACAGCACTACAACTGCTTCTTTTACTCATAACATGAGTTCTAGATATCCAATAAGGGTGATCTTAGACTTTTTTTTGGAAATCTTAACAAATTGTCTACAACTTTGTTATTTACACCCAGAGCTGATTTAAAGGCTAACGAGGTCAAAGCACACCAAAAAGCAGATCTGCACAAATAAGGACAGAAAACTGATATGATCTTCAGAGATGCATACCTGGAGTTCTATCCACCCAACAAACATGATTCTTAACTTTCTAGAAAGCTTATTAAGTTATCTATATCTTTATTATCATCATCATAAGAGTTAACAAGATCAAATAACACGAAGAAGCAAATCTGTCCAGATTTGGACAGATTCTAACTTTAAACTTTAGACTGCTATATCTAGAGTTATAGAAACCCAAAAGGTGTGTTATTTAACATTTTGAAAAGCCTATGAAAAACACTGTAACCCTCTTATTGTCACCAAGAGATGATTCATAAGTTATCTTAGTCAAAAAGGCATAACGTAGCATCATTGTCTAGAACACAAATAAAATTTGACAGGGTATTGGTAAAATCTATAACTCTCAAACCTGTTGCCCTAAAACCATGAGATTTTAGGACAAGCAAGATAAGAAAGTTATCTACAACTTTTGTATGGATCACCTTTTAAAAAACATCATTATCACCACAAAATCTACATCATAACAGAAACTACACGTGCAGCCATTTCAACACACGTGTAACCAAGTTCTCCACTTGGTTCACTATTAAGATCATACATGTACAACTAATTACATAGATCACCAATTAGTATTAATATAGCTAATTAGACTTAGTCCTAGATAACATGAAAAGCACGCTAAGCATTTCTTTAAACATGGAGATCACAAGGTGATGCTTATCTCTCAATTCTAATAACTGGGCCTCGTTTACCAAATAGCAAACATGAGCAACACATAAAGAAAAGTAACCTGACCCAAGGTGATTTAGGGGCTGGTCTTCACCACACACAAACATCCTCAACATTCACACAACGATCATCTCATCCAAGGTAGAGCTAAAGCAAAGATTATCAACTCGCATAAGCAACATAATTGTTAGTTGTTATATTAACCTGAGAGCATACACATGAGTTATATTCAAAGCTTCACCACTACTTATCATAGCTTAGCATCATATATACCACACCACAACAACTATTAGAAGCATCACATAACTTAATTACATGCATCTACTAGCAAACTTTCATCATCCAATTATATAATTCAACATATATATTAATTATAGGTGATGATGCAAACATCAAGTTTGGAGCTGAGATTTTTATGAGTGAAATATGTTACCAAAACATGAATATTGTATAAAGATTACATGCTCAGGTTTTATAATTTAATTACTACAAGGAAAACAAGTTTTAATTGTAATTAAACATGTGAGAGCAAGTTAAATATAAACATCCATATTTTCTATAAAAGAATGGTCATATTAAGTATTCTCAGGTCACAACAACATCATGCAAAGGTAGTGGAACCACATCTTACATTTTTACACACTTATATTATTTATAAACTATTTACCAAGCACTAGCAAGGTTAAATCAATAACTCAGGCATACATGCACCAATAAAGCTGAAATTTTTATCACAGATCAATCATCACATGAATAGCATACTATAAAAATTTCACATCAAAATAAGCACTACAACTACAAATATGAATTTAACCCTAAAAATAATAGATGTACATATATAGCAAAAACTTTGCAATAACACATGCCATATTATGCTTCTACTGCATAGATATACTCACAAGGATTCCAAAACATCTTCATTTGCTATTTTACGATTTTTCTACAATTTACTATGTATTTTCAAAGTTTCAGCCACATTATGCATAAAAGAAAAAGGATTAACAGATAAAGAAAAAACACATTTGCATCTGTAACCCTATAGATTTTGTAACACCCAAAAATTTAGCAAGAATTTTAATTAGTTTAAAATGGATTTATTGAGTTATTGATTGTGCATATTTAATATAGAGAAATAATATTTTATTTGAAGATTAAAAATCAATATGAGTTTAGGAACATGGTGATGCATTCATGCTGCTGCATATTTTCTTGAGTGACTGGTTTTAGTTTGATTTTTGACTGATTCAAAATATGTTGAAAAGTGTGTTTTGGGAAAAGAAATTAGAAAAGAAAAAGAGAAAGAAAACCTTCTCCCTCTCCTTTTCGGCCTGGTGATCCATCTGGCCTGCTTGCTCTTTGGCCCGAGCTCCCGCTCGTTTGGTCTGTTGGCCTAGCTGCTGCTAGGACGTGTTAGGCTTAGTACGTAGTTAAGCACTTCCTTGCCGCTGGGCTTATCGGTGCGCTGCCAAGCCAAAGGGTAAGCCGAACATGAGTCGAACTCTGATCCAGGCCAGGTCCGACACCGAGTCCTGGCTTCCTAGGATTTGGGTGGCCTTATAAAGCTCGTGAAGCCCCTTCCGTGTTCACTTTCCCATCAACGCGCCGCCGTCGTCTCGCACAGAACCTGCAGCCCTTGTTTCCGATCTTGCCGAGAAGGACGTGTAGCTGCCGCTGTTTGGTCATTGCACCGTCGTCTCCCCGTCGACTGCAACTTGTTGCCGAGAACGCCGCCGTCTGATTAACCGAACTGCACCGACAAGTTTTCCGCCGCCACCGCTGCTGCCGATCGTACTCTCCATGTTTTTCTTCCTGTGATATACATCTACAGGCATATTGTCCATGTTTTTCTTCCTATGATATACATCTACATGCATATTGAAAATTCTATCTCTTTATATCAATTCATTCATTGTATGTCTTTGAGAGCTCATCCTTATTCACGTTCAGTAGATGCAACTGTGGTTAGTTTGTCCAATAACAGAACCGCCCGTCCATCCGGTTGCCCAGTTTGCTTAACTAGCTTGTTGACATCATCATTATGTCACACCCACTTTATTGCTGTTTTTCTTTAGAAAAATAAATCCTGAAATACAATAGAAATACATATACATACAATCTTGTCTAGATCATATCTTCCATGTTTTAACTCCGATTTGATCCGTTCCAGTTACGTTAGTTTCGTAAATTCATGCTCTACATGTTAGAACAATTGTTCAGTAGGTTTTCAACTTTTAAATTTCGAGCTTATATTCAATCTATTATTTTTCTATAGGAAATCTTCAGAAATTCATATCTTTCACGTTTTAAATCCGTTTTTCGTGATCTTTACGTCTGTGTGATCGTAGTGATGTGTAGAATAGTTTTATAAGCTTTTCTAAAAGTTTTGCTACTGTTGGTGTACTGTTCTAATTGTATCTTATGTTTTCTTCGTGTATGTTTGCCGGATTGTTTGTGTGTTGATGCCTGGTGATCGATTATAGACGGTGAGCAATTTCTTGACGATCAGGAGTATTACTTTGAGCCGGACCAGCAGTACCAACAGGAAAGCTTTGATCAAGACAAGTATAACATGGGACCACCCTTGTTAACCTATTCATTATAATTGCTATCATATGCATGTGTCCTCCTTGGCAACCTTAGAGATTTTAACTTAGCGATTGATATTTTGATTCCTTGTCACCTATGGGATTATGCATTTGGGTAGCTTGGCTAGTGCTTGATTTATGAACATTGATCTTGTAATATGACTAATGAATGGTGCAATCAACCATTAAGATGATTTAATTCCTGCTACAAGGGGACTAGAGCACTGTGTTGTTTGTTTGTTGCTCTAGTTACTCTCCATAAGGACTTATCTGTAAGCATTAACCGGGATTGACAGTACAACTGTGAGGGCTATATGGCTCTGGCTTTAGTTATTCAAGAGACCTTTTCTAGCTTGTTAGTGGTTACCTTAAATGACGTAAGAATGGCTTGCCACTTTGGGTGTAGGGCGAGCCCCTGTCCTTTGTGTGTATAGGCTACGAGTTGTGTGCCACTGGGAAGGGGGGTTCTACATCTGCCTGCTGAGTGAATCTAATGGCCCTATTTTGTTAGACGAACTTTTGAATGACTTTATATGGTTCTCCGGTGTTTGGGTTTGATCTCCCCATGCATTTGAAAATCATGACTCACAGTGAAAGTGTACACCTCTGTGCAGAGTTTAATAAACTGGTATACTAGCCGTGCTCACGGATACGAGCGGCCTTGGGTATTCTTACAAAATAAATGATCACCATTGATATATCATGCTTAATACTGATGTTGTTATTATTATGCCATGTTAATGCTATTTCATTATTCTTATTACAATTGATCATTTGTTCATTAACGGGAATTGGAATACCTTGATGCTACTCAATTGCTAAGTAAATGATGACTAAAAGCTAAAAGCAGTCAAACAATGTCTAGCCTTTTTGTGCCACATGAACCCTGTGTTATACTTGTTGAGTACGACATGTGCTCACCTTTGCTATTTCCACCATAACAGATGAAGATTATGAGGAAGATTATCGTAATGAGTACTAGGTTTGGGTCAACCAGTCAACCGCATCCCTATGTTTGGAGCTTCCGCCCGAGAATTGTTTTAGTAGCTACTCCTTTTATGTATGAGACTATGTGATAAATATTTATTCGCTATGTAATAAGCACTGTGATAATACTTTGTAATTTGTCAACTTATGTGTGTGTTGGGCATTCTTAACGTCATTACCAAAAGTAGACTTAGTTTTCTAATTCTGATAACGGCGCCAAAAATGCCGAACCTATCCCTCATGCTACTTAAGCCAAGTTGTCATCCCCAGCATGACATGAGAGACGCGGTATTGAAATATGCAACTGCTCTTCTAAATAAATAATAAATAAGATCTACAAGCGCACAGATTAATACCGATGTAGCATTTTAACCGGGAAGTATTCCAGGTATCGTTATTTATATTTTTACCACTGGGAAGGGATTACTAACATCAATGTTGATTATGGAATGGAATATAGGAATGAGTATCAATCATTGCATGTATAAGTGAGAGCATTCATCTATCTCTTGCATACAGGGGTAAGTGTCACATAAAATATAGATAAAGTATGAATGGTGACAAAGATAATTAATCTGATCAGCTAGCCACATATAATAATGATAAGCACCTCAACAGATATTCTAGCAAGTCATTAGCATGGTATTAGGACGAACTACAAGGATATTTCCTAAGTTATTCTTAACTATAAAGTCTAGCATATCATAGTTAGTGCAAGTACACTTGGCAATCATTGCGAAAAAGGACTACGCCCATGCATAGTGATATTATCAAGGAAGATGAGAAACATAGCAATCACTCCCCCGTAATAATGTTGCTCTGCCTGCCTTACACACGGGAGGGGGACTATATAAGAACCAACGAAGCTGTCACCATCGCGGACCACCCCACGATCCGGCATATAAGGTGCAATCGCAGATAAATATGGTCTAAGCACCACGCCTACACAATATTTATCATTTACCCATGGATCCGATGGATAAACGCTATATGATCCTAAACATGTATATAATTCCAATCTAACTAAGCCAAGCGTATAACTACGATAAACTAAGAACAATATAATCGCAAATATAAACAAGTAGAGCATAGTCATAATCAATATATTGAAATAGAACAAAGTTGTATTCATAATATTGAAGAACAAAGATGAACAATGAAGAACAGTAAAGGAATTACCAAGAATCCTCTTGACAGATCCGGAAACCAATCGAAGATTGACTCCTTCTAGTTCTAATCCTATGTAACTATGCTATACTAGAGATCTAGTTGATGTGGTGGCTCTAGGGCTTGATCAGAGACTCTCCTCCTGAGATTAGGGTTTGAGGAATTGAGAATAAGGGAGTGCCTCCTCCAGGGGGCCAGGGGTCCTGCTTATATAGCCCCCTCAAGTGAACGTGGGCCGTCGGATCAAACCGACATTAATCGCACGGTTTTCCTTGATCCCTTAGGTCGGTGGAGCATAATCCGCGAGACGGAGCCTGATTGGCTCTCAGGCGAGGGCGGGCGCCCTAGGGAGCAGGGCGGGCGCCCTGCCTCCGGGCCCGTTCGGCCTCCCGTTCGATCTCGTGGCTTCTGGAGTCTTCTAGATGATAGAAAATCGGTGAACACGTTATTATCTCTATGTAAACCCGACGTGTGGGCCTTTCCTCCGTATTTTCTGATAACCCCCTGCAGAAACAGACAAACACCAAAACTCATGGAATTCTGTCAGATAAAACCCTAAGTCTAGGTGTTGGTTGCATTTGGATCCTTTTCTTTATTTATTTGATAACTATATTTGGTACTTAAGGACCGTCAACAGTGTGCGACTGTTTCCTGGGGCGCACATGAGTCTTTTATGCATCCTATTTTTGTCCTTAAAAATGGGTGTGACAGATTTCACAAAACAAACCATAGACCAAAGCTACTATTCACATGAGTCTAGGGTTTCACATCTGGACCCAGCAAAAAGTTTCTATTTCCTTTTCCACCCTTCTCTTCTTCTTTCACGGAGTAGAGGACGACGGGCGAAGCCGATTTTGGCCGGCACAGGCTCTTGCCGGCGGTGAGAGGTGGCGCTAGGGCAAGCTTAGGCCCGTGCGCACCAGTAGAGCAGCACAGCTCGGCCTACGGCTGCCTGAGGCAGCCCAGCCACGAAAGCAGGTGCAGGGCAACCGCAGCTCGACGACCAGACGGTGAGCGGAGTGACGAGGACAGAGTGGCCGACTTGGTCTAGCCCGGCAACAAGGAGCAGGGGATTGGGAAACATTGTGCAATAAGAAGGTGACATGTGACCTGAACCATCTCCAATGCAACCGTCTATAGCATGTACACATGGAAAACATCTCTAATGGAAGCACCCGCCAGCGTGACTGCCCCCTACCATGCATGCAAAAATAGTTCTATGACGGCCAGTTTTTTTGTCACAGAACAAGCCACTTCTAATGACGAGTTTCTAGGTTCATCACGGAAGTTCAAGTATGGTGCAACCTTTTTGACGAACCATTTTTCGTCATAGATTCATCATAAAACTGGAATTATGACGAATTTGGCTTCTTCAGTGACGAAAGTTGTTCGTCATGTAAGTGCAGATTCCTACTAGTGATATTCTGACGCATCTCCCGCACCTTCTCAGCTATCCGTTGAATCCAGTCCGTACCAACTAATGACCTCTCTCCCAATGTTTCCCAACAAAGAGGTGAGATACATCTTCTACCATACAAAGCATTATATGGTGCCATCTTTATACTAGCTTGATATCTATTGTTATTAGCAAACTTAGCCAAAGCTAGATAATCCTCCCAACTGCCCTTCCAAGAAAGGACATTAGCACGTAGCATGTCCTCCAAAGACTAGATAGTACACTCAGACTGACCATCAGTCTAAGAGTGAAATGCAACACTCATGTCAAGCCTTGTTCCCAATGTGCTCAAACTCCTCCAAAATTTAGAAACAAATTTAGAGTCACAATCTGAAAAGATAGACTTTGGCATACCATGTAACCTCACAACCTCCTTGATATACAAGGGAACCAAGTCTGCAGTGGACCTAGTTGTTTCATTGGAATGAAGTGTGCCGACTTAGTGAGTCGATAAACCACCACCCGTATAGTATCCCTACCCCGAGGAGAACAAGGTAAACCAAACACAAAATCCATACTAGTATGAGCATGCCCACTTCCATCCTAGAATCTCTAAAGGCTTCAATAAACATGCAGGCCTCTTATGCTCAGCCTTCACCTGCTGGCACACACCACAAGTTACAACATACTTGTTGATATCAACCTTCATTCCCTTCCACCAGAGACTCTGCTTAAGATCTCTATACATCTTGGTCTCACCAACAATGTATGGAGTCCAATGACCTTCTCGCAGGATATCCATCTTTACATCTGATTTCTGAGGCACACAAAGGTGTCCTCTAAAACGGACCACATCATTCTCATCAATACTAAACTCTCGAGGTTTGCCATTCACTGTCCTCTTAATATCAACCTCCTAAATTAAACGACCATGTTGTTATGTCCCTAGAACACCCTCTCAAGATGGGATGGCGAATGAGCAACTAGGTCTCCTCTCTACCGGCGCTTCCATAGCATAAGGAGACACCCATATGATCCAAAATCTGCAATCAACAACATTGCCACCTTAGGAACCCTAGTTCTACTGAGAGCATTGGCCACAACATTCGCCTTCCACGGATGGTACTAAATGGTGCGATTAGAATCGTCCTTTATCAACTCAAGCCATCTACGCTAACTCAAATCCAACTCCCTCTAAATGAAAATAATAATTTGGAATCACGTGGCTCGATTAGCAAGTTTGAGGATTTAGATCAACAGATTTGGAAGATAGAGACCTAGATGACACTACTGTGCAAGTTTAGGTACCTCGTGTGATCCGTTTAACATGTTTTGGGACCTCGATATGCAATGTTGGAAGTTTGGGACCTAGATGACACCGCTGTGCAAGTTAAGGTGTTAGATTGAACATGTCTAATCCATGTCAACGCTGAGTCATGATGCCACGTCGGCGTAAAACCCGTTTGGACGTGTTGGAGCCCCGGACAAGTTTAGGGACCTAGAAATCAAAAAATGGAAATTTGGGACCTAGATGACACCACCTTCCAAGTTTAGGAACCGTTAGTGTATTTTACTCTAAGATATAGATCGATAGAGGTAGAACATCTAGTTCGTCGGTGTCCACATAAAACAAAATTCAGAGAAGCCTTTACATTTGATTATTTAATTGAACATAAGATGAAATATTTGGACCATTGCAATATATTAACTCTTGCAGTTCAATACCTGACTGTAGTTGATCATAAGGCAAGGGTTGTTTTTTCTTTGTATAAACAACAAGCCAAGCTGGTGCGTACATCAAACATCCATGGTAGCTGATCATTTTGTCACAAGACTATCATAGACCTAGCTAATGGAGGTAAACCAGATGCATGACAATTACGTTCATCAGTCCATGACGATCACTTAATACTCTGTCATAGAATTATCGCCTTATTAAATAATTGACACAGATTTAGTCTATCTATGACATTCTACTAAAATCTCACATGGTGCTCATCATGGATCACCATATTTCTTGTGTGTTATCTGACAGTGCACTCCATATGTAATTCATAGGTAACAAACTTCATATACCCAGAGTTATTAATGCCTCATTGGATTTGGCAGGGAGAGAAATGGCTTGAATGTCAGCAGTAGCCCAATTAACGACACCATGTTTAGAGTCAGGAACAGGATCTGGTTACCTGCATTTTGTGTAAATGAAACAAATATATGCACTTAGTTATTATATTTACCTTTCTGAAATCCTAAGGCAAAAATGGCAAAATTGGAGGAGCCATGTATGTCCCATTTACCAGGTAAGAATAGCCCGCTTATGTGCTTCTGAGCCCATGAAAATCTGAAAAGTCAAGAAAAGAAGTTCAGCAAATTTAATCCACGATCTTATTGTTTTAGGGAAGCATATATAGTAGCTTTCCAGCCATATAAAAGATAGAAGAAGAATATTTACATAATTCCCGCTACTGCTGGAGCTACAGCTTTGAACGTTGACATCATAGTAACAGAGATACCATTAGCAGTACCTCTCTGCTTTTGTGTCTGAACATGTTATCAAAGAAGTAAGAATCTAGAAAAAGGATAAAGAAAATGTATTGAGACAAATAAACCTGCCAGATAGGATCGATATGTACCACTGCAGTATTTTGCAAAATGTTGCACGCAATAGTAATAGTAGCCTGTTTTATGCAAAAAAATACATTAGCATCTGTTTGCAACAAAGTATTCTTATCAAATGACTAAACTTTATATATTATTAGAAGATTCACTAAACTCGAATTCGGGAATACTTATTTTTTACACCAGTAACGCCTTTTTCATATGCTAGTTGCCAATGCAAACAGAAGGGATGGCTGAAATTTGACTCACAGCAAACACGTTCTTCAGAACTGATGCCATGTTAATAAGTATCTTGAGCTCCAGGCCATGTAGATTGGACATGAATGGATACGTTGTGAGGAGAATTATGGACAAGATCTGCATCAAACGAAACATGTATTTGAATTTGGTGCTAGAAAAGATAAATCAGATTAAAGAAGTTATCTAACAAAGACAATATTACTTAAGGATATCTCTTTTAGAAAAAAATGAACTGGGGAAACCCAATACAGTTTCTGTTGAGGATTTTTTGTCTTCCAGTACTACACACTATTCTAATTATCCCCTTCCTAATATTCTAATCTATATCTAACCATCTTGTTTTTTTCTTTTTTTTTAATTTTCTGCTGAGTACTTTTTTTGTCCTCCAGTACTACACACTATTCTATTAAGATTTTTTATCCTTGTAAGCAAACCCCAATAAAGATATATTTCTCACATACCGCTGCAGGCCGAAATGTCTTGATTGGTCCAAACTTGGAAAGGAAGGGATAAATAGTAAGTTGATATACCAGTACACTAAGCCCTACAAAGATCAAATGAATTTTTGTCATGTAAATAATTTAACTACACCAATATTAGAGCTAGATGTGCAGACATTTCACTGTAACTAGAGTTGAATACATCCCATGGCCAATATCAGTTGAATGTAAATGTCTTAAATGCATTAGATGATTTAGAAGCGTAGGCCAGTTATACTGAAAGCATTTCACTATTGGATGGAAGCAGTATATATATATATATATATATATATATATATATATATATATATATATATATATATATATATATATATATATATATATACATACATACATATATATATATATATGTATGTTATTATGTGCTAATTAACTCCTGTTACAAGGTATTTTGCTTCTCATATTCAATAATTATTCTTGCCAACGGGCCTCTAATCCATCTGGTTAGAGAGCCTCAGCGCACTCCACAGGTCCTAGGTTGGACTCCTCGTTGGAGTGAATTTCAGGCTGTGGTTAAAAAATCCCCTCATCTGTCACATACCAAAGCACAGGCCAAGAGCCGGCCCACTCACAGGTTAGTGAGAAAACCTTCTTCTTAAGCACAATACCCGGGGTGGTCTTGACCCTTGCAGGCCGAGTTTTTTAATAATTATTAGCTTAAAACTTGGGAAAAATTAACACATACCTGAGAAGGCGAACACAGTACCAACATCCTGGGATGTAAAGCTTAGGCCCTGAAATTTTCTGCTGCTCACAGCCCAGAGTGAAAATATCTGAAGATGTTTTTTTTTTGTAAAAGATATTAGCATCAACATGCACAGTATTAGCAGTTATTTCAATGTCTAGAGTGGAAACATCATTTTGCATTGATGCTTAATTGAATGAGTTACTTAGAAGATATCTTGAGGTTCAGAAATATTTGATATAGATTACCTCAAGATAAGCAGTGTCATGGAGAGAAAAGATAGAAAAGATGATTATTGCTGACATCAATTGCCAGTTCTTTAGCAGATTCTCTGTAGATTTAGAACCACCAACTTGTGACTCTAGTTCTTCAATAGCTTCTACTTTGTCATCGTCATGAAAGTGCAGCGTTTCCTAAGAAAATAAGATAAAATGCAAGGAACTTCCTCAAAATCATAAATAGGAAAGTTTCAGAAGAATGGTTTTTATCGAATTACAGAAAAGTTGTACGTAGTGAATTGAGGAATATAAGTCCAAACAGATTTCATTTATTTTCTTGAGTATCTAACTATTTGGATTCCAAAAATCATAGGAGAGATAATGTAGTATACCGGAAGCCAAATGCATGCAATACATGATCCTACTGCTAGCACTGAAATGACGAAGCAAGGGAGGAAGTATGGAAACCTGAAAGTTAGATGCAAATTTCAAAGGTTTATCATAGTCTGAAAATAATATATAGTTATATGACTGAAATAGGGTGAGAATAATTTACCTCCCAAATATGGACTCTTCAGAGAAAATTTTTGGGTACTTTCGTGCAGGCTAACACAAGATAAAGGATAGATAATGTTAGTTATATGTATCTTTGCAATAGTTTCTTTATTAGATTATAATATGCAAATATTCACCGCACTTGTTAAAGATTTTAATCATAGTGAACAATCTGGCAAAAGCGTATAATAACCAAAGAATATATTTACACCAACTTTGTTCCGCATATAATTATGGACTATTTCTAATATCGTGATGAAAAATCTGAAGTTCAGTTTATATATTTTTTGTTAACTAAACAACTATCCTCTTTTGTACACATAGATGACAGCTTAGATTTAAGGGAAACATGATGAAGGCACTCACTGATTTTTTTTTTGTTTGTGAAACGCACTCACTGACATTTTAAATTTAACTTACCATGCTATCAAAGTACAATAATCTTCACATGTGCAAGAAAGCCTCCAATAGATGGCCCAATAAGCACTCACTGACATTTCAAATTTAACTTATCATGCTATCAAAGTACAATAATCTTCACCTGTGAAAGAAAGCCTCCAATGGATGGCCCAATAACAAGAGCTATCGCTCGTGATGATGTAACCTAAGACAGAATGTTAGAAGTAAGGTACATGTAAAAATAAACGAACAAAATAAAAAGTTATTAAATAAAATTCAAAAAAGTCACAAAAGAATTGCTCTTACAAAAGAGATTCCTAGAGCTTGGTGTTCTTTCCTACTGACTTCTGAAGCATAGGCCTAGAAAATGCAGATGCAACCATGAGAATCTAAGACCTACAATTTGCAAATATTGGGTCTAGCGATCATCACAGTCAGTTACCTTGATTGGTCCCAATATACCACATAGCAATCCAAGCAATCCCCTAGTTACAATTGCCATCCAGTAAGTTGTGCTAAGTCCAAAGAGTGTGTTGAAAACAATCCTGAAAAGGGAATGGAAGCATTGCTTATTACTATGGTCTTGGTAATTGAATGCTAAGGTTTATCCCACAATTTGGCTTCACAATCCATACACTGAGAGGATACTAATCACAATGCATGGCTTCCTTCCATACTTGTCAGCAAACATGCCCCATGGCACAGCACTTATGGTTCTTCCAAGGAAATAGGTTGCCCCTGACAAAGAAATAAAATACAACCAGTAAGACAGTAAGCAACACCAATTATAAACCATAATCAAATATTGTCGGTTTATTTGGTTATTCGATGAAAATGGACATGTGACATGTGACTTTGGGTGAAGAGTATTTATAAAACATTTCTACAAAACCAAGCCTTGAAACCCCAATCATGACAAAAAACATTGCTCACCGACAAAACCAGCATAAAATCCAATGTCTTGCTCTTCTTTTGCAACTTTCAAGTCCCTGATCTGTTTGATTCCAACAAAGTTGAATATTTCATTCCATTGTACTCTTTTCTAAAAACAAATATGAAATAGAGCAAGTATTATACACATTAAATAAGGTAAAGGTTAGGGTCTAAAAGAAGCATACCATGAAGTATAGATAAGGGAACAATGATTGGATCGGTAGAGCTAGAAAAAGAAAACACGAGGTATTAGTCACTGAACCAAAAACCTGATCAGAACAGAAATCTGATAAGAAAATCGACATATACTTTAAATTTGGACAGTATAAGTGTAACACCCTAAATTTTGCTTCACTTCAAAATAGGTCAAATTGATTTACTTATGTATTTTTGTGAGCATTGAACTTAGGGAAATAATAAATTTTGTGAAGTTAAAATCAAATATAAGGCTAGCTACATGTTGATGCATTCATGCTGCTGCATAATTACTTTTGTGATGAGTGGTTTTGACTGAAAATGAAAAGGAATTCAAAATCTTTTGAAAATTGGATTTCAAAATCGCTTTGGAAAAAGAAAAAAGGAAATTTCTCCTTCCTCCCTCCCCTCTCTCAGCTTCTGGTCCGCTCGGCCTGCTGGTCCATCCAGCCAGCCCGCGTCCTTTCCCCTTTCCTTCCTCTTCCGCGGGCCCGCGCTAGCTACTCCTTGGGCCGGCCTGGCTGCAGCTGTCCGCCTCCACCCTTCTCATCTTGGCCTGCTGACGCCTGGGATCCCACTCCCCCTGTCACTGACACGCGGGGCCCATAGCAACAGTGTCACCCCTGACCTCCCTCCTTCCCCTGCGCCGCGAAGCAGACGCTGCCAAGCCAAATTCCGCAGCTCCCGCCACACTTATTCCTCCGCTGCAGCAGCCTCATCCCCAACCTTGCGACGAAAATGGAGGAGCTCATCATCATCCCGACGCCGCCGCACAAAAGTCCCGCACCCGCTCCCGTTCGCTTCGCGATTCGGCGCGATTTCCACGCCAAGCTACGCTATAAAGCTCACCGCACCCCCTGCGCACTCCCTTCCCATCTTCACGCCACCAATCGAGCTCGCAACTGCCATAACCCCAGCGTTCACCGTCGAGCTCAAGTCGCGCCGTCCCGCCATTCCGCTGCCTCCGAGGTCGCTGTCCACCATCCCTACCCACGAGCCGCCTAAGATCCATCGCCGCCTCCGTTTTCATCGGGGGTAAGATCCCCTTGATCCCCTTCTCTCTTCCCGTTCAAGTATCGTATCGAATCGCGGCCTCTAGGGCCTTTTTCCTCCCATGTCGGCGAGCACCTCTCGCTGCCAGCCATGGCAGTCTCTGCCCGGGTTGATCCCTGGCCGCGCAAAGGGCCTTGACGCGATCGCAATCGCCGCCGCGTCATCCCCGTGCACTCGGGTTGTCAAACCGTGGCCTCTAGGGTCTATTTCGCTTGCACCGTGAGTTCTCTCGCCGCCGGCAATGGAGGGCCACCGCGTTCGTCGTCATCTCCGGCTGGCTCGCCTCTCCCCCCTCCATCTTCTAATTCGGGTCGTCCATCTTGTATCCGACGGTCCAGAGCGCCCCGTACCCCTTCGCGTGGCGTTTTCTTAAAGAGACCCTTGGTTTCTTTGATTTTGCAGCCGCCGTCCTCGGCCAGATTCAAAATACCAAACTTTGATTTATTTTAATTCAAAATTAGTTCGCATTATTTACAAGATTGCCATCCAGTTCTTATTTTCATCATAACTTACTCGTTTTAGGTCCAATTCGATCCGTTCAAGTTGTGTTAGGTTCATGGTGACATAATCTACATGCTTATGATACTGTTAGTAATGTTTCACACTGCTAAATTTCATGGTTTGATTAAATCTATTAAAATACTATAGGAAATCTTGATTAATTGGTAACTTGCACGTTCTAGCTCCGATTTGCGTGATCTTCGTGTCTGTGTGATCATAGCGAAACGTAGATTCATTTTATAAACCTTTTATATTGTTTTATCTTTGCTTGTGTACTGTTCTAATATGTAGTCCTTGTTTTCTATGCATAATTGCTCGTGGATGCTTGTATGTTGATGTATTGATCGAGTTTAGACGGTGAGC
This sequence comes from Saccharum spontaneum, assembly GCA_022457205.1. NCBI lineage: Eukaryota > Viridiplantae > Streptophyta > Magnoliopsida > Poales > Poaceae > Saccharum > Saccharum spontaneum. The sequence continues at coordinate 20,021,012 of CM039587.1, forward strand.
AGTTCGTGGACGACCAACAGTACTACGTTGACAACCAGGACCAGGGAAACTTTGAGCAAGACAAGTATAGCATGGGATTCCTTATTGTCCTATTCACTATTTAATTACCTAGTCATGTGCATGTGTCAAATTTGATTATCCTTAAGGACATCCTAGATGTTGTTACCTTGTGCCTTGATTACCTACGGGATATACATGCATATGGGTAGTTGGCTAGTGCTCAATTTAATGATCTGAGTGATAATTAAGGATGCTATGGAACAACAAGTAAGATCTGTCTTTTAGCAACTGGACGATAGGGCGAGAGAGCTCTTGTGCCATCTTGATGCTCTTAGCCCTCCATAAGGACTTATCTATTGGCAAAAGCTGGGACTTACAGTACAACCGGGAGTGCCACATGGCTCTGGCTTTAGCTCAGTATTAGGACCTTTCCTAACTTGCTAGTAATTACCCGAAAGGGTGCAAATGGCGCCTGCCGAGCTAAGTATAGTGTGGCCTGCTTGCACGAAATGTGCCATCTCGAAGGGAGGCTCTATATTGGAAACCTAGCGGCTACAAACTTGTTAGGAAAAACTTTGAAAGGCTTCATAGTGAACCCTGCCGACCTCCCTAGGAAGGGGGTTAAGAGACCAGCTACCTCGGGCAAAAGGGTAAATCACGGCTCGCGGTGAAAGTGTACAAACTCTGCAGAGTATTTAAAAACTATTATAACAGTCGCGCTCACGGACACGAGCGGCCCGGAAACTGATGGAATAGGTGTTCACTTTATGAGGTAATTATTAATGGTGATAATTATGATGAAGACTATTATACCTGTTTATGATCATGTGGTTTAATTTGGCCTTATGCACAACTAAATGTTAATATAGTGTTAAAACTTGACTTATTAAAATGCTAACCGCAGTAAACCAGTGTCAGCCTCCTAAGCTTCATAACCCCATGTTATTCTTGTTAAGTACGAGATGTACTTATGCCTGTTTATTTTTATTATTTGGATAAAAATCCCAGATGGGTAACAGATGACAGCTGGTATGAGTATTATCCTGAGGACTTCTAGACTTATGGATCCCCAGTCGACGTCCCTGTGAAGTTGAAGGCTCTCGTGGAGAGATAGTTACCTAGTTCTTCCGCTTTCTTGATAGACTTTTTTATTATTGTAATGGATATTTGTTCGCTATGTAATAATACTGTGATGATACTATGTAAATTTGTCAGCTTATGTGTGCGACTGTCCTCGGGGCACACATAAGATTTTTACATCCCATTTTATCCTTAAAATCGGGTGTGACAATAAGTCATTAAACCAAAAGCATGCAAGGCAAGGCACATATGCATAGTGTTCAAAATAAATATTAGTCACACATGGACAAAATTAATATTTTGGCTCTTTTGTATGGCTAAGTTTGTCTAGTCAATCATAGGTGTACTTACATGTTACAAATTTTCACCGATGAAATAGATGAAAACAAATTATACCCAAAATAACTATTGCTAAAACTGAGTACTAAAACACAACCGTTATCAAACAGCCTCAACCTGCAGTCCTATATCATGAATAAGCACAATCCCATTTACTAAATACCTTTGAAAACAGGCTAAGCCAAATTTCAAACCCAGTTATCTAGAATTTGGGCAAAATTGAGATTAAGTTGTAATTTAACAAGGTTTTGTATATGATTGGACTTTGCCAGGGGTGATCTCCCTACACAATAAATATAAATGGTCACAACTGACTATGGGTTCCAACCGATAAAAAAACATGTTACCTTTTTTTTTTTGCCTTTTGCCTACTACCCTTTTGGCTGAACTCTCTTCCATACATCTAATTGTTTTCTTCCTTTGCGTCTCAATGATGATCGAAGACATCCTAGCCGGCATGCCGCCGAGCCTAGGACGTACAGGAGTGCGCTTGCCTCATCAGGGTCCATCCTGGGCGAGCGTCCGGACATACCATATAGTCTATCAAAACTAGCTATACTAGGTTAAAATCGGCCAAGCTTGGGCATCGTTTAGTTCGCGAAATATTTTGAGAAATGTAACTGTAGCGCAACTGTAGCATTTTCGTTGTTATTTAGCAATTATTGTCCGATCATGGTCTAACTAGGCTTAAAAGATTCGTCTCGTCCATTTCGTCTAAACTGTGTAATTAGTTTTATTTTTTATCTATATTTAATACTTCATGCATATGTCTAAAGATTTGATGTGACGGAAATCTGAAATATTTTGGGAAATATTTTGGGAACTAAACAAGGCCTTGATATAGAGGTGCTACAAGGAGCACCTTTGAGAGTGGCACGTGATGTGCTTGTGAGATGACATGTTTTAGCGCAACACCTTTACGCTGATGTCATATGCAACCATTGATCTAGCTGTACTTAGAAGAGATAACGCATAGATGTAAAGATAATACTGAACAAAGGCACCCTATATATGCTGTATACAGTGGTAAGCATGTGCCCTTTTCTCCCAACCCAGGGCACCTCTCGTGCCACCATGCACTATTTTTATGGTTTTTTATTTTTAATGTTTTTTACCACTATTTTTCTCATTAGTATATATAGTAATAATACCTAATACGTAGAGTGAAAAATCAGTTTTCAAGACAGATCTGGGCACATGGATTTTATATTTTGAAAACGAAATTTTTTTAAAGCTATTGATTGTCAAAATTTTAAAATTTTAATTTAACTAGAATTTAGGTCAAATCATCGAGTGTCTGTGACTTGATGAAGGGAGTAAAAGCTAAAGAAAGAAGTCCACTCCACAATTCCTAGAATGTCGTGCACGTACTACTACTACTACATATTACATGCCAAGAATTTAGACAAAATGAAAACGGGTGACGGAGATTTGCTGGAGGTGAGGCTCACGAGATCCAGCTATTGATAAAGTTGAGGTAGGGGATGTCAGTACTGATCTTGTTTGCACCATCCAGCAGGCACCCGCACTGTTTGCGTAAACACCCGTTTAGTCTGTTTACGCGTTAAACGGTAAACAAAGATTGTCTGTCGTTTAGATCCTAAACGGTAAATTAAACGATTAGACCATTTAAACCGTTAAAAATCGTCTAAATGATTTAAACAGGGTCAATTTAAATGTGATTCAGTGTTGCAAATAGAGGGCTAATACATTTAGTGGAGCCTTCTGAAAACCAAGCAAGCTATAGTGGCCGCTATAGCGGAGCTAAGCCATTTAGCATTTTCGCATAAAAATGCATGCATATTATTGCTTGGTCTTCATTGACTTGCATCTGTCTCCGTTGCCAGCTGTCACATTCTCCCTTTGTACCAGTACTAGACTACTTGTACTACAGTTGGCAGTGCAGTTGTTGTACATATAGGCGATGGGGATGGCGACAGGTGCAACCTTCGTGTCCACGGTCAACACACGGAGCCACAACCGGCAACCGACTCTTGCAATCACTCTCAACCCCTCATAATCGTCGTTCGTAGTTTACCATCATTGCCTAGATGCACATCATTACCGTGGCGCCGCAAAAGGTTCATAACTCAAAGCGAGACCTTGGAGAATATAGAGGGGAGAACTGGAGATGCTAAGGGCCTGTTTAGTTTCTAAAATTTTGCAAAATTTTTCAAGATTTCCCGTCACATCGAATTTTTGGACGCATGCATGAAGTATTAAATATAGATAAAAAATCAAACTAATTACATAGTTTAGACGAAATTCACGAGACGAATCTTTTAAGCCTAATTAGACCATAATTGAACACTAATTGCCAAATAACAACGAAAATGCTACAGTACCATTTACCAAAAAATTTCGCGAACTAAATGAGGCCTAAGTTTTATGAACATGCTTATACACCATATATAGATAGACTAGATTTGGACCAATGAATATTTGACGGGCCGGGTTTCATTTCTTGGTCGGCTGGCTACACATTTAGCGTTGCTAAATTATGTGACGACAAAAGTGTGTAGCGCCACTAAGGCTATCCGCATTCATGTCCTCTATATTCATCCTCTATATATCCTAGTCAGCAAGATTCTCTCCTCTATACTCAATTCTTCCGCACCTATCCATCCTCTATATCATCCTCTATCCACTCTATCTATTGTGGGACCCACTTGTCACTTTATCTAAATATATCCATGAGTGATCTAGTTTTGAAGGATTTATTGAGATGAATTTAATGGTGCAATCGAAATTTAATTTGGATTTTTGGTTTATGAGTTATAACATTTTTTTCCTTGGTTTAACTAGTAGGGCCCGCTACTGCGCACTATAGAGTAAACACTGTACTACTCTAAATATAGAGTGAGAGAAATGATAGAGTATCGTTTTAGAGTATCCAGTGCAGCAGTTTTTACTCTATATTCATACTCTAAAGCTTTAGAGTATCCTTTAGAGTATGCCACTGCGGACAGTCTAATGCTTGAAATAGCGCCCACAGGGGCAAAAGCAGTAATATATGCAATATCTTAGCGGCGCTATGTCCAAAACGTTGTAGCAGTACGTGCTATAGCCCATTGTTTACAATACTGACGTGATTAAATAGCTAAACGGGCATTTAATTCACCCTTTAGTCAATAGAAGGATTATAACTACCACATTTGGCACCTAACTAATTAACATCGTAAGTATGAGGTGGAAAGGTATTAAGGATGGCAACGGGACGGGTTCAGGTCGGGTGGAGCATCCGCGGACCCACCCCCGAAACCCGACAAGCAAACCCGCCCCACCCCCGAAACCCAATTAGGGTGAGTATCGGGCCCCGCCCTTGAACCTAACGGGGACTCAAAATCCGACGGAGGACCCGAGACTCAGGTTTCATCAACACAGGCACAACGAAGGCAAATCCACAGGAGTCAGGACTGCAGGCAAAGGGCCACAATGTGTGGTGGCGTATGGTGTCGGCACGTCATGGCGAAGGCGAATATGCAAGAGTCAGGACTGTAGGCAAAGGGCCACAGCGTGTGGTGGCATCTGGTGTCGACGTGTCGCTCGTCCTCGTCAGGGGCAGACCAGCGGAGTACGTGGGGGCGCAGCGTGGGGGCACAACGGAACAGCGATGGTGCGGTGCTGTGTTGTGCCCTGCGCGGTGGTGCGCGCCTGTACGGGAACTAGGGGTGCGGGTGCAGCGGGGAGTGGGAAGAGGAGAGGGGAGTCGAAGTCGATCGAATTTGGACTTTTGGTACATATATAACTAGGGTTACAGGTTAGTTGGGCCAGCTATTATGGGCTTTGGTAGCAGGCTCCTCATACTTCGGGTCCCCGACGGGCACCTGCGGGGGAGAGTGAAAACCTGACCCCGACCCACCCCTTTTCGGGTCCCCGAACCCAAAAACCCGCGGGGTGAGAAGTAGACCCACCCCTGCCCTACCGGGTCTAAAACCGGCAGGTTTCGGGTCCAGAACCACCCCATTGCCATTCCTAAAAGGTATTTAGTTTTCTTCCAAAAAAATATTTGGTAGAATACTTATTTTTTTCATACATAAATATGTATAAGTTTCTAGCATATTTGACATGTACATATATAAATATGTATTTTTTGTGATACTATACAAAATCTAGGCTGTTTAACTCCATCTAAACACCGTCTAATCGTTCAAAACACTAAACAAAGGATGACCAGCCGTTAGGTTCATTGCCTACATTTAGATGAGGTGGACAAGGTAACTTATCAACCTTGCCACTGTGAGACTCCATCTAGTGAACCTTGCTTCATGATTAACCTTGTTTATCCTAGTTCACACCCTACTCTTGGGCCATTCTATCCTTACACTAGGTGACCTTCCATTGGTGGTGTTTTTGCTGAAAGAGGCTCTTTAATTTGCTCTGTGCTTGGTTTGAGACCCACTAATCTGGAGTGCAGAAAGGGAACTTTTACTGGATCTTAAGCATTTATAACTCAAGGGAGCTTAATTAACCCATAGTGAGTGCTCCAATCTGGATTATGGGGTCGCAGCAACAACTTGATACCACAACAAAAAAAAAACCAGGTTGTCTCTTGTCCATCTGTTTAATTCTTGCTTTTTACTTCATTGCAGTTTTTGTGTGCCTTTGAGATGTTGATTGACAAATAGACTTGGTTTTTCCTTATAGTGATACACTAGATATGTTCAAATTTCTGCACTTAAAGACATTTATCTAATGTAATCAATCCAAGGACATGAATTTGTTTAATGGACCTAAGGACACTTCTTAGTATGTTTTGTCTAGTTCTAGGTCTTGCCATGCAAGGGATGAATAGAATTGCATAGTTATGATTGTTAAGCTTTAAATACTTTAGATCTCAATTCACCCTCCCTCTTGGTCCATTCAATCCTTACAAGTAGCAGCTAACACACATTAAAAGGCGTATTCACAACATAAGAAAAAGCAGAAACAAAAAACGAAGACAAAGACGCACTGGCAGTGAGGCAGATGATCCAGATGAAGCAGAAGTTGCGGTAGGGGATGCTGCTGCTGGCCTTGTTCGCCTCATCTAGTTGGCACCCAGGGCACCCCATGTGGTAGTGCCTCTTTGTTTCCTCACCCGTATTTACAGGAGGTAGAGGTGGAGGCAACTCTTGAACCTGACCGTTCTGAGACCCCATTTAGTGAGCCAGCTGCACAGGTAAATACAAAGCAAGCCCAATTAGATATGTACTTCCTCCATCCTATAATATAGAACATACCAGCATTCAAAAATTGTACCCAAATATAAGGGATTCTAGAGAACACAAAAAATACAATTTTGCGTTAAAAATACTTGCCATTTATCAACCAATCACAATTAATCATGTTGATGATTGCGTCTGATTAGAAAATAAAGTGAGGGCACATGCGTCTTTTGGTTCTCTCTTAATCTATCTTCAATCAAATTTCTAGAATGCACTATATTACAGGACAAAGAGATTAGGTAGACAAACAAACATACACAGTCAAATCAGCCTTCAATGCAACAAATACATTGATAAGACTTCTGAATGTCTAATTCTTATAATAGTAGACCAATGCACTATGGAATTCAAGTAGATTCTAAACACTTTGATAGAGTTGAAGAACTTAATTCAAGTTCACCAAATCATAAGACAAACAAGAATTCAAGAAAAATAGTGGAATTCAAAAGTAATATTGAAATGTTCAGTTTCTTCCATATCTTGTTAGAATTGATATCTTCCCAAAATATAATTATTCACATGTGATTAGTGTATCGACACCTTGTACTTTCTGTTCAGGCCCAAATAAAAGTTTAGCATCATCAAGGCCCAAAAATACAGCAAAAGCCTTGGCAAACAGGACCCATCCCCAAGTCCAACACCATATGACAAACCCATGGGTAGAAAATTAATGCCAGGCCCTTTCCCTAACAGGGTAAAACCCCATCGGATTTCAGAAATTAATGCCGTGCCATTTCAACAGGTACCCGTTGCATCTTTATGCATGATGCACTGGAATGCAACCTTGAAAAAAACACGCACAAAGAACCTTCACTACAGAAAAACTCCCCTGCTACATCCGTGCCAATCTTACAACCTCACAAATCCATATATTTCCACCTACATCAGCACGGCGTGGGAGAGCGAGGGGAACAGGAGAGAGTGGTGGAAGATGAAGCCGACCTCTTTGAGAACTTCTCCAGTTTTTTCCTTCTGCCTTTCCCCCTCTCTATGCCTTTCTGAAGAAAACTATCATTATTGTTGTTTAAATAGGCGTGGTATTAGCTATGATTGTATACACGTAGAGATATAAGGCGGTGCACATCTTTGACTCCTACTATAGACGCCAGTTTGCATGGGCTCTATATAACAAATTGTTGCATCGTGATGACTTCATGAGAGGCCCAATGGCTGCCGGATAAATGAATTGGATTTTTTAAAGGAAATTAACTCTGTTGTTTAGTAAGCGAATTAAACAACACCCTACAAGTGTCAGAACCCAACATAGGTTAGTCCTATATATCTTTAGAGCATCTCCACTAGATATCCTATCAATCTCCTCTACCTAAAAAGTAGTATTTTAAGAGAAGGAGGTGCTGCCGCAGATCTCTTATCTTATCTCTTATACCTAGAGATCTCCTAAAAGAAACATCACTTATCTAAAATAAAGGAGACAATCCCCTCTCCTATCGCTAAAAAAATACAAGAGACAAGTTTTAGATAATTTGTTGCAGTAATGCTCTCTTATATATCCTCAATTGTTTTAAGGTACTCTCCTATAAAATAACTTATAGGAGATAAAATAAGAGATCTGGTGGAGATCACATCCAACATACGCCAGGCTACAGAACTCTGTCCAAAAGACATCTATATCTGTATCTGTATCTATATCTATATCTGTATCTATATCTGTATCTATATCCTTTTTTAGATAAGGGAATAAAGTTCTAGCCTCTACCATCTTGGGATTGTACACAGTTGATTGTCATGGTACAAACCAATGCCATAAGGCAAATACACCAATGCGAAAACAAAGCAACGTTCAGCTCAACTGGTGAGCGCAACACACAAAAAGGAAACACTAAACCTCAATACGGCTCCTGAATATCTAGCCGTACTTCACAAAGATAGTCATAATCAAAAGTCTCCCATCTTCTGCGGCCCTCCTTGAACAAAGGGCGCTCCTCTTCTTTATGCAGCATGGATCACTGTCGGATCCAAAACGTTGTCCTAAAAAACCTGCATTGAAGTATTAGATTTGGCTTTGTTAAATACCATATCATTCCTATTCAATCATATCGCCCAACATAGCGCAACAACCCCTAGCAAAATTTGGTTTCTAAGCTTTAGGCTTAAACCATGTAGTCAGGAACCAAATAAATTAGCAAAGCTAGTAGGTGGTTAAACTCCAAAAGTGATGTGAACAGTATTCCAAACAAAGTTCGCAAAGTGCCAGTGAAGGAACAAATGCTGGATAGTTTCAGCTGGACTACAGAGACAACATTTGACACTTCCTTGCCAGTAAATTATCTTTCGTGAGAGTTACCCCTTTTTTAGATACCACGGGAAAATCTTAATTTTTAGCGGTATCTTAATTTCCAGAGGGGACTTGTATTAGGTATAACACCGTGCCGGACTGATTTTGTATACATAGACTGGACTGTGAACATGCCGCTCTTAGTAACACTCCATTGAAAAACGTCTTTTCCATTTGTGAGCTGGCCTTGTACTACTTTTGACACTAAGTCAAACCAAGCCATCTAATTTGCATTAACCAAACCTCGCCTAAAGGACACAGTTAGTGGTACAGCCCCCAAGGACATTTACCACCGTATCGTCTTTGCGCCTCACAAATACTGAATAAGGTTGGATAAACCTCACTAAGAGGTTTATTGCCTAACCACACGCCTTTCCAAAACAGCACTTGCTCCATGTTCTGCACTTTAAAAGTGCCACAATTTAGAAAATCATCCTTTGCCTTCGTAAGGTCGGCCTAGAAATGTGAATCCCTCGGCCTATGTTGCACCTAAGTTATGGGTTTATTATACAGCTATTTCCTTCTTAGAAGGTTTTGCCAGATCCCATCCTCATTAATCAACCTAAACAACCATTTGCTCAAGAGTCGTCTATTTTGAAGTTCTAGGTTAAGTATTCCTAGATGGCCAAAATCTTTCGGTGCAAAGAGAACACTACCCTTGGCAAGCTTATGTTTCTTTTTGTGCTCCTCACATTGCCAGAAAAAACGTGATCGATAGTAATCTAATTTCTGAATGACTCCTCTAGGGACTTCAAAAAAAGATAACACAACATAGCTAAATTAGTTAGCGCCAAGTTAATGAGGACAAGTCAGCCCCGACTAGAAGTAACTTTCCTTTCTAGCTACAGAGTTTTTTTTCTAGAACTTCTCTTCAGTGTAAGCCCAATCCTTGTTGGTTAATTTTATATGGTTCATAGGAATTCCTAGATATTGGAAAGGGGAATTTCTTAACCGATACCCAAATATGCGTGCATACTCCTATTCACAGTCCTTGGCAGCACCGTAACAAAAAGTTCACTTTTATGAAAACTAAATTTCAAACCCGATAACTACTCAAAGGTGCTAAGTACAAGCTTTAGCTCCCTAGCCTATAGCAAATCATGATCCATAAACAAGATAGTGTCATTTGCATATTGCAGGATTGACGGGCCATCATCAACTAGATGTGGGACAACTCCCCTGATTTTTCCATTGGACTTAGCCCGGAAAATCAGGGTTACTAACATATCTACAACCAAATTAAATAAGATAGGAGACAGGGGATCTCCCTGTCTTACTCCTTTCTTGGTCTGGAAGAAATGTCCCACGTTGTCATTCACTTTAATGTTTACACTACTGCCTCTCACAATTTGATCTATCTAGTTGCACCATATCGGTGAAAATCCCTTCGTTCTTAAAGTTTGCTGTAAAAATGACCATTTTACCTTGTCATAGGCTTTCTCAAAGTCTAGCTTTAAGATCATCCCATCTAACCTTTTCTTGCGCATCTCATGAATGGTATCATGTAGAATGACCACCCCATCCAAAATATTCCTACCCTTCATGAAGGTTGATTGAGAGGGTTGAATCACCTTTTGAGCCACTAGGGCTATTCAGTTAGTCAACACCTTTGTGAAGATTTTGAAACTAATATTTAGCAAACAGTTGTGTCAGAACTATTGGATTTGAGTCGCCTCTTTTTGCTTCAGTTGTAATGTAATTGTACCGAAGTTAAGACTATAAATGGTAAGTTACCCATGTGAAATTCAGCAAAGAGGGGCAAGAGATCCTCTTTAATTAATTACCAAAAAACTTGATAGAACTCAGCCAGGAACCCATCAAGCCTAGGAGCTTCATTATGCTCCATTTGGAAAATAGCCTCTTTAACTTCATTTTCTAGAAAATCAGCCATTATGAATTCATTTTCAATTTGTGAAACTTGTGGAATGTCATGCTTAACAGACTCCACCAAAGTTCCCCAAAGAGACCTTTATAATAATTAGTGATGAATTTCTTTTGATTTCCATCAGCCTTGATTACTTTTAATCTTGCTCTAGTCAGAAAATCCGAGTCTTATGGTGTTTGCCATTGGTCACCATGTGAAAATACTTGGTAATGCAGTCACCTAATAACAACCTAGTTGTCTTGGCTCTTTGGTACCATTTATATCTATATCTATATCTATATCTATATCTATATCTATATCTATATCTATATCTATATCTATATCTATACCTATACCTATGCTTTTGTCTAATATTAAAGAGCGAAGCGATTCTTCTGATCCTCTTTTCTACTTCCTATAGAATGCCATCATGTCTCTCCTTGTCTCGTCTAGGACCTAATACTCACGAGCTATGCTCACATGAGTCAGAACCACATGCTTTTATGTGTCTAGCGATGATATGGAGTTAGATTAGAATATATATTGAAACATATGACATGACAGTTACATAAATCTTCGAGGCACAAGTTGTTCAGGTGACCACACAAGGTGTACATTTCATTGCAACGCATGGGCATGTTTGCTAGTAAGCCTAACACAAGGCAATTACAACTCCCCTATATAATAAACTAGTTTTTTTTACAAAATAGGAAGGGAAAACACCCTACTGACTTCAATTTTATAGATATAAGTCTATACAAAAGAGGAAAAAGAGGCTACAAAAGACTAAAACAAAGAAAGATCGTCCTTAAGAAGAGATTTCTTTGAGGAATTGCACATGTGAGAACAGTAAGAATAATCTCCTCATGTAGGAGGGATTCCAATGCCACAAAGAAAGAGATGTGCCATAAAAGTAATTCCATTATGCATGGACCAGATGCACCATGCCGCCACAATCACAATTTCCATAAAAATAGGCTGCCCAAAGGACTGTTAGCTAAGAGCAAGCCTATTAAGAATTGAAACATTCGTATACCAGGTTATACCAAGTAGTCACTATCGCGAGTTCAACCACGGTAAGCATCGTGGTTGTTCATCGGATGTCAGAAGTGTGGGTCTCCGATGGCTGAGTGACACAACAGTGAGGCATTCTTCATGTTTAGGAGCACCCAAATCAGAGGGTTACAATGAGAGAGTTTGGCAGGGGATCACTCAGTGCTATCCTACGGCTCGTTGGCGGTGAGGTTTCTTCCTAGCGAGTAAGGGAATCGGCCCTCTGTCTTGCTATGTCAGGGAGGAACACTCTGATGTTCCTCTCAGTTGCTCTCTCAGCTGATGGTTCTCCTATCCAATCGGCCTCTGAATATCTAATATCTTGACTGGGCTCTCTTGGTTCGCCTCCCTCTCTCTAGGAGCCAGCCCTCCCCTTATATACCAAGGAAGGTCGAGTACAAGTCGGTTTGGGGGTTTTGGTCTATGGTCCTCATGCGCCGGGTGTAGGAGGGTGCTGCCGCAACGTGGATAGACCATGGCCTTGTCGTGGAGTTGCAGGTGCTGCTTGATGTTGCTGAAACCCCTGACACTTGACCATTAGAGGTTGTCTACTGCGTCCGGCCTCCACTGGGTGAACCTTCTCGAGGGCTAAGGAGCCTCGACCTGGGGGGCTAACAAGTGAGCCCTGGAGCCCCGTGCCCCTGGAGTTGGTGAAATTGTTTGTCCTGTTGTGTCACGCCGGCTGCGTGACCCTATCGAGGAAGTGGAGGACAACACCTCACACCCGTTGAATGGATTGGTGCCGTGGAATCTCTGTATCTGTCGGGCCCTTGGATGCCTAGCAGATTGGCCGTTGCTTGATACATCAGTTCCTTGCCCGAGCGTTGGCTTGGGTTGGTGCTAAGACAAAGTCAGGCTCAGGCTGCCGTTGCTCGAAAGCCCAGGGCTCTGGCGAAACCCTGAGCCCTGAGCAGTGGCCATGGGCGTGCTCAGGCCCTGCCTATGTCTCGACTAGAGGGTGTGTGCAAGCGTACATGATGGGTATAGCCCCTGAGCCCCCGAGCGACCTTGAGAGGTCGGTCAAGAGATCTGTCGACCGGGAACTCCTCCCAAGGACTTAGTACACCCCTAGGTTTGAGTGTCGTCAGCTGCCAACACCAAGCACTGAAAGAACACCTAGAAAATAAGTGGTCCAATGTTTCATCCATGTTTTGGCTGCATAAGACACAAGATTAAAACAGGTAGCATATGCTTCCTTTGGAGAATATTTCTGGTGTTAAGGCGGTCCAAAAGTAATAACAAGAAGAAAAATTTGTGCTTTCCTCTATGGGTACTCTTCCAAAGCCACTTGAATTTTCTCAATCTCTAAGAACTCCCCATAATGGCTTTATATGCTTGCCTGCTCGTGTATAAGGGGCCCCAAATGTCTGACCACTGATCATTTAGGTGTTGTATAGGCTAGAGACACAGGAACTTGTCTTCCAAGAAAATCAACTGCTTAGAAGCTTCCAAAGAGAGTGGCAAGTGGAAGTTATCTTCGACACTCCTAGAAAAGAAATGCAGTGTCACACCCCAAAAATTTCAGTTTTGGGATGTGACTAGAAAACACTAAAAACATAACAGAAGATTTGTAACACCCTAAAATTTGCTTCTTTGGAAATAGAGCTAAAATGATTTAATTATGAATGTTTTGGGCTCATGAAACATAGTAAAACAAAAATTTCATTGAATTAAAATTCATCTTAGGATGTAGCATCATTGTTGTGCATATATGCTGATGCATTTGTGTTTTTGTATTGCTTGGTTTTGACCAAAGATCAAAATGAATTCAAGTTGTTCTTTCAAAATGCGTTTAGGTCGATTTTCCTTCTCCGATATACATATATCATTTTTCTACAATCAAATTCCTTGTTTATCACCTCAATTTTTCGTTGGGAGTTTCCTAAAATATTTTCTTTGTAACCTAAATCACTCCTTTTAGTTCCTCGTCCGTCAATCAACCTCTACAAACTTCTCAGGAATTTTTCTGACTTTTTCTGTAGCTTGTTTCCAGTTGTCTGTGAGCATAATCTAATTTTTAGATGCTCCAAAATATCTTATCATGAGCTCCAAATACTTTATTTGGGTTCCTCATGTTCTATAATGTCTCTGAAAAATTTCTTCGAATTTTTAGAGCTCTCAGAGTATTTTTCGCGACTTAAATAATAATTCTGGACTTTTTTAGAATTATTTTATCTATGAAAATAATTAATTCTGAAAATAATAAATCTCTTATTTTTCTCAACGCTCAAAGCCTATGTGCAATAATCATAAAGGCCTATGTCTTTATTTATTAATGGGCCTTAATGTCTATTTAGGCCTATTAGTGGAGGTGTACGGTGCAACATCAATTAGTACCATATTACTAGTTGATGTGAAGGTGGAGAGTTTTCCTCCCTATAAGTATGTACCTACCCTATGGGCAAAGCACACCAAAACTACTGTGGAGGAGCCCCTAGTTTGAAAAATCTCTCGTGTAGTAAATTAGATTTTTTTCTCCTCGTGTCACCGCTGGCCAACTCTGACGACTCCTCGGCGAGCCTCTGTTGTTGCTTTCTTCTTTCGACCATAGCTGAAGGATCAAGGCAATGTCGGCACCGTCAACTAGACCAAAGCACCGGGAGCCGCTCTGCTCTTCTTCATCACCGGTGAGACCCTCTGCATGTTCCTCTCTCCTAATCGCTTTTACGTGTTGTTTTTGAAGCATCGTCAGTATCCGTCAACCTGGTAATGGTCCGTGATGCAGGCCATAACCAAACCAAACTAATCATGTCTGCCTTCAAATCCCCGATCCACACCACCCCACTCATTCCTCCTCCAAAACCAGTCCACACCGAACTGCAGTGTTCTTAAAACTAAACGAGACCTCCACACTGAACTGCAGTGTTCTTAAAACTAAACGAGACCAATCCACAGTCTAAAACCGGCGTTCGAAACCGACTTCACACTGTCACCGTGGAACGGTTTAGTGAGATCACATCAACTGTCGTTGAAGCTGACGCAGCTCCGGGCGCGTTGAACTGATGAACTCCTGCAGGTCCCTGAAGGCGGAGAGGATGACGAGCAGGTAGGAGAGACGAGAGAGCGGAGCCTGGGCAGTGCAGCGTGAGGCTCTCCTCCGTCACCGCACCATTCGCACTGCTACTGGCGGCCTCAAGGTCTCGGGCATGGTCGAGCCGAGCATACGTCCGTTGGTCTGTGGGCGTCCTGTGTGTGCGCGTGACACGCGCTGCTGGGTGGTGCAGAGCGAGCAGTCGGCCGAGTGCCATGCGTGCTCTGGTTGGTTCTTAGCTTGTTGACATCAGCATTACGTCATGCTACGCTTTATTGCCATTTTCCTTTTAGAAAAACAAATCCCGAAATACAATAAAAATACGTATACATATATAATCTTGTTTAGGCCATATCATTTGCGTTTTAATTCTGTTTCGAGTCATTCCAGTTGCATTAGATTCACGTCGTCACGCTCTATGCAATAGTGGTAACCTTTATCATGTCACTTGATTATAAATTTATTAATTATAAATAGTGATTAGATTAATATATTTATTTAATAGCTTCCCAATTAAAAGCAATCTAATTTTAACTCAGTTCTTGTTGCGTTACGACCGTGCCGACCATAAACTACAGGTTAGGGATGATGTTTACCATGTCACATGTATTTTTCCATGTATAGTCAAATATTAAATTGTTTAATATGCATGTAACCAGTTTTCCAAATTAAAAGCAACATAGGTGATGTACTTAAAGATTTTTCTATACAAATATTAATATGATTAATTGCTACATAAATGCATTCTTAATTTCTTATTATTTAAAACAAGTTGTATATATTAGGCACTATTAAGTATGCACGTGTCCCTTTTTATATTGCGAACTTTAAGTTGAACTTGCTTAATCCCTACGGCAATATTTATAAAACAAGATTGGTCTTAACTCAGCTTGAAATTAGAATATAATTTAAGTAATCTGAGTTAATAACTATCACGTAGTTTTTATTCAATTAAGATAATTAAGCGTGTAATTGTTTCTTTTATAATATAAACTCTCGGTAGTCGTTTCTTTTCCTTCGTAGTTCCGTTATCGACGTTTCTTATGTTCTCGTGACCGTAGTCGGTAGTTCTCTTTTAGTACGCTGTTTTCTCTTGTGTGGTGTGTTGTTCTTAGTTGTCCCTATTTGTTTGCTTATATGCCTGTTAGTGTGCTGGGTTGCTATGATCTACGAGTAGAAGAAAGACTATCCGTGAGCGCCGAAGATCCGAAGATGAGGACCAGAAGCTAAGTGCCAGAAGTTGGAAATGAAAGATTAAGTTGAGGTTTTTCAGAGCAAGTTGCTTTGGGCATAAAGCAAGTTCTAAGGCAAGTATAGCATGGGATCATCCTTGTTTCCTATTCACCTTTAATATTGTTAATTCATGTGCATGTGTCTACCTTGTTACCCCTAAGGATATCCTAGCTTTTGTATCTTGTACCTTGACCCCGGTGGAACATTGCATTGGGTAGTATTTATGCTAGTGCTCAAGATAAATAACCATGATCTGTAACTTGACTAATGGTATATGCAATAAACGTTTAAAAGATGCTTTATAGCAACATGACTCAAGGGGGCTAGAGCATTAGGCTATTTTTATGGTGCTCTAGTTTATCTCCTTAAGGATTTATCTGTAAACGAACATCTAGGACTTACAGTACAACTATGAGGGCTATATGGCTCTGGCTTTAGTCAAGTATGAAGACCTTTTCTAGCTTGTTAGTGGTAACCTTCATGGCGTAAGAATGACTTGACGAATCGGGTATAGTGCGGTCTCTGTCCTTATGTGTATAGGCTGCGTGTCATTGTGCCATTTGGAAGGGGGCTCTACATCTGTTTGCCGAGTGAATCTAATGGCCCTAACTTGTTAGACGAACCTTTGAAAGACTTCATAGTGAACCCTGCCGACCTTCCTTGGTAGTGGGTCAAGAGGCTGATCACCTCGGGCGAAAGGGTAAATCACGACTCACAGTGAAAGTGTACAACCTCTGTAGAGTGTAAAACTGTTATAACAGCCGTGCTCACGGTCACGAGTGGCCTTGGACCCTTACAGAATAAATGATGAACGCTGATGATAATATTAATACTGATGATATTATGCTCACTAATGATTATTGTTTCTTTCTATACATTATTCCCGTTTACATGATCATGAGGTTATTTGGGCTTATGGTAAACTTGTTGCTACTCAATTGCTAAAAGATGACTCACTAAAAGCTATTGCAGTAAACCCGTGTCAAATCTTTTGAGCCTCATGAACCCCATGATATATTTGCTGAGTTCGACATGGACTCACTCTTGCTATTTCCCACACCTCAGGATAGTCTCTGGAGTTTTTAGGCTTGTGATCAACCAGTCAGTTTGTTCCTGGAGTGAAGTCTACACCCGGTGTTCGGAGTTGTCTTTCCGCTGTGTTGCTCTCTAAGGTTATATTTTATACTATTGCGTTATATTTATTAAGCATTTGTCTCTTGATATTACACTTATCTACGGCTATATGTGAGATTTGACTTCTTTATTTCACATATAGTGTATGTCTGGTTTTGTCCTTAAAACCGGGTGTGACAAGATTTTTACTATTTTCTAAAATATCCAATTTTACTTAAGTTGTCCACAATTTAGATGTTGAAAAATGTGAGTTTTTGATTTTTTTGGAATTTAAATAAATGGTTTGTTGCATTTCATGTCTTTGCATAGTATCTTTGTATGAAAAATGAGTTTAAATGTTTTTAAACGCGCTTAGGGTTTGATTCAAATCAAATCTCTCAAGATCTTTGATCAAGTTTCCATAATCTCAAAACCATGATCAAATCCTTAGAAACCATTCATCTTGATCCTTGTTCCAAAAACCTTGGCGGGTCTTCAAGTTTTATCTTGTCAAAACCCTAACTAGCCCGGTCTCTCTTTCTCTCTTTTCTCCTCATTTTAGAGCTTCTAATTATTTCCGACCAAGTTTTCTCCAAAGCACTAAATCTATGCTTGATGGACAATCATTGTATGTCATCACTCTCACGCAATTCTACCATCATATTCAAGTAAAATCACTTAGATGTCACATACCCAAGTTAATCTCATTTCTTCCTCTTATCAACCCAATGGCAGCCCTAACATTGTTCTCTCTTTCTAATGGGCTTATTCTTTTATCTCCTTTCCTCACCTTGGGCAACATCATCATGGAATCTTTTTACTCTACATTTTCTCCTCTTGATCAAAGGCCACAACCTAAAAAGACCACAAGCAACCTGCCCCATAACTCTATCTTCGCTTCGGGCCGAATCCGGTTCAAACTTTGCCTTAGCTCTCGCCATGGGTCAAAGCCCAACCATCCTCCTCTCCTTTGGGGTCCAACATCAAGCCCAACTAGCTCTCTATCTCTTCCTCTCCCCTCTCCCACGTCACCTCCCTAGAATCCCTCTCCAATCTTGCAAAAATATCAACCAAGGCAAAGAATATCAAGCCATGATCCTTTGCCTTGCTACCCCTTTACCTCCCATCACTTCCCCTTCATATATACCTCCCCCATCTCCCCCTCATGCCTCCCCCTTCATTTCCCACGTGAAGAATAGAGGAGGGATGCCCCTACAGCTCCTCCTCCTTCCCCATGGCTGCCCCGATCAACCGCAACGCGAGAAGGATGCCCCGTTCTACTATATCATCGTCACCGGCCGTTGTCGATGCATCTTCTTGATCCACCACACCCTTCCCCTTGGTGAGAACACTCTATCATCTCTCCCATCATGTTTTCATGGTCACCTCTGCATATCAAGTACCTTAGATGATGTATGGTTGATCCCCGGCGAAGTTTACCCGATGTATGTGTTGCTGTCCTCGCGGCCAGTTTTGCTGCTGCTGACGGAATTGGCGTTCCTCGCTGTTTCGTGACTCCTATCATCAAACCCTTTGGTAAAATTGTAGCTAACATCCTTGAACATGCCTCTGTAAGATGGTTTTACCATAGGAGTTCAGGAACTAGAGATATCGTCATCACCGCGCCCGCTGTTCCTGCTGTTTGGTCAGATTGCAGCTCTGAGTGGTTTTGGCGTTCCCCGCTAATCCACTATCCAAATCATTGAGCCCTTGAACCTACATGTTCATGACATCCCTGCACATGATCCCACAAGTTGGTTCAGCTATGCAATCCCCGATGGCCGAGATATGGAGATTGAAGTGCGTACTACGCCTGCTGTCCAAACAGCAGTCACCTTGTTTTTGGCAACGACGTTCCCGTTGATCCAGTGAACCCCAGGATGCATTCTTTGGCTATACCATCATCTATATAGTTGCACATGCCTCTGCAAAGTTTCATGGCGATATGACCAAATATGAAAGATATATGTTCCTATCTTGTGCTCGCTGTCCCTGCTGCCCCGCAGCCATGTTGATGCCGGTTGGCATGCGTGTTCCCGATGTTTCGCCGCTCCGGTGGTCAAGCCCTTCGACCACAATGTGCATCATATACTTGCACACATCTCCGTAAGTTTTCTTGGTCATATGAACCACAACACTAAGGATATAAGCATCACCATGTCGTTGCTCCTGCCATGTCAACAGCCACGTAGTGCCACCTTGCAATCCTGTTCCCCGACTAACCGATGGTCAAAACATCATGTCCTTTTATCACAATATGTTCCATGCAGTGCCTTGCAACCCCATCCAACGAATCACCATTTGTCTTTGTTATAACCATGCAATTAGTCATCATAACCACCGCTGTCCACCGACGTGTATGTTTTGGATAGCTCGGCAATTCGCCACGTTCCCCGCTAAACCACTACATGATTCGCTAAGCCCTCTACCATGACCGTGTGTTTCCTAGTTGCACATGATCCTACCAAGTTCTATGCCAATAAGTTCGATGCGTCTCTACCTTCTTATGGCCGCAGCCGCTGCTACCCGCCGCTGTCCGCCACCGGGTACGCTCAACCGATGCACAAATCGCCATAATCGTGTTTCCCTTTGATCTATCATCCACCTTAGTGCACTGGTTTATCATGATATGTTCCCAAGTAACCTATACACATGTCCAACCCTTTTTGTTCCGAATATGTATCTTCAAGTCCAAACTCCACCTTCTCATATGAATTCAATCCTTCCCATCTATACCTTTCAACTGTCATATCTTTTAATCGTGGCTCCTGTTTTGGTTAGTTTTTGCACTCTCGCGGTCTTAGAACAAGCCTTACTTGTTTAATAAACTTTATATCTTGTTTTATATATAATGATTGATGTAATGCTTCTAGGTTTGTCTATGATGCTTGTGATGGTTGTTGCTATCGTTAGATGAAGCTATACAAGGATGATCCAGAAGGAGAGTTGGACAAGTTTGAGCACTATTTGAGGCAAGTGTAACATGAGTTCCCTTGTCACCTAATAACCTTATAACCACTTTCATATGCATGTGTCTAATATGATGCTAAGGATCTTACCTAGTACTTTTGATACCCTGTACTCCTTGTTTACCCTAGATTCATGCATGTGGGTAGCTTTGCTTAGCTTGTAATTACCAAATATTGTAATGTTAATATTGGTTAATGACATATGGAATCATCAGTTAAATGGTGCTTTTTGGCAACATGGACAGAAAGGGAGTTAGAGCATTGGGCCTTGTTGGGTGCTCTAGTCTGCCCTCTGTAAGGACTAAATCTTAAAGCGGCAACCCAGGACTTCCGTACAGCCTTGAGAATCAAAATGGGCACGATCTTAGTCGTATAGCTAGTTTTCTCTAGCTTGTTAGCAGTTACCGAAAGTTTTTGGCGCAAGAGGGGGGGCTAGGTTGCAGAATGGCTTCTTGCCTATCAAAGTGTGTACTGGGTTGCGGTCAAAGTGTGCCACTCTTGAAGGGGGCCTCCATTCGCCTAGACGCTGAAACCTCGCGGCTACTAACTTGTTAGGGTAATTAGTGAAAGGCTTCGTAGTGAACCCTGCCGACTTACCTTGGAAGTGAGTCAAGAGGTTGGCCACCTCGGGCATAGGGGTATTCATGACTCAAGGTGAAAGTGTACACACTCTGCAGAGTTTGATCAAACTGATATATCCGTGCTCACGGTCATGAGTGGCCTGGATCCTTTTCGAGATAGATGGTTCTATGGATGGTTTGGGATTTGATTAATGTTGATGGTGATAACTAATTATATTCACATGGGAGCCATAAGCATAACTTAGAAACATAGGCATAATAAATAAAATATGACCAACTAAAAATGCTTACCGCAGTACAACCGAGTCAAGCCTTCTTGAGCCTTGCATAACCTCATGGTATACTTGCTGAGCATGGTGAGCTGACGCTTGTCGTTGTCACCAATAAAAATCCCGGATGGGTACTAGATGGTGAATCAAGTGAAGAGTTTCTTGCAGAGTCCATGAGTACTAGGCAAGTGCTTCCCCCAGTCAACCGTCCTTGTGGAGTATGAAGCCCCGAAGAGAAGATCAAGAATAGTTTCTGCTATGCTTTTATAATAGTTGTAAGTCCTATTGTAACTATGGTCGATATATAATAAAGCATTGCTCTTGATATCCTCCATATTTGTCACTATATGTGTTGTGTGGACATCTTGGGCACACATGTAATTAGCGCTTGGTATTCTTCGGAAAACCGGGTGCGACATGCATTCACTGAGATATTTTGGTTTCTTGCAAAAGAAAAAAAATTGTGGGAATTCTAGCTTCAGCAAACCAAAATTCCAAACATCTCCCCAGAGAGATACTGAAGCATCACTGCCTACCACACATGAGTCTAGGCCAATAAAATCCAGAGATAATTTCATAACATCTCTCCACCAAAAAGATCCAACTATTCTTCTTAAATGTGGGGGTACTGTATGCAAATAAAAGGCAGTTAGGTAAGCTGTACCTAAGGAGTTTCACATTTGTTGTAGAATTTATCATCAAATTTTAATAGAAGTGCCTTATTTTGTGCCTTAAGATTTAAAATACCAAGGCCACCCTCATCCTTTGGACGACTGGCCATTGTCCAAGCTACTATGCACTTTCCTTGACTACGCAAATCCTTGCCATCCCAAACCAAAGACAGGTCTTCCTAAAATTTTGAATTTGATTGATATCGGCCTTTGGGAATTTAATGGTGCTAAGCCAATACATGGGTAGGGATGAAATAAGAAAGTTAACCAAAATCAATCTTCCATGGTAAGACAATGAATTGGAAATGTTGGCCAATCTTCTTTCTATTCTGCATACTAGTGGTAGAAAATCAACAACAGATGGCCGAGTGGTACCAAGGGGCAAGCCCAAGTAGGTAAAAGGAAGCTGACCAACTATGCAACCAAAAGTGGAGGCTAGATGCTATGCTTTCTCCTCTGTCAGATTGATGGGCAATAATGAAGATTTTGTAAAGTTAATTTGTAGCCCTATTGAATCAGACAATGATTTTAGGAATTTCTCTAGCATCAGCTTTTAAGAATAATAATGCGTCATCAGCATATTGGACTATGGGAAAATCCCCGCCAAAAGCAGATCCCAAAGGATGACTGATCAGGCCTCTAGATGATGCATCATTAATGATACTTTGAAGCAAATCAACAGCAATCACAAATAGAAGGGGTGCCAAAGGATCACCCTACCTCACACCTCTTTTGCAATGAAAAAACTTTCCAGGAGTTCCATTTAACAACACTGCTGAAGTTCCAGGATATAAAATTTGAGATATCCACCCAATCCACCTTGCGGAAAAACCTTTACAAGCTTCTGCAAAATAACTTGATGCTCAACTTTGTCAAAGGGCTTTTCAAAGTCCAACTTAAGGATGACCATTTCCTTCTTGGATTGATGACAAATGTGTAAGAACTAAAATACCTAGGCTAGATAATCTTGAATTGTCCTTCCCTTTATGAAACCATACTACACAATAATAGTCATCACAGTCAAAAGTCTATTAGCATGCATTTTGATGAGAAGCTTAACTAAGCAATTAAGCAAAGAATTTGGCCTATAATCATTCAATGTCTCTGGATCTTGCTTCTTAGGAATAAGAGTGATATAGGAACTATTGATAGGTTGCAAATTCACTATACCTTCATAAAAATGTGCACAAAGCCTCTTAAACTTAGGTAGGATCCGATGCCAACATTTCTTATAGAAATTCCATGGAACCCATCTGGGTTAGGTGCATGGTCCAAGGGCATAACAACCACTGCTAACTGGTCATCTAAAAATGATCCATCCAAAATAGGCAAGTCTATTGTTTGAATGAGGGCTTGCAGATTATAAGAAATGGTAGAAAAATCAGAACAACCTGCCTATCATCTTTAAAAGCATTGAAAAGGATACCGCTTTGAGCTCATGATCTGTAACAATAGTGGAGTCATCAATTTTGAGAGAGCAGACAAATTTTTTGTGATAGCTCCTGGTGGCAAAAGTATGAAAGAATTTTGTGTTTTCAACACATAAAACCACCCACCGAGCGGTGCTTCATTGCTTCCAATAGATTCTTTTAGCTTTAAGAAGAAACATCATATGCTTGCCCACTAAGGCTCTGAAGTTTAGCTCAATAAATTGAGAAGTCTTTGTTCCTCCAGCCCACCAAGTAGTGCCACTACTAGGAATATCCACTTCTACGATGAACAACTTTTGTCATTGAAGGAGCCAAATTTATTATAATTTCAGTTTTATGACGAATTTATGATGAAAAACGGTTCATCATAGAAGTCACATCATTCTTGAACTTCTATGACGAATCTAGAAAATCATCATAGAAGTGGATAGATCTATGACGAAAACTGACCGTCATAGAACTGTTTTGGCATGCGTGGCAGGGGGCAGCCATGCTGGCGGTTGCTTCCGTTGGAGATGTTTTCCGCGTGTATTTGCTAAGAAAGCCATTACCTATGTGCCCTCATCAAAAGCACATTCCAAAATACATGAAAATCACTCAAAACTAGTTAAAACCGCCATTATATTGATTCCTAATTCCTAATATTTATCTGAGTTCATGAGGCCATTCGAAATAGACCAAAAGTGCACTACAATGCACCCGCCATTGTACTACTACTAGTTTGTACTAGACCTACTGCTACTCTACTAATTAACTACACCTACTGATCGGTGTCACTGCCCCCGCTATCACCATTGTCACCGCCCTCCTCGTCGTCCTACTCTGATGAGGAGTCATCCTCGTCCTCCATGATCATGTTGGGGGATGGAGGGTTGAGCCTGCGCTTCTTGTTGCGTGGCATGGGGGCAAACCCCAGTGGAATGGTCTCAGTGATGTTGTCCACCTCCTCGGCCGGTGCCTCCTCCTCCTCCTCTGCCGCCTGCGACACCTCCTCCTCATCATTGTCGGCAGGCTCCCCGTTGTCTTCGGTGGGCTCCTCCTGGCACTCGAGGCTTGGCATCGGTTGATTCACCTCCTCGCCGTCCTCGTCTTCGTAGTCGGTGGAGTACTTGCTGGATGACCAGTGCCCCATTGCTCGCTCTATGCGCCCTCGGTGAGTAGGGATCGGCTGGTGAGTAGGGATCGGAGGAGGTGATGTGATGTGTACTGGTATGTATGTATGAGAGAATACCCCAGTCGGTGGTGCTCTCTATAGCCTACTAGTCATTTTAAAGAGGAGAGCTGAACGGTTGCTCTCCCATAGGATGCAACGATGGAGGCTTTATGATTGGTTGGCATCCCTTGTTTCACGTTTTGACTCCTTTTTTGAGTGTCTCCTATGATTGGAAACAGTGTACACTCAATGCACCCAGTCGCTTGCCCACCTAGTAATCTGAACCGTGTCATCATTGCGAGTTCCCATGCCAGTTTGCAGAGGGTATTTAGAGAACTCCTAATGTAATCCCCGCTCAGCCACCTCCCCACCTCTCCCTCGATCAACGCACATCGCGCCACACCGCCTCTCCAGCCCTCTGGCTCACCGCCATCCACGTGCTATAGCTCCATCCACACCGCGATCATGTCACTGACGACGCTTCCTACCGATGTGCAAATTGAGATCGCCGGCCACCTCACTGCGACCTCGGATCGGCCCATGGGCGACCTCCATAGCATACGGGTGACATGCTCATCCATGCACCATATCTGTGGCGACCTCGCCGTTGGTTGACGTTTAGCACTGAATCGGTTCAGACGCGGGAGGACGGGGGCTGACCCCATTGACTACTACGCCCTCCTTGCTAGCCTGACCCAAGTTAGCAACTCAGAGGCTTGCTTCCTCACCTAGATACAAACCTATTCATAGAAAATCGTATTCATCTCAATTCACATGTGTTGAAGTGGATTGGAGTGGAATTAAACTAAATTTCATTCCATTCCACTCCTATACATGTGGATTGAGGTGGATACACATTGTTGACGGTTCTTAAGTATAAATTATAACCATCAAATAAATAAAGAAAAGGACCTATATGCAAGCAACACCTAGAATTAGGGTTTGATCTAACAGAATTCCACGAGTTTTGCTGTTTATCTATTTCTGCAGGGGGTTATCAGGAAATACGGAAGAAAGGCCCACATGTCAGATTAATGACGGGATATTAACCGAACACGTAATTATCTTACATCTAGAAGATTCCAGAAGCCACGGGAACGAACGGGAGCCGTAACGGGCTAGGACACAGGGCGCCCGCCCTGTGCCCTAGGGCGCCCGCCCTGCCCCCGGGACCAATCAGGTCGAGTCTCGCGGATTATGCTCCACTGCCTTTGAGGATCAAGGAAAACCATAGGATGAAGGTCGGTTTGATCCGACGGTCCAAATTCATCCAAAAGGGCTATATAAGCAAGGCCCCTGACCCCTGGTGGAGAAGACCCCAATTCATTATTCAGTTGCATATCTCTAGTTAGGGTTTAGAGAGAGAGGTTCCCTCTAGGGTTCCCACCTCTTAGGGCTTAGCATCCAATGTGAAAGTAGAATTAGTTCTACTAGATTGAGAGAGATAGAGTGGAGGTGTAGATCGGAGGAAGCCGGCCTGTCGGTGTCTACTCCGAGGTTGTACCTGCGGGAGCAAGTTCTTCTAACCCGAGGCTTGTTCTCAGGATTCTTCAGTATTTCGACTTCTAAATTCTAGTAAGTTCTTTGTTTTATTGTTCTTTGGTTTATGAGTTTACTTTGATCTCTTCGCGTAGAGTTTAGAGTAATCATCTCTAGCGTAAACGTGGTGTTTAAGCTAGGATACTCATAGATATCCCCTCATCTAGCCGGACCGTGGTAGTAGCGAGGAACGTGACAATTCCGAGTTACCTTTGTATTCCATATCCCGTTAGCAGGATCGATAGGGTTTATAGGTGTGGGTTGAACATCCTTTGTGGTGTCTAGATTCCGTAAACCTCCCCAATAGAACAGTAGATCATCCTTACCAAGGTTAGAAGAAGAGTGCGGTTGTAGTCTTCTCTATACATCACTCACATCGAATCATAGTGGTTGTAGCCTAAAGGTTAGTAGTAATAGATTTGGTTAGTCAGATGCACTCTTTCTCCTAAAGGTAAAAATATAAATACGATACCCAGGATAACATCTCGGGTGAAGTGCTCACCGATATCCGTGCGCTTGCGGATCCTATTTCCTAATTGCGTTACCAAATATCAACAAGCATTTCTGGCGCCGTTGCCGGGGAGAAAGACGGTTTGCTGAGATAACCTTGAGTCTTACTACTAGCTTGTATTCATACTTTTTATTTTCTTATCTTTTTCATTCTTTCTTTTTCTTTTTACCAAAAATGGAAAACCAAGGTTCTATATCTATCTTTGATGCCGCAACACCTTCAGCAACTGACCTTTTACCATGGGAGTCATCACAGCCTATCCTAACATCCCAGTATAAGTTAAGTTCAAGGTTGATTGCGATGATTCAAAATTTATCTTTTTCGGGAAAGGAAGACGAAAACCCTTACCTTCATATTAGAGATTTTGAGCAGACATGCGATTGTCTTCGCATTGATGGCATCTCGATAAGACTTTATGTTGGAAGCTTTTTCCTTTTTCTTTAAGAGGAGAAGCTAGACAATGGTATAGTCAGAAGGTAAGTCAACAGCAAGGTGAATGGGGAGTTTTAAGAGCCAACTTTTGTCTAGATTTTTATTCCCTTGACCGTACTGGCGACCTTAGACTCGAAGTTCTATCTTTTAAACAAAAAGATAATGAAACTTTGGGGAAATCCTGGAAACGTTTTTATGATCTTTTAGAATCTGGTCCAAAACTTTTGCTTGAAGACACTGTTCTTTTATTTCACTTTTTTCGAGGTCTTCAGAAAGATAATAAACAAATGCTGCATACTATGGCTAGAGGTTCTTTCTTTTGTATCCCTACTGATGAAGCTAAGGGGATCTTGAATAGAATCCTAGAAGCTGAGATGGATAATGCCCTCCATGATAAAACCTACGAAGCCGAAGTAGACACTCTGCCAAATTTTTTATCTACTTTAGCTATCCCAGGTTCTGAGCCACAAAAGGAAGAAATTCTACCATCTGATTTCATGCTAGACATAGAATCCGATCTCTTTGCCGATTTTGGAAACATTTCAAACTACCATTCTATAGACCGACCCCAAAACGGCCAATTTAGCATTTGTTTACCAAGTGAACGTCAATTGAGAGAGCTTATCTCGGTTATGAGTAGCGAATGGTTAGAGGAGTCAGAGCTTTCCTCTGAAGTAATCCGAGTGGACACACCCTCTATAACTATACGCTGTGCTTATAATTCTGATCAATTTAACGCTCTCTATAATCCTGTTGTGGGGATCAATATTATATCCGAAGCTTTTGCACTTAATTTATTTGGGAAACTTGTTTTAACCCCCACAACAAAGGTCATAAAGGAATCTTCGGGACGATTAGTCCCCAGTCTTGGAATTATTAATGTCCTACCCTTTATGGTAGAAGGCTCCATGGTTCATTTGAACTTTTATATCTTTGATATATGGGGTTTCGACCTACTGATTGGACAACCTTTTAGAAGACTCCTTTATGAAGGTCAAACTGGAAAGCTCCACATTTCCTTGGGAAAGGATTTTAAACTTCCAATTACAATAACTCACTCCTTGAATAATAAGACCGAGCCATATCTTTTGCCTGATCCTATGGAGGAGGTAAAGGCTGCATCTCTAGAACTTTTAGATGATCCAGACTTAGAAGAGGAAGCCCCCTTCTTCACTGAAGAAGAGGCCGAACCTTCTGAACCTGAACCCTTAGATGAGTTTACAGAAACACCTAGACCCCCCATAGAACTCAAAACTTTACCACCCGGTCTTACCTATGCTTTCCTAAACAATAATCCAGAGTTTCCTGTGATCGTTAGTAATAAACTCACTCAGGAGCAAACTCTGCGATTAATGACCATTCTTGAAAAACACCACTCTGTTTTCGGCTACTCACTTCAAGATCTCACAGGAATCAGTCCTATGATTTGTACCCATCGTATTCCGACAGATCCTTCTGTTACACCCTCTCGAGAGCCTCAACGTAGACTTAACAACGCGATGAGAGAGGTAGTTAAAAAAGAAGTTATAAAGTTGCTGCATGCAGGGATTATATATCCTGTGCCGCATAGTGAGTGGGTAAGCCCTGTTCAAGTTGTGCCTAAAAAGGGAGGCATGACTGTTGTTACTAATGATAAGAATAAGCTAATTCCGCAACGCACCGTCACTGGGTGGCGGATGTGCATAGACTATAGAAAACTTAATAAAGCCACGAAAAAGGATCATTTTCCTTTGCCTTTTATAGATGAGATGCTTGAGCGGTTAGCAAAACACTCGTTTTTCTGTTTTCTAGATGGATATTCAGGGTATCACCAGATCCCTATCCATCCTGATGATCAAAGCAAAACCACTTTTACATGCCCATATGGAACGTATGCTTATCGTAGAATGTCTTTTGGGTTATGTAATGCACCAGCTTCTTTTCAAAGATGTATGATGTCTATATTTTCTGATATTATTGAAGAGATTATGGAAGTTTTCATGGATGATTTCTCAGTTTATGGAAAAACTTTTGATAATTGTCTTGAAAACTTAGACAAGGTTTTGCAAAGATGTGAAGAAAAGCACTTAATCCTTAATTGGGAAAAATGTCATTTTATGGTTAGAGAAGGAATAGTGCTAGGACATCTAGTGTCTGAAAGAGGTATTGAGGTAGATAGAGCTAAAATTGAAGTAATTGAACCACTACCTCCACCTGTGAATATAAAAGGAATTCGAAGTTTTCTTGGCCATGCTGGTTTTTATCGCAGATTTATAAAAGACTTTTCATTTATTGCGAGACCACTTACTCTTTTGCTAGCCAAGGATGCTCCTTTCGAATTTGATGATGCATGTCTAAATTCTTTCAATTTATTAAAGCAAGCACTCATCTCTGCACCAATCATTCAACCCCCTGATTGGTCGTTGCCTTTTGAAATTATGTGTGATGCTAGTGATTATGCTGTGGGGGCAGTTTTGGGACAAACTAAAGATAAAAAGCATCATGCAATTGCTTATGCAAGTAAAACTTTGACAGGAGCTCAACTTAATTATGCAACCACTGAAAAAGAGCTTCTGGCTGTTGTTTTTGCCATTGATAAATTTAGATCTTATTTAGTTGGAGCTAAGATAATTGTTTACACTGATCATGCTGCACTAAAATATTTGCTCACTAAGAAAGATGCAAAACCCCGCTTAATCAGATGGATTTTTTTACTCCAAGAATTTGACTTAGAAATAAAAGATAAAAAGGGAGTAGAAAATTCTGTTGCTGATCACTTGTCTAGAATGTACTTTAAGAATTCACAGGAACCCCCCATTAATGACTCACTCCGGGACGACATGCTTTACGGGATTAACAGATCTGACCCCTGGTATGCAGATATTGTTAATTTTATGGTTTCAGGTTATGTACCACCCGGAGCAAACAAGAACAAGCTTATTCAGGAAAGTCATTCACATATATGGGATGAGCCATATCTCTTCCGAGTATGCACTGATGGCCTACTTAGAAGATGTGTGACCACTGAGGAAGGATTGAAGATCATCGACAGATGTCACTCATCACCATACGGAGGACACTATGGAGCATTTCGTACACATTCAAAGATCTGGCAATGTGGATTCTACTGGCCTACGATGTACGATGACACGAAGCAATATATCAGAAGATGTGGGCCATGTCAAAGGCACGGAAACATAAATACAAGGGATGCCATGCCACTCACCAACAACCTTCAGATTGAACTCTTTGATGTCTGGGGAATAGACTACATGGGTCCATTTCCCCCATCAAAGAAGTGTGAGTTCATCTTGGTGGCGGTTGATTACGTCTCCAAGTGGGTAGAGGCACTACCTTGCAAACATGCCAACAATATCAGTTCGAAGAGGATGTTTGAGGAAATCATATTTCTAAGATTTGGAGTCCCCAGGATAGTGATAAGTGATGGAGGATCACACTTCATTGACAAGCGCTTCGAGCACTATCTATCAAGACATGGAATCCGTCACAACGTCGCTACTCCCTATCATCCTCAGACAAGTGGCCAAGCAGAGACTTCTAACAAGCAAATCAAGAACATTCTTCAGAAGATAGTGAACGAGATGGGAACGGCATGGAAGGACAAGTTACCCGATGCACTCTGGGCTTACCGGACAGCATACAAGACCCCAATTGGAATGTCCCCATACCAATTGGTGTACGGGAAGACTTGCCACTTGCCTGTTGAACTAGAGTTCAAAGCACACTGGGCCATAAGAAGATGGAATATGGACCTAGATGTTGCTGGAGATCATAGAAGAATGCAACTATCAGAATTGGAAGAATGGCGAGAGAAAGCATATCACAATTCGAAGATCTACAAAGAAAGAGTCAAAAGATGGCATGACAAGAGGATCAAGAAGAAGGAGTTCTCACCTGGAGATAAGGTATTACTTTTTAATTCCAGGGTAAAGCTTTTCGGGCATGGAAAGCTCCGGAGCAAATGGGAAGGACCATTCAAGGTAATTCATTCATCATCCCACGGAGCTATCACACTTCAAAATGATGAAGGTACGTTATTCAAGAAAACAAGTATGGGGGAGATTCCCTGACATGTCACACACACTTCGATCGCACCACTCCATGAACCAGGTACACACTCTGCACACTTTTATTACACACTTACACACTCACCTTAGTTTGTGCAGAATTTTATCTCTCTAAACATGATAAATTAAAAGGATAAAAATGCTTATAATCATGATCAATCTCACTCTGTGATATTTCCTGGAAACCTGCAATTATTAAAATTATTTCAAAACCCTGTGTTGCTAAAAGTCATTGTGGAATAAGAGATGGTAAGGGTATGAGTACCTTATTCTTAGTATCTTTATTGCTTGGAGAATTTGTTTTAAAAATCTCAAAATTATAGCTACCATCCTCAAGTTTTATATGCCTGCTAAACATGAAAATTAAAGCTATCTGCTTTGTATTGAGTTTGTTCAAAACAAGTTAGACCCTTGTTGAGAGATTTATCATACTCCTAAGATCAAGACATTTTTATTCAGAAAGATTTACTCTTCCGAAGTATTATTGCATTAGAGGCATGGGCTATGCAAAATTATAAATATATCGAGGAAATAAAAAAGGAGCAAGTGCTCGACAACCTCGCAGAAAAAAAATGGACAAGTGTCCGGCAGTAGAATTAGGGGTACCTCGGTATCCACCCAAAATGAAAAAAATGAGATATGATAAAAATATGATGGAAAGAAAATGATAGCCCATGGTCCCTCTAATAAGCAATATGCCAGTAAGAGTGACAAGTTTTTAATTTTCAAAATCTTTGATCTAAGAGTATGGCATTCTTCTCCTCGGATCCGGTTTTGACCATACAATAAATGCAAGGTATGTATGCTTAAAGAATTATTTTTGCAAAATCAAAACAGCCTCAGAGAGAAATATAAAAGATAATGAGTGACTCTGAGAGCACCTATGAGGATAAAGGTATGCTAAGTTTTTCTTTTCAAAAATATGTAAAAACTCCAAGTGATAGGGATTAAGAAGAAGAAAGGCTCTTTACTCTGACCATATATTTCCCTGACTATAAGTGCACAGTGGATTTTTACAACACCCTGCAGGTATGAAAGAATGTTTCAACCCCAGATGTTTTATTAACCAACCTTTTCTCGAGGACGAGTAAAAGCCTAAGTATGGGGGTGTTTGTTGACGGTTCTTAAGTATCAATTATAACCATCAAATAAATAAAGAAAAGGACCTATATGCAAGCAACACCTAGAATTAGGGTTTGATCTAACAGAATTCCATGAGTTTTGCTGTTTATCTATTTCTGCAGGGGGTTATCAGGAAATACGGAAGAAAGGCCCACATGTCGGATTAATGACGGGATATTAACCGAACACGTAATTATCTTACATCTAGAAGATTCCAGAAGCCACGGGAACGAACGGGAGCCGTAACGGGCCAGGACACAGGGCGCCCGCCCTGTGCCCTAGGGCGCCCGCCCTGCCCCCGGGACCAATCAGGTCGAGTCTCGCAGATTATGCTCCACTGCCTTTGAGGATCAAGGAAAACCATAGGATGAAGGTCGGTTTGATCCGACGGTCCAGATTCATCCAAAAGGGCTATATAAGCAAGGCCCCTGACCCCTGGTGGAGAAGACCCCAATTCATTATTCAGTTGCATATCTCTAGTTAGGGTTTAGAGAGAGAGGTTCCCTCTAGGGTTCCCACCTCTTAGGGCTTAGCATCCAATGTGAAAGTAGAATTAGTTCTACTAGATTGAGAGAGATAGAGTGGAGGTGTAGATCGGAGGAAGCCGGCCTGTCGGTGTCTACTCCGAGGTTGTACCTGCGGGAGCAAGTTCTTCTAACCCGAGGCTTGTTCTCAGGATTCTTCAGTATTTCGACTTCTAAATTCTAGTAAGTTCTTTGTTTTATTGTTCTTTGGTTTATGAGTTTACTTTGATCTCTTCGCGTAGAGTTTAGAGTAATCATCTCTAGCGTAAACGTGGTGTTTAAGCTAGGATACTCATAGATATCCCCTCGTCTAGCCGGACCGTGGTAGTAGCGAGGAACGTGACAATTCCGAGTTACCTTTGTATTCCATATCCCGTTAGCAGGATCGATAGGGTTTATAGGTGCGGGCTGAACATCCTTTGTGGTGTCTAGATTCCGTAAACCTCCCCAATAGAACAGTAGATCATCCTTACCAAGGTTAGAAGAAGAGTACGGTTGTAGTCTTCTCTATACATCACTCACATCGAATCATAGTGGTTGTAGCCTAAAGGTTAGTAGTAATAGATTTGGTTAGTCAGATGCACTCTTTCTCCTAAAGGTAAAAATATAAATACGATACCCAGGATAACATCTCGGGTGAAGTGCTCACCGATATCCGTGCGCTTGCGGATCCTATTTCCTAATTGCGTTACCAAATATCAACACACATGCATCCAAGCAAGGCCTTAGGTGGGTTAAACTCTGTTGAGCGTGGTGTAGCTCAGGTCGTTTGATTTTTGTTGCATTGGTGTCTTTGTCAATCTTTGTTGAACTTGCAAGAACCTTGCAACGAGGAGCAAGTCTCACCTTAGTCTAATATAGAGCTGAGTAGCCATTGGTGTTGAAATGTTATTACACACGTAAGAAAGTCTAACCTCTGTATAATTGGTCGCGTCTGATAGTACCTCCATAGTTTTTTTCTTCGTTTGGACGCTCTGACATGTAAGAAACTCCCAACATAAGGAAGATACATCAAATGCAATGTGTCATAACATCAAATAGAACTTTATTTACTCCTCTGCTAATGACTCCAAGAACAAGAGAACATAGGACTAAAGTTTAACATCAAAGATCTTATGGTGTTTGGTTTAGGTGACATAAAGAGACTAAAGTAGTTAAAAAGACCAAAACACCCATACTAATTGCCTAGTATCTTTGCCGCTGCCGTAGTATTGAGGGGCAGGGGTGTCTTTTTTGGCCCTCTGCATGTTTGTGTTTACTTTTGTTCAACTTTGTATTAGGTGGATTAAACTATGTTGAGCATGGTGTAGATCAAGTCCTTTGGTCATTTGGTGGCTGGTTTCTAGCCCGTGTTGGTTGGTTTTGCCTGCATGTTTCTTTCTGGTTCTCTTTCTGATCTGTAGTATGGTAAACATGCATAACGGAATTCATCCGATCAAGTCTCACGTCAATCTAATGCCTAAAGGAGGAGCCACATAGCTATTCAAATTTTCCTGCGCATGCAAGAAAGTCTGAGCATCATAAATCTGACCAGGCCGAACACATCTCACGTTATATAGGAAAACCTACTTCGTACGAGTACTTTCGTTAAATCCCTAAAGAAAACAAATAAAATTGAAACAAAACAATAGAAAATCAAAAGCTATAGAATACACTATATTTAAGGAGGTTGAACTACTTCAGTAGTACTTTTCAGTGAACGCACAGTGTTTTCCTCTCATAACAAATCAGCATAAGCATCAGCATAAGTCAAATTTCAGCGAAACCCCCGTTCGTTTTGCTGAAATTTGGCTTATGATGATGCTTATACTGATTTGTTGTGAGAGAAAAACACTATGCATTCATTGAAAGGTACTGCTGAAGCCAGAATACACTATATTTCAGGACGAAGGGAGTAATTCACTCTTGCATGTAAAGAGTGAATTACTAGTTTCTTATTCCAAGTTCCCATGCGAATAACTCAAATTTGCAGCGAAGACTACAGTCCTCGCTACAATACATAGCCCTTCCTTCCCATCCGTCTGCATCGCTACAAGTGCTGCATGCGCACGGAAGATTGCCATGCACCTGTGCGGGCGGTGGCAGCAACAACTTGCCCCACCCTGTTTCGCTGATCACCTCAGCGACCGCCTCATGGCGGGGGATGTGGTCCAGCGGGGGGTTACAGTAGGAGTCTTAAATATGCTATGTGAACTGGCGTGTTAACTCGCAATGACGACACGGTTTAGATTACCAAGTGGGCGGGTGACCGGGATGGCGAGACATTCAGATTATCTGGAAATGAGGAGTTTTCTGGTTCTCTTTCTAATCTGCACGTTTCTTTTTATTCACATTTTTTACTGCACATGTAAGAAAGTCTGGCCGCTATACATTTCATCTCGTAGGACAGTATATAGTGTCATCTGTACATTTGAAAGTCATAGCAAATTGAGTTCATTTGTTCATACCTAAAAAAACTACTTCGGCCCCACGTCATACATTAAAAAAACGTTAATTTTTATGTGAGTAGAACTTGCCTGATCGGCTATGCTACAAACCGCAGCTGCACCAGCTATGGTTTCATGCATGAAGTAATACTAGTAAGGTAGGAGTACGCCTTTACTTAGTAGTTAGATTCCTGAAGCGGCAGCGTCAACCACAACCCAGGGAGTGTAGTCGATCAGAATCTATGAAACCATGTAGCCTTCTATAGCTAGCTACTGCCCCTTGGCTACTGCGAGCCTACGACTGCTTGGATTGGAGTGCACTGTATACTTCGCCAGATGACAGAAGGTCCGACCATCTAAAATATTCACTACTCGGATACTAGTAATGATGAACGTTGTGTGGTCATGTCAGAAGCCTGTTCCAGCCCTGGCGTCCCTATGTGTACAAAGCCTGACCTCACTCCCATTGTATTTCATCTCTAGCTAGCTGACTGCCTGACTGCCCCTCAACTACTATGAGTCCTCTTCACAACCGCACCAGGCTTTCAAGTCTCAAGCGTGTCATGGTGGTCAATAGCTCTTCTTCTAAGATGCACTTCTTGTGTCTAGCTTTCCTACGCATTCATTTCACTCTCGGCAACTGCACAAGGTCTATATGGGAGGAGCGTCCCCCTTCCCTCAAAGATTCTGATTTTGACCAAATATATATAGAAACACTCTACAACAAATGATCACAACTTTCCCCCAACCACGTCCCTCTAGTATATTCGACGAAATAAGGTTTATCTGTTTCTTGAAAACCGTATGCTCGTTTGATAGTCCGAGTAGCATAAATTTGAATGGGCCAGACATGTAACTAGTTTCAATTTATTTGTTTCTTTAGGAATTCAACGAATGTATTCATACGAAATAGGTTTCCTTGTATAACGTGAGATGTGTCCGGCCCGGTCAGATTTACAATGCTCGGACTTTCTTGCATGTGCTGTAAAATTTGAATAGCTATGTGGCTCCTCTATTAGGCATTACATCGACGCGAGACTTGATCGGATGAATTCCATTATGCTTGTTTACCATACTGTAGATTAGAAAGAGAACTAGAAAGAAATCTACAGGCAAAACCAACCAACAATGGCTAGAAACCGACTACCAAATGACCAAAGGACCTAATCTACACCATGCTTAATAGAGTTTAACCCACCTAATTAATACAAAGTTTATCAATATAGTAAACACAGGCATGCAAATAAGACTTCACAAATCAAAACCTTTGTACATTTGAACATGTCCGACATAAAATGTAAGGGAAAATACATAAAGAAGGGTAACAACATAAGGAAAGAGTAACAATATGTACTCCTTCCGTACTCCCAACATAAGGAAGATACATCAAATGCAACATGGGATACATCAAAAGCAACGTGAGATACATCAAATGGAACTTTATTTACTCCTCTACTCATCGTCGATCACTGTCCTCGTCCTCGTCCTCCTTGTTGGTATCAATGTCATCGTTGTCCTCGTCAGCAGTGATGTGGTTGGCCACCTGCTCAGCATCGGCACAAACCAGGTTGCGCTAGTGCTTCTCGGTGTTGTGGGCGGTGCTGATTCCCTACATCATGATGCTAGTGTTGAAGCCATCTATCTGGCTTCGGTAGCAGGCGAGGATGTACTCTGCGTTGTCCACGCGATTCTTGTTTAGGTAGGCTGGTAGTTCTTCTAGGACATCAGCGAGTTGGTGAAAAATAAAGACATAACTACTCACCTTTTCCTCCTGAGGCGGGTTGAGGGTGCCTAGACCAGTGTTCTATAGCACATGTCTGATCTTCAAGAAAGCCTTACTCATGATTCCAACGGCCCAATCATCTCTATCTCCAAAGGGATCCACCGGAGCTTCATCTTGATTCACCACGGGCATGGCATCATGCATCCTCCTTCACGATGGGCACGACGTCATCCCCCTCCCATGCGCGCTTCACATAAATGCTCGCCCTTCACCATGGCGGTGGCTAAGAGTGAAGTAGGTTTGGAGAAGGCAATCGCACATTCCTGGTGATTTTAGATCTGCAGTGGGAATGGGAGGGCTCGGGGAAGGAAGGAAAACAAGTGGAGTTGCGAAAGAGATCGCGGTGGTTAATATATCACTACTACAGAGGAACCATTGGTGTTTTTTATTTTTTGGGAACAAAGAGGAGCCATTGGTGTTGAAATGTTACTGCACACACAAGAAAATCTGACCTCTGTAGGTTTGAACTTGTTTGACACACTACACAGACCTTAGCTTACATTACAAACAAGTTAAAGTTGGTGCAAAATAATGACAACATCCATCCAAGAGGAAATTAACATGTTCATAGATAATATAATCAAACAACACTGATCCATTTAAACATGTCATGACAGAGAGATACATCATGGAACTTTATTTACTCCTCTGCTAATGACTCCAACTCTGAGAACAAGGGAATATAGAGAAGATAGTAAGGTCTGCTATTGATTTCTGGTAGGATGCCACGTTTTAGAAACTATCTGTAACATGTAGGGATGACATGAACTTTTCTGTTGTCCATGTTATATGCGACGATGTCATTTCCCCCAAACCCAGCAAAGAGAAGCAAATTCCATTATGGGTGAACCATTGAGTAGTACTCATTAACATCGTAGTACGAGTAATAACTAAATTCAATGTTAGTCTATGCAAACACCATTAGAATGCTGACGTATGCTTCAATGTCCATTTATTAGTACCATAGTCTTCAAGGATTCAGATTGAAAGTTTGGACATATTGCGACCACGAACAGTACATACACACAAGTGACCCTGAGCTTGATGGATGGAGAGTAAAGAACCACATGGCCTAGGAATTTTCCTCCATATCTCTTCCTCCATATCCACAGCAAGTATCTGAGGGTAAACCCCCGAGTACCCCCATAATGTGCAAACAACTGTTAAGATACACAATTTTTGATGATCTCATTTCTTCTGATCTCTCAATTGTCACACAAGTATTTGGTCCCCATTTAAATTCCTTATAGATCCATGCAACAGTTTTAGATGAGTAGATGTCCACACCCTTGCACTCATCATCCTGCTCCTCTTCTATATATTCAATCACATGGAAGTGTGAGGAGGCTATCGGATCGAACCCCAATCGAGCCTCACCAACATAATAGATGCTAGGCGGCAGTTCCTTAAACTTCTTGGTTGCTGGATTGTAGACTACATAGCGGTATAATCCATCAGCCCCTCGGCACCAGCATAGGATGAGGCCATTGCAGATATCTGAGACAACTACATTGTTCAAGGTAAAGGGCAAGAAGGACAAGGGCTGGTGTTCATTGGTGACGCTAGTGTAGTGTCGATGGCCTTGGTTGATGTCGTAGAAGAAGCTGGCCAAAGTCCATGGTAGCACCTTATGGTTGTTGTAGTCCTTGATGAGAAAGTTCCAGGAGCGACAACCATATTTGCAGCAGAACAAGGAGCGGGCGGGGATGCAGCGAAGAATCTCGACAACAGCATCGTCCGTGAGGCTGGCCAGTGTGTTTCGCTTGTTGGGGGCCTCCTCCATTTCATCAATGTGCATGCAGTAGGATGAGAGCTTGCTTAGTAATGAGATCACTAAAGAGAAAAATAATCCAACAAAGATCTAACAGTGAAGTCCACGACTCATACCAAAGTGCAACTTGAACAACCATTAACAATTTTCATGGTACGACCTCAAACAAATTTAGAGTAGCACCACAGATATATATAATTCAAACTAGAGTAGCAGTTAATGGAGCTGTAACCATGACAATTCTAGCTAAATCAAGTCTATCCATCACACATACAATCAATACACGAGCTCAGAGCTTCTTCCATAGGAGACAGACAAAGATTAAGAGGACAACAATTACAACAGTTTTGAAGGCAGAAGCAATGTGCCTATTTGTTTGCCTAGACAGATAGGTATAATCAAGCAAGCACTTGACAATTAACAGGTCTAGTTGCACAAAGCATTTATAGTAACAAATCTAGACATATGCAGAAAACCAAGACGTTAGTAGAAAACCAACCAGTGCCACCTCCTAGTTCTTTTTATCATCATATCATTGGCCTAACCAGATCTCCAACACTAGAATGTTTCTTGTATACCTCAAGTTCAAGTAAGGACCAAAATAGTGAAGTGAATAGGAAAAGTGAGAAAGGAGACCTGCAGATCGGATCTGTCACCTCTGCCACGGCACACAATAGACCTGGACACCAATGTCGCCATGCTCCACTGGCAAGCCCCACCTCCTAGCCTCCAAAAGGATGCCAGAGCCACCACACACACACTGGGGAACCTCTTCCTTTGTCGCCACCGCCGCTAGTCTAACGGGCACAAATTTATTTCCACTTGAAGGGGAATATCCAATATAGGTCAACCTATAGGGCATCCACATAGAGAATATAATACTATAATGACTCCAAAGACATGTCAATACAACCAGGCATCTAGCGCAATGGTAAAGACCGTGCATTCCTTCCTCCAGATCCCGGGTTCGACTCTCAGGCATTGAGGTTTTTTTTGAATTTATTAGACCCTGGCAACACAAAAGGTACAAGTGACATGCAAGTCGTCGGGTCCCACAGGTCGGATGGAGATGGAGAAAGGTCCCACAGGTACATGTGACATGTTAGTCGTCAGGTCCCACAGGTACACGTGACATGCAAGCCGTCGGGTCCCACAGGTCGAATGGAGATGGAGAACGGTCCCACAGGTACACGTGACACGTTAGCCGTCGGGTCCCACAGGTCAGATGCTGAAGGGTCCTGCAGGCACACGTTGGATGGAGAAAGGACCGAGCGGAGAATTTTATGACGAATTGCAAGCATCACGGATGAGTAACTGCAGGTCCCATAAGTACACGTCGGATAGAGAAGGGTCCCACAGGTACACATTGGTGGAGAAGGGTCCCACAGGTGCAGTCACATGGAGAAAGGATCGAGCGGAGACTTTTACGACGAATTGCAAGCATCATGGATGAGTAACTGCAGGTTCCACAGGTACACGTCGGATGAAGAAATTACCGTGCGGAGATCTATGATGAAGCGTCGTTCGTTACAGATTGAATCTTGTTCATCATAGATGTGTAATTAGTTCAATGACGAAGTCCTGTTCGTCACAGTATTAAAGGAGATCGTCACAGATGAGTCACGCGAGTGATCTATGACGAAACCCTATGCTCATCTATGACGTTTTTTTATGACGATGCCTGATTTTGTTATAGATAGGGAGGGTTGGAGGATCATCATGACTGATCTATGATGAAATAGAAATATTCGTCATAAAAAGTGATCTTCTATGACAGTTTTGGATTCATCATTAAGATTTTTATCATAGAAGTGGACATTTCTAGTAGTGTGCTAAGACCCAGTTGCAGTTATCAATTAACTGACTTAAATTTGTAAATTTCCTGCTCCACTTTTTCAACCCTTGTCTAAGAGACTTAAGCTTGGCTTTCAGACCTTTGTCTGGCCAATAAATATAGGGTGACATATTCCAGTAGTGCTCCGCCATTAGCAGAAAGGAAGCAAATTCCAACCAAAAGTTTTCAAATAAAAAAAATCTGAGCTTTAGGAATGCCATTTTTATCTGCAAGATATACGAAACATGATCTGATATTGGCCTGGACTGAGCTGTTAGGAAATGTCGTGAGCCAAGAAGAGTTACAAACGACCTAGTCAAGTTTCACCAAAAGGGTTGGATCCTGCATATTTGACCATGTGAAAGAGCACCCATTGAATGCATCTTGGCCCTAATATGGTGAATTTTAGGTTTTGGTGATTGATGAACACAAGTACTATAACTAACATATATTTTGCTATAGTGATTGCATAACTGTTAGTCACAATGAGAATAGCCAGTAGTGTCTTAGCCCTAAAGGTTAGTTCATTGATTAGCTTATTGCGCAAAGTTTATTCGTGAAGATTATTAAGGATATTATAGAGTGAATGTAGGTTGTGTGCATGGAGACAATCACTATAGTGTGTGTTAGGGCTTTGTTTTTCCTTGGGCCATATTATTAAAGAGTCCCAAGGTGTTCAACTTAAGAGAATCAAAGCGAGAGCATGTCGATGCACAAGAGTCTAACTTTCAGTCAAGTTGATGAATGTATGCAGCTCCATTAAGATGGTTTCAAGTTAAGGATCTCAAAGAAGTTCGATTGGTCAATAGACTTGAAATGTGTTGAAAACAACACCAGAGTATGCATGAGACGATAGGGTTGACCCTCGGTGGATTGTATAGCTAGTCATATTGTTTCTGAGTAGAAGTTATTTTGCTCTAGTGACTAAGTGGTCATCATATGATCCGGTTTGGACTGTGCCCCTAACGGGTCATCTAGGGAGCCATAACTTGACTTAGTGGCTTGTTGGCCAACTCACTAACATGTGCTATATGATATGGTGCGACTTTATGACTCATGGCAGTTCAGCTGGTGAAAGTAAAACTTGAGTTAGTAACTCATTGGAAATATACACAAACATACATACACACACAAGGTGCTACCATTAATAACTATCTGCAATCAACACCTAGGATAGTAGCAAATTGAGAAAGGGAACCATATTCTATGACAAAGAAAGCAATTCTAACAACAAACAAAACTCATCTCTAGCTCATTCAATGAAGATCCTTATACGTGGACTTGAGGATCATGAGACAAGAATGAACTGATTGTAGGTACCTCTTCCTATTTGGTGGAAGGGGACTACTAGATAGATCCCATCCTAAGATACTAATGTGATGTTGGATCCATATCGTTTGACTTGTTCTCATGTGAAATTTTCTAAAGTCGCACTATTGATGCTGCCAAGTTGGTGGAATTGCCATGTGTGTGCAGTACGTGGCACCATGGTGAAAAGGGGATAGCCAGCCATAGAGCTTTGTGGCATAGGAGCAGAGAGAAAGGGCCGATGGGAAAGTCTATCATACTTGTTCCCAAGGAGCCTAGGCTAATCTCTCAAGGGTAGCTAGCTAATCAGTTCATTTTGGTAGCTCATGAGCCCCTAACTTCTAAACATGGCAACGGTAACTACTCTAGCTGTAGATCACAACGTTAAGCTAAAGCCTAATTTCCCAAGCCTAGCAGCATTTGTTGTACATGAATCTATTAATGAGAGAGGATCCATCAATACACAGTACTCGTTAGGTTTTACCCTTGTCTACTCCCTTTCTAAGGATGCCATCTATACACCACGTGTTGTGGCTCTGCCATTTAGCGCTTGCTGAGACGATCAATCAGGCCTAGCCCTACCAACATCTCTAACGAGGATCAGTCACGGCTGCCACTTCCCCGCTTCAAGTAAGGCCACCCAAGCTATATATTATAATATTTTCTCTTGTTGGTTAAATAAAATATACCATATGCATGATAGCTTTTTTATGTTTTAGTGTTTTGTAATCCTATTCCATATTTTAGTATCTGATCGATCTAAATATGTTGCTATGCTTTGTTATCCAAGTTATTAATGAGCACAAATAAGAATTAATAATAGTGTATGTGTATCACCATTACAAGCATCTATTTCATTCCATCCAACTACCAAAATATATGCCTTATTAGGGCTTGCTCCACAGTATGACCATGCGGAGAGTAGAATACACCCCAGCCTTCTAAGATGATAGTGGAGGCATGGTTCTAACCCTAGACGGCCAGCCCCAAATAATTATAGACTAGGGGGTAGTAATTTAGCCTACAAATATTGAGACACAAGGGGTCAACCCTCATACTCAGTACAAACACATAGAGGCGAGAAAACTAAGCTTTCCACATAGAGCCATGAGCTAGACTCAAAACATCCCTCACTAGCATTAGTAAATTACAACAATGTGCCATTACGGTAATCCCCTTGCCCAGTCTCTAAAATGTAAGGTTCCTCCATCCACACTAGAGCAAGCTTAGGCCACTAGAAGATGATGGAATCATGACACGTCGATGGAATTTAAGCATCACCCCTCATCCTAAACTCTCCTGTCCTTATAAATGGTTGTGGGAGTGTTTTTGTTAGCCAAAGCATAAGCTTTTTTTCTGGTTACTATTGAAGGACCGCCTAAGCACAAGGAATTTACTGAGAAGGAAAAATATGCACCTGGATTCCTATAATTGTGTTCTTTGTCAAGCATCAACTGAAGAAACAGTTGAGCATTTGTTTCTTGGCTGTGAGTTAGCCAAAAATTGCTGGAATCTGATTGGTATTATAAATTCAGACAGACCAAAGCATTACTGCAGCAGTTGATCAGAGACCAGAGACCAATCCCATCCTGCTTTCTTCATGTTGGTCACAATGTTCATGTGTTGGGCAATTTGGACAGTCCGGAATGATTTCATCTTTAAGGGAGTTCGGCCAAACATTCCTATGGCTGAAGTTGTGTTTGCAAAGGAAATGAAGATCCTCTCCCTAAGGGCAAGAACTAGATTTTCTCATACTTTTGATTTATGGATCCAGAATCAGTTGTAATTGCTCTTTTTTTCCTTATCTTTTTCCTTTCCTTCTTTGTTTCTTAGCTTTTTGGTTCTGTCCCTGTTTTCTTTTTTTAGTACTCTTAATTATTTAATAAATTGCCTGTAGGGGCTTTTTACCCCTCCAGTTTCTTCAAAAAAAAATTGGTCAAACTTGACATACTTTGACTCTCCAAGAACTTTAGAATGACTTAAAATTAGGAATAAATGGAGTAAATTATAGGATATTTTGACTTTTCTAATTGCATTGCTTTTACTATAATTTACTATATATGTATTTACACACACTATATATCTAGGTGCATGGCAAAAGTCACGTATCTAGAAAAGCCAAAACATTTGGAATGGAGGGATACGTGCAAGAAAAAAGAAGAAAACCTAGACTCTCGCCACTTAATTCTATTTTCTCTATGATTTTTTTTTCTTTTTGGCAAGAAATTAAATAAGGAGTTTCATGGTGCCTACTTCGTTCGATTAAGGAGGGGTGAGCTAGGCTAAGTATTCTTTTCGCATCATATAGGTAGGTGTAAAATGTGAAAAGGAGACGTGAGAGATGACAACTAAATAGGAAATAGGAATTGAATGGAGTCTGAAGAAGTAAAGAAGATGCTAGCTTCTGAGATCTGAAAAAGAATTGGGAAACAATCTCGAAGTACTTAGCAACATATCATCATGGTATTGATTTACCCACCAATAGCAGGAACAGTAGGGGCTAATCTGCAAATGCGCTAAACCTCATACAATTTCCAGCTCAGACCTCTCAGAGTTGTACGCAACGGCTACAACCAAAATAGGCAGTTACGGAGTAGTAACTGGCATTAAGTGCTGGAGATAAAAAAAAGAATAAAACAAACAGTGCAGAGCACGCATTCCTTTACCTGGATCCCAATTAATTTTCTACAATTCTCCAGCCTCCTCCTCGACCTGAAGGGCGCCGCCACAGCAAGTCATCTGAGAATATTTTGCTGCAGCAGAAGCGGTGAGCAGCCGCGCGCCGATCCAGGTGGTCGTCGTGCTTTTCGCTGCCTGTGCTTGTAGCTATTCGCTGCCTGTGCTTGTCGACGTGAGTTGTAAAGATTTTCACTCAGCGGCGGTGGTGTCGCAATCCAATCCAGCGCGCTCGCAGCC
Organism: Saccharum spontaneum; assembly: GCA_022457205.1. Classification (NCBI taxonomy): domain Eukaryota; kingdom Viridiplantae; phylum Streptophyta; class Magnoliopsida; order Poales; family Poaceae; genus Saccharum; species Saccharum spontaneum. The sequence goes on from CM039587.1 coordinate 20,065,534, forward strand.
TCAGGTATACACTTGTTTGCCCAGGCCCCCCTCAACCCCTCTATCATCATCAATCTTCATCCTTCAGTTTTTTGTTCCGTTTAGCTTTCGGCATCTCGGTTTTCTACTTTTCTCTAAGAAGCCCACGGCGCCGGCACGAGGGTCGTGTGAGACTCGTGAGTCGCTGCAACAAACTGAAGAGGTATCTCGCTCTCTTGTCCCATAGCTTTCGTCATCTATCCAGTTCATGAATTTTGAAGCATTGATGAAGCGCACGGATCCTGCTGGTACTCCAGGAATGAAGGTGTCGGGGAATTCTTCGCTGGCTGGTGCGGCGGACGAGTCGGGGATGGAGCCGTGGCGCGAGCTCTTCCGCGGTCGCGACATCTACGACGTGATCGGCAAAGCCATCCTGGTCGCTGCCACCGACTCGCCGCAGGAGTTCCGGCGCCGCCGTGACGGCATCGTGGAGCAGATATACACCGCGCCGACCGTGCCGATTCCACAGGGAAGGGCTGCAGCTGCAGGCGAGCGCAGCGGCAGAGCGCTGGAGGTGTCGGATAAGGGAAGCAGAGTGGCGAGCTGCACGGTCGCGCCTGCGGAGGAGCCTGAGGATAACAACGACAGGAAAAAGGGCATCGCCGCTGCCCAGCACGCAAATGGCAACGGTGACAATGCCGACGACGCTGACTACGGTGCGGCAGGGATGGAGTGGCTGAAGTCTCTCGCTGATCAGATGGACGCAGAAACCCAGGAGATCAATGAGGTTCTACGGATCAAGGACATCCTCCTGAATCACCATGAGCAGGTAGCAAACTGGAAGAATACAAACCATTAAATCATAACCCTAGCTTGTCGATCTGAATCATGGCTGCATTAATTTATTGCATTTACCTTACAATGGTTTTCTGTCATTGTTGCAGTCAGCTGACAACTTGTTCGATTCACTGAGGAGGCTACAGCTGATGCAGCTCACTGCGGATAAAATCAAGGTACGTATAGGGATGAAACTCACAAGCTGCATGCCTTGGAATCGATGTTTTAAATAGCTGGCTTCAGCTTCTGGGAAGACTGGGGCTAAGCTAATCTAGGTTTAGAGTTAAACACTTTTTTGCCCCTATTAGATGGATTTAGCGCACTAAATCCGCTAAATTGCATCCCATTTAGCCTACTAATCAGGCGGGGGAACCAAACATAGCTACCGAACTAGTTGAGCAAAGATAATCTTGTATGAGAACTAGTGTGTTTGTGATATGTATCATGTATGAACTAATGTGTTTGCGAGACTATCACTTGCTAGTTGGTACTTATAATATCTGTAGTTCGTCTTTTAGGTTTATATATGTGTAAAATTCCCTAATGTTTAACATGTTTTTTTTTTGCCACTAAATGGGTTTAGCCAGACCGTTGTAGTCTTTTTAGCCCCTGGAAAAACTAGTCACTAAAGATCATCGCCGGCTATTTAGAACATTTCTGAACCATTTCTAAACAAAAAAACATGTTAAATATTAGAAAATTTTACATATACAAACCTAAAAGATGAACTAGATATTATAAATTAAATACCAACTAATCAAGGTTTAAAATCTCTGGCTAAAGGGTTTAGCAGCACCATCACCGAACAGCTATAGCTGCTAATAGCCCGCTACGATCGCCGCTAAGACGCTGACCCTGTTTTTCCTTTTTTGTCATTTTCGTAATTATTTTCATATATAAATAATACGTCCCTCCTGTTAAACTCGATCTTATCCACTGGGCCACCAGCGTCCACATGTCTCTGCTCCACCTCGTGGCTCCTGCCTGATCTTGACGGCTTTCCCCAACTGTTTGGGCCTGCTGTCTCGAGGTGGAGGCCATTTGGGCCTGCTGTCTTTTTGGGCCGTCAATGTTTTAGTTGTTGCTGCCGCTAAATGAAGGTGTTTTTAGCGGATATCTCTGGCTAAACACAGCTATTAGCTGCTAGGATTGCTTAGCGCTAAATGTTAGTTCTCCTAGCCTTTTCCTTCTGTAGCAGCTATCTCTGGCTATAGCGGCAGCTATAGCCGGAGATTTAAAACCTTGCAACTAATAAGTGGTAGTCTCATAAACATATCAATTCATTCACGATGCATAGCACAAACACATCAGTTCATACACAATTATCTTTTCTCAACTAGGTTCCCCAGGCCTAATTAGCGGGCTAAATAGGATAGTAGCGGCAAAAAGTGTTTAGCTCTAAATGTGGATTAGCTAGCCCCAGTCTTCCCAAAGACTAAATCAGGCTATAGCCACCTATATCTAAAACATTGAACTAGCCGCTAAAGATTATAGCTGGCTATTTAGAACACTGCTTGGAATACATACAGTATAGAGAGTGCACATGTTCATGCATTCGCTATATCTGCACGACAATTTGTATATTGCGAGCTATAGTTGGTTCCTAGGTGTTCCAGTGTGTGTGGATGATACATGATTCTTCGGCCTTGCAGATTACAGAAATTGGGGGTGCAATTGCGTCAGTGAGCAAGCACAAGTCACATAAAATCAGGATGCTTGTGCACAAAATCGTCAAGTAAGATCATCGCCTCAACTGGTTTTAAGTGTTAAACTTGCTTTGTTTTGTTCTATCTATTAACCCCCGTGGACCCCTTGGAAAAGATTTTTCTAACATGACCATCGACATATAGTTTAAAGCATCATCATTGTTCATTAGCATTCCATTATTTGAAATAATGTGTTGGAACACTTTTTTTTGTTAAACCCTCCCTTGCCCCTTGTTTTTTTCCCCAAACCCAGATGCATCCCATTCCCATTAGTATGGAAATCGATACAGAGCCAGAGTTTAGAGTAGCAGAAGACACAGTACCAAAAGCACCTGAATAAAGTGAGAGCCAACAGTCCAGGCAGAATAAAGCTAAAGATCTATAACCACTTCCATTACAGCAAGCAAACAGCACCAAATCAGTGTGTATCCCAATAACCACAGAATATCAACTCCATCTGCAGCTAGCACCTCTGTTCTTATTAGCCTGATGATCTTCGTCATTGTCATCAACTTGTTCTTCCACAGAGGTTATGCGTAGCTGCTGCCTCTTCGGGGCTGCAAGCATCATGCGAATGGTGATGAACAGCAAGATTATGTTGAAGCCCTCGGCCACCTTTTCCTTCATGCCACTTTTGAAGAGACCTACAAAAATTTAAGAAGTGAACAAGCTTTTATAGTCACCTCAAGAGGACTGTTGATGAGCTTTTATCAAAGAACATTCTATTGAGGCAATTCCAAATTGACCATCGTATTGCAGAAGTTAGCAAGACATGCATCCAAAAATCATGAGGAAGCTATCGCGGACAGGTGGCGCTGGACCCCAACTACGAAGGCCGTAGTCGTGATCGGTAGAGGGGCAAGGTTTTCCTCTTTGCTCCTATGTTGGAGAGTAGAAGAAGATATGATAGAGACTAATTTCTTTCTTGTTTAATTCCTAGTCATGGAGGAAGATTACATAGCCCTGTGGACAAAGAACAATTTTCCTAAATCATAGGCATAACACATGCCTTCCCTAACATACTTAAACCAGGCCCACCTGGGCGTGGTGACCATGCCTACGGTGCACCCGTGGCATTCCCATCCTGTGATTGGCTGGAGTAATGTTTCCCACACATGACATCTCTCCCCCCTTGTGGAGCAGCTCATCCACTAGCTGGAAGGATGGATGCTGCTCCATGAAGGTGTCTTCCCAAGTAGCAGACACCAGCAGTTCACCCTAGCATTGGTGAGCACCTGTCATACACCTCGCAACAGGCGTGTGCATTGCAAACTTAGGATCCGTAACGGCAGCACCATATAGCGCATGTCTAGAAGAGTCCGGGGCGTGTTCGGAGGCGTCCAGATGAATTTCTTAAGGAGGCCAACTTGGAAGACGTTGTGCAAATGTGCCCTGGGAGGTAGGGTAAGCCGAATAGCGATATTGTTTATGATCACCTCAATGCGCTATGACCTGTAGAAGCGGGGTTTGCAGCATGCCAATAGTCAAGTCCTCCTAAGAGGCCAGGGCCTGGTGGCATACACAAAGCCACATCCAGTCCTTGATGAGGTACTAGACCTCACGGTGGTGCTTTTCCTAGTCATTCTTGTAGACCTCCTCGACCTACTCGAGCCAATAGGGGATGTCCTCCAGCAGCTCATCGTGGTCTGCCATGTTCTTAGCCACTACAGTGACCCGAGTCTCACCCAGTTCGTAGGAGTAGATTGAGGGAGGTTCCAGGCCATAGACGACCTTCAATGGAGTGTCGTGTAGAGAGGACTAGAAGGCCATGTTGTAGACGTACTCATCCCAAGGTAGCCAAGGCAACCACTGACAGACGATCCCCTGTTAAGCATTGAAGGTACATGGCGATGATCTTGTTTGTTGCCTTAGCCTGACCATCCAACTGGGGGTGGTAGGCGGTGGTCATATGGAGCTTGGTGCCATATAGCCGCATTAGTTCACGCCAGAATGTGGAGGTAAACACCAAGTCTCAGTCCAACACCATGGACTGTGTGATGTCGTGGAGGCACACGATGTCGCCGAAGAATGCCTATCCACTGTATATGGGTGGGTAAGCAAGATGAAGTGGCTATACTTGCCGAAGAGGTTGACCACTGTAAGGATCATTGACTTTCCACCCACTCATGGACGAGCTTCAATAAAATCCAGGCCAATGTCTGCCCAAACCACTTGCAGAACAAGAAATGGCATTAGGATCCCCACGGAGCAACTGCCGATAAAATCCTAGACCACATTACGATGGTTAGGCATGTGGAAGTCTTAGTGAAGCTTGTGGAGAGTGTGTTGTATGCCCTCATGGCCATCATCATGGATAGAGGACTTTAGCTCATGTAGGAGGAGCGACGTTGGCACGATGTAGAGCTTGGTGTCGAAGGCGACTAGGCTGTCAACATGGACTATGGCCCTGGCCTGCTTTCTAGCCTGAATTTCATCTTGGAGGACCACCATAGCATGGTTCGTGGCCGGATATTGATGGAGACGGTCGAGGAAGTCAAACTGATGGGACAAAATGGATAGGACAGCAACCACCTCCATGTCTTCAACCACTTGGTGTTGTCCGGTTTATACTCCATGGTGAAATTGAACCCTAGGAGTTTGCCCACCCAATGCTGCTGGGGAATGGTTATGAGACGCTGGTCCAATAAATATTTGAGGTTGAAGTGATCTGTCCTCACCAAAAAAGTGGCATCCCCAAAAATAAGGCCTATAATGCTGAATGGCCTGCATCAGGCCAATCAACTCCCATTCATATGCTGCCAGGGAGCAATGTGGGACGCCACTAGTCGACTAAAGAAGGTGATGGGGTGCTTTTCTTGCATCAAGACCACGCCAAGTCTGTGGCCTGAAGCGTCGCTATCGACAACTAACTGTTGCATGAAGTCTGGTGGCACCAGCACCGGTATCATGGTGAGTGTCATCTTCAGTGCCTAGAACATTGTTGTAGCCTCCTCTGGCCATAGGAACCTATCCTTATGGAGGAGGGCTAAGAGTGTTGTGGTGATGGTGCCATAGTCCCACATGAACTTGTGGGTAGCATCCCATAAGGCCGAGGAAGGCACGAATAGCGCATGCCGAGCGGGTAGGGGCCAGTCTATAATGATTTGCACCTTAGCCAGATCCATGTCCACGCCAGCCTCCAAAATGATGTGGCTCAAGTATGAGATGGAGTCCACCCCGAAGGTGCACCTGGACCACTTGATGAAGAGTTTGTGCTGCTAGAGGGTGGTGAGCCCCGTGCGCATGTGGCGAAGGTGATCAACCCATGAGCTACTAAAAATCGGTATGTCATAAAGAAACTAGCATGAATTGGCTAAGGAATGGGTGTAGCACATCATTCATGAGCACCTAAAATATTTCCAAGGCATTGCACAACCCAAATGGGATGATGAGGAACTCATATAGGACGTTGTGTGTCTATAAGGACGTCTAGGACATGTCATCTGGGTTGATGCAGACTTGGTAGTGGCTGGAGTAAAGGGCAAGCTTGGTGAAGAACCAAGCATTGTGCAGTTAGTCGAGGGTTTCATCGACCAACGGAATAGGAAAACCTTCTTGACCATGATGGCGTTGAGGTCTTTGTGGTCGGGCAGAAGTGCCATGAGCCATCATCCTTCTTCGCCAATAGAATCGGCGAAGAGAAGGTGGAGGAGCTACACTCGATCAAGCCCTAGTCCAGCATGGTAGTGCACTGGCATTCTCGCTCATTCTTGTGTGTGGACATGTAGTGATTGGGAGGGACGACCACGGGCATTGGGCCTAGTATAAGGTTGAAGATGTGATTCGGGGATCTAGGCAGTGGTAACCCATGAGGCTGGATGAAGAGGGCGGCAACATCAGCGAGGAGGGCCTCCAAGAAGTTGGGTCTAGAGCAAGAATGAAGACCAGGGCTCACCGATTCCACCATGCCATGCCATTAGACTTGGTGATTTCTACACCAAGATGACATGGTGAGGGCTCCGAAGTCCCACAAAAGGGGCCCAAGGGTCACGAGCCATTAAGTGCCCAACATTGCATCATAACTGGCTAGTGGAATGACAAAGAAGTCCACTTGGAATAATGCCTCCCCATGGATGGAGAAGGGCGCTCACCGAAACACGCCCAGACAGGGGACACGCTCATTGTTGGCCACCGTGACCAATATGTCTCCTCGACGGCATAGCTAGAGATTAGTGTGTGCTGCTGCCTCCTTGAATATGAGGTTGTGCGGCATAGGGCCAGAGTCAAGGAGGGCGTGGAGGGTGGCGCCGCCCACCTAGATGCACACTTGCATCCTATTGCTAGTACAGACACCGATCATCATGTGCAGCGGGATTTTGGGGCTCCGTGTCAACTGGGTTAGTCTCCTCTTGGTCATCCAAGTCATCGGTGTCACCCAACTCTAACTGAAATAAGAGCGGGCACACCATTTTTTGGCTGTGAACAAACTTATTGTAGTTGTAGCACAGGCCAAGATGACGATGCTCCTCAGTCTCCACCGTGAATGGACGCTTCACCTAGTGGCCCTCCATGGACACCGCTATGGGCGCGCGGTCAAGGGACATGGGTGGCTGTTGCGCAGCTGGCAGATGCAGAGCGAGTAGAGGCATTGGCTAATGCACGTGCCGGTGCAACTGCTATGTGGTCACAAAGCTCCAACTTGTGCACCAAGCTCATGGTGATGGCGAGCATCTGGGGTTTGTGAATAATGACGCCTAGGTTGAGCGGCAGCTAGAGGTCTGTAGTGAAGAGTCAGACCTTCTGAGCCTCCGTGCCCGAGGAAGGAGGCTCTGGAATCATCCTTGGAAATTATCCAACATGCTTGTCCACTTGCATGCCACGAGTTCGCCCAATGGGTTGGAATGCAGGAGGGTCAATAGCAGGTTGAGGAGCTCTGCAACATGGTGCCATGACGGTGTGCCTTCATCCAGCTACACTTGGATGTACCACATTTGAGCGACGTCCTTGAGATTGTATGAGGCCATCCACACCTTCTCCTTCTCGACAATGTGTTGCTGATGGAAGTATGACTCACACTTATTGATGAATGGAAGCGGATCACCTTTGCCATCGTACTAGGGAAAATACATCTTTGGAAACATGGCTGTCGGTCAGTGTGGCGCTCGCTAGAGTGGGTGCAGCTGCCAAAAGATGTAAACGAGAACCACGGTGGTTGCTGTTGTTCTAAGCGGTGGATCACATCGTCGTTGGTGTTGATGGACATCTAAAGGGCGTGGACATCATTGGTGAGGGTGGTGATCAAGGCCTTGAGATCATCCCCATTAATGCCTGACATGGTGGAGGTGGCAGTGTCAGAAGTAGATGGCGGCACTGGAGTAGTGGGAAGCGACGACAGGGTAGACCTGGGTTGTGATACCAAGAGGTCACGGATCGGCGGCACTGGACCCTCGACTTTGAAGCCCGTAGTCATGATCGGTAGAGGGGCGAGGTTTGTCCCCTCTACTCCCTATATATGTTAGCAGATGAAGATAGGATAGTGACTAATTTCTTTCTTGTTTAATGCACAGTCATGTAGGAAGATTACATAGCCCCTTGGGCAACCAACAATTCTCCAAAATCATAGGCATAACACATGCCTTCCCTAACAGACTTAAACCAGGCCCACCTCAGCGTGGTAATTAACCATGCCTACGGCATGTCGTGGCCTTCCTAGCCTGTGATCAGCAGGAGTAATGTCTCTGAAACAGGACAAAAGCCATTTCTTCAACCATATCCAGCATTTCTGGATAGAATCTGGAACACAATTTGCTCCAACGATGCATGCAATTAGCTCCTAGTTGGACCTAGCAACTTTGCACTTCAAAAATAAATGACAAGAAGTTTCATTCTCGTTGCAAGCTTCCGCTTTCTCTGATCATGTTACCCCAGCCACATGGAGTCTTTTTTGAGGAATTTTAGGTTTCCAGATATTTTTAAAGGATTGCCTATAATTTGTTTTAGTTAATTGCTCATAGGCAGATTTGACAATAAACACTCCAGTTCTTGTCCATCTCAACCTTATAACATCATCAGATACCGGCAATGTTCTGGAGGGCATGATATTGAACTTTATTCCATTGCTCCCTAGAGAAGTTGGGACCACCTTGGCTACCATTTACATGTCTAAACCTGAACACTGATTTTTTTTCATTACAAAAGCTCAAATAGAACAGGGTGCTAATGACGGAGGGGAACTTTCCCTTGCCAAGCATCAAGGCAAATAAGGTCCTTTCCCATTATAGACTTGGAATTTCTTCCGATTCATGTAAATATGCCTAATTTTGAGTAAATCTGTCCATATTGGAGAATCATCATGTATATGCTAGATTTGCCCAGTGCACAAATCTTTGATATAATTAGCATGAGCACTGTCCTGCCAGATGCCCTACTCATTTTCTAATTTCCACCACCATCCACTTACTAAGCTAATATTCATTTTCCTCAAATTTTTAATTCACCTAGACCTCCTTTCTTGGTACTTTTGCATATTTAGTCCATTTGACAAGATGATATTTCTTCTTATTAGCTAGTGCTCCCCCATCATTACCAAAAAAATGATCTTCTCAGTTTATCAATCTTATCAATGATGGTCTGGATTAAGAGAAATATAGACATTTGACATCTAGCAGAATTATTCATACTGGATTTAATCAGAACACCTCTCCAAGCCATTGTTAGGGAACTACCATGCCATACATCTAATCTTTTGGCAGATTTCTCATAGACGTGTAGCCAGTCAATGATGTGGAGTCTGCTGGGACTTATAGGAACCCTTTGTGGGAAACAGACCTACTTGACAATTAAACATCTCAGCATATGTGTTTACTTTTGACTATCATCATTAATCATCAGGACCTCACATTTAGAGAAGTTAATCTTTAGCCAGAAAGCATTACATATATGTACAGCAAAAATTTCATGTTTCTAGCCATGTCTATGTCATCTTTGGTGCACAAAATTATCATCTACATAGGACAGAATAGCCGCACCCCATTGTCAACCAGGTTCCCAAACAGACCCTCAACAAGGTCATTTTCCTAGGCATTCAGCACCATTCTAGTCAAGATATCAACAACAAAATTGAAAAGGATTGGGGGATCGGAAAAGGGTCATCCTGTGTAACTCCTCTGTGGCTAGAAAAGTAGGGACCGGTCTTATTATTAATCTTGACATAGATTGTGCCATTTTTCACCACTTGTTCTATCCACATGCACCATTTTGAGGAAAACCCCCTAAGCCTTAGAATTCCATACAACAAGTTTCAATTGACCTTGTCATAAGCTTTGTCAAAGTCACAACTACAAAAACAGCATTGAAGACAGGTCTAAAACTATTTTCACTACTGGTTTTGACCTTTGGCAGGTGAAAGTGAGCAATGATAATGAACTTCGTCACCATTGGTTTTAAACCGGTAGTGAAAATGACAATCACCGCGGGCCCTACCGACTATGATAATAAAAAAACAAAAAAAATACAGTTGCCCATTGATTGAGCACACTTCCTTCCCGCCGATGCTGCCATGTTATCCACACCATAGTAGTGTAGTCGTTTCTCTCGCTGTTGCCTACTAGATGCGCATCACGATCTCCTCTCTTGAGCCCATCCCCATCTACCCATCTCCTCACTGGCCTGCCGCCTCCTCATGCCACACCACCCGCCATCGCCGCTAATAGAACTGAGAGAGGGAGAGGACAAGAGGGAGATTGATAGAGGAGATGGAGCACACCTCCAAACTAGGGGGGTCACGCAACATGGCCCAAGCGCCGTGCTAGGGGTGCACACCGCGCTGGGGCATTGCCGTCACTATAGATGGCCAAACGGGCTGCCTAGCTTGGCCTAGCACGGGCCCAGCCAACGTAAGGCGCAATGGTGGTCAGGCCGGCATGGCATGGTTGGTGCATTGGGCCATGCTTTGCCCACCCATGGGCGGCTGGTATGGCCCAAGAACAGCCCTAAAAGACTTGGGCCTTGTCAGGTTGGCCCATCAGACCGGTGAGCCCAGTGTGGTCGGACCGACCCAACAACATACAGAGAACAGAAATCAAATGTAATTCATTATTTCACAGTTCAAACACAAAAAAAATTGAATACAATCGTGTGCCTGGGGGGCTCGCGCCACTGCCCGCGCGAGGCCAGGGGAGCGCACTACCACCCACACTAGGCCATGGAGGGCCACGCCTTCACTCACGCTGGTGGAGTAGGTGGCAAGAGGGTTGAGGATGTCGTGGAGGCTGGCTAGGGGGTTATATGTTGTGGGTTGAGATCAAGTCGATGGCTAGGCCAACCTTTTGTCAGGCTGGGCCGGGCCAGCACGTTGGGGCATGGACCTTCAATCCGGTCAAGCTAGCATGGACCTGATGTCCATCGACCCTTGCCATGCTTGGGCTAGGCCAAAATCCTATGCCATGGGCCAGGCTGCTGGGCTATGGGCCTTTTGGCCAACCATAGCCACCATGGGCCAATGCATTAGGGGCCACGCCTGCGTGCTGCACCTAGGCACCACAAGCAGGGGCCCGTGCACCATGCTAGGGCGTCATCACCATTGTGGGCCTATGCGTGGGGTCACCACCACAGGTTGCCGCATGTCGGGGGCTCACGTGCCATGCTGACTAAGGCGATGCTAGGGCCGTGAGCCGCACCATGTAGGGGAGCCACTGTTATCACCACTAGTTTTGGGCTTCAGTAGTGAAAGTGGGCAGTGGCGCTCATCTTCATCACTACTGGCTTCTAGTCAGCAATCAAACTGATTAGAAAAATTAAAAATACAAGGTTGCGCCCACTAGTCGTGCCTGCTGGCCAGTCCGTCATCAGTACACATGCCCCCACACCCTCATTGGTGTCACACCCGGTTTTAAGGACAAAACCAGACATACACTATATGTGAAATAAAGGAGTCAAATCTCACATATAGCCACAGATAAGTGTAATATCAAGAGACAAATGCTTAATATGCATAATCCAATAGTATAAAATATACCTTAGAGAGCAACACAGCGAAAAGACAACTCCAAACACCGGGTGTAGACTTCAATCCAGGAACAAACTAACTGGTTGACCACAAGTCTAAACTTCTCCTGAGGTGTGGGGAAAAATAGCAAGAGTGAGTCCATGTCGAACTCCGCAAGCATAGCAACAAGGTAGTATAGATCCCATAAACTCATGATCAATGTAACATAATCAATATAAAGCATAATCGATAAGTAAATGAGCATCTTAACAAAACAAGAATCATCATCTTTAATGTAGATGTCTCCAAGGCCGCTCGTGTCCTTGAGCAAGGCTAGTATACCAGTTTAATAAACTCTGCACAAAGGTGTACACTTTCACTATGAGTCGTGATTACCCATATGCCCAGGGCGGCCAATCCCCAAAACACTCCCAAGGTGAGCAGGCAGGGTTCACTATGAAGCCTTTCAAAGGTTCGTCTAACAAGTTAGGGCCGCTAGGTTTCAGAAGTCAGTCTGTGTGATACAACCAGTCCCAGGGATCCACAGTCTGCTTTTCCCCATTTGCGCCACAAGGATAACCTCTAACAAGCTAGAAAAGGTCCTCATACTAAGCTAAATCCAGAGCCATATAGCCCTCAGTTGTACTGTAAATCGCAGAGGTTCACGTACAGACAAGATCTTATGTTGCTAAAAAGTCATTTCTCAACCATCATAGTACTTATATTAATTAAGTCACAAGATCATGGTCACAGAAAGAAAACCCGAGCTATACTTGCCTTAAATCAAGATCCTTTCTCTGATCCAAATCTTCAATTAATAGCTTCTTGATCACCACGTAAATCTCACCGACTGGATATGATTATAAAGCACCACACAAGCGTACATACAATCATACACGAAGCAAACAATAGATCTAAATTAGAACAGTACACCAAACATATGAAATAACAAGTGAAAAGGTTTTAAAGAGATTCTACACGTTGCTATGAACAGACGTAAAGATCACGAAATTCGGATTTAAAACGTGAAAGTTATGAATTTTCTAAGATTTCCTATAGATAAATAATTACTTTAATATAAACTCGAAAATTAAATTTTCCAAACCTACTATACAGTACTACCAACTTGTAGAGCTCGCAAATACGAACCTAACGCAATTTGAACGGGTCAAATCGGAGTTAAAACGTAGAAGATATGGCCTAAACAAGATAGTGGCAGTTTTGTAAATACCTAGAATTTTAATTTCGAAAATAAATCAAAATCTGGTTTTTAATGTGATCTAGACGGTGGAATTCAAGTAAATACCTCTTCTTCTTCTTGGAGTAGAACGCCTGGTGGCTTCGTCGGACGGCGATAAGAGGAGAAAATATAATTTACTACACGAGAGATTTCCCAAACTAGGGGCTCCTCTACGGTAGTTTTGGTGTGCTTTGCCCATGGGGTAGGTACGTATATATAGGGAGGAAAACTCTCTACCTCCATATCAACTAGCGATATGGTGCTAATTGACGTTGCACCGTCCATCTGCGCTAATAGGCCTAAGTAATCATTTAAGCCCATTAGTAAATAAATGTATGGGCCTTTGAGATTTATTAGGATTATTGCACATGGGCTTTGAGCGTTGGGAAAAAATGAGAGATTTATTATTTTCGGAATTAATTATTTTCATGGATAAAATAATTTTAGAAAAGTCCAGAATTATTATTTAAGCCGCGAAAAATACTCTGAAAGCTCCGAAAATTCAGGGAAATTTTTCAGAGACATTATGGAACATGAGGAATCCAAATAAAGTATTTAGAGCTCACTAAAAGGAAATTTTGGAGCATCTAAAAATTATATTATGCTCACATACAAGTGGAAACAAGCTACAGAAAAAGTCAAAAAAATTCCCGAGAAGTTTGTAGAGATTGATTGATGGACGAGAAACTGAAATGAGTGATTTGGGTTACAAAGAAAATATTTGTGGAAGCTCTCAACGAAAACTTGAGGTGAGAAACAAGGAATTTGATTGTAGAAAAATGATATATGTATATCGGGAAAGGAAAATCGACTAAACGCATTTTGAAAGAACAACTTCAATTCATTTTGATCTTTGGTCAAAACCAAGCAATACAAAAACACAAATGCATTAGCATGTATGCACAACAATGTTGCTAAACCTTCTGATAGATTTTAATTTAATTTAAAATATTATTTTTCTATGTTTTCATGAGCACAAAAATACATAATTAAATCATTTTAACTCTATTTCTAAAGAAGCAAATTTTAGGGTGTTACAATTCTACCCCCTTAAGATGAATCTCGTCCCGAGATTCGGAAGATAGTGATCCAAGATATATGGAAACTCTGACTATAGATCTTCTTCACTTGATTCAAGAAGCCTCATCCTCTCAGTGTCACTCCTGCGTTTCAACATATTTTGATCATCTTACTCCGAGTAGCTTGCTCAACTATTTCCGAGACACCCATGATGTCGTTCGAATCTTCTTAGCATAATTCTCCGTTGCTATAGTCATCGGCAACGACTTCTTCTTCTCCAAACGATAACACTTTTGCAAGTCAGAAAGGTCTTGATCAGGATCAAACCGAAAATGATACCGTAACTCAAACCAACTTAGTGAGGACGCTCTTCAGATTCTTGTGATCCACGTAAATGTCACTCTTATAGCCTTAAGAGCATCCCACACATTCAACTCTCTTAAGCTCTTCTACATAATAACTCCACCACAAGGAAATACCTATCCAAGTAGAAGACTTCCTTCACTTAAAACTTACTAGCCATACTTGACGTGGTAGTGATGTCTTCTAAGTTCCCGTGGAACCAACTATAGATTTCCAACACCACCTCCCTATGTTATAATCGCCAACTTATACTGAGTATGTTTCGTAGCTTCTCGTAGATGATCCAACAAGGCACTGATCCTTGCAACTTCTTTAACTTTGGCTACCCCCCTTAAGAAAAGAGAAACTAGGGGGATAAAAGAGTAGCCTGGACCTTCATCTAAGTGAGTTTACTATCATGATGACCTTCTGATCTCCAATAAAAACTTATATGCCTAAACAAGAACAAGTACTTCGAAATTTCTCGCGAGCAGAAAAAAACAGCAGCACAGTAAAACATCCATATATCCAGTTCTGTTAATCCAATTAAGTTTCACCTTATACCGTTGGAAAGCTTATCAAATTCTCTACAACTTAATTATAGAACACTTTTCCAGATTCTGCAGCTAACTTGACCGAAAACAACACATAACAGATTCTGTTCTAGGTTTCAGACAGCACAGTTGCATCGTCTTGTGATTTTTGTATCTCCCAAACCATAATAGATATAAAGGTGATTCCAGAGGCATCGGAAAGATACGTGAGTCTAATTACTCTCATAAAAATTTCAGATCTCTTCGCTGAACTATTAATTTTGAGCATAAAAGAGCAGGCAGACTGCTCCAGAAAAGACAGAACTGAGGGAACGATATAGATCAACCCAACTATATATTTCATTAGTCCTTATGCCTTAGGCCTATGAACTAAATGAATTTGTGAACATACTCCACAAAATCATTGCAGTCACTACAAAGATCCAAAACAAGCACAAGCATAATGACAATCCAACTAACACATTGGTTCACACATCACATATTGACTCAACCTACGATTACTATCGTTATCTTCATATTAAAGGCAAAGATCCTAATGTTTCTCTTTCAATATCGCAAGAAGGTGGTAAGATGAGATTCTAAAAGAATATCAAACCAAGGAATAGGATGAGCATAAGATTTGTTTTATAATAAGCAACAAGGTGGAGATGAATAACAAGGTAAGGATATAGTATAGAAAAAAAATACCAAGGTCTATAGAACAAGGATTTTAGTGGCAACTCTTAGACCTTATAACGACCAGTTTCTACTAGGCTTGCATCCTACAGTCAGCATTGCTCTGATACCACTCTGTCACACCCGATTTTAAGGACAAAACCAGACATACACTATATGTGAGATTTGACTCCTTTATTTCACATATAGTGTATGTCTGGTTTTGTCCTTAAAACCGGGTGTGACAATTGGTGCCCTCGGCCATCCATGTCCTCGGACTGTCTGCGTTGTCGACCGCCAGGAGGGAGCGAGGCCGCCACTCCATCGCTCGCCACCACGACACATCACAGATCCACGTCGGCAATGAGCCCACTACCTGTCCACCATGAAGATCCACTATTCGATTAGATCTCCTGCCTTGCCTCACCTCCAACGTCGTAAGGCCCGCCCCCACTGCCACCCTAAGGTGCACGTTGAGGCCCGCCGCCCCCCACACTAAGGTCTGCCACTGTAACTTGGCGCAGATCCATTGTCCGCGTAGATCCACCACCTTGCCTCCACTACCGTAGGGCTTACCACGCCGGCATTGAGGCCTGCCGCCCCCTATGCTAAGGTCTGCTACTCTGGCTTGGCGCTGGCTCGCCATGCCGAGCGCTAGCGTGCACGCTCCGAAGTGACCGCCCCATGCGCCGGAGTGACCGTCTCGTGGGGTGGCTGTCGTGCTGGGCCTGTTGCATCTAGGATGGGGCACCGCACCGAGGCCCACTGCATCGGGGGAGGGGTGCTGCGTTGGGAGGGGTGGGGCGCTACACCGGGGCTAGCTATGTATCGTCTAAGGGGTGAGGCATCGAGTGTGGGATTGAAGGAAGAGAGAGGGATGTAGAGGGAGCTTGGGAGGAGAAGAGGATAAGACAAAGAGTGTGGTGTTGTTGGACGAGTAGAATTAAGTCCCATGAATTAGAAATTTTAGGTCTGGGGGAGATGTTTTCACCACTGGCTCTTCACACGAATCGGCCGTGAAAAATCTTTTTTTATTGCCGGTTCCATTACGAAGTGGCAATGAGGCCAATTTTCACCACTAGTTCCATTATGAACCGCCGTAAATATTATCACCAACGGTTTCCAAAAACCAGTGGTGAAATGCCATTGGTGAAAATAGTTTCTGCAAGACATACTCACATTCAATTTGCCAACATGGAAGTCCTCAAACATTTTCAAGGATTTCATTTTTAACATAATTCCCCAGCAAGACTCATAAAACTCATTCGGAATTGAATCAAGGCGAGCAGCCTTATTATTAGTTTATGTTTGGAAAAGAGCATGTTTAATTTCCTCCTCAGAAAAAGCTTTACATAGAGTAGAGTTGCCCTCCGTGGACACCTTTTACACTCCATCCCAAAGAGACTGTTGGAGAGGAAGAATACTAGCAGGGCCAGAACTAAAAAGTTGTTTGTACTACAAAGTGGCATGATCTAAGAGGTTTTCATCACCTTTAGTTACATTCTCCTCGTCTTGGAAATACAATATATTGTTTTGTATCTTCCTCCCAAGTCCCATATGCAATTCTATTAAAAATTTGGATTATTGTCTCTCTTGAGAAGCCAAGTCTCATGGGATCTCTTATAATAAACCAATAAAGCTCTTCATCTTCAAGGATTTGTAGAAGCTCTACCTGGGCCTCAACCTTTCTCTTTAACTGATTATCATTAAGGTTACTCATCTCCTCCAATTGCTCCAACGCTTCAAGTTCTACCTGAAGATATTTTCCCCCTTTTATTGTTACCTAGAGCATTATTCAAACCACAGCCTCTAAAGAATTTCATGAAGGCTTTGAGTTTTAATTGGATCCTATGAAAGGCTGAATTAGCTCCAGCTTCAACTTCTCTAAAACCGGCCAAATGCTCAAAATGCCAACTGATTTAGATGGGGGTTAGGAGAGAATCACTTCTCCATTTACACCAGGACATGGGAACTAAAAAACCTGCTTCACCCTGCTGCCTGTTATATTCTGGTGGGGATCAATAGACAATCAATTCTCATCAGCTCCCCACCCTGCTCCCTCCTAGGAATCCAATGGAATCACTCCATACAGGGAGCGTAGCTATCCCAAACCAGGCCTTACACCTTTCGTTCCAGAATTTCTTAACATGCTCAAATGACTTATGGGGTTCTTGAGCCCAAAAGCTCAAATTTGAACTCATGGTTTCTCACTTGTTGCACTATCATAGTGTCAACAAAGAGAGAATTGTGATCAAAGATCTCTCCAACAATTTTAGAGCCATCACCATTGGGAATAATTCTTCCTGCTCTTTCCTCATTAGGACTCTATCCAATCACTATAAGATTGAGCAAGTTTGGTTATTAGATCCATGTAAATTCCCCCCAAATGATTGGGATTTCTCTCAATTCATAAGCATGAATAACAGCTTTGAACAGATCAGACTTCTTATGGGCAAACCCCTTATTGTTTTCTCCAGCATATCTAATTACATAGAAATCACATCCAATCAAAAGGGGTCTTTACTGAAATGACATAATTCAGATAATACACTCAGGAAAAGATCTTTGTGCTCTTCATGAGCACCATACACAACAACTAAGTTCCATTTACTTCTTAGTTTTCTATCCCAAAGGCCAAGAAGAATCATAAAGTTTTCTTTCCTTCTCAAACCAACATTTAGAAAATTAGTATTGCCACAAAAAGGACTTCTGTAAGTCCACTGAGTTAAGGAAGTGATCATCAAAGTCCTCATCCATTGTTTCTTGAGTTCCCACAAAATGAAAATTACTTTGAATAAAGCCTTTAACATAGGTAGCAACACCAGATTGTTTTTATGCTCCTACAATTCCAGAAAAGGACTTCTTATAGTGATTGGATCTTTTGGTCAGAAATGCTTGGGAATAATTCTTATTTCTTCTACCCTTGCACCTGATAGGAGCTTCCTGACCAAAATGACAAGGTGTCACAAAAAAGATATTCCTGCTCCTTATTTGAAGGAGAAAATTTTAGATCTGCCTTTCCATATTTTTACAGTTTTTATCTTGTATAATTGATGACAGGAGCCTAGGTCATTCCTTTTTCCTTTTATAGAAAAAACTCTAGTTAACCCTTCTGAATCAAAAGGTTCAGAATCCATCCAGCCCAAAATGATGGAAGAAGAAGTATTCTAAATTAAGATTATCTACCAGAACAAGGTGCTTATTTTTATTTTCAAGCATTTCGTTTTTTTAGATGCTAAGGTATGCCTGGCACATTCTAGTCAGCAATGATGTCAAAAGGGGCAAAGTTTTGGTCTATATATACCAATTCCCATTTTTGAAACATTATCAATAGGATTTCATCATTAAGAACTGAAAATGGATTATGATTAGTAAGGCAAGTACCTTCCAAGTTTCTTTACTCCCACAGTTTGTGCATGAAACATTTTTTTGTTGGGCACATAATTTAAATAGTGTATGGAACACAAAGGTAGTACTTGATAAATTTACTTTAGAAGATTGATTTACTATTTCTGGTGATATTGAACTATAGACCTCACATATTGCATGTGCTATCTAGTACCATCTATTGAACCTCCCTATCCCTTCATTCTGTGCTGCAGGGACTGGAAAGCTATCGTTGATGATTGGATTGCTGCAACAAGAGCTACAATGGATAGCGATTCAAGTGAGTGTTAATGTGGTATATCCTAGTACTTGTCTACTTGATCATTTCCTTCTTCAGCCATCAGCTTATTAGCTAAATGAAATTAATATGTAGATAAACATATGGATATATCGAATACAATTACCACAGAAGATGAAGGAGGACTTGCTACTCCACCTATGGACATTGGAGCACTCTATCTTGTGAGCCATGCAACTGAAATCCAAAATGTCTCTGAGGTGTACACATATATATACATCATTTTGCTTTTTTGCTTTTCTTTAAATGAGTGGTGCAAGCACATTATTTCTTTGCTCTATTAGTCGACCTACACTTGACACCAATCTAACCTTTCTAAATTTGATGTGCTTATTCCTTCAACTGTCATGGCAAAAATAAAGTTCCTTCACGGCATAGACGACGAGAGGATACGTAAGTATAATATATGACTCTTGCTTTCCACTAATTACCTTTTACGAAGTATTTGGTGGCTTTTAACCAAAAATGACAATACACTATTGTAGTAACCAACTTGAGCATGGACAAAGGTGGGAGTTGTTGTCTGAGCAACAATAGATTTGATGGTTTCAAACCCTCAAACAGTACTACACCATGGAGCAAAGATCCAATCATAGTACAAGCATTACCAGCAATTCAAGGGCGACCATTTGATAATGGGAATCCACAGGAGCTACCAGGAAGAAAAAGGAGGCCATCAAGGAACACAAGCCCGCCAGTAACATACAAGAAAACACAGGAAGAAGGATCACAAGTCCCTCGCGTGCGCATCAAAGTTAAGCACTCTAGTACTGAATGTGCACCAAGGGGACATGTTGAAAAGACTCCTGTTGAGAAGAAACCCTATGAGGAGAATAAAGGTGCAGTTACAAGAATTTCTACAATTATTGCTGCGAGAGAGCTGCCGCCAGGCCAAGTCCTTGTAAGTTATACTTCTTTGCTATTGATACATATACAAGTTGTTATATGATATTCAATTATTTAGTTGAACCTTCACTGATTTACTGTATGGTTACTTTGGCTCAAGAAAAAGGGGATGCCAACCCAATCATCGGCTGGACCGAAGGTAGGGACATGGAAGAGGAACGTTCAATTAACTGAAATGGATATAGGTGAGACGAAGCGCAAGCTACGTGGAGCTTACCAGGAAGCAGAAAAGTGTGAGTCCCTTTTTAGTTATAACCATCCTTTTTATTTTCTGTGAAAAATGGCATTATTTGGTTGGCCCCTAACCACAATATATTGTTTTTCTTTGTTTTAGCGAAACAGAGACGTGCAATCCAAGTTGTGGAGCCGTCTGACATTGCAAAATCAAGAGAGAACCACGTAGTTAGCAGGGCCCCTTCGACCGAGTCAATGAATCTCACCAACAGGACCCACACGACGAATCGAAGTCAGATAATCAAGAGTTGGGAAAATGATCGATGCATATGATTATTGTACTGTTAGTTTTTAAATCTCCAATCTAGATTATCAGCTTTTTGGTGGTCAATGTAAATGATTACTGTACTGTTAGTTTTTATATCTCCAATCTATAGACTAACAGCGAGATTTTTGGTTATGTCATTTCAGTTGCGTGTAATCCTGCTCAGGTAATGAGTATAAATTCATCTGAAATGCAGATTGGGAGAAACTGGTGAATAAATGTTTTTTTTGTTTCCCTAACTCATCAGTAATATCGCTGAAACTATATAATAATGTAAATGTTGTGTGCGAGATGCAGAAGCAGGAAGTTTCTTCTATTTCTAAAAAAATAGCACTCAGTTTTCTATCCCAAAGGCCAAGAAGAATCATAAAGTTTCCTTTTTCAACATCTAGAAAATCAGTGCCCCACCCCCCCCAACACACACACACACACACACACACACACACACACACACACACACACACACCAGAATCCCACCATATTTTCCTTTGGATGGTATCCATTGCCATAGAAAGGACTTCCTAATGGATGGTATCCTTAGTAAAGTAAGTAATCATCGAAGTCCTCAATGGTTCTTGCAAGTTCACTTGTCTCAAGCCGAGTTTCGAAATGCCTAAGGTCGTCCCCCTGGCTCGGGCGGCGAAAACCCTAGTCGCCGCAGTAGTCCAGTGCATCCCTTCCCTTTCCCTAGCTGCTACCGAAGGCACCTACCGGGAGGCCTGCGCGGCTCCCTAGGATGGCGACGGTGAGGCTCTCCCGTCTAGGTTAGTCACGAGTGCAACCATGCCACAGGGTGCCGACGGCGGTGACGCCAGGCGACGGTTTCCGGCGCCGCTCAAGCTGGATTTGGCCTTCCCGTGGCCTGATCTGGTGCCTCCACGGACATGGTCTCGACCTCCCCCACGCGCATCGAGCCGCATACCCCAACTTCTACGCCTCCCTTTCCTCTTCCTCTTTGTCTACAACTCCTTGGATCCGTCGGTGGGGTGAGTCAGGGACCTCCAGTCACGAATTCGGTGGCTGCCCGCGCCATGGCCATGTCGGGCGGTGCATCTGGTCGACTACCAAGGGCACGGCCGGAGCACCTGCCATCACATGGCGATGGCGGATGGCCTCCCCAGCTAGCTGGTGGACAGGGTCATGGCAGGGCACCACTGGCAGCCAGGGAAGGGGCGCCAATGGCCTCACAGCACAAAGGCATGGACAGCGTGTGACAACGGATGGCGGCTAGGCTGGTGGCTGGTGACTAGTGACTATGGCAGCCACCTTCTCTGGCATTGTCCGGTGACTTGGTGCTGTAGCTCCTACCTAAAGCTGGTGGAGCTTAGATCCAACTCCTCTGGTCTCGATCCTGTGCTTCCCCGGCTATTCACGTGTTGTCGGGGGTGGATACGCGTGGGAGCGTCGGGTTTAGGTGTGATGCGTCTAGCTTGAGGGCTACGGACTTCGGTGGTCTGCGAGCATGGTGATGTATGGTTGCGGCAGCTAGTGGGAACGTGTCCATGGCCGCGCGGGTGAGCCCACGCGTGGCTACAGCAGTGTGATGGTGCTCGGGCGCAAGAGTGGGGCTACCATCCAGGCACGAGATGCTTTGTCTATCTGCACCTCCCATCATCACGGGCGAGTCTGGGAACAGCTCCACGAGGTGTGGCAGCGATAGGGGCCCCATCCGTCTAGGTGTGGACGCCTGCCGGTGCGCGCCTCTCACTGTTGTAGGCAAGTCCAACAACGGCTCCGAGCGTTGTGGCAGCGACTGGCACCCACCCTCCGTCTAGGCGCGGATGCTTGCCAGTGTGCACCTCCCACTGTTGTGGATGAGTTTGGAAATGGCTCTGTGAGGTGTGGTGGCAACCATTACCCTCCTCCATCCAGAGGCGCCAACTGCTGTCGCGGGCGAGTCCAACAACGGCTCCACGCGGTGTGGCGGCGACTGGCACCCACCTCCATCTAGGCACGGACACATGTCGGTGCCCACCTCCCACCATCGCAAGCGAGTCCAAGAATGGCTCTGCGAGGTGTGGCGGCAGCCGGCACCCACCCCTCCATCCAGGCATGGACGACTATAGGTGCACGCCTCCCACTGTAATGGGCGACTCCGATAATGGCTCCATGTGGTGTGGAAGCGTCCCCCTGTCTAGGCACGAACGCTTGTCGGTGCGCACCTCCCACCATCGTGGACAAGTCCAGGAATGGCTTAGTGAGGTGTGGCGGGAGCCGGCACCCCCTCCGTTTAGGCTCAGGCGCTTGCAGGTGCATGTCTCCCACCGTCACGGGCGAGTCTGACAACGGCTCCGCATGGGTGTGGCAGCGACTGGCACCCCCCTCCGTCCAGGCACGGATGCTCGCCGGTGCGTGCCTCCCTCCGATGCGGGCGTGGGTGACATGGGTCAACGGGAGCACTGGCTCATGTCAGTCTGGGCTAGTGACGGGACATCCTTCTTAAAGGCGTCACTGAAGAACCTCTTGCTGCTGCTTCTCCATGGTCGGCCGTTCAGCCTCTTGCCACAAGGCTAAGGCGAAAGCCTTGCCAAGCTCCCGCGGCGTCACCTCTTGTTGCTTGGCTGACGATGGTTACGTTGCGGCGTCATCCACCTCCTTGGAGGCATCATCGAAGAGTTCATGTGTCTTGGTGTTGTAGTTTTTTTCTTTTCCTCTCTTTTTGGTGTATTTGTGGATATGCCACAATCTAGCCCTTGTGTTGAGGCTGTTATATTGATTTTAAGTCCAGTTTTTCAAAATTAACCGGACGACAAGGTTTTTGCCCCGTTCCCTAAAAACGAGACTGCTAATGATAAATCAATACTATCCAGGCGGGGAATCTCTCCCCTTTGTAGTTTGCTTTAAAAAAATCAAAGTCCTCAACCATTGTTTCTTGATTCCCACAAAATGAAAATTATTTTTCAGAGTAAGGTCTTTAAGTTGGGTAAACACCAGAAATTATTTATGCTCCCACAATTCTAGAAAAGGACTTTCATCAATTGATGTTCTACTTATTTCTTTTTCCATTGCACCTGATAGGAGTTTCCTGACCAAAATGACAAGGTATCAGAGCAAGATCTTCCTGCTCCTTAATTATTTGAATGAGAAACCTTAGATTTGCCTTTCGTTTTAAAGATTTTATCTTTGATAATTGAGCACAAAGGCCTAGATCTCTCTCGCTTTTCTCACCTTTTTCTAGAAAAAACTCTAGTTAACCCCTCTGAATCAGAAGATTCTAGAATCCATTGTAACACCCAAAAATTTCAACAATTAGGATTTGTGGGTTTTACATAATTTAGATAACAATTAATGGGGAATTAGGATTTAAAAATTTTAGGAAGAATATTTGGTGACGCATTCATGTTGTTGCATTTATTTTATTTTGTGGTGTGGAATTTATTTTATTTGATTTGGTTTAGAAATTCTATTTGAAAAAGGTTTTGAAAAACAAATAGAAAAAAAAAGAAGAGAAAGGAATGCTTACCTGCTGAAGGCTCGGTTAACCGGCCGGCCTGTTTCCTTCCCTCCCCGCGCTGGGCTGCGTCGGTGGGCCGCTGCCGCACTCTCCATCGCGTCAGTGGGCCGGCCCAGGAAGCCAAGCCCCGCGCGCCTCATCCTTTTCAGCTGCTGACAGGTGGGCCCCGGTGGCAGCCGTATCTCCTACCTCCGGTCGTAACCAGGATGGACTCGAACAAGGCTTCAACCGAATCGAATCTTGAATCCTTGATTTCCTAACCGAAATCGACGAAGTGAAACTATAAAAGGGTAGCCGGGGTTCTCTTCTTTCCGTTTTCCATCTAAAACTTTAGTCCAACCACGTGAAACCGAGCTCTAGGGATTGGGGGAGTTGAAGGTTTCGGTCGCTTATAGGTGGAGCTCGCGGGTGGAGTTGAGGTCGTGTTCTTCGCGTTGCTGAGTCCGCAATCTTCTTCTCTACCTTCCCATGCTTTTCTTTTGGGTGGAGAGGCTTCGAATCGCGCTTTTGAAGATCACCGAGGAGTCAGCAATGGCGCCACCGCCCTCCTCTCGTCGCGTGCCGTGTTCAATCCACCATAGCTAGCTTGTACCGCATAGATGGATTCGCATTGAGCTCCTCGTTCGATTGGAGTTGGTTGCAGGGAAAACGGTGGCCGAAAACGGGAAAACCGGTTGATTCCGGCGAGCCTTGGGTGGCCGGCCATGGAGGCCGCCGGCCGGATTTGGAGAAGATGGCCGACCTCTTCTCTGTGAAGTTGAGGATGAATGGCAGCCGTTCGATTTTAAACCGATGGCCGAGATTAGAAGATACCCCTTCGCGGGGTAATCTTTCTAAAGAGCCCCTGGACTTTTTCGTAATAGAACCCGCCGTCCTTTAGCGTAAACCCTGAAAACATTTTCGTGTTTTGAAAACGTATTTTCTCTCGGTAAATCAAAAATACGTTTTCGGATATTTACAGTTTTGCCACTAAAATTATTTTGGTCATAAAATCTTCGTTTTAACTCCGATTTGATCCATTCAAGTTGCGTTAGGTTCGTATTTGCGAGTTCTACATGTTAGTATAGTTGTACAGTCAGTTTGGAAAATTTAATCAGTTTGGAAAATTTAATTTTCGAGTTTATATTTAAGTAATTATTTATCTATAGGAAATCTTAGAAAATTCATAACTTTCACGTTTTAACTCCGAATTTGGTGATCTTTACGTCTGTGTGATCGTAGGAACGTGTAGAAGAGTTTTATAAACTTTTATTACTGTTTTGTTACTGTTGGTGTACTGTTCTAATTATATCTCTTTGTTTGCTTTGTTTATGTTTGCTTGGATGCATGTATGTTGTTGATTGATGATCGAGTATAGAAGGTGAGCAGTTTCTGGACGATCAGGAGTATTACTTTGCGCCAGATCAGCAGTATCATCCGGAGAGCTTTGATCAAGGCAAGTATAACATAGGACTATCCTTGTTACCTATTCACAGTAATCAAATTCATACGCATATGTCCACTTTGATAACCCTAGAGATTATAACATAGTGATTGTTATCCTGATTTCTTGACAACCTTGGGGTATCCATTGGGTAGTTATTGCTAGTGCTTAACTATGAACAATTGATCTTGTAATTTGGTTAATGAAATAAACAACCAACTTTTAAGATGATTTAAATCCTGTTAAAGGGTGCTAGAGCACTATGTTGTTTTATGATGCTCTAGTTACTCTCCATAAGGACTTATCTGTACGTGATCATCCGGGACATACAGTA